>CM040185.1:17406129-17421129 GCA_022606455.1 Callitettix versicolor | reverse complement strand
CTTGTGGTGGAGACACAATTTTCTTATAAACTTGTGGTGGAGACACAATTTTCTTATAAACTTGTAATGGAGACACAATTTTCTTATAAACTTGTGGTGGAGACACATTTTTCTTATAATTTACTAAAAATTCCTTAGCCATTTAAGAATATAGAAAATGACGAACAAGCTATTTCTGTAAAAATGAAAATGTTAAATACGTTTTCTCCCTTCTGTTGGAAAACGAGGCATTGCAGTGGTCATCAGACTCGGGACCTTTAAACGAGTGTAAATTCTAACCTCTAAATCACTTTTTGAAGGATCGATAAAAATTATGTCGTGTGATTTTAAGATTTCTGAAATAGCTTCGACAAGTCTTTTACCCAGCAAAAATCGGCCCAAAAGTTTCAAATTTTCTAAAATTCATAACTTTTGTACCGTAAGTGTTTTTGAAAATCTTATTTTACCCCTGTAATCATCGTTACAAAACTTTATAAATAAACATTCTGAATTTTCAAAATTCATCGAGTTATGAAATTTAGTTTTACGGCGGTCACGGTTCGTTTTCGTGTTTTCAATGTAACTTAAAAGTGTTTAATGCTAATGTATATTATGATGGTGAAATGAGAAGGCCAAGACAAAAATTACTTGAGTTCTAGTTGAAGTACTCTATATGAGTTGTAGCAGACCACTGACTAGCTCGTTCTGCTGGAGATCCTCCGGACCCTTCGACTTCTGCTGGAATTTGCAGTTTTTTATCCTTCTAGCGTAACCTTTGTACGGTTTCTCCAACTTATAATGTTCCTGGAGTACGATTTCCGTCAGCCTTATAAAGGTTGTAATTCTCACCCACAAATTTTGATCCCTATAAGGTCTTCTGCTTCTATATTTAAGTGGAAGACCCTTTGCTACCACCTCCTCATTTTTCAGTTTGCAATTTTGCCCTACCGATATATGCAGGATGTATGCAAAAAGAACTCCCTAGTTGTATGTGTAAATTTAATGGTGAAATTAATGGAAAAATTCATCATTGAGTACATACAGTGAAATAGAATACCTTCATGTTTTTTTAATGTTAGTAAACTTCAACGTGGGATCTATTTGTTGCCCTGCACACTGGAGACGATATTCCACTTCTCGCCAGGTATTCACCGACATAGCAGACGTAACTGTCTCAACCGCCGCGATGATTCTTTTCCTGATTCTTATAACTGGGCATAAATAGCAAATCATTTAATAATAAATTAAGCACATCAGACAGACTAATAACACCCGGACTGACTCGTCCGACGGACTTCATCAATTATTTGGATCGAAGCTTTTAATCTTAGCTTTGCTGAGAGTAGTGAATAGAAATAAAGTCTGTCGAACGGGAAAATGTAGCATAAATATGGAACGAATGAGCAAACGAATTTCGTTTCTCTATTACTGTCTCTTTTTCTTCCTCTTTTTTGATAATAGTATACGCGTATTATACGAAAACGTTGTGTTACTTTTGTTTCGATATTTTTCCTTAGTTGAAGAACGCGTGCACGTTGTAACCGTTTATAATACGTTCGAAATTAATAAACGTTTATAATAATTGTTGTTAATATTGCTAGTTTTTAACAACATAACCTGAAATTTATTATAGCCTGTCAGCTGTTTAATGAAATCAGCTGATCGTTACGAATGAATATAAAACAACTGATCTTTTAGCATAACTAAATTAATATCTAAGCTAGGTTCACGTATTTATTTATTTAAACAAAACAAGATATTTGTAAACATATTATGAAACTAATTATATACTCAGTAAATAAATAAATAACAAAAAAATCGGTAACTCCTTGAATTCCATACGTGTGCTTTTTTAATATATAAATTTACTACACGGAAATGATTATGATTTTTAATTAAGCGATCAATATTTTATGAAAACTGATTTTGTGATCTAGTCCCGTAATTTTCGTATCGTCGATAGATTAGCATTGTACGAGATAATCGCGCCAGTGTTTCTGAGCAATTTATTTTATTACTGAATTATAAAACGATTTCAATCGATTACTCGAATCTTATCGAATATCAAATCGAACGTTTCTGGATGAACAACAAAAACAATTGAGGTACTCATAGCCGGTGATTTGAATAAGAGTGTAATTCTTTAAAAGCTCGTTTTAATAATCCGTTACCCCACCCGCTCCCCCACTCACCTAGAGACAAAGTGCTTTTTATTTGCTTTCCTTTCCCATTAGCTGCATCATTTATTATTCACGTTAATTTATCCTTCACTTATTCGCCCCCTGTTCTGTTCTGTTTTGTTTTGCTAAAAAGTTAATTTAATTTACCATCACTGTTTACATCGAATTATGTATTTAAAGAAGAGAAATCGTTTTGAAAAGAGATTTAGGATTGTACGTATTTGGAGTGTGAGGCCGGGCGACCACCAAATCGGAGCGGAGCGGACTTCAGTCAGTTTAAAGAACGTGTTTGTATCTTTTAAATTTAAATGTTTAGGCCTACCGTAACGGATTGTAGGAAACTACTGTTTAAAAACAACAACCTAGATAACGATGAATAATATTTTTTTTAGGGTGGTCAGCGTGGTAGTGGCTTCAAAACTGAACTAGACATTACGCGGAGTAGAGCCCAGACGCAGAGCGACTCCGCTCAGCTGGGTTACGCTTTCAGTGGCCGCACTTACATTGAAAACATTAGTTCAGCATTTGGTGGCCATTCGGTCTAAAAAAATAATAATTGCGGCTGCATTTCGCTGACGTAACGGAAACGGTCAGGAGTAAATCGGAAAATGCTAAACAATAAACCCTAACCGCCGTTTGGTTTTCTTTTTTCGTTTTACTGTCTTGCGTTACGATTCCTCACACATAAACGAAATTTGAGGTAATCGTGAAGAACAGATTTTGAAAATTTAGCCCGATTTTTATTTTATTGTTTCTGTTTCCCAACAATTGAGATTTGTACGCAGAAATAATCGGAAAGTTTTTGTTTCTCTTGCAACATTTATTTCTGTTTATTTTATTTTATTATTCATTTTTAGAAAAAATTACTAATGTAAGGGCGATACTAATGTTACTAGTGTTACGTATAAGGGCGATATATCTATATTTTTTTTATAAAAGTAGACATGAAGTTGGTAATTAATTATTAATTGTATTTATAAATTCGTAATCCTGGATCACCTCACAATTAATTGTAAAAAATTTCTGGATCATTCTTAAAAAAATTAAATAAAAATCAGAAAACGCAATTCTAACCTCACAAAATAATTAAATAAACAAATACAAAATAACAAATACTATAAGTAAAATATGAAATAGCTGTTTATTCAACATAAACATTTATTCAATATAATAATATAACAATATTATAACAATAACAATACAACAATTTATAACAATATAACATTTATTCAACATAAATGTTATAAATGCCACAAATTTAAGACAAAGACTTTTAAAAAAAACCTTCACCTATCTTTTTACGACTTCGACGGTCTTTCGAAATTTTGTTCTCGTCTTTGACCTTACATTATTTTGTTTAAGGCGTCAATGTTGTAACCTCCAGGAAAAATAGAATTTCGGGCGTTTACAAGGTTGGCCTCGGGTTGGCATAGTAATAAGTTCGTTTTCTTTAAAGTTGGCCGCATTCCTTCCGGTTCCTCACGAGCAAGATGTGGTTCCGGTTGTCGTGTGAGTGGCATCCCTCGATGTTCTGCCGAACAACGATTTTCGACGGTATTTATGCGGAAATTAAAATTCCTCAGAAATCCATTGTTAAGATCAGAGAAAGAACGTACCACTCAGGATGAAGCTATTGTGTCGGTAGATGCGAGATGGTGCGTCGGCAGTATATCTGGGCAGAAATGTAATGATCCGAAGCGAGTATTGGTTGACGGGAGAATTGAGAACTAAGTTCGCAGACGCATGTTGTTTGAAAGCCGGGAGAGAAGTGAGGGAATTTAGCGTGTCAGTGAGTGGAACTGGGTTGTGTAACTCAGTTCAGCAAAACACTATATTTTATGTTTGCAGCTTGAAAATAAGCAACATATTCTTATAAACATAAACAAAAAATAATAAATATAAACAAAACATTTTATTTTTTTAATTCTTGTACGTTTTTTTGCATCGCAATGCTTTAAATAGTTTAGCTTAAATTAAAATTATTTGAAACCTTTACGTAAATTCAGTAGAAACTGGTAAAACATCGAAGGATATTTTGCGCTGTGAGCGTGGTACTACTGTCCGTGAGTTATTGCCTCACTGATGTACTAATTGCATTGTAACTCTCTCTAACTGTACACAGGGGGAAATATTTCTTACTTGAGTGTATTGCTAGTTGTTGTACAGTGCAATGAATATATTGCAAATTATTTTAGACATGAGTTTATATAGTGAATGTACAACTTTTATAATATTATAAAGTGTTATTGCATTTTTGTTAACTGCTTACATTAACAGCTATAAACTATGTAATGTTCGATTTTCATTTTTATTTTAAATGCTTTGTTGTTGTTAAAACAAACTGTTTTTTGGTGGTGTTTAACGTCTGAAGATTGTGCACACTTGGGCTAATGCAGACAATAGAATGATTTATAGTGTATGAAAATGCCAAGCCCTGGCCGAGACTCGAACCCGGGTCCTCGGGGTGAAAGCCTAGTACGCTATCGACTAGGCCACTGAGGCGGCTTTTAAAACAAACTCTTTTACATTTGGTGAATGTAACTAAATTTTTTTATTATTACACCGAAAAAAATTTATTGAATTTAGTACGTAGTCAATAAACACTGTGAAGCATGGTAATGACCCTGTTTACACGGTTGTCTAGTCCGACTTTAAATGACATTGATGTCCTGTACTTGCTCCCTCATTTGTCAATTTATCGTTACGTTATTCACATTACAATTACACTGCGTCACAAAAATTGCAGAACCGGGCTTAATGAATTATTAATTACAAATATCTTAAAAACCCATCTTAATAAAAAATTTTTTTACTCTCAATTCGATTTCACTGCACCACAAAATTTATTGTACCGGGAGTAAAGAAGTGTTCACTTCAGTTACCTAACTTAGTTCGATTGCGTTACTCTCAATTCGATTTCACTGCACCACAAAATTTATCGTACCGGGAGTAAAGAAGTGTTCACTTCAGTTACCTAACTTAGTTCGATTGCGTTACTCTCAATTCGATTTCACTGAACCACAAAATTTATCGTACCGGGAGTAAAGAAGTGTTCACTTCAGTTACCTAACTTAGTTCGATTGCGTTACTCTCAATTCGATTTCACTGCACCACAAAATTTATCGTACCGGGAGTAAAGAAGTGTTCACTTCAGTTACCTAACTTAGTTCGATTGCGTTACTCTCAATTCGATTTCACTGCACCACAAAATTGATCGTACCGGGAGTAAAGAAGTGTTCACTTCAGTTACCTAACTTAGTTCGATTGCGTTACTCTCAATTCGATTTCACTGCACCACAAAATTTATCGTACCAGGAGTAAAGAAGTGTTCACTTCAGTTACCTAACTTAGTTCGATTGCGTTACTCTCAATTCGATTTCACTGCACCACAAAATTTATCGTACCGGGAGTAAAGAAGTGTTCACTTCAGTTACCTAACTTAGTTCGTTTGCGTTACTCTCAATTCGATTTCACTGCACCACAAAATTTATCGTACCGGGAGTAAAGAAGTGTTCACTTCAGTTACCTAACTTAGTTCGTTTGCGTTACTCTCAATTCGATTTCACTGCACCACAAAATTAATCGTACCGGGAGTAAAGAAGTGTTCACTTCAGTTACCTAACTTAGTTCGATTGCGTTACTCTCAATTCGATTTCACTGCACCACAAAATTTATCGTACCGGGAGTAAAGAAGTGTTCACTTCAGTTACCTAACTTAGTTCGATTGCGTTACTCTCAATTCGATTTCACTGCACCACAAAATTTATCGTACCGGGAGTAAAGAAGTGTTCACTTCAGTTACCTAACTTAGTTCGATTGCGTTACTCTCAATTCGATTTCACTGCACCACAAAATTTATCGTACCGGGAGTAAAAAGTGTTCACTTCAGTTACCTAACTTAGTTCGATTGCGTTACTCTCAATTCGATTTCACTGAACCACAAAATTTATCGTACCGGGAGTAAAGAAGTGTTCACTTCAGTTACCTAACTTAGTTCGATTGCGTTACTCTCAATTCGATTTCACTGCACCACAAAATTGATCGAACCGGGAGTAAAGAAGTGTTCACTTCAGTTACCTAACTTAGTTCGATTGCGTTACTCTCAATTCGATTTCACTGCACCACAAAATTTATCGTACCGGGAGTAAAGAAGTGTTCACTTCAGTTACCTAACTTAGTTCGATTGCGTTACTCTCAATTCGATTTCACTGCACCACAAAATTTATCGTACCGGGAGTAAAGAAGTGTTCACTTCAGTTACCTAACTTAGTTCGATTGCGTTACTCTCAATTCGATTTCACTGCACCACAAAATTGATCGTACCGGGAGTAAAGAAGTGTTCACTTCAGTTACCTAACTTTATTCGATTTTGCGTTACTCTCAATTCGATTTCATTGCACCACAAAATTTATCGTACTGGACGTAATGAAGTGTTACTTCAGTTACCTAACTTAGTTCGATTGCGTTACTCTCAATTCGATTTCACTGCACCACAAAATTGATCGTACCGGGAGTAAAGAAGTGTTCACTTCAGTTACCTAACTTAGTTCGATTGCGTTACTCTCAATTCGATTTCACTGCACCACAAAAATCGCTGTACCAGACGTAATGAAGTAATTAGGCCTATTCACTTCAATTATTTTAAGTAACCCAATTTATTTCAATTTGGATATTCTCAATTCGATTTCACTGCAAATAATTGCCATACCGGACGTAATGAAGTATTACTTCAATTACCTTACGAACCCTCCTTTATTCAATTTTGTTACTCTCAGTTCGATTTCATTGCAAAAAATTGCCGTACCGGACGTAATGAAGTATTACTTCAATTACCTTACGAACCTACCTTTATTCAATTTTGTTACTGTCAATTCGATTTCATTGCAAAAAATTGCCGTACCGGACGTAATGAAGTATTACTTCAATTACTTTACGAACCCACCTTTATTCAATTTTGTTACTCTCAGTTCGATTTCATTGCAAAAAATTGCCGTACCGGACGTAATGAAGTATTACTTCAATTACCTTACGAACCTATCTTTATTCAATTTTGTTACTCTCAGTTCGATTTCACTGAAAAAAATTGCCGTACCGGACGTAATGAAGTATTACTTCAATTACCTTACGAACCCACCTTTATTCAATTTTGTTACTACCAATTCGATTTCACTGAACCACAAAAATTGCCGTACCGCGGTTAAAAAATTAATCACTTTATTTCGCGTTGGTTGTGACGTCAGCATCGGCCTTATAGACTACGTTTTTGTAATGTTATTGCCAAGCACAACACTTGTATGCAAATATTGTTAATGTTGTTATTACCAAAATTTATAAATAATAATATAACATTAACTTATTCATTTTAACATGTTAAAATTCTAACTCTACCATTATTTTATTTTATTCTCGCCTTTCAGTATTCGAACTAAGTAATGTACGTGTGGTCAAGTCGTTTGATTTGTTACTGACTGGCATATCTGTTTAGTGTATTCTTCGCCGTTTCCTTCCGTTACTCTCAATTCGATTTCACGTCACTATAAAATTCTCCGTACCGGACGTAAAGAAGTATTCACTTCAAAAGTCGGTTTATTTTTCAAAATCATATGTTTTTCAAACCAGTTTTAATCCACTGCTCAGTTTCGGTATCATCTGTTACAGCTGACAAGTTTTATAATCTCCAGAGATACGAACTACGAACGTAACAAAGCTAAATAGAATAGAGCAGATGGGAGAAAGAACTGCTCGTACTGGAACATGTAGAAAACGGAGGTTAAGGAACTAAAGTGAAGCGTAGAAAAAATTATTCAAATTTTAACTTATAAAATGTAAGACAGGAAATGAATAATTTAACAAATACAACTATAGTACAAAAGTGACACATCAATGAAGAAATAACAATACATTATTTATTCAAGTATAAGTAATAAGTTATTAAATACACAACCGCCTCGGTGGCCTAGTTCATAGCGTACTGGGCTTTCACCCCGAGGACCCGGTTTCGATTCCCGGCCAGGGCTTGACATTTTCATACGCTATAAATCATCCCATCCTCTGCATTAGCCCAAACGTGCACAATAGTCGAACGTTAAACACAAAAAACATATTAAATACAGTTGTTGAATTACAAAACACTATAAAATAAATAATTGTTTTTTGATTAACGATATTGCCATCCAATTTAAAGCACTGTAAAATTTCATTTTTATGTGCATTACTCTAGTAAAATTCGATTAAAACTGTTCTGGCCTGCGTTTTAATTTAGGCCACAACAAAATTGTTTAATTGTTTAAGTTTTAAACGATTTTAGGACAGCTACTTAACGATCCTGAAAACGTGTAAACTGTCAAATCAAGAAATTTTCATAAGTGGTAAATGGTAGAGCAGTGAATAAGGTACAGTTAAATTTCATTACTTCGTTGCTAAAGATGAACGATCACCTGATTGTATAACCTCAAAAATAGCGTGGTACTACTGTAAACATGGTTTATTTCCGGGCTGAATACCATTAATTTTGTGTAAACACAAAAAAAACGAAAAACTTTGATATAACAACTCAAAGGTTGTTCATAATCCGTTGCTAGTTCTATGATTAAACAGTTATAGAAGTGGTTTTTTTTTTTTTTTTTTTTAACATCCGACTATTGTGCACACTTGGGCTAATGCAAACGATGGGATGATTTATAGCGTATGAAAATGCCAAGCCCTGTCCGGGAATCGAACCCGGGTCCTCGGAGTGAAAGCCCAGTACGCTATCAACTGGGCAATTATGGAACACAATCACCGAGGCGGCAATTATGGAAGTGATCTTGATCGAAGATCAAATGTAGGAGTCCCTCTAGGATCTATTTTAGGATCACTTCTATTTATAATTTATCTGTTATCTCTTTACAAGGAACTGGTAGCCTATGCTGATGATACTGTTGCTCCAATAAGTGGGCTATCGTGGGTAGAAGTGGCTGAAACAGACTTCGAAGCTTGATGGTGTTTACTTGTGGTTATATTACAACAAATTAATACTAAATGTCAACCAAATAATATCATCTTTGTTAATTATGGAGATTCAATCTGAGAAACTGGGTTTAGTATCTTTTAGACATAAAACTTTAACTCAAAAAAGGATTGATGGAATGGAAAATGAGCTGTTGAAGCAGCAATCGTCGTAGATCAATTTTACAAATTCATGGGTGTGGTTTAAATTGTACGTAGGCCTATTCATTGTAATATAGGCCTATAATTGAATTTATACGTAAGTTACGCTGTTTCAATTTACGTTGTAGAAAACAAAAACCCTGACCGTTGACCGGTTTTTCGAGTTCTCTTTGAAGAAAATCGGAGTGAATCAAATACCCGAAAATAAAATTAAACACAAAAATTAAAATGAAATTAATTATACGTCTTTGAGTACAAACATACGTAAAATATCGAACAATTGTGAAAAGTGATTTTATCCAAACTAGATTTATACTTTTTTAGAGACTTTTTGACTTAACATGTCGTTATTAGTGGAGGGGGACATGAAAACACTTGATTATGTTAGCACTGATTACATTAGCAACTTTGGTCGAATGATTTGTTTGAAACTTTTACAAAAATTGATATTGGTCTTAGCTTGGACACGTTTGTTCAACAGTTTCAAAATGGCGGTTATTTTAATTTTTTTTTTTAATTTGCAACTTTTATGTTTGAAATATTTTTGAAAATCTGATCGTAATCAGCGTTAAAAACTGCCTAAATTAAAATTTGATTTTTGAAAGTCCATTGAAATTACAAAATTTAGATTTACGGCGGTCAGGGTTCATTTTGGTATTTTCAATGTAATTTAAATGAATAAAATGTTAATACACGCAGATTTTAATGCTGATTATGGTAGTGGAACAGAATTTTCAAAAGAAGTTAAAAATACTTTTGGAAATTCGGTTATATGACGTCAGTGAGACAGCTGTTTTTCGCGATTATTTAATTGTACTAAATTTACTTTCACACCCTGTAGAAAACAAATTGTGCTTCAAACCGTCTCAATCAAAGTTTGCAGTAAAGTTATAAAACAGTTTCAGACAGAGACTGTTGTTTTTAATGATAAAGTTATGCAAACATAAAAATGTTTAACGATATACTGAGAGGCGCGTAAAACAAAAACAGACTACATAGCAACAAGATGTTGGTACACGTAAAAGCAGTAAAACACCTGTCTTATTCCCTGGTCCGGCGATAAAAGCGTTAAAGTCTCCAGTGAATCGCAACCACTAAAAATGTTTCGTGTGGAATCGTTATTCCTGCTATTAAACGTGTATACAATTAATGAGTCTTTTCAGACCGAAATAGAGTTTGCCTTGAAAGTATTGAGATTGCCTGTTTCACCAAATATTGTTAAAACCGTAATTGAAATAAAACTGAACTTTTTTACATTTTAATTTGCAAACAATTTTATTGTAACTGCAATGTGTAAATAATATTTATCGGTTTTTAATTTTTAATTATTTCCAATTTAAAGAACTTGTTTTAATAATTTATTTAGATACTTATTGTTATTGATTTATAGCTATTTATCTACTCCCAGGATAACCTTAAATTTGGATGATTACATAGTAGGCGTTATATCAAGTAGATCTATAACAGAATATATCGCCTTCTTTCCGTATTGTCTGTACTGTCTTACAGCTATCCGTTTACCGAATTTAGTTTACCGCTTGGATATGTTCGTTTCTCAGTAAAATCAACTGTTTTGTAATGAAGCTTTGCTAATATAAAAAATATATGTTATTGAACCGAAAACAAAAATCATGTACGAGGTGAGTTCAGAAAGTAACGAGAATTTATAAATTTCGCGGGCTTGGAGAGTCCGATTGTCAAACTTTTTTATTATGTTGCTATACATGCCCTTGAAGTATGATAAAACTTTCAGCTGTTTTCATTGTTGACTTTGTCTGTCACTAAGGTTATACGTGTTTTTATGAGCTCGGCGATTTTCGTTTGTTAAAAGAAATGGTTAAAAGAATTTTATCAAATTTTGCGTAAAAAAATGGAATAAAGTGTAACGAAGTGTGTGAAATGTTAACAAAGGCCTATGGTGAGTCTGCTATGAGTAAAGCAAGAGTTTACGAGTGGCATAAGCGTTTCCAAAAGGCCGTGAAGAAGACGTTGAAGATGACGAACGCCCCAGCACATCAACGACCGATGAAAACGTGGAAAAAGTGAAAGAAATGGTTATGAACAATCGCCGAATCACAATTAGAGAGGTCGCTGATGATATTGGTATATCGATTGGATCATGTCATGACATTGTTGCCAATGTTTTGTGTATGAAACGCGTGGCAGCAAAATTCGTTCCAAAATTGTTGGATTTTGAACAAAAACAGCGGCGAATGGAAGTTGCTCAGGAGTCACTAATGAAGTCAACGACGATGCAGAATTATTTAAACGTATTATAACAGGTGATGAAACATGGGTTTTACGGATATGACGTCGAAACTAAGGCTCAATCATCCCAGTGGAGGCATTCTGGCTCGCTAAGTGCGAAAAGGCTCGACAAGTGCGGTCGAACGTGAAGGTTATGCTCACTGTGTTCTTCGATATTAACGGCATAGTGCATCATGAATTCCTGCCACCAGGTGAAACGGTCAATAAAGAGTACTACCTACAAGTTCAACGCCGTTTGCGTGAAGCAATCCGAAAAAAACGGCCGGATCTGTGGAAAAACAATGCATGGCTTTTGCACCATGATAATGCACCAGCTCACACTTCATTGCTTGTTTGTGGAATTTTTGGCGAAAAACAGTACTGTAACGATGCCCCAGCCTCCATATTCGCCAGACATGGCTCCGTGTGACTTTTACCTATTTCCAAAAATAAAGAGAACCTTAATGGGCCGATGTTTTGACAGCCGTAGATGACATTAAAAGCGCATCGCTGAAAGAACTAAAGGCTATCTCAAAGATCGAGTTTGAGAAGTGTTTCGAGGATTGGAAGAAGCGCTGGCACAAGTGCATAATCTACAATGGGGACTGTTTTGAAGGCGACAACATCAATGTAGAAGAATAAATAAATATTTTGTTCAAAAAATTAAAATTCTCGTTACTTTCTGAACACACCTCGTATCACGTTTTCTCTTCCTTTTGTATTTTAATTACGATAATTTGTTCGAAAGTACGACAAATTAAGGCAACTAGTTGTTAACAACATAACCTGAAACCTATTATAGCCTATCAGCTGTTCAGTGAAATCAGCTGATCGTTACGAATTAATATAAAACAACTGGTCTTTTAATATAATTACGAAAATTAAATTGACGATGCATTTCATATATTTACGTCGGTCAAACGTCTTCGCAGTTTCCGTAGTGTAGTGGTTATCGCGTGCGCCTTATACGGGCAAGGTCCTCAGTTCGATCCCGGGCGGAAACACAGGACATTTTTAATCATAATTAATTTAATACCAGACTTGCGACGCACAAAATATACTGTTATATATCACACATGCGACGCGCAAAATCCATCACAAGCAGCCATAAAACTTGAAACACTTAACGTTTTTGTTTTACAGTTTGAAAAATGTTTATCTTTCGTGATCAGCGTTAAAATCTTTATAAATCGGAGGGTGTCATTTTCGTATTTTCAGTGTAATTTTAAAGGTCATTCTGTTGACGTTAGCTTCCATCACGCCTGCGAGAGAACTGCTTGCAGCGATTTTATTGACATGTATCATGCTTTAGCGCTGGTTGTGATGTTGGATTTTGCGCGTTGCTTAATGCGAGTGCACAAATTTATATATAATAGTATATTTAATTTTATTGTACTTCCGATAATATACTTTTGTACGTAGTCTACACTATTTAAAAAAAATAACAAATAAACGTTATATTAATATTTTGATTTTTCTAATTATTTAATAAAATGCAATAGGCTACATATAATTACAATTTTTAAGAAAAAAGAGAAAATTTCTGTTATTGAACGAAAAACGAAAATCTTGTGTCGTGTTTTCGAACACATTATCGTAATTAAAATTAAAAAATATATGCACGGTTTTTTTAAATAACAGAAATTTGTTGTTTTTATATAATTCTTACGTAATGCAAATTTTGGACGAGTAGTCAATCTTGTTGAACGTATTACAAGGTAACGTGTAACGTGCCAGCAAGTTCGGGTCTTATAACAAAAGTAACGACAGGCTGAAACATGAATAATAAAATTCTCGCAACCCTTTATCCGCCCTCCGCAACAAACGTAGGGCACGTGTAATAGCGTTGACGTGACACAACACGTAATCCACGGCGTGACGCTGCGTGATCTTTGTCGTGATGACGTGTTTATTATATAAGGCACGGTACTCGTAAAACCCTTGCACAGTGGCGATACGTCACTAAATAATTCACGTCTGCGAACCTTGTCCATATCGTATATATTATTTCTCCAGTCAACATACCTTTTTCTCAGCACACATTATTCGTACAGGCATAAATGAGGTATCTTTAGACAGATTTTCTAACCGGCTTCTGACGTTGCAGAATGATTTTGCGCTAAAATTTA
Source organism: Callitettix versicolor (assembly GCA_022606455.1). Classification (NCBI taxonomy): domain Eukaryota; kingdom Metazoa; phylum Arthropoda; class Insecta; order Hemiptera; family Cercopidae; genus Callitettix; species Callitettix versicolor. The sequence continues at coordinate 17,407,445 of CM040185.1, read as the reverse complement.
GTGTTTGTGGAAAATTTTAACATAAAAGACACTTTACTGTTATAGGCAAAACGGCATCGTGGTGCGCATGCGCGGCATCACAAATCAGGCAATATTTTGTATATTTTACGAACATAACTTATTAATCACGAATAGACAATCCATTACAAATGCCACTTTTTTGCATAACTTGCTTAGAGCAATTTCAGTATTTACTTAAAAGTCGTTAAACTTATAGGTTATGTTGCCCTACCGACAGTCCCCTATCGCTGCCCGTCGTACAAGCCGAGACAAGCATTTCGAATACCAAACACATGTTTTGGACACTGTTTTTACACAAATATATTTGTGATTTCTCCCTCCGTCGTGCATTTATCTATTGTTAAACGATCGCTTTTCCATTTAGTTTTTAAACACGTTTTCGCTTCCTTCCAACTACCGCCCTCATCGCTACGATTATTCTTATTCAAAAGGCTGTGTTTACTTCAAAAGTTTCGCATGATTAAACCGTCTGCTTTAATATATTCTCTATAAAACTATGTTAACGTTACAGGCGCTACTTGTTAAGATAAAATAATGTTTGATATCTCCTTTTATAGATCTTGTATGCGGATGGAAAAGTAATCCAATTTTTAAGATCTTTGCTGCGTGTTTAAAATCAAAAAGTATTTACAAAATGTGAGAGCACCGTCCTCCACGAACAATATCTTTAAAATGAGTTGTCAATCATAATTTTATCTTAACAAATAACGGTATAGTCTGTATTTTTATATAACAGATTCAATATGGCCGACTGAATCAGCAGATTCTTAACTTACAATTGAAAATTTTGATTAATAAATAAACCAATGGGAGGCGATACGTAGAAGAAACATTTTCCCGATTTTTCGCGCGTGGCATCTTCGAGGTGGTTTTCGCTAGAAGTTTAAAGTCGAATTTATACAGGGCGTTTTTATTTTTGAGTTTTTACTGCCTGCATTTACCCACTTTGAGTACCAAATATTTTATTTCATGATTCCATTCTTTATACACGTAGAAACGCTAACGTTTGTAATATTTAAAAGGTATGAAAATATATCTGATGTCCAAGATTCAGGAGTCAAATGTTGTAATGAAAAGGAGGTCCGCGGTTCGATCCCGGGCGGAAACACGAATTTTTTTAAAAATTTACGCCCTCATTGGAGCACTTCAATCAGTCCATTCACTTCCAAGTCCAACATCGCTATTGAAAGACTAGCGTTTCATCCTCTTCTTCCGTTCCCAAATTTTTTTCATCCTATCCGACCTGGCTGCCCTTTGTTCATCAGTTATGGCATAGGTCTTTCGTTAGCTTGAAT
>CM040185.1:17376129-17401129 GCA_022606455.1 Callitettix versicolor | reverse complement strand
CTGTAGACTTGCGTTTCAAAACGTTTACTGGTCTCTTACAAGTTAAGTTAATAAATATTATTCCGTGTTTGCACTAAACATTTCGTGGAAGAGCCGCAGCGAAGGAGTCAAAGAGCCGCGGTTTGCCGACCACTGTACTAGCTGAAACAAATCTTGGCAGCGAGTCCATTATGAATGGACAACACGTTACAGCTCAGTTAGGCTTTGGCATAGCTCGGTTCGTTTCTTTATGTAACAAAAGCACCGGTTAGTCTGCTGCGACTCTGATCTGCGCACCTAAAAGTTCTCAGTCCGAGCCGCAGTTACTGTTGTTCCTTTTCACTTACCAATTACGCTAATAATACGTCCTCATTAACTGACTAACTGGTAGGCCCATGGACGTTAAGATACAAGAGGTTCGTTGCCAAAACAGAAATAATGTTGAGTACAACGTTGTAATTTTAGATGATTTATTTAAGCAGAACGTCCTTCAATATTTATTCTCTAGATCTAGTCATGTGCGTGTGTTGATAAAGAATGAAGAACTGAATATAAAATACCGACAGCTCTACTGGTTGCTTGGAAGAAACTCGGAGTTGTCTGTCCGTAACCAGCTGTTAATTTATAAGCAAATACTTAAGCCTGTATGGACATTCAGAATTCAAAATTTGGGGCTGTACAAAAGAATCAAATATGAAGATTATTCAAACATTTCAAAACAAAGTTCTTCGTGGGATAGTTAGGGCTCCGTAAAACACATTCGTGATCTTAACATGAATATGGTGAAAGAGGAAATAAAGAAGGTAGCATTGAAGCAAAAGCAAAGTCTCCAAGTTCATGTTAATAAACCCATGAAGCTAATGACCGACAGCGTTATGAACGATGTTCGCCGCCACAATAAAACCAAACCTCACGATTTGGTTCAATGTGAAGGGACCAATTTGTTAATTGTGATTATGACAGATCTATATATTTAGTAGATTCCTTTAGGATTGGTGTAGTTTTGTAATTTAAAGTTAAATATACTAAAAAAAATAATAAAAAACGTGCTACGCGAAATCGTAGATTCACCCGATTTTTTCAGAAAAGAACTGAATTTCATCATACGTTTTCAGACCTCTTGGAAGATGAGACGAGATTTTCATGAAAATTTCTTTTTTCAGACATGGCTAGTCTCGATGTCTGAGGTTGAAAAAAGGGTATTCATACACGTTTTTTGATTAGGGCCTAGCACTTGATCAGTATTCATTTTATAAAACTGAACCTTTAACCTTTAAGAACAGTTCCGTAAAACTACTTTTACAACTAACACTGTTCAAGCGATTCAGAGCTCTACTGACCGGTCGAGATGAACAGGAAGATCCAACAGAACCCTGCAAGAGAATCCTTACCGTTGTTCAGCTGCGCCATCATAATGGACTGCATTCCGTTACTATCAATATTAAAGAAATTCCGTTCTTTTAACAAGCCGTACATCATGGATTCCTTTCTTTACTCGTGAGGATCTTAAACTGTTCTTCCGGATACTGACAAAAGACAACAGTCATTTCTGTAGTGACCAGTTTGGGTATAGGCACACCGTATGCTTTTCTCTTTTCCAACAGACACCAACGTTCACTCTCCTAGTACCATGGGGACTATCTCCGCGGGTCAATAAATCTACTTTCTTTCCACTGCCTTTAGAGGCATAAGTTGTAGTGCTTCCAACGGAACAACCCTTTTTCCTTAAGCGGAAGTAAAACCCAAATGGAAATTATTTCTTCTTTTTTCTTACTGCTGTTCTTACATTTTATTTAAAATCTTTTGCTCATTATTGCTTAAAACACTGAGATTCTTGTACTTCCAAATTTTAACAAATTGACTCAATCTCCAGTCTCATAGTCATCGGTTTTTACCGGAGTACGTTACATACGGTATCCATGGATTCACCTTCACGTAAGTAATGAAGCTCATTCCTGAGAATCATCAACTCTTTTACAGTGAATTCATCCCTCTAGTACTGACAAGGGACGGTAGCAATCTCTAGATGCTGTAGTGTCAGAAAATGTTTGGGTATATCCTTATGTTTTCCACCAGAGAACTCTTATTATACATTCTTTCCACGGTCTTTAACGGCAGAAGTGCTTACAACGGAACGATCACTTTGAACGGAAGTGAAATCCTCCGGGAAATTCTCTTCCTTTTTGCTTTATCGTTATTCCCAGACGGTTCTTTAAATTATTTATTATCATCGACCTTCCTAAATATTATCTTTGGATCCGTGATCCCCTGGGTTTTCCACGTTTAGTTTCGATATCAGTGTAGAATGAACACCTGTACGCTGACTTCCAACTGACACCGGCACTTATAAGTTGTGTGCCCAGAGTTGACGAGGATGTAGAATGACGTTACTGCAGTAGAATAACGATACCAATAAGAGCTACCAATACAAAATTTCAGTAATTCTCTCAAAATGTGTTGTACAAGTCAAGTCCATTGTATTGTGAAAAAAACATGAATTTGTTGTCTCACTACTAAATATTAAACTTTTTTAAAAAAAAAAAAAAAGTTAAAAAAAAAGATTTTTTCAATTCAAGTATAATATGCACTAATAAGTAAAAAAAATGTCATCAGTCGGTGAAGAAAGCGTGGGTGCAGATTAGATTAATTAGAAATTATTGAAGTAGATCCTTGTGAGTATTAATGAACACCCACGCATTATTCTCCGACTGATGAAAATTTTATTTTTACTTATTAGTGCATTTTATACTTGAATTGAATTTGTGTTTTTTAAAAATCTTTTTAATTATTTTTTTATTTTCTACTATTTAATGATGAATCTTGTAATCGGCTTCTTTCGACAACTATCACTGTGAAAAGAAACGAACGCCATAAAAAAATATAATTATTTTGTTTAAGAATTTGTAATATATTGTAAGTAAACTCGAAAATGATTTGATGCAGTTTATACCTAATTTTTTTTCGATAAGGGGTGGTTTTTAGGGGTGAAAATAGTGAAATGCATTACAAGTAGTATTTAAAGTCTTAGTTAAAAGGTAATTATTAGAAAGAAATTTTATTTCAGTGGAGAAAGTTACTTATAACTTCACATCCAATTTTTTGTTTACAGTGGTGCTTTTAAAAAAATGCAAGGTAAAATTGCATAATAAGTCATGCTTCGCATCATGTATCACTTTTCTTCGGTATATCTGAACAATTTCTACTTTCAAAATATTTAAATCAAAATTTTTCACGATTTTTTCGAAGGGGATGATGTTAAGGGTTGAAAATAAAAACAAAACAAACATTATTTTTAAAAACGTAACTATTTTACTTAACAATTTTCAATTTATTGTAAGTAAACCCATAAATGATTTGAAGCAGTTGTTATCTAATTTTCTGTCCATAAGGGTTTTTGGAGGGTAAAAATGGTGAAATGCATCACGAATTTTAAAATTAAAATGTAATTGCTAGAAAGAAATTTTATTACATTGTTAAAAGCCACTAATAATCTCATTTTCACCATTTTCTGTTAAAGGAAGAAGTTTTTAGGGGTTGTAACTTTGTTTATAATACTACAACATACATGCATTTTGATAAAAACCATGTAACACTACTTCTTAAAATACGTAAAAATTTAAACTATATTAAAAGCTTACATTTACAAATTTTTAATTTTTTATCATAAATGTTAGATTTCACCCCAAAAAAAAATAAAAAGCGTACAATCCCAATATATAACTTTTGTTCTGGAGGGTAAGAAGAGCTTGTAGGCAAATTTTCATGTAGATCGGTGTAGTCCTAAGAATTTCAGAGGTAATGCCTCATTTTTATCATCGTTGACTGGACTAAGATTTGGAATTACAATTATTTTACTCTCTCCCACGTTCCCGAAAAATTGCATTGTACGCAATAGAAAATTCCCATTCTACGCATTGCATTGTAAATAGCAGTCATCTGCATTAGCTTTTTTTGGCAAATCTTTTAAAACTCGAGCAAATATCAAAACACATCCAGGAGCCTTTTGCATGTCTACAGTTTTTGGCATTACATTTTTTAATTCTTTGAGTAAAATGAATGTTATTGGTATAGACATTTATGGAGGTGTAGACATTTATGGAAGTGTAAACATTTATGGAGGCGTAAACATTCATGGAGGTTTAGACATTTATGGTGGTGTAGCCATTTATGGAGAGATATATATTTATGGAGGGTAAACATTCATGAAGTTAAAACATTTATGGAGATGTACATTAATGTAAGTACAGACATTTATGGAGGTGTAGACATTTATGGAGGCGTGAACATTCATGTAGGTATAGACATTTATGGTGGTGTAGCCAATAAAGGTGGTGTAGACATTTATGGAAGTGTAGACATTACGGAGGTGTAAACATTTGTGGAGGTATAGACATTCATGAAGTGTAGACATTTATGGAAGTGTAGACATTTACGGAGGTGTAAACATTTGTGGAGGTATAGACATTCATGAAGTGTAGACATTTATGGAAGTGTAGACATTTATGGAGGTGTAAACATTTATCAAGTTGTAGACATTTATCGAGTAGTAGACATTTATGAAGTGTAGACATTTATGGAGGCCTAAACATTCATGGAGGTGTAGACATTTATGGAGGTGTAAACATTCATGGAAGTGTAGACATTTGTGAAAGTGTAGACATTGATGAAGTGTAGACATTTATGGAGTGTAGACATTTATGGAGGTGTAAACATTTATCAAGTTGTAGACATTTATCGAGTAGTAGACATTTATGAAGTGTAGACATTTATGGAGGTGTAAACATTCATGGAGGTGTAGACATTTATGGAGGTGTAAACATTCATGGAAGTGTAGACATTTGTGAAAGTGTAGACATTGATGAAGTGTAGACATTTATGGAGTGTAGACATTTATGGAGGTGTAAACATTTATCGAGTTGTAGACATTTATCGAGTAGTAGACATTTATGAAGTGTAGACATTTATGGAGGTGTAAACATTTATGGAAGTGTAGACATTTATGGAGGTGTAAACATTTATCAAGTTGTAGACATTTATCGAGTAGTAGACATTTATGAAGTGTAGACATTTATGGAGGTGTAAACATTTATGAAGTGTAGACATTTATGGAGGTGTAAACATTCATGGAAGTGTAGACATTTGTGAAAGTGTAGACATTGATGAAGTGTAGACATTTATGGAATTGTAGACATTTATCGAGTTGTAGACATTTATGAAGTGTAGACATTTATGGAGGTGTAAACATTCATGAAGTGTAGTAATTTATGGAGGTGTAGACATTTATGGAGTTGTAGACATTTATCGAGTTGTAGACATTTATGAAGTGTAGATATTTATGGAGTTGTAGACATTTATCGAGTTGTAGACATTTATGAAGTGTAGACATTTATGGCGGTGTAAACATTCATGGAGGTGTAGACATTTATGGAGGTGCAGACATTTATGTATGTGTATCCAAATACTCCGCTAAATGATTCTCTTCTGCTTCGGTGAAGTAACTGAAGGTGAATAATTTTATGTAGTCTTGCACAATTTATTCGTTAAGAAAGTAGCTTCAAATTTATTGCAGTAAGTACGGCAAGCAGCTGCTAAGACAGTACCTGACATAATGTAACGTCTTGGCTTTATAACTCTGGGCGCGCTACTTCCCCAGTTTTATTGAGCACATAAAGCCGGCGGGTAATACACTCCTTTACACGTGTGTAAATTTCTCACAGCGTTCCCGAGTATTCATATTTTACGATGTTTTTTTCGTTTCTAAGCTTTTATCGAAATGAATCTATTCCCGCAGAAGAAATAACGGTGCGGTGCGTATTTTATTGTTTTAAAACGGGGCTTAAAGAAAGTGTATTAGTTGCGCTCTTCGAAATTCGAGAGCCATCGATTTAAGAAAACTCTGTAGGCCTATCGGAGATAAGAAAAATGTTAAATTAAAACGGTGTTATTCTTTTTTAATTTAACTCGTTTGCACTGGCATCCAGCTTTATGTTCCAGGACCTTCTTCACATTACAGCATCTTCAAGCTTTGTAACATATGTTCTTAACATGGCTGTTATAGGGTACACAAGTTTAAATAGGTTGTCCCGCAGAGACCCTAGTCTTCGACTCATATCCTGATGTTTCGTTAAGTTGAAAAGATGTTTGTACTGTCACTGAATACAAACAGTGCTCGATATCAGCGGCTAAAGTCCAAGTAATTTGTCTGTCTGACGCTACGAACGCTGCATGTTGCAAGGTCAAGGGAGACTTTGAGAAAATATACAGTACTATTATATACTTAACTGGTTTCCCTCCGGGCGGAAACCAATAAAGTCATCATAGCCGTCACGCGAAATTGAAATATAAGTAAACTTAACAGAATTTAAAAACATTAGTGTAATATAAAAAAATAATTTATAATAATAAAAATAAATGAAACAAAAAGAAATGCATTACCGGTTATAAATATATGACTAAAACTAGTTAACAATAATATATATCTTAAAAACGACAACAGCCGCCTCGGTGGTCTAGTGGATAGCGTACTAGGCTTTCACCCCGAGGACCCGGTTTCGATTCCCGGCCAGGGCTCGGCATTTTCATACACTATAAATCATCCCATCGTCTGCATTAGCCCAAGTGTGCACAATAGTCGGACGTTAAACACAAAAAAAACACACACAACATATTTTAAGGCTGTAAATTGGCTGTATAATAATAACAAGATAAATAAAAGAAACAAAACATAAACGTACCTAAAACTAATTTAAAAATAATAAATACAACAAACTGTTTCAGGGCTGTGAAGAGGGCCATGCAACAATAACAAATATATAAATTAAATTTTATTTTAAAAAATCCAGACGATGAAGGAAGTCTAGGATCCGGACAACGGCCGAGGCTCTATCTCCCAACATCGTCTGCAAACAATTGCTCAGACCACACATAACACGCACATTTTGGAAACCATCACATTCGAATATATGTTTTATTGTGAGGGTTTCGTTACAGAAGTCGCATTCAGGTGGGTCCCCGCCTCCCATGAGAAATCCATGCGTTAGCACCCACTTCTTCCCTACGACTTACATGTATTGACGACCCTCAGCTGTCCACTCATTCTCCCACTTAAAGAGAAGCAAATGTTTGACGGACTTTGAAAATCCGATAAAATAACTTATTGAGTAGCTGGCGGCAGCAGAGTTGCTTCCTTTGCCGCTATATCGGCTCTAGTGTTCCCAACTATACCGCAATGACCAGGTAACCAGCAAAATGATACACCAACACCTCGTAGTTCAAGACAATGGACAGAACGCAGCATATCCTGAACCAGAAAGTTTATCGAATACATATCCTGGATAGCCTGAAGTGCACTTTTCGAATCGGAACACACCAGATAATGCACACAATCGGATACAACGGAGTTCAGAGCCTTAAATATAGCAAACAGTTCAGCAGTAAAAACACTACAAACTGAGGGTAATCCATATTTGTATGTTTGACCTCTTGAGTAATATGCACAACCAACATTGTTATCTATTTTCGAACCATCTGTGAAGATAATTTCAGTACATGGACACGAGTTAATCAGACGGCAAAATTCACGTTGATAAAAGTACAATATGGCCGGTTGTATCTCATTGAGAGACTCCAGTACATAGTTTGTTAGCTTCCCTGTCTTCGCAGTTCTGAATCATTCCATCTACTTCATTCAGAAGAAACAAATTAGTGAAAAATGTACATTAAAAACTATTTCGACTTGAACTTAAATTTACGATTGTGAATAGCCTCTTTTTTTGAAACGAATATACGGACAAATATACTAGGTATCAAACTTCTCCAAGCTGTCAGTTGTGCCAAATTTGAAAAAGTCGTACCGAAATTGCAAATAATATATTGTAATACTTAATGTTATTACATTATAAAAAATTCTATTGACTTACTACAAAGTTTTCAAAAAGTCGAGATAAAGCTATTGATAGTCTTTGTCTCAGTATTACTATGATAGCCACTGTAATAGAGTAGCTAACTATTAATAAAAATAATATAATTAAGTTTCAAAAAGTGTTAAAACCTAAGATATCTGTCAAGCATTTGTACTGTAAGACTGAACATCTAAGTAACATCTCAGTATTCCGACTTACGACCTATTCCGACTTACGACGTATTTTGACTTACGACGTATTTTGACTTACAACGTATTCCGATTTACGACGTATACCCGACTTACGACCTATTCCGACTTACTACATATCCCGAATTAGGACGTATTTTGCCTTACGACGTATTCTGACTAATGACATATTTTGACTTACAACGTATTCTGACTTACGACGTATTTTGACTCACAATGTATTCTGACTTACGACGTATTCTGACTTATTACGTATTCTGACTTACGACGTATTCTGACTAACGACTTATTTTGACTTACAACGTATTCTGACTTATGACGTGTTTTTACTTAAAAGTATTCTGACTTACGATGTATTCTCACTTACGACGTATTCTGACTAACGCCTTATTTTGACTTACAACGTATTCTGACTTACTTTGTATTTTGACTCACAACGTATTCTGACTTACGACGTATTCTGACTTACGACGTATTCTGACTTACAACGTATTCTGACTTATGACGTATTTTGACTAACAACGTATTCTGACTTACGACTTATTTTGACTTACGACGTATTTTGACTCACAATGTATTCTGACTTACGACGTATTCTGACTTATTACGTATTCTGACTTACGACGTATTCTGACTAACGACTTATTTTGACTTACAACGTATTCTGACATACTTTATATCCCGAATTACAACGTATTTTGACTTACGACGTATTTTGACGTACAACGTATTCTAACTTACGACGTATTCTGACTAACGACTTATTTTGACTTACAACGCATTCTGACTTACCACATATTACAAAATATCCCGAAAAACGACTTATTTTGACTTACGACGTGTTCCGACTTACGACGTATTTTGACTTACTACGTTTTCCAAGTTACGCGTATCCCGATTTATGACGTATCCGACTTACGACGTATTCCTATTTACGATGTATTCCCATTCATGACGTATTCCGACTTACAGTGTATTCGAACTTATGACGTATCCCGACTACGGCGTATTCCTATTTACGACGTAATCCAACTTATGACGTATTCCAACTTACGACGTATCCCAACTTATGACGTATCCTGACTTACGACGTATTCTAAGTTACGACGTATTCCAACTTATGAAGTATCCCGACTTACAACGTATTCCGATTTACGACGTTTTCCAACTTATGGCGTATTTCGACTTATGGCGTATTCCAACTTTCGACATACCCTTACTTACGACGTATTTAAACCAAGACCAAACATTTGATTGTAAGCTATCCGTTGCCAAAACCAAATGCCACGTAACGACGATGTACTACCGTATGTATTCATAAACTTAAAGAGAACATTTTGTTCCTTCGAACACTGGAATATTTAATACAGTGAACAAGAAAAGTGTTATTTTTCTTTATAATTAAAAAACACAAATTAATGTGCACGAGAATAATTTAACAAACACTGAAGTTTTAATAAAGTTTGTTTTATTGGTAAAACATCCTTTCAAATAGTCCTTGAGAAAAGCTCTGATTAAGAAAGCTAATTATCTAGAGTAGTGCAAGGAGAGTTAAAGGAGTTCTCTTGCCTTTAGCAGTCTGCAGCAACAAAGGTTTCTTACAATTTCTTCATGCACTGAACATTAAATATCTAGTTGTGTGTAAGTCAGTTAATCAAATGTAAGTACTTTGCCTTTAAAGATAGTCTTCTTTTATGTACACATACTGAAAGCCTTACAAAACTACAGTCTTTTACACTCTTTTCTTAACTTTGTCTGTATGTTTCGAGGTTCAAATCTTGTAATCGATTTTTAACCCACTTTCCATCATCCAATCGATTTGAAATTTTGCACACTTGCTTGGTTCTCATGACAATGCAATATTCAATAATTAGGCACATCAAATTTTTACTCCATTGTGCTGTAATTAATTAACTAAAAATTGCTACGGAAAATAGTTTTAGCGTTGCCCAATAGATGGCGTTAGTTTCTTCTGGCTTCCTCTCTATATATGTTTCATAGTTCAACCACTTCCCATCAACCAATCGACTTGCTTGTTTCCAATGACAATGCAGTATTCAATAATTAGGCACATCAAATTTTTACTCCATTGTTCTCTAATTAATTAACTAAAATTGCTATGGAAAATAGTTATAGCGTTGCCCAATAGATGGCGTTAGTTTCTTCTGGCTTCTTCTCTATATATGTTTCATAGTTCGACCACTTTCCATCAACCAATCGACTTGCTTGTTTCCCATGACAATGCAGTATTCAATAATTAGGCACATCAAATTTTTACTCCATTGTTCTCTAATTAATTAACTAAAATTGCTACGGAAAATAGTTTTAGCGTTGCCCAATAGATGGCGTTAGTTTCTTCTGGCTTCCTCTCTATATATGTTTCATAGTTCAACCACTTTCCATCAACCAATCGACTTGCTTGTTTCGCATGATAATGCAGTATTCAATAATTAGGCACATCAAATTTTTACTCCATTGTGCTAGAATTAATTAACTAAAATTGCTACAGAAAATAGTTATAGCGTTACTCAATAGATGGCGTTAGTTTCTTCTGGCTTCCTCTCTATATATGTTTCATAGTTCAACCATTTTCCATCAGCCAATCGACTTGCTTGTTTCCCATTGCAATGCAGTATTCAATAATTAGGCACATGAAATTTTTACTCCATTGTGCTCTAATTAATTAACTAAAATTGCTAAAGAAAATAGTTATAGCGTTGCCCAATAGATGGCGTTAGTTTCTTCTGGCTTCTTCTCTATATATGTTTCATAGTTCAACCACTTTCCATCAACCAATCGACTTGAAATTTTGCACGATTGCTTCCAATGACAATTTCAATATTCAATAATTAGGCACATCAAATTTTGCTTCGTTGTACTCTAATTAATCAAGTAAAATTGTACATGGAAAAATAGTTTTATCGTTGCTCAATAGATGGCATTAGTTTCTTCTAACAGTATTCACAGTGATAGTTGTCGGAAGAAGCCGATTACAAGATTCATCATTAAATAGTAGAAAATAAAATAAAATAAAAAAGATTTTTAAAAAACACAAATTCAATTCAAGAATAAAATGCACTATAAAATTTTCATCAGTCGGAGAATAATGCGTGGGTGTTCATTAATACTCGTAAGGATCTACTTCAATAATTTCTAATTAATCTAATCTGCAGCCACGCTTTCTTCAACGACTGATAAAAATTTTTGTTTATTTATTAGCGCATATTATACTTGAATTGAAAAAATATTTTTTTTAACTTCTTTTTTTCTTTTTAAAAAATCTTAATATTTAGTAGTGAGACAACAAATTCATGTTTTTTTCACAATACAATGGACTTGACTTGTACAACACATTTTGAGAGAGTTACTGAAATTTTGTATTAGTAGCTCTTATTGGTATCGTTATTCTACTGCAGTAACGTCATTCTACATCCTCGTCAACTCTGGGCTCACAACTTATAAGTGCCGGTGTCAGTTGGAAGTCAGCGTACAGGTGTTCATTCTACACTGATATCGAAGCTAAACGTGCAAAACCCAGGGGATCACGGATCCAAAGATAATATTTAGGGAGGTCGATGATAATAAATAATTTGAAGAACGGTCTGGGAATAACGATAAAGCAAAAAGGAAGAGCATTTCCCGGAGGATTTCACTTCCGTTCAAAGTGATCGTTCCGTTGTAATCACTTCTGCCGTTAAAGACCGTGGAAAGAATGTATAATAAGAGTTCTCTGGTGGAAAACATAAGGATATACCCAAACATTTTCTGACACTACAGCATCTAGAGATTGCAACCGTCCCTTTTCAGTACTAGAGGGATGAATTCACTGTAAAAGAGTTGATGATTCTCAGGAATGAGCTTCATTACTTACGTGAAGGTGAATCCATGGATACCGTATGTAACGTACTCTGGTAAAAGCAGATGACTATGCGACTGGAGATTGAGTGAATTTGTTAAAATTTTGAAGTGCAAGAATCTCAGTGTTTTAAGCAATAATGAGCAAAAGATTTTAAATAAAAATGTAAGAACAACGGTAAGAAAAAAAGAAGAAATAATTTCCCTTTGGGTTTTACTTCCGCTTAAGGAAAAAAGGTTGTTACGTTGGAAGCACTACTACTTATGACTCTAAAGGCAGTGGAAAGAAAGTAGATTTACTGACCCGCAGAGATAGTCCCCATGGTACTAGGAGAGTGAACGGTGGTGTCTGTTGGAAAAGAGAAAAGCATACGGTGTGCCTATGCCTAAAGTGGTCACTACAGAAATGACTGTTGTCTTTTGTCAGTATCCGGAAGAACAGTTTAAGATCCTCACGAGTAAAGAAAGGAATCCATGATGAACGGCTTGTTAAAAGAACGGAATTTCTTTAATATTGATAGTAACGGAATGCAGTCCATTATGACGGCGCAGCTGAACAACGGTAAGGATTCTCTTGCAGGATTCTGTTGGATCTTCCTGTTCATCTCGACGGTCAGTAGAGCTCTGAATCGCTTGAACCACTGTTGTAAAAGTAGTTTTACGGAACTGTTTTAAAGGTATTTGTTTCATAAAATGAATATTGATCAAGTGTTAATCAAAAAACGTGTGATAATAGAGATGAAACACAGTGCGTTGAAGCAAATATCCAAGAAATTTTCATGAAAAGCTCGTCTCATCTTCCAAGAGGTCTGAAAACATATGATGAAATTCAGTTCTTTTCTGAAAAAATCGGGTGAATCTACGATCTCGCGAAGCACGTTTTTTATTAATTTTTTTTAGTATATTTAACATTAAATTACAAAACTACACCAATCCTAAAGGAATCGACTAAATATTTACATCTATCATAATCACAATTAACAAATTTGTCCCTTCACATTGAACCAAATCGTGAGGTTTGGTTTTATTGTGGCGGCGAACATCATTCATAACGCTGTCGGTCATTATCTTCATGGTTTTATTAACATGAACTTGGAGACGTTGGTTTTGCTTCAAAGCTACCTTCTTTATTTCCTCTTTCACCATATACATTTTAAGATCACTGTGTAAATCCGTGTTTTAACGGAGCCCGAACTATTCCACGAAGAACTTTATTTTGAAATGTTTGAACAATCTTAAAATTTGATTCTTTTGTAGAGCCTTAAATTTGAATTCTGTATGTTCATACAGACTTAAGTATTTGCTTGTAAATTAACAGCTGGTTATGGACAGACAACTCCGAGTTACTTCCAAGCAACCAGTAGAGCTGCCGGTATTTTATATTCAGTTCTTCATTCTTTTTCTTCACATGCTCCTTCCACTTTACCTTGATACCGAGGGTCATCCTAAGATACTTTGCTATATTTACATGAGATAATGTTTTGTCATTTATTATCAACGGTATTGGTTTTAACTTTTTTATTACTGAAATGAATACAGGTTTTATATTCAGCTCTAAGCAGTTTATCGGTTGCAAAGTCAGCGTCTTTTCCAACAGCTAAAATGGCAGTATCATCAGCAGAAGTTGCCGTAATGGTATGTTTTCCTGAGGCACATAACGAGTGAACAGTAAATAAAGTGTTGGGCCAAGGACACTTCCCTGGGGCACTCTTGCAGTTATTTTTTGTAATTCTGAAAATTTATTGTCATATCTAATTCGAAAAAATCTATCCAAAATATAGGAGCTGTGTAGTTCAAAATACTGCCGGAAGAAATCACGATTAAGTTTAAGTAGCAAACCCGCGTGCGAAACCTTATCAAAAGCTTGCAATATGAATAAAATTTAATATTAATAATAATACGTATTACCAGTGTTCTTCATTACTAACTATTACATTCTTGTAAAAATCGATATAACCACACCGTTTATTCTATAATTTGTTTACAGGTAAAAAGCAAGTTTGCTGTAAGAAAGTCTTTTTCGAAACGTATTTGTGGTAAGTGTAAATTTAATTAATACTTTTGAAATATAATTTAGTATAAATAACGTTAAAAAAAGTTTGCTTTTCATTAATTTTAAACGCTCCGAACTTATTTCGCGCCAATCTTCTGAAAAGAGAGATACAAACTATTTTCGTACGTTAAAAAAAACAGTTTATTTCTTAAACAAACACTTACGGTTATTGATTGTGAGTCGTTAAAAGTAACTTCGAACCAAGTTAATTTTAGAGTACCATAGTGTGAAATTTCCCACGGTGCAAGTTTAAAGGAGTTAATACAGCAGTTAGAAGATCAATGGGGTAATAACTCAGAAGCAGTCTTGCCACTCTGAAAGTAAAATATCCCTCGGAAAGTCATTACCTGCAAACGTTGCTTTAACATTTATTTAAAGCTTTTTATATTTGCTTAGAGTGGCGCGGCTTTTATAAAGAGGTTTTCTTTTTTCATAGTAGCTTTCGCTTTGTACAGGGTGCCGCACGAAATAAACCGACGTTTAGTTTTGTTGAAGAATATTTCTTTGATTGTATGACGGGGAAGTGAAATACCGCGTGTTTACTTTATACCTGTTGAATATTTTCTGTTCAATATGACCACGTGGAAAATTCTTCGACAGTATCTTCTTTGTTGTTAATAATTTGACGACACGTTTCTTCGGTTATCTCGTGGCACGTACCAATGAACAGCACTCACGGTTCCGTCACTGTACGAGGATGTTTAATTTGTCAACTCAGGAGTGTGCAGCATCCAGTTCTGTACGCAAGCAAAACGATCAGAAAATCTCTTTGAAATGACATTTACGTTAGTTTCATTCAGAAAGTCCAATAAAACATTGGCTGTATGTGGTATGGTTCCATCCTACACGGACTACTGGTTTTCTGGTTAAACTACATTTGCATGAATCTGAAGAACAAAATTATTAAGCAGCATGTTTAGATAATGTTCCACTGTCTGTTCAAAAAGAATGAATCGTAACTGGAAATATCGGTCCGTATCGTAATTTTTAGAACTTACATCTTTTCATTAAGCACGTGTGGATTCTCGGAAGCTCGAAAACGCAATCTGAAAAGCAAACATTGTTCAACAATACGCCTTGATTCTGAACCTATTCGGCAAATGTCATTATTCGATTTTTCTTGTCCGTTAACACTTCACCTCCACCTTCACCTTTACCTTTACCTTGAGCATCACCTTTGACCTTGACCCTGACCTTCACCTTCAACTTGAACTTGATCTCAACCTTCACCTTCAATAGATAGAATGCAAATCAGTTTTTAAAGTCGCCTAGAAAGTTCTACTGCTGCTTCTCTTGTTGATTTGCCCGCTTCAGCTTTGCCCTGACAGTTTCGACATTCTCTAGAGTAGGAACAATGGCAGGCCGTTCGAGCTTACTCGCAAACATTAAACAATAACTACTTTTTTCGTAGTCTACGTGTTGCTTTAAATAAAGACGACCATCTAGTTTGGGAATGCGCAAGAAACAATCTTTGTGTAAGCATCACACTTTTTCGTTTCCCAGGCAATCCGGGATATGTATTCGGTAAACCCTCTGGTTCAAGATATTCTGTGCTCTGTCCATAGACTTGAACTACGAGGTGCAAGAGTATCATTTATCTGGATTCCTGGTCACTGTGGAATATTTGGAAACACTGCAGCGGATAATGCGGCAAAGGAAGCAACTTTTCTGCCGCCATGCACTCCACGTGTAATCGTGTCTGACTTTCTTTGTCAAGTAAAGAATTTAATTCTTCTACAGTGAGAAAATGAATGGGCAGCTACAAGCAGTAACAAATTGAGGGTAATTAAAAGTACTGTTCGTCCTTGGGGGTCGTCAATAAGTGCAAGTCGTAGAGAAGAGGTGGTGATCACCCGACTTCGCATTGGTCACTCCATGTTAACGCATGGATTTCTGATTGAACGCGGGTACCCACCTGAATGCGAGTTCTGTAGGGAAACCATCACAATAAAACATATATTGCTCGATTGTGATGGTTTCCAAAATGTGCGTGTTATGTGTGGTCTGAGCAACTGTTTGCAGACGATGTTGGGAGATAGTGCCTCGGCCGTTGATGTTGGGTTCTAGACTTCCTTCATCGTCTGAATGTTTTAAATAAAATTTAATTTATTATATTTGTAATTTCTTGTGTTATTTTATTTATTTATTTTATCTAAATAACTTTATTTCTGTTATGGTTATATATATTTTTACGAATTGTTATTAAATTTTATTCTTTATTCATTGTTATTTAGTTCTTAAGTATTTATTATTGATATAGTTATACCTGTTATTGTAAATTTTGTTTAATTTATTTTTACTATTATAGTTTGTTCTAGTTTATTTTCTTGTTTAAGTAAATTTTGTTCATTCTTTTTTTTATACCTTCATTTTACATGACGGCGATGATAACCTTAACGGTTTTTCGCCGGAAAAAAAACTTTTTCGTTTCGTTAAAAACAACAATCATTATGCCCATCGTGTTTCGAAAAGAGAAGAAACTAATGTTCACCAACTGCTGTCACTGTTGCCAACATAAACAAAATTAATTAACCTAAACAAATAATGCGCCACACTATTTTGATCCTGCATCATACGGTTGTCATACTAATAATCGACAAAACTTGTATTTAGACAAAAATTCTCGTGAAGTCTTTATTCCAAAAACTATGTCAGTAATGCAAAACTTTCCTCTAGTTTAAACATGCAGAAATTGACAGAATGCCAGTTAGCGCTGCAATCTGTCGGAAAATCGCGGAAAGCTTTGCTGACGTGATAGAAGCAAATGTCAATAATGTACAATTATAAAACGTTACTGAAACGAATATTTTGGTATTTTAAAAGTAAAAATTCAATAATGAATCATGGCTGCAGTTAAAATTTTCGCATTTTTAATTTAATATTTTTTATTTCCGTGTTTTTAATAATTTTGAAAATTTTATAATCAAATTTATGGTGGTTTTAACATGCACTAAAATTTACCGTATTTTTACTAAGTAATGTGGACTTTACGAGTACTGATAATCAGGTGATTTACGTCATGGTAAATTAGATTAGATTATTCGTAAATTATGCGGTTTGATACGTCCTGTCATCGCGATTGAAGTTAAATCTGCTCGTAGGATGTGAAGCATTATAGTCCAGCCACGTAGTAAACCACATGCGCGAGAAATTCTCGCGCATGTAGGAGAATTCTCTCCAACAGCCCACACAGAGTCTGCCAATCTGAGTCTACAAACTGTTACTACTCAGCGATAGTGAAGGAAAAGTAGAGAGTTAACTTGAGAGAGTGGAGACTCGACCTCTCACTCGCACATTTGCTGTCTGTCCCACTAGTGTTGTTAGCAGGTCGTTTTATAGGCGGCTGACCTATAGCTACAAGGAGATTTAGAATTTTGGAACGTTACTAGTTACTGAGGGAGTTACTACCTTGAATCCTCTGCAAATCCTAGAATTCGTGAAGAGGCAAGCGCTGGAAACGACGCCGTGAATAAGCTTCTTACGTTTGTAAAAAAGGACACAATAGATCTACTAAGATCTCAGTGTAATATTAACCCGTAAGATCATTTATCTCTTTAGATAATGTTCCATTTGTTAGATAACGTTTGATCCATTTATTGTCATGGGATTCTCTAAGTCAGGCAGGCCTGCCAACTGCAACACATTTAATTCCCACATTTACGTGAGCATTCAAACCAAATCTATGTACTCTTAGCGGAAATTAAGGATTTCTTGGTATGCATAGCAGTGATCTACACAAAATGGCCTTTCACATGACAAATCTTTTGTGTAGGAAATGTGGCACACCTGAGCACATACTGTCTGACTGTCCTTGGTTGGACTGAAAACGATTTGAATCCCTAGGCATTCTATGAAGTGGGTAGGGACAGACGATGGAACAGGGCAACAAAACCGGAATATCTCACGGTTCTCTAAAAATCTGAGGTTAGATTGAGAAGGTTGAACCTGAAAGAGAGTGCACAATAAGCTATATAGCTGAATGGCAAAACCAGGATCATGGCAATCCTGGCCCTTTAGCTTGTTCGATTATTCTTTTTATATTCTTCTTCTTTTCTGCTAGGATTATTGTCACTATGTTCAGTATAATAATCTGCCTTCCCTAAGCTTCGTCAATTCTTCTTTCGTTGACGCGTTTCGGAGAACCTCCATCTTCAAAAACTATTTATATACTCTTGTCACTATGTTCAGTATAATAATCTGTCTTCCCTAGCTTCGTCAATTCTTTCGTTGACGCGTTTCGGAGAACCTTCATCTTCAAAAACTATTACAATACTCTTGTCACTATGTTCAGTATAGTAATCTGCCTTCCCTAGCTTCGTCAACTATGTTGACGCAGTACCTCCATCTTCAAAAACTATAATCTTGTCACTATGTTCAGTATAATAATCTGCCTTTCCTAGCTTCGTCAATTCTTTCGTTGACGCGTTTCGGAGAACCTTCATCTTCAAAAACTATTTCTATACTCTTGTCACTATGTTCAGTATAATAATCTGCCTTCCCTAGCTTCGTCAATTCTTCTTTCGTTGACGCGTTTCGGAGAACCTTCATCTTCAAAAACTATTACAATACTCTTGTCACTATGTTCAGTATAATAATCTGCCTTCCCTAGCTTCGTCAATTCTTTCGTTGACGCGTTCTGGAGTACCTCCATCTTCAAAAACTATTTCTATACTCTTGTCACTATGTTCAGTATAATAATATGCCTTCGCTAAGCTTCGTCAATTCTTCTTTCGTTGACGCGTTTCGGAGAACATCTTCATATTTCAAAAACTATTTCAATACTCTTGTCACTATGTTCAGTATAATAATACTCTTGTCACTATGTTCTAATCTGCCTTCCCTAGCTTCGTCAATTCTTTTTCGTTGACGCATTTCGGAGAACCTCCATCTTCAAAAACTATTTCTATACTCTTGTCATTATGTTCAGTATAATAATCTGCCTTCCCTAGCTTCGTCAATTCTTCTTTCGTTGACGCATTTCGGAGAACCTCCATCTTCAAAAACTATTTTTATACTCTTGTCACTATGTTCAGTATAATAATCTGCCTTCCCTAGCTTCGTCAATTCTTCTTTCGTTGACGCGTTTCGGAGAACCTTCATCTTCAAAAACTATTTCTATACTCTTGTCACTATGTTCCGTATAATAATCTGCCTTCTCTAGCTTCGTCAATTCTTTCGTTGACGCATTTCGGAGAACCTCCATCTTCAAAAACTATTTCTATACTCTTGTCACTATGTTCAGTATAATAATATGCCTTCGCTAGCTTCGTCAATTCTTCTTTCGTTGACGCGTTTCGGAGAACTTCCATCTTCAAAAACTATTTCAATAATCTTGTCACTATGTTCAGTATAATAATATGCCTTCGCTAGCTTCGTCAATTCTTTCGTTGACTCGTTTCGGAGAACCTTCATCTTCAAAAACTATTACAATACTCTTGTCACTATGTTCAGTATAATAATCTGCCTTCCCTAGCTTCGTCAATTCTTTTTTCGTTGACGCATTTCGGAGAACCTCCATCTTCAAAAACTATTTCTATACTCTTGTCACTATGTTCAGTATAATAATCTGCCTTCCCTAGCTTCGTCAATTCTTCTTTCGTTGACGCATTTCGGAGAACCTCCATCTTCAAAAACTATTTTTATACTCTTGTCACTATGTTCAGTATAATAATCTGCCTTCCCTAGCTTCGTCAATTCTTTTGTTGACGCGTTTCGGAAAACCTCCATCTTCAAAAACTATCTCTATACTCTTGTCACTATGTTCAGTATAATAATCTGCCTTCCCTAGCTTCTTCAATTCTTCTTTCGTTGACGCGTTTCGGAGAACCTTCATCTTCAAAAACTATTACAATACTCTTGTCACTATGTTCAGTATAATAATCTGTCTTCGCTAGCTTCGTCAATTCTTCTTTCGTTGACGCGTTTCGGAGAACCTTCATCTTCAAAAACTATTTCTATACTCACTGTTCGTGTATACTGTTAAAATTTTCGTGTATACTGGTACTGTAAAAAACACTTTTAAACATCTTTTATGCAAATTTTCATTCAATTTTTATGCATAGTCCAATCTGAGTCTACAAACTGTTACTCGTTGTAGACTCATTCATACTGTTACTAGGAAGACATTCATCGTGCTCTGTCCTTCCGTGAATATATATAATTAATACAATTGAAATTTCTTCGCTTTGTATTCACTTATTTTGGGAATAATTTAGTTCGGCCTACGGCCCCGGTCCGGAACTATAGCGTACGTAAGTTGCTCTGATCCGAATCATTTATTTTTGAATCTCAATTTTTGTTTAAAATGTACAGTAACGTTCGTTTTAATTAATTCTTACCCTGTGCTTTAAGTACTTGTATTTCGATTTGCGATAGATCAAGTTAATCCCGCAGAGACTTGAACACTACAGTTCACTAGTTAACTGCACTCTGGAGGCGGAAAGCTGAACCTATTGCTTGTAGACGTACTGTATTCAAACATGGCACCATTACGCTTAATTTCCCATGACAATTTTGTAATTTTACTGCGAAATAGTGATCCTTTGAATACCTTTTTTTTCAATTATTAACTGAAAGTAAATGTTCGATTGCATATATTTAGGACAAATATGTAGTCACTGTATGGTAAATGGCCATGGTTTAAAAATTTAGAAATTGCGTCACGCAGCTGTCTCGCTGACGTGAGGGAAGTTAATTTCCAATAGTATATTTCTAATCTCACCATTTCATATATTTGTACTTTCGAATTGCTTTGAAAATACGGAAATGAACCTTGAAGTCGTCAAATCAATTTTCTAAGTTTCAGTCGATTTTGTAAATTTAAAATGGTCGTTTAAGCGGTTTTTAACGCTGATTACATTGGTAAAATTGGATTTTCAATATTTAGGACAAAACGTTGTGTTTTTTAAAAAGATTACCAAGCTTGAATCAAATCGGATTAAAATTTGAAACGTAAGCGTGCTGGAAAACACATGGCGCGCACGCGTCATTACGTCATTTGATGGCCGCTCCAATGCTCATTTTCCAAATGTAAATTCGCCTACAATGCAAAGAAACAAAATAAAAACAACCTGAATCATTAACAAGAAAATAAAAACTTCGCACATCAAAAATTACCAATTATGAATACATTTTATCAAATTGAAATTAGAGATTTGCCTTCAGTTTTAACTGTAACAAAGTTTATGACCGAATTTCGAACAAACTTTTCAGTCACCGTGTAACAGAATGCTAAAGTTTTCCAGCTGACAAAGTTAAATTGTCATAATGGACTGAACGGAAATGTGTTTGCTTGTTACTGGAGGTTTGTGACGTCACTTCCTGTTAGAGGTCGAAGCTTTGTCCCCGTCGTATCTGGGACAAACCGAGTTCAGTGATTCTGCGATGCACTTTGTAACACTTAAAAAGGTAACGGAAAGTTTTTCCGTATATATTGTTTGTTTTATCGTGACGCTTGAAGGAGCAATTGGTCTGCTTATTGGGTAGAGCTGAAGGAGTTGTAACGCTATCGCTCGCGTTACGACTAAACGCCGAATAGCCGTCCGCATTCATAGGCTTCGCCAGGGTTCAAATGCAGGTAATGGTTTTGGCTCAGTTATAAATTGGGCTCATCGACAAAATCAGTATTTCATGATTTTGCTCACCCACGTTTAAATCATCATCGCCAATAGGGGCTTTGTATTTGAATATTGATTAGCTGCGCAAATTTTTATGGGAGCAAGGATTTCGGTGCTCAATATTCTCGAGCGTAAGGAAGTTTTAGGTGCTCAATATTCTCGAGCGTAAGGAAGTTTTTAGGTGCTCAATATTCTCGAGCGTAAGGAAGTTTTTAGGTGCTCAATATTCTCGAGCGTAAGGAAGTTTTTAGGTGCTCAATATTCTCGAGCGTAAGGAAGTTTTTAGGTGCTCAATATTCTCGAGCGTAAGGAAGTTTTTAGGTGCTCAATATTCTCGAGCGTAAGGAAGTTTTTAGGTGCTCAATATTCTCGAGCGTAAGGAAGTTTTTAGGTGCTCAATATTCTCGAGCGTAAGGAAGTTTTTAGGTGCTCAATATTCTCGAGCGTAAGGAAGTTTTTAGGTGCTCAATATTCTCGAGCGTAAGGAAGTTTTTAGGTGCTCAATATTCTCGAGCGTAAGGAAGTTTTTAGGTGCTCAATATTCTCGAGCGTAAGGAAGTTTTAGGTGCTCAATATTCTCGAGCGTAAGGAAGTTTTTAGGTGCTCAATATTCTCGAGCGTAAGGAAGTTTTTAGGTGCTCAATATTCTCGAGCGTAAGGAAGTTTTTAGGTGCTCAATATTCTCGAGCGTAAGGAAGTTTTTAGGTGCTCAATATTCTCGAGCGTAAGGAAGTTTTTAGGTGCTCAATATTCTCGAGCGTAAGGAAGTTTTAGGTGCTCAATATTCTCGAGCGTAAGGAAGTTTTAGGTGCTCAATATTCTCGAGCGTAAGGAAGTTTTAGGTTTTCAGGTGGTTGCTATTCTCGAGCTCTCGGAATCCTAAATACTCCAAGGATTCGGAATGCCCAATTTCTACGCTATTCTCGAGCTCTCGGAATCCTAACACGCCAAGGATTCGGAATGCCCAATTTCTAAGATTTTATAACTGCTGCTATAAGTTAAGGCTCACCTCGATATACGCTACCTGTTTCCTGCCGGTATGCGTTTTCTATACTGCACGGTCGACGAGAGGCTGCACCAAGTTATCGGGTGGTCGGCGAAAGACTGCCCGTTATCGTGGGCGGTCGGCGGAAGACTCCCCAAATTATCGAATGGTCGGCGGTCGACGAACGAGTGCCCCTTGGCAGCCACAGTGGCCTCCTTTTATACTGTTGAGCGCCGCGCATGCGCAGAAACCCGTTCTTAGTCAGTCGGGTCCCAGAGCTCGGCTCGAGATGTTCTACCCAGCGTAGCTAATGGGAGCCCTTGCAAAATTCGTTGCGTTCTTGCCTTAGGCTACAAGCGCGTCATACCCTCTCAAGCTGACCTTTGCACTGTACCTATCAACAACCGTCAACTGACCTTTGTACGGTTTGCTACCTGATCTCAGGCTACTTCGGGCCAGTGGTGCGTTTTAGTAACAGGGTTAATTTTTAACCCGTTACATCCCCCTCTTACTTCCTCGTGGAAAAAAAGAAGAAAGAAAAAAAAATTCACTTATTTCACTGAACAAAAATACTTCTTTCTGTAGTAAAAATGAAGTGGAGTTACTTACTACCACAAATAAAAATGAAGAATAAACTCAAAAGGAAAGTACATCTAAAAACGTCTATCCTCTGAACAAAGCTAGTTCAAAGTTCATTGTATATTGACTTTGGTTACTATTTACAAAGTTTAATTGACGTACAAAATAATCTGCTTTACAACCTTTTTACAAACGAAATTTATTGTCTCTACTTACTTTAAAGTCGATAATAATTAGGGTACTGCTTATCCCTGCTGGAATTTGTTTTATATTCCTTACATGCTCCTTGGCCTAGTTTTTTAATACTGACTCGCACCAACCGTCCGCCCGGTAAAACAATTTTCTTCCGTCTTGGTTGTAATTTTCGTTTGGCAGGTAGAAGATGTTCCAGGAACTCCGTCTTTACTCGTCGGCGTCCGGATGTTTCCTTGTGGTGGTTTTCTTGAAAAACCTGGTCCCTTTGGATCACTGGTACAAACAACTTCCTCTTATATGAAGGGTCTGTCTTCGCTTTTGTAGTTCTTGGCGGAATATGACGAAATAATTGCCCATCCTGGATTAGGTAATTTGAAAATGCTTTCGAGTTTACATTTCCTCGATCACAGTGGCGATCATACCATGTTTTACGGGTTTTACTACAACGTGAAGGGATTCTATCATCTTTTCGTGAGCGTTCGGAGTTTTGAGCTTTGCGAGGTTCTATTGGCACATCTATGAGGCCTACTTCCGTCCCATTGTTCTTTTGGTAAGGCGATAAAGTATCTGCTGCTCTATTTAGGGCAGGGATTGTTCTATTTTCAAAAGTCATTTTCGTACCAGGTCGGTTATCCTGCGCTTCATGTCTGGTACCATTAGAGCGAATCTTCACCTCCCTTGTCCAGTCATTCCACTCCCTAGAGGTCGTAAATTTTGAATGTCGGGGTTCAGGTGCCTTCCTTATTCGAACTCGTGAATCATTTCCCGACCAACAGTTGCAGCTGGTGGTTCGAATACCTTCTCGTTTGCAGTAAAAACATTTCAATTTTCTGGGCTTCGCACAGTCCCTAAACATGTGGCCTTCGTGGTCACAATTCCAACAAACGATTGTTTTACGGTCGGTTGAGGTGGTTTTTCGAGGAATCTTTTCGTGTTTCTTGAAGTCCGTAGAATTTGTTAATCGATTGTGCGGAGATAATGTATGCGCTCTATAATTCTCTCGGGGAAAGTTTCGTGTACCCCTGCTCGTCTGTAGATACCTCTGAGGCTCATCGATGGTTCTAGTGGGTGGTTTTCGTCCGATTTTCTCTGCAGGCTCTGTCGACCGAGTTGTTAAACTATTTATAACATTAATATGATTGTCTTTAGACCTCTTTCCTTGGGGATAGTACGCTGTTTCCTGTATTAGTGCTTCGGCCGGACTTGGAGGAGGCCTATAATTATTTCTCTCCCAGAGAAAAATTTCATACTCCTCGGCTAACCTATAAAGTTCGGAAAGTCCTTCAAAATCTCTGCGTCGAATGTACATTTTATAGGATGGCAACATATTAGAGTAAATACGTTCAACTTGGGCCTCTCGTGAGTACCCACCTCTCCTGCGCATTAACGTAGATAAGGCCACCACAAAATGGCGGAATGGTTCGTCTTTGCCTTGTGTACGATTCCTTATTTCATCTTCTAAGTTATGGTGATATCTTAGTGGCAAATATTGACGCTCAAAATCTTCAATAAAATCTCTAAATGATTCCCAGAACGCTCGGTTATTTCGATACCAGAGTAAAGCATTTCCTGTAAGTAATTCCGGCAATGCATATAGTAAACGCTTAGATTCTATGCCGTAAGCTTCT
>CM040185.1:17356129-17371129 GCA_022606455.1 Callitettix versicolor | reverse complement strand
GCATCCATGGCCGTGTATTAATTAATCGAAACTTTGCTGAAACTAAAATGTATCGATGAAACAGTATCTTTGCCGCAATCTGTAAACCAGAACGTTATCAATGTAGGTGTAAATCTAGATTGGATTACCTGTGTATATTGGATTCTGTACGAGGTGTTTAGAATTGGAAAATGGTACAATTTGGTACATTTCTAAAACCTACCCATATAAAGCTACACCTATTCGTCGTTATTACGAATAAAAAAATATAATAAAAATTTTTTGAATATAAAATTAACATTATTTCACGAATTATCCATTGCACCATTACTGTCCGTATTTTACCGCAAACTGCTTTACATATCTTCGCAGACGGACGCGAAGACTTTCCCCACTATTTACTGACGTCATAACTACAGCAACAGCAGGTGTGTTAGGAATGGGATATGCCATTTTTAACACAGCAAGTCTTCGCTTTGTCAGTAGCTAGCTGGCATAAAAGTGCACGTAAAGTATGCATGTTTATCTTGGTGTGCTGCGTCGATGAACTTAGTTTGTGTGTTTACGATTTTCTTAATGTTATTATTACAATTATCTATTTAATTATTACAGTTATAAATTTGATTTAAAAAAATACTATTTATTTAATTTGGGATATATTTCGTGACGGTACACGAGATCAGTTTTCTGTACTTTGTTGTATTGTTCTTTTAATTAATAAACAGATTGAATTTTAGGTAAATTACAACAGTTACTAGTTTTAGACCACTTTTTTATGTTCGTCTGTAGACTGTTGAAAAATCTCTCAGTCGTTATTATTTTTTCATCATTTTTTGTGAGAAATTCAAGGTAGCAAATTTAATTATTGAAGTAAAATTTTTTTACATTTTAAACTTCAATAAATATATCTATTAAATATAGTAGAATGACACTAAAAATAATAATATCGTTAACAAACTAAGTCCGTTCAACAGTTTCAAAATGGTGGCCATTTCATACCTTGAAACTAACCGTTCAGCTGGTTTTGATAAATCTCCATAAATCTCCGTTCAGCTGGTTTATGGTTTTTTTCTCCAGTAGCCCTTCAAAAGAAGCAATATCAACTTGTATTTTTACTGCATTTTTCAAAATTTTAAATATTTTCGATAAAATGCGGTTAATTTATGGCTTTTAAGGAGCAAAATTGTACGTGTTCAGTACAATAACTACAAAATTGTAGAATTCCTAATTTCTCATAATCGGTTTATTGGATTTGCTCACGTTTTGGTCATACGCACGTAAATTCGAAATAAAATACAGTTTTACTTACCGTTCCGGAGTAAATAGGAAAAGTGCCTACTGCGTCTCTGTACTGCGCACCTGAAGGTCATAGTTTCTTTCACTTTCCGTTACGCCAATTTCTGATCCTCGTCAGTCTAACCGGCATTAAGTAAAACCTGTATCCATATCGTGTTACATGAATCTCAGTAAAGTCTGTTGAATATTTTTGGACATTTTTTTTTTTGTTCAAAATTACATTTTAAACCTGCGTTTTTACACCGAATGATTGGCAACACTTAATCCTAATGAGGTTATAAGCAGCGGCTCAAGTGGGCGGGCACTGATTGGAAGAGACGGAGACGGTAGCAGATTGGAATTATAGCCGGCTTCACTTCAGTTCGGCCTGGCAAGTAAATTGATAATACCGAAATGTCTGTAAGCCTTCGCAAGGTTTGGTTTGCTAATCGTCTTAACGCAATTAAATTCAATTCAGGACCGACTGCCATCTTTGTTCGCTTTGCTTTCCTCTCTTCTGCAGTGGGTATTTTAAATTTTCATATTTATGTAATTACTCACTATTCCTCAATCTAATTTAAATACGCGGTTCCTTATTGTGTTAGAAATTGTTTAGGAATTAATTTTAAAGTTCGTAAAATAAATTTTAACCCTGAAAATTAAAACATAACCTCTATAAACTATTACTATTGTGTGGTACATAAAGTAGTTTCCGATACTACTTTTTCTCGTAAAATCGCTTTATTTCATACCTATTAGTACACACAATATAAAAGTGCGGACACAAAGGCAAGTTTGAAAATAAAAGAGACCGGCATAACCTCAAAATCACTACACGTGATAATAGGTTACGTGTTTTTTCGTCGCGAGAACGATTAAATGCGTGTTATTAATAATAAAGACTTTTTATTAATTAAGACTTTATTAATTAAAGACTTTTGTTAATTAATTAACTAGGAATCCCCCCCCGGGACAAATGGGGCGAAGCAATGATTTATTATGATTATGAATAATGAAAAGTATAAGAATAATTTTTTTACACAAATGAATAATTAAACATTCGGTAATAGGTAATTGAGAAATTTGCTCCATATCTATTTCAATATCAGAATAATAAGGATTGTTTGCTTTTAAAAAAGTTAGTGCATCAATTATTTTCTGTCGCCTAACGCGAAAATCCCTATGTTGATCCACACCATCTCTTCTTACAATAAGCACATCCAAATTCGATGCAGTTCGGGGCAATAATCGTACTACTTTATCGATATTTTGACGAATATTAATTATATTGCCTTTATATGCAAACTGTCCCGGCATTCCGCGCGTTTTGACTCTGTATACGCGCATCACAGGCTGCACTCTCGCAATAAGTAACTGCTCAATAAAAGTTAAATTTTCGAGTTCACTTGGAATAACCCCAGGATTCATATTATTGGCCGATGTGTATTTGCTTCGATTTTTTTTACACAGTGAGCACACATCAAATACTTTGTTTTTAACCAAAACTCTAGAACAATTATTGCACTCAAATAACTGTAGGTTTTGCAAAGCATTCTCGAAATCAATTTGCAAATGTCTGAACTGCGTGTTATTTTGAAAATTAACACTCCCAGGTTGATGTCATGATCATCATTGTTTATATTTGCGAATCGATTTCGATAGTTTCGCTGATCTATCGTCAAGCGACCGATTGAAGTTCTATCTCTGCCTCTTGGACGTGGCATGTTCACGACCCGCAACCGGAAAACTACTGACATCACTTCGCCAAACCCAAACCTGAGCCCGAACCCCTCCTACCTGACTCATTGATTCAGGTAATTTTGATGAGTTTGCTCGCGTAAGTAAGTAGTGACGTATACCGCAGCGGCGATGGACGTTATCTTCGTCTATCAAACAGTTACTGTCTCTGTCTTACACACACACAACAAATGGGAGGCTTTTTCATCAATACCTCGGTTGTTTTTCAAAATTTTTTGACAAAATTCGAAGTATGCACCCCTGAGACCTAGAAGAATATATATTTCAAATGACATGTTACTGTCTCTGTCTTACACACACAAAACAAATGGGAGGCTTTTTCATCAATACCTCGGTTGTTTTTCAAAATTTTTTGACAAAATTCGAAGTATGCACCCCTGAGACCTAGAAGAATACATATTTCAAATGACATGTTACTGTCTCTGTCTTACACACACAAAACAAATGGGAGGCTTTTTCATCAATAACTCGGTTTTTTTCAAAATTTTTGACAAAAGTCGAAGTATGCACCCCTGAGACCTAGAAGAATACATATTTCAAATGACATGTTACTGTCTCTGTCTTACACACACAAAACAAATGGGAGGCTTTTTCATCAATAACTCGGTTTTTTTCAAATTTTTTTGACAAAAGGCGAAGTACGCACCCCTGAAACCTAGAAGAATATATATTTCAAATGACATGTTACTGTCTCTGTCTTACACACACACACAACAAATGGGAGGCTTTTTCATCAATACCTCGGTTGTTTTTCAAACTTCTTTGACAAAATTCGAAGTGTGCACCCCTGAGACCTAGGAGAATCTATATTTCAAATTTCATTGAGATCGGCTTAAAACTGTGGGAGGAGTAGCATGTAATGGAATGCATTAAGTCGGGGATAGAGGGGGCTTCGCCCCAATAAACAATAAAGACTTTTTTACGAAAAAATACTGAGGCGAGTGGCCACGAAATGCGGGCGGATTACGCATTCAAAACCTAACCAACTGAAGGGCCACGGGGAAGAACGATCATAGTCCTGCACAACACAATTTTCAGAATTAGGTTTTTTAAGTTTGAAGTCGATTAAATAACTTAAAAATTGGTATAAAAATTACTTTCTTAAACTGTGTACATTTTAAAATAGCATTCAATACATATTCAGAAATAAAAAACAACACTTAACAGTTGAAACCTGAACAGTTAAATTCAAAACAAAAAGATATCAGGACCTTGATCGTTTTTGCCAGTTATGAAGCATCATCAATTGGTGGGTTTTCTGGTTGCTCGATGTCATCTTCGCCGCCTTCGTCCAAACCAAGGACAGGAACCAGTAAATCGTAGAACCCTTGAGAATCGGCACTGGTCAAGAACTGTTTTAAATGTAATATATCCTTTAATTTTGCTGGTTTAATGGACTTTTTTCCATTGAAAAGTTCTTTCAGTACGTTTGGGTCATTTTGCTTGTTAGACTTTCTTAATTTATATTTTCTGTGCCTTTATTCCTAACGAAAAAAGCTTTCAAATATCTACCCAAGTAGTTTCACTTGTAAAACATGAACAAAGACCGTACATTTATAATTAAAATATATATATATATAATAATTATTATTATTATCATCTACGTATAGACCCTGTTGGATCACGCAAAGCACTCCGACTCATGTCTTGCTCCTTCTAATCCTACACACCTCCCTCATCCTGTCCCCATGGATCCTCTTCCGCTCCACCGTCCATTTTACCCCTGCTTTCTTTGGGATTTCATTCTCTGTTACCCTCCAACCGAGCATCTTTCTCCTGTATGCGTGCCTGTCTTCAACATCTGTTAGTCTATTCCTGCGTCATGTAAGTCTATTCTGACTTGTGCGATCCACGACGTTGTTGATTTGACACCTTATATATACTTAAGGAATCTGTTGGCAAGTCTCGTTGTTGGGAGTCTACTGATGTGTCCATAGAACCGAAGCCTCCTTCTTCTGATATCTGCTGCCAGGTTCGATATCTTCTCTGTGGTCTTCCGGGAGTGCAACAGCATATATACAAGTTTTATGCTGTGAGGTATGCGTTATTGTATCAAACGTGTTGCAAAAACAAAACATAGGCGACGTTTTTTCAACCGAGACCATAGAAGTTTACATTTCAAAAACTACAGTGTGTGTGTGTGTGTGTGTATATATATATATATATATATATTCGAAATCTGTATCACTTTTATTTTAAACGATACCATACACTAAATAAATAACAATACAAATTATGTTTGCCCCTAGATTTTACCAGTAACTATTTCTGTCATTAGTCCTGTATTTTTACTGGGTTCGAGCCGCTACAAGGAACATTTTCGCTGAACTTTAAAATAATCGGTATTGTTTAGGAATAAGAACTGTATTACCGACAAACAGACAAGTGCACGATAATAGTTTTACTATTGAATATAAACTTAATGGAATTATAATCCTTATGAGAGGTAAACTGTTCAACTTATGGTTTATTTTCTCAGGCGTCTTTCCTGTCCTTGCAGCTTGCAGTGTTTGTAGCGGCAAGTAGTTCAACTACTTGGACTTTAGTCGCTGATATCGAGCACGCTTTTTATAACGGTGGCTCGACTTCTAGTCCGTTCATATTCAATAGTTTGAACTACGTACTCTAAAAATAAATACAAAAAAGTATAATGAATTATGTTGTATTTTTATTGAATTTAAAATGGTAATTTATTCAGCCCGAGGATCCGGGTTCGATTCCCGGCCAGGGCTTGGCATTTTCATACGCTATAAATCATCCCATCGTCTGCATTAGCCCAAGTGTGCACAATAGTCGGACTTTAAACACAAAAGCCGCCTCGGTGGTCTAGTGGATAGCGTACTAGGCTTTCACCCCGAGGATCCGGGTTCGATTCCCGGCGAGGGCTTGGCATTTTCATACGCTATAAATCATCCCACCGTCTGCATTAGCCCAAGTGTGCACAATAGTCGGACGTTAAACACACCCAAAAAAAAAAAAAAAAAAAAATTTAAACACAAAAAAATTCAGATTTTGTCGTTAATTATGAAGGTGAGATAAGATTTTTAAAACACTGTAAGGTACACTTTTTTTTAGAAATGCCATTACGTCAGTGAAACAGCTAGCTGCATGACGAAATAATTTTTTTACCGATACCTATCAATGCGCTTTTTAAAATAAAACTGTCCATTTCGTTAACACTGGAGATTAACGAAATTGATATCCACAGTGTGTAAATTCACAGATCTGACACAAGATGGCGTACACCGGAAGTGGCTGTCACCCTTCACTTCTTCACCGGCACGTTTCCGCAATAACATTCAGCAGCTATTAAGCTGTGAAACTGCGCTCATGCGTTATTCATTTGTCGTACTCTTCAAAACATGTGACGTCATACTTGTGTACTGAATTTAAGGGGAATTGCTGCCAACTTTGTAAAACGAAATAGTCCTAATACTCCGCTATGTTCGTAACTGTTTTAAAGCAAATTCCGCCCACAAATTTTTATATTTTTATGTTAGATTGAAAATTTGGAATGCTAATTTATACAGATTTCAAAGCTGATTAAGATAGTGAAATCAGAATCTGATTTTCAAAAAATTTTTAATAGAAAATTTATTACTTAAAAAATTGAAATTTTCGATTTTTTTTAACCGTTTAAAATCAATTTTTGACCTAAGTTTGAAATTTTGTTTTTGTTATTTTAAGGCGAAAAGCACATTGAGGCTATTATCGCCTCCCTAAATATAAGTGTGAGTGTAAAGTGTTAAAGTCGTAAGGGTAGTGTTGGCAAGTGTAAGTGTGTATTAGACTCGGGTACCGCGAGGGACGTCTAAATCCTCTCAATAGGTGCAACTAGTCTGCAACCCCTGCGGGGCCAAGTTTGAAACAATTCGTTGTAAAATTACAAACGCAAGAGTTACTAAACAATTTCGGATTTTCTCAAAATTAGCTTCTATCGATTTTGTTCAATTTTATTGAAATGTATTTCGAAACAAAACGTACTAATCTTTTAAAAAATCCTATTTGGGAACTGTACAAAAAATTAAATCGATTTTTAATTTGTTAAAGTTTATCTCGGTCGTATACAGGGTGTTAAAAAACCTCTAAGAAGTAGGATATGACTAAAAACGCAAAAATTATGAAAACATCCGTGT
This sequence comes from Callitettix versicolor, assembly GCA_022606455.1. Lineage (NCBI taxonomy): Eukaryota > Metazoa > Arthropoda > Insecta > Hemiptera > Cercopidae > Callitettix > Callitettix versicolor. Next base: position 17,363,981 of record CM040185.1, on the reverse strand, counting down.
AAAGATATGTCTTGAAATGCTCTGTTTTCCGCCATTTTTTTTACAAAATTATTTATTTTTAAGAATAGATAAAGGTATTGAAATAAAATTTTGTAAAGATGTCGTGTTGGATTGACCTGTAATTCCAAAAAAAATTGAGATAGCACTAAAGCGGCTGATTTTACAGAAAAATATTCAGAATGAAATCTTTTTATACATTCTGTTATAACTACCTTCAAAAAGTACAAGTTTTAAGTTGGAAAGTTTTAGATATTATTTACTGCAATTATAGTATAAGATCAGCTGTTTAATATTAATTCTTAACGGTCAGCTGATTTTCATTGAACAGCTGATAGGCTATAGTAAATTTCAGGTTGTGTTGTTAAAAATTATCAATATTAAAAACAATTATTGTAAACGTTTACATTAATTTCGAACGTATTATAAACGGTTACAACGTGCACATGTTCTTCAACTAAGAAAAATACCGAAACCAAAGCAACACAACGTTTTCATATAATACGCGTGTACTGTTATCGAAAAGGGGGAAGAAAAAGAAATAGAGATACGAAATTCGTTTGCTCTTTCGTTCCATATTTTTGTTACATTAGTCCGTTCGGCAGATTTTTTTCTCACTCCTCGCGCTAAAGGTAACATTAAAGCTTCAAAAATAAAGGAAAACCAACGGGTGTGTACTGATAAACGTAATTTCACGTTTTTTCATAACTGTTCTCAAACAGCAGTGCATTGCAGCAACACATTAATAAGCTGACTGTTTTATACTGGCTGTTAATTGTAATTTTATATCTACTAAGGAAACAGTGTGAATAGAAATTAACTGTCAATTGTAAATTATACAAATTTATGTTCGGGGGGGGGTTACAAAAACATAAACCTTGACCGCCAGTCAATTTACTTTCAAATTTGTTATTGCAAATTTGTTACAATGTCTTCAGTTGTGATGTCTTATATTTAATGTTTAAGCAAAAAACTGGTGAATCGGTTTCAAGATATTAAACTAACATTTTGGGGATTTTGGGAAAGCTATTATTATTGGTTAAATAGGGCCTTAAATTAAGGTGAGGAAGTTTGTATGATGTTAAACGCCATTTTTTAAATTAGCTTTTCGATGATTTTTTTGATGCTTTATTTTTCGATACACGCTATTTCCTTTTATAAATCACGTCTCCTTTTATAAATCTCTCGTGGTTGCCTCGTTGCTTCCTAAATAAGAAACCAGAAAGTAATTTCCCGTCTAAGCTATAAACGGCTTAAGCGTGCAGCGAATCAGTTACACAACGGACTATTAAAACAATTTTCCTTAAACGACTGCCCCGGAAAACCAGAAAAGAAAAATAAACTTTGTCGAATGCAAATTTGTCAGATGATTTCCCGCGAGACGGTCCCCAAATATTGTCCTGCAAGATTAAAATCTGTCTTCCTTTTATTTTATTTTCAACGTGAATACGTTTTAGAAAAAACAAATTTTGTGAAATTTATAGTGCCCCTGTACGTATGCACGATAATCGTGACGCGCAGCTGTGTCGCTGATGTGATGTGAAATTTATAGTTCCCCTGTACGTATGCACGATAATCGTGACGCGCAGCTGTGTCGCTGATGTGATGTGAAATTTATAGTTCCCCTGTACGTATGCACGATAATCGTGACGCGCAGCTGTGTCGCTGATGTGATGTGAAATTTATAGTGCCCCTGTACGTGTGCACGATAATCGTGACGCGCAGCTGTGTCGCTGATGTGATGTGAAATTTATAGTGCCCCTGTACGTGTGCACGATAATCGTGACGCGCAGCTGTGTCGCTGATGTGATGTGAAATTTATAGTTCCCCTGTACGTATGCACGATAATCGTGACGCGCAGCTGTGTCGCTGATGTGATGTGAAATTTATAGTGCCCCTGTACGTATGCACGATAATCGTGACGCGCAGCTGTGTCGCTGATGTGATGTGAAATTTATAGTGCCCCTGTACGTATGCACGATAATCGTGACGCGCAGCTGTGTCGCTGATGTGATGTGAAATTTATAGTGCCCCTGTACGTATGCACGATAATCGTGACGCGCAGCTGTGTCGCTGATGTGATGCGAATTCCCAAAAAGAAACGATTTGCAATAATATTTTTTCTTCAAGTTTCTGGCAACCTTATTTCACCATCAAAATATACTTTCAAATTCGCATAAATTTTTGTTTTAAATTTAATTTAAAATACGAAAGGAGACCCTTAACGTTGTTAGATTTATTTACAAATTTCAGTACATTTTTTTAAATAATAAATCCTCGTGTATGCAGATCTTAACGCTGAATATATTATTATCAAAAATTTTTAGATTCGTTTTTGAGGTTATGTGGCTTTGTGTCCTTTTCTGCCTCGATCAAAGTGCCTATTGTCTAACTAAGCCACTGGTATTCTAGTTCAGTAGCCTTTGGATCATTCTGCTGGAGGACCTCAGAGTCCTTTGTCTCCTTCAAGAGCCTTAAATCGTACATTATGTTGACTGCAGTTTCCTCTTTCTTCCTGCACAACCATACACTCGTTTCCTCCATGGTACCATGAAGCCACAGTACTCGGTAATGTGTCCTACTGTTTTCCAGAGTTACCCATTTCCCAGGATCTTAATGTTTCTGGTAGACCTACGTTCTTGGAGTACGTTCCCCGTCAGCTCTATAATGGTTCTGTTTCTCAAACCCAAGGTATTCCTGGAAGGCCGTTTACTTCTAGGTTTAATTAGAAGCCCCTTTGCTATCGCCGCCTCTCTTCTCAATTTGCCATTTTGCGCTCCCAATACACGTCACATTTACAAAAATCTGTCCGATTTGAGATATCCTAATCTTAGACAGCTGATAAAACGTCAAGTGTCAGCTCACTTGTCTTTGTTGTTGATTGCGTTTCTTCTTATTTCAGCGAATTTTGAATGTGTTAAAATAAATGACAAAACTTTCCAGGAAACTTTTGTTCAGGAAACAAACTTTTAACAAATTAATATTATGTTAATACATATTAAATAATACCCGTGTAAAATAATAAATTATTTTCCTAACTACATTTGTTAAGTATTTAGATACTGAGCATATTGTGGCCTTTGTGATCTCGATCAAAGGACTTATTGTCTAACTAAGCTTCTGGAATTCCAGTTTAGTAGCCTTTAGGTCATTCTGCTGGAGGCCCTCAGAGTCCTTTGCCTCTTCTAGCAAGAGCCTCACAAACATACATTACGTTGCCTGCAGTTTTTTACACTCTTAGTAAATCAAAATATTTTTTTAAACAAGTCTTCGTGAGCTTTTCAACTATTACAAAAATACTTCTTCAGAAGTTTGCGAATACCTTTAGTTTTACATTTTAATAGGCAGTTTGTCTCGTGTATATCATGTACTTAGCTGTTTTCACTTAGTCACATTTACGTTATTGGTTTCAAATGTCACCAAACAGTATTTGATTCGAGGTATTTGATGTTCAAAAATTTTAAATGGTCGACATTTTAAAGTTATTTAAAATAAAGTCTTTGTTTTTTGGTACACGTACTTTACTTTACTAATGTGTACACAACTTCTCAACTTAATAGTCTATATATTATTTTCAAATTTATACCGTTTAAAAAAACAAAAGAAAATGGCAAGTGGCCGGAAAACAGCGGGAGAACCTCATGAAACACCCTGTATCGAATACAAATTTAAATACTCGTCATTGTTCAGTGTTCTAATTTATCTTTTATTTAGGCCTAGTGTTGTTTAATTATTTTCATAAATGCCATTGATGTAAAAAATATGATTTCTCGGTATGTACAATATGTAAGTGAGCGAAGCGATAGAGATGGCACGCATAAGAGTCGTTTAAACCCACGACTTACGTTGTACTACGTAATGCTAAACACATAAAGAGAATATCAGTGACAAAATAAACAGTAAAAAGTTAGTAGTCTGGCAGACGTTTTGTCACTGTTCTGTTGGAGGGAGACGGAGGGGAATTCTCCTACATGCGCGAGAAATTCCCGCGCAGATCGCTTACTGAACTATAATGGAACCTATAGTTTTGAAAGTTACGTCATTCGACAGAAAATTAAACGAGTGACAAATATTTTCTCGACGTATTTCGTACAAAATCAATTCTTTTCAGTTATTTATTTAAAACGTTTTAGTAGCCGCTGTTTTGTAACAAATTATTGGAAAATTTATTGTCGTAATCAGGTCTTTACACTGTTAAATATGGTGCACAATTTCAACTGAATAGGTTAAGCCAATTTAGAGTATAAATTATTTAGTAAAACAATATCGGGTGGTTGATAAAAAAGCGTGTCTGAATCCGGACATTTGTTTACAAAACCTTTTTCTGAAATTTGGCCCATATAACCACTACCTAAATTATCTGAACGTATTTCATGAACATCCCCTACTTACATATAAATTATCACTCGTAAAGTTGATACGTCTGGATCAGAGTTCTTTACAAGGAACCTTGCTAACAGCAATAACGTTCAACTGTATAAAGTTTTTATGCAGATCGCGTGAACAAATAAACTGCAAGCCTATATTTAAGTTTTCAAACATCGTAATCGTTCCAACTCATAAAACAGAAAACGGTTTCAATCACAGCTACGGCTACAACCGGATATAAAGTTACTAAGTCGTAGGCCTACATGTAAGCTTCCGGCCGTAAAATCTAAGAAGAGCAAATTACTTCCTTTAACAGCCTATAAACATTGGATATGGCGTTTCCGTTCTAAATTTTGTAGGCCGAAAGAAAATGTGATTCGTACACGCGATGTTGAAGTTCGGAATTAAAAACATGACACTGTAAAAGCGTTGAATTTGTAAATGCTGTCCTATATACTGCAGTTAATTGCAATATTAGTTGAGTATCAGTGCAACTGGTACGTTCATCCTATTCTACTGTTGGCGCGATTAGTCTAGGCCAGGGGTCTCCAAACTTTCCAGCCTTAGGGCCATACTGATTACTCCAGTAAGTTCCGAGGGCCAAAACCATATTATCATTGTTGCCGGTGGTAAAAAGTGAAATAGTCCACTGATGAAAAAAAAGTCCGAAAAAGTACGCAACGTTTAAAAAAGGCTGCAAATCGGACTAAGGTCCGCAAAACGGCAACACTGCATATTATTAATTTTCCTGTCATTATCTGTAATTTCTAGATTAGTAGTAGAGTACGAGCCATGAGGGTAACGTGACACGACATCTGGTGGACACAAGCGGAAATAGGTAGTACCTTCTATCGCTAACAGATGGCGCTAATAGCACGTACAGAATAATCTCGTTGGTTCGAGAAAGTTCTGGTGTCTTCCACTCACTTCTAGATGGCAGTAATTGGAATATATAAGAAGGCTAGTATGCTAGCTCTCCGCGGGCCGGACAAAATCTGTCCGCGGGCCGGATGTAGCCCTCGGGCCGTAGTTTGGAGACCCCTGGTCTAGGCTCGTGACCTTGACAATTTGAACTAGGAGTGAGGTGGGTTTTATATAGTCTTTTCTGATAACACCGCTACTAACCTTTCTAAAACTATCAAGTTGAGCTATCTGAGACGATAGACATTGTTAGCTATTCTCGGAAAAGAACTTTGCAGTTTATGAATACATTGACAGCGCATGCGCACGGCCGTGAAAAGAGCAACAGTCACCAGGTGGCCAAGGCTCAACTCCTACGCCGATCCTTATATCAAAGGTAATACGAAATAGTCTATTACTGTAAACAATGCCAACGAATATAAACAGATTATAAATGCAGATTATAAAAAGCGTGCTCAATATAAGAGGTTAAAGTCCAAGTAGTTGGACTATCTGCCGCTACGAAAGCTGCAATCTACAAAGACAGCGGAGAAGACGTTTGAAAAAATATTACTATTATCTATTTAACTGTAGCTTAACGATCTGGCACCAACAGCATGCGATCACTTACCTCTCATAAGGGTTAAAATTCTAGTACGTTTATATGCAATGGCAATGCACACGAATGGACGCTGTTTTATCGTTTGTTCTATAGTTTAATTTTGGTTCTATACCACGCGATACAAAGCTCAACTAAATACAAAAATTTGCTTTAATTTTTTTTTTCGAATAATTTTTATTACAAAATTTTTAACTGATTTTTGTACAAGCTGACTATTTTTTTCCAATACTACAACTAATTAAAACGTATCCAGTGGTTACAATTGCAAATATGTCACTGTCACAGTATTAGTTAGAAATCAACTATGAATGATCCGAACACTCTCATATGGTAACATGTAATCACTGCACCAGGTCTTCTGGTCTTGTCCTCTTCAGTCTCCGCTCCACATTCCTGCCCGCAATCATCTCCCGCACTACGTGAAGCCTATGTGAATGCTTCACAGCAATGGATCTTAGCACTTCCGGTGGCCTAGTTGATAGCGTACTAGGCTTTCACCCCGAGGACCCGGATTCGATTCCCGGCCAGGGCTAGGTATTTTCATACGCTATAAATCATCCCACCGTCTGCATTAGCCGAAGTGTGCACAATAGTCGGAGGTTAAACACAAAAGAAATTACTTTATTTAACTTATGAATAAAAACACAAACATACTTGTAACAACGTGTTGCATAGTACTTATCAATATGTACCTAGACTTATGTTTTCATCACACTGACGGCTGCAACTACAACTTTCCCCGCGGTGAAGTTTTCCACCTGAATTAAAACACTTTATTTGCATATCATAATTACAGACGTTGTTATCCAAGTTGCGAAGTTTTCCCAAGAAAGTTCAGCTCCAGGGTTATACAAAGGCGCGTTTAATTCATTCAGTCGATGCAAACATTAAATTACCGTGAGCTGTTTTAATTAGTCTGGCGCCTGTTTGTGGCACGCAGCTGTCTCAATGACGTGATGGAAGCGAATCTTCAAAAATATTTTATCTATTTTATTCTTTATTTTTGAAATTTTGATTTTTACCACTTTATATGGCATTACATTCTGCATATAAAAGCATTTAAAATTTTATAACTATTTCAAAAAATAGAAGACAAGAAATATGTATCCCTACGAAATATGTATAGACCCTAACAGTTATAGAAACAAAAATTAGAATTAAATTATTTAAAATTCTGTTTTCAATCAACAGCTGTTACAGAATTGTACTTTTGTTACCATAGAAACCAATATTAGAACTTAATTATTATTTACAACTGTTCACTACCATTCGTTTCCAAGGGTAAAACGTTCGCCCTTTGTAACCCTTCCTGAAAGCTTAATTAAAAGAACTATACTTTTCCTAAAATTCAAAACCAAGAGCTTTAAAATAAACCACCTTTCTACGCACTGCAGTCTGTATAAATTATCCCATCGTCTGCATTAGTCCAAGTGTGCACAATAGTCGGACGTTAAACACAAAAAAAAAAAAAAAAAAAAAAAATATAGCACTTCCCTTCCTGTGTCCATCGTAAGGTCTATATGGATATTATCAGCCTTAACATAACATGACGCTGATGCTAACAGTAATAATCCCTCGCAATACCAACAATCCCTCGCAGTACCTTATTTTTTTTAAATTATATTGTACTCGTATTAAGGTTAGTTTTCTTGGTACAACCCCAAAGTTGCAACCCTTACATTCAGACTGGTCTCAAAACCTGCTTGTATAAGAGTGTTTGACAGTTTACTTTAGACTATCAATATATTCGTCTACATTTCAAATTTAGTTGACGTTTTTTTCATTTGACGTGCGCTTCAAGTTGATTATTGAAGTAAAAAATAGCGTACAGCTTGACATATATACATTATTAGTATTCTTGAATTGAATTTACCTCTGCCGGTCAGCTGATTGTTCCCATTAGAATCCATTGTTCATTTGTGTGGTGTTTGCAATTGCAATAATCATCTAAATTAAATTGATTCA
>CM040185.1:17346129-17351129 GCA_022606455.1 Callitettix versicolor | reverse complement strand
TGTTTGTCACGATGCCCCTGACAAGTTAAGGAGTCCAAAATATTACTGACCGACATCACGCGGCCCATGGCACTGAAGATTTTTAAATTTGGAATGTACTAATCAAGATATTTCGTTTGAGACCCAAATTGATAGATTTCAATTTTAAAAATTCCAACCTATATTTTGGGCCGCTAAAATGAAATCTTTCATTTATGAGCCTTGAATTTTTTTAAATGTGTAGTAATTCATATTTTACTGAAGTAAAAAAAATTCAAAGCTTAACAAAGCTTTGTAAAAGATTTAAAAATATAAAAACAAAACTGTCCTAATGGGGCTTCTGCACTCTAGAGGCACCAAATCTCTAATTTATTTGAATTTCAATGCTTAAAAACTAATTGTTGAAAAGATGAAAAAGTTAAAGAAAATACAAAAATATTAGTCATGGGGCATCTAGCGCTTCAAGGATCTAACATTTGTTAAATTTGGATTGTACTAATCAAGACCTTTCGTTTTATACCTAACTTGATAAGTTTCAAAGAAAAGAAAATTATTTTCCGGCCCATAATTTGGGTTATCAAGCAGCCGTTGTGCAATTTGGGACTTCAAATTTTTTATGTGTGTAGTGTCTCATATTTTACTCAAGTACTTAATTTCAAAGCGACTACTTGTTAAATTCAACGACTATTTGTTAAGAGGATAAAAATAATTTACGAAAATCGCAAAAATGACCCCCATGGACCCCTGGTGTACCAAGGGAGTCCAAAAACTAATCAGCAAATGCCCTTCATGTCATATTTGTTTTTACCAAATTTCGTCAAAATCGGACAAACTGTTCGGGAGTAATCACTTAACAAACAAACAAACCAAAAGAAAGATCATCGAGTTAAAATATAGACCCCACTTCCTTCCGTCAACAAGTATATTCAGAAATTAAACTAAAATGGATCTAGTCTATAAAGAAGTATTGAACAGCTGTGTTCTAGTACATCGAAAATCTAGCATAAGAAGTAGTTTATCTATGAACTGGTATATTTTTAGTAAATTGATTTAAACAAACAGGAAAAGTAATTTATCTATGTGATGGTTATAAAAGCTCTTGAAACGCCCTTACAGCATATAACAAACATATAAGAATTAAATCATATAACAATTACGATGTTAATTATTACATTCAATCTACAAGTCTAAACTATAAAACCAGTGCTGGAAAGTAAAGTTAATAATCAAAAGTGTGTTATAGATTGTATATCTTAATTGAAAAGAGTGTCTTCATTTTTTTTTTAACAGAAATGTGACAGCTGGAAATAAATTACTTTGGTAAATTAAATATAGATGCAAATGCTTGAATTATCCCTGTTGGCTTAATAATGATTTGTCTACGGTCGTATATTTTTCCTATTATTTATTTATTTACTGGTACAAATTTACTGGTATACAGCACAGTTTAATATAAAACAAACATACATAGTTTATCTTAAAACTGAAACCAAAAAACTAAATCCAAACCAAATTCCAAGACCTACATCCTTAGAAACCACAACCAATAACTTATTCCAATATATCTATATAATTCTTTCCAATTAATGACTATGGTACCGGTGCATTTGGAAGCAGCCATTTTTTTTCAATTTATTTCTTAGTGTGTCCTTACTTACATTGAAATAGCTTTTAGGTCATTTGTTAGTCTATTAAAATATATAATAGCTGTATTTATATTCTTTTTTTTACCAGCTTCTTTACATACAGTAGGTATTTGTATAGGCTTATGCTTTGTAATAATGTCTTAACAAAGCTGTCAAAATATAACTCTGATTTACTTTTAGTATATGTTTTTGAAATTCAGCATCATTACTTATTATTTTAATATCCTTTTTTGTAAATTAAGTAATGGCAAGGAGCATTACAATATGCTGCTCCCAGCCTATTATACCGTATATGGCAATACTGTTGAAAAGCCCCTAATATATTTTTAATATAGTTTTACTTGACATAATCTTTTTTAATTTAACAAACACATATGCCAAATACTTAGTTCTATTACGTAAATTATTTATATGATCCGTCCATTTCTTATATCTATTAAAGAAAACACCTAAATATTTGGTACTATGAACATTTTAAAGGATTATTATTTAAAAATATTCTTAGTGCTAGTGGTAATGTAGGTACACTATTTGCAAAAGTTACATATATAGTTGTTTGAATTATATATGCTTGAATTATCTCTGTTGACCAATAGCCTTGAATTATCACTGTTCGTCAGTATTAACAATAAATTTAATAATAGCTTAACCATATATCCTGATTTAGCTCTTGGTTACCTTCCGACCGTATATGCTGTTTTAGCTGTTGGTAAATAAAATCGAATCTGACTCAAATTAATTTCTTCAATCGTACATGCTTATTTAGCTGTTGATCAGTAATATAGACTTTTACTCAAATTAATTTTTCCGATCGTACATGCTGATTCAGTCAGTAATAATAGAAAGTTTATTACTATTATTAAACTCTGGCTTAAAAGTTTTTTTTTTTAAATCCTAAGACCGTAAATGCGAGTTTCGCTGTTGGCCATATGAACCCATCACAATAGTAAATCTAAGTTTAAAAACGCCAACGAACCAGTAACGATTAAGAAGAAATATTTCAAATGAAAAATAATTCAAGAAATACAAATTTAATCTTAAACAACTTTATTAGTACAAATAACTTGAAACAAATATTAAATAAAACAAAATATATTATAAATTGATGTATAAAGTGAGACAATAAAATAAAATAATATTTCAGTACATCAATACATGAAATGTTCCAAGGAGCTTTTCAAAATCAATAATTGTTCCACTTTTTAAGAAAAGGAATTTAAATGATGTAAGTAAGTAACTGCAGAAGAATATCCTTTGCTGACTGCGTTTCTAAATTGTTCACGGGGATGCTGCTTAAGAGACTGGAGGAATGGGTTTTGAATAACGAAGTACTAACCGGATTTCAGGCTGGTTTTAGGAAGGGTTATAGTACTTGTGATAACATTTTCAGTCTTACAAATATTATTAGATTGAAGGTAAAAGAAAAAGGTGAAAACTTTACTGTTTGTTTGTGGACTTCAGGATGGCGTTTAACTCTCTAGTCAGACAAAATGTGTTCTATAAACTTTATTCTACGGGTGTTTGTAACAAATTTCTAGAAGTCTTGAAGCCGGTAGTCTATATATGGATACCGAGACCAGAGTGTGGACCTGACAAACAGTTTTAGAACAGGGATGTGTATTAACTCCTCTGATTTTTCCCCTTATATTTGAATGGCATACATTTTTAAGGCATTTGGAAGGTGGTGTTCTTGTAGCAGGTGTTAAAATAAGATGTTTATTCAGATGAGATATGATTGTGATAGCGGATCATCCGGGAGTATTGCAGGCTATGATTGATAATTTAGCGAAATACTGCAGGCTTTGGAGTTTGACATTGAACCTGTTGGAAACAAAAAAAGAATTTCATTAGGAAATTACCGAAATTCTTAAATAATAATTTATTAAAAATATTCTTAAAATTAATAAAAAAAATAATGTATTTCAAATATTTTTAAAAACATTATTAAGTAATATTAAGAAACAATTTTATTGTTTTACTAGGATAGAGTATGAGGGTAGGTTAATTGAACTTTTGAATTGAATAGTAAAAGATTTCGGCATCAACTTTAAAACAACATTCTTTGCTGCTCAGTAACATTAGTGCTAAACCTTTCAAATTAGTTTTTATAAATAAGCAAACAAACAAATTTCACTTAGTAATTTAGATGGGCCTCTAGAATGGGTTTGTTGCACTACAGAAATAGTTGTAACAGAAAATCCACTTTTATTTCTCCGACGGCAATCTGCAAGAAGTTCTGCACCTTTAAGAAAGAAAATTACAGTTGTCTCATTAGTCTCATAAATCTTACTGTCTATCATCTTACTGAAAAAAAATCTTCGAGCTGATATGTTTTTATAAGATGCCAAAAATATTATCTCTCCTAAAACTTGTTACTTAACAAGAGTATCAAGAGTCCGAGCCGTGCTTATTTAGATCATTTCCGAATGCCCTTATCGGCACAAACGCAACCTAAAGCCATTACACTTTAAGAAATGCTGAAGCCAGCAACTGTCGCGTCGTGCGGCTTCGCAGAATCGTAGTAAGTAGGAAAGGTGCTGAATCAATCACATACTGGCATTCATACGTACACAAACACATACGACACGTATACCGAAACACATCAGTGACATCAGTATAACGGCCTACATTGACTAATTATTCATTAGTAATAGATTCTTATTATAACAAATGGATAATATCATTATTGTTATTATGACCAATCATTTTCTTAAAATTATAACTTTTATCCTTAGGTATATTTATGTCATAGTAGGCCTAATGTGTAACCACTCGCAAACATACGAAATCGCGAAATCAAAGCGAGGCCAATAAATGCAATATGTGAATCTTGGTTTTTTTTAAAAATAATAATTTGATACGTTACAACCAATATTATATTTTTAAAACAAGAAAATACACAAAGAATGAAACAATGTGATTCGGTAACAATGGTCTTAAAGAGTTAATTGCTGGCAGACTAAAATGAAATCAGACTTTTCTTACTTTTTAATAGACAAACAAAATATTGCTACGTAACTTATAAAAAAAACTCTGATTTTTTCTTAATAGTTAATCTTAGAACATATTCGTATCTGTAAAATCCTACGTTGCTATCCGTTTAAAGTTACGTTTTAGGCAGTAGTAGTATATTCGAAGTTTTGTAAAAAAAACTAGATCAGGGAATGTAATTTCTCTCGTGAATTGATAAAAAATAAAAGTATAAATTTAACAGAAATGTTAAATTTAAAACTACTTAGAAAAGATTTTGTACAGATATATGAATATCAGGCCATATCAATTTTACTTTTACCATTTTGGGTATTGTCTAGGCTATATTTTCATTTAATCTATTGAATGTTAAGAACATTCAGATTCTATACCAATTTTGAATGA
>CM040185.1:17321129-17341129 GCA_022606455.1 Callitettix versicolor | reverse complement strand
AGTGTTTTTTTAACAATGTTTTTTTATTGGTTGCGATCTGGAGAACTGTGCATTTCATTTTTTGAACGTTTTTTTAGAAACTGCCTGTACAGGATTTTTAGAATAATAATTGAAAGTGACGAAGATTCTGTACCTGATGTTTTACAAAACATTTTTTCGTTTTATTTCTAAACAAATGTTGAAATATGAAAAATATTCTCAAATAAAATCTCTGCAAAACACCACTCTTACTTAACGCACGGTAATGTGCCCCGCTTTGAAGAAATGATGTTTTCGTATTTTGTATAATTTGCACTTTAGAAGAAACTCTTACAATTCCAGCTTCAACAATTACACAGACGGGAGGCCGTAGTTAACGAATTTCCCGCCAGATGTCGCCTTAACTACTTTCTGCTTCAAGACGCGTTTCGGATTTTTTTTTCATCATCACGGAAAATAATAGTAGAAAGTGTTTAGAGATTTAAATTTTTTTTGCCAAATAAGTTTTCTTTAAAAGAAATAAATTATTGCAGTCGCAGTAGAATCATTCAAAATTCTATTTCACCATCGTAATCAGCATTAGAATCGGAATACGTTAGCGTATAAAACTTTAAAAATAATATTAAGATACGAAAATAAACCCTGACCGCCGTTCAAATTAATTTTATAGATTCCAAAAATTTATCCAGATTTTAACGGTGATTGCAGTGGTGAAATTAGATTTTCAAAATATTTACCATTTGGAACGACAGCTGTATTGAACTTTTGCCGGAAAACAAAATTGCCTAAGATCTACCTAAATTGATTTTGTCTAGCGCCATTTACGCTTTTCAAACGGTCAAATTGAAAGTAGGAAAATTTACAGTGGCAGCCGTAATATTAATTTTAATGGGTTTTTAATTTTAAGAATATCGTGACAAAAAGACTACGAATTACTATAAGATTTTAAATGGCCGCCATTTTGAAACTGTTGAACGGATTTTTCTGGGTAACGAACTTATCCAAAGCTATTAAGAAATCAATTTTCTTATCAAATGAGAATAAAAACGTGTGAAAATTATGCGCATGAGCGTGCTAAACACATAGATAGAAGACACACACACACACACACACACACACACACACACACACACACACACACACACACACACACACAGATATACACACACACACACACACACACAGAGATACAGCACATACACACACACACACACATACACACACACACACACACACACACACACACACACACACACACACACGCACAGATTCACGCGGTCGAGCACATACACACACACACACACACACACAAATACACACAGATACACACACACACACAAATACACACAGATACACACACACACACACACACACAGATAAACACACACACACACACATATCCACACACACACACACACACACACACACACACACACACACACACACACACACACACACACACACACACACACACACACACACACACACACACAGAGAGAGAGAGAGAGAACAGACACAGATACACACAAACACACAGATACACACACTCACACACAGACAGACACACACACACACACACACACACACACACACACACACACACACACACACACACACATACATACTTACGCACGCCTTCAATATATATATATATAAGTTTTAACAACCCCTTAAAAAGTGATTTAAAGTTCACAGATCAGCACTCATTTAAAGTTCCTGGGTCTGGGTCTTACCAAGTGACCAATAATTTGTTTTCCTATGGATATTCGCTGATAATCGATACTCAAAGTTATAAACATTTTTCTTTAATTCCACTTTTTTATGTTTCAGGTAAGAAAACATTGCTATTGGATCTGTTTCCTTCGATATTTTATCTTTTAGTAAGTCTTAAAGTATCTTTGTTTATAATTTTTAAAAAAATAGTTTTGTTACGGAAAAATATATACGTTTTTCGGTGCACCCATCTACGTACTAAACGGCCTTATTAATTAGCACAAATTTGAGTTTGTTTTCAAATTTTGTACAAACACGACCTTTCTAAGCCTATCCGAATAAATCAGATTTGATGAGATTTTCTCTGCTTTGATTTTCAGATTTTCTTTATTTTCGCCGTCGGCACCTTCCCCTACTCCCTACATAATTAGCTATTTCATTTCCAAAAAATATTTAAAACTTGACAATATTCGCCAATACCAAATACAAGTACACAACTTTATAAAGAGACATAAATTGACAATGCATTGATGATTCACAAATAATCAGTAAAAATAGGTGAACCTAAAATAACAGATTGATAGTTAAAATTAAAAATACTTTTAAAAAATCAGGCACAACCGCACTTTTGGGCTTAATTTCATTTTTGGTCAGTTTAACACTTAAACTTTTTTTATTATATGCCAAATAGTAATAATCAAAATTATGGAATTACGGAAATAATGGGAATTTAGAAAAAAAATAGAAGTGACAAACATAACCTCAAAATGACTAGCGAACAAAAGTAGGAAACGTGTTTTTCATAACGAAAACGTTTAATTAAATCAGATACCTATTTCTGCAGTAACTATTGGTTAGAAGCTATTGAACTGGGCAGTATTCCCAATTAGGCGGCTGCCGAAAGCGCAGATTTGTCGGAGGCGCTAACAATAATAAGAACCATTAATGAACAAAAGAAAATAATTATAAACAGTTTTAAAAAGTTGGAGGGAAATTACGGAATACGCAATGCAAAAATTTTGTTTAAACAGTATCAAACAAGCATAAATCGACACGTATTAATGCTTCACGTCAAATAGAAGCGATTCTAAAGTAATATTTGGGCCTTATGCTAATGTAGTGATTTAAACAACTTTTTTTTTTAATTATAATTTAAGTATAACAGTAACCCATATTCACCTGAAAAAAGATTCAATTTGTTACGATAACTTGCAATTTTAATTTCTTTTTAACGGAACTTTGTAGTGACGTCATTGCTGTTTATTTACATGGAACATGCTAGATTTACTGCGCCTGCGTCACCTAGCGAGGTACTGCTCATGCGTGTTATCACATTATAACCGCATCACCAACAATTAGTTAGCGCAACCAACAACCGAGTCGAGTTAGTTTTAAGTTGATTTTTTTAAAAAAGGTTCTTATTGTTTTCATTATTAATAAGACGCGTTTAATGAAACGTTATCGTTATGAAAAACACGTTCCCTACTTTTGTTCGCCAGTCATTTTGAGGTTATGTTTGTCACTTTTATTTTTATTTGTTTTCTAAATTCCCATTATTTCCGCACTTTTATAATTTTGATTATTACTGTTTGGCATGTAATAAAAAAATGTGTTAGTGCTAAATTGACCAAAAATGAAATTAGGCCCAAAAGTGCGGTTGTGCCTAATTTTTTAACAGTAGTTTTAATTTTAACTGTCAATATGTTATTTTACATTCACGTATTTTCACTGATTATTTGTGAATCATCAATGCATTGTCAATTTATGTCTCTTAATAAAGTTGTGTACTTGTATTTGGTATTGGCGAATAATGTCAAGTTTTAAATATTTTTTGGAAATGAAATAGCTAATAATGTAGGGAGTAGGGGAAGGTGCCGACGGCGAAAATGAAGAAAACCTGAAAATCAAAATAGAGAAGATCTCGTTTCGCTTACAAACAAAAAATATTGTGACACGTCGAACGTTTATGTGATGAAAGCGATTTTCCAAAAAAAAATATTATTATTATTACAAAAAACGAGCATTTCTTTAAATGCTTTAAAGTAAATACTTTCAGAGTACGGAAAATATATTTCTGTCGGATTCGTTTTCATTAAAATTTTAAAATTTAAATTCTACTTTATTGATCGGCAGTGTGCATTGCTGTAGGCGGTACCACACGGCCAACAACATACCGTTGTCAGCAGTGCACAATAATGGGCTCTGTTTGATTGTTACCCTTTGTTTGATATACGAGTATATACAATTACAAACCTAGTTACATTATACAAATATGCTGTTATTGAGTAATATCCATTTATAATATTGAAATCACCGCCATTTTCTAACGGGCTGTTGGAATAAATTCATTAGTTTTCCTTAAATTATATCTTCAATATAATGTGCAAATTTTCAACTCAATTGGTTGGATATAAAACAATTATTTAGTACAACAAAACGTCGGTTAACTGAAAGAAGCGTTTCCGGATATATCTTTATAGGAACGATTTTCTTTATTCTGACCCATTTAATCGCCCCTTGTATTACAAGAACAGCCTGTATATTTCGTAAAGTAATATACACAATTTTGTCGTCCTTTGATTTAAAAGAATGATGTTCAGGTCTAATAAAACCGAACCAACAAAACGTTTATTCATATACAGTGAAAAGAATTAAAAGCTATGTGGGTAACCTTGATCAAAGAGGGTGTGGAGAGAGTAAGGCGCGCGGGGGGAAACCTACGCTTTTCAAAAAACATTGACTCGTTTTTATCGATACTGCGTGAAATTTCGTGTAATAAATGGTTATTATAGTAGGCTGCCTACTGGTAGTAACACAATTATTGCATTATTTATTAACATACAATTTTTATTTTCTTAGCGAAGTGTTATTGAAAATATACCTATTGTAGCGGCCATCATGATAATACCCAGACCCGAGAACTGGAAATTAAGTCCGATATTGATTTTTAGATCACCTTTTGAGAAGTCGTTAAAATTTGTATGTGTGTGTGTGTGTGTGTGTGTGTGTGTGTGTGTGTGTGTGTGTGTGTGTGTGTGTGTGCATGTGTATGTGTATGTGTTCACGTTAGTTTTGGTCAGATTTGATTCAAACTTGGCACAAAAATCTATTTCGGTAATAGCTTTGACAATTTCGTTAGCCAGAAAAATTTCTTCAACAGTTTCAAAATATTGGCCATTTAAAATCTATAAAAATCGTAACTTTACTTGTCTAAAATGTTTTTTTAATCTGATATCACCGTAGTAATCAGCGTTAAAAACTGCGTAAATTAGTGTTCTGAATTTTTAAAATCGCTTGAAATTATGTATTTTTTACGGTTGTCAGGATTCATTTTCGCATTTTAAATGTAATTTGAAAGTTTAAAATGTTAATATGTGCAGATTTTAACGCTGATTATGGTAGTGAAATAAGATTTTCGAAAAGGGTCAGATAAAGAAAAATACTTTTGGAGATTCGCTTCTATTACGTCAGCGTTCTATTACGTCAGCTGCGTTCCGCGATTATGATTATTAAACAGCCGATGTTATTTGCTTGACTAGTACAACTTTGGCCAGATCCAGGTCGCGCGCCAAGCTAAACGCCGTCGACTGTACAAAGTCTTTATAAATGGTTTGTAGATATTCTTGGCGTTTATGCCCCACGTAAGGTAGAACTTCAGAGATATTTCTCTAAAAACGTTTCCGATAATTCCTCCTCTCCCGCAATACCATATCACTGACAATTCATTCTCTCCCGGCACAATAAGGACCCGGCTACGGCGAGTTTCCTGCCAATAAATATTACAAACAATCGGGCCAACTCGGGCATCGTTTGTCCCAGGAACAACTCCGGCAAACTTTACTGGTAATCTCGGCGACTTCGTTGTGCAACTTTTATAAATTTACCGTATTGGAATCTGATCTGGCGGAGCTCCGCACCATTGTCTGGTTTAATTGGTTTCGGCTGAGCGTTTTTGTTACCTTGATGGGGACGTGGTTGAATTAATTAGATCTGCTTAAGAGAATAACACAGGTTATAGACTAAACAAAATCTCATCATGTGTCATGGTTTTCTGAACCTGAATTTCAGTAATACCCTTACTGCAACTAAACATAATCTTCAGCCTCCATCTTCGACGGCTTCCATGGAAAGGATCGCTGTGTTAATTTTTAACGAGACAAAATAATATTTGCGGTAATTTTGGGCGTGGATCTTACCATGATTGCCGTTTCAGTAGCTCATGTTTTATAACAAATTCACTTAAAAAGTTGGCATAATTTTTGTCATAATCGATACATCAGATTTTACGCAAATTGCAGCCATAGATATGGAACAGAGACCAACGTAACTCGTTTAGATGCAACTTAATGAAATTCCCTTTAATTTAATTCTCGTAATGTAATTTATAAGAGTTTTTCGGTTTGGAAAAAACGGAAAAGCGCGGTAATACACCGTGACCGCCGTTTACTTTTGTTTTCTCAATTTTCTCTCCAGTTTTACAAAATTTTTCTTTTATTACAAATTTTTTACACTGTTTTCAGTAAATACTAGTTTTTCGCTTTTCATAATTGCATTTCTTGGTAAACAAAATACAGTATAGTCCCTACCATCATTCGCGGGACCATTGGGGACCTCGTACGTTCGACGATCGATAAAAATAACCTACTTATACTCTGTTTATTGCACAGAATAGTTTATTATTATTTTAGAAAATGTAGTAAAATTCTTAAATTTTCTATTTTACTCTAATTATGTATTACGTAAGAGCACCGCGCGCGTCACTTACACACGTGACTATTACGTGATCGACTTATACGCTGTAATGGTATTATCGCAAATAGTGTGTGTGTTCATTTTTCAGTAGAAGCATTCATGCACTTTTTCTGAATTTATTGACACTAAGTGTTTCTCATTCCACTAGATGATAGGATCGTATACTTTTCGATTATCAATGTTTGCTTCGGATAACAATTAGTGTCAGCCACCATCACTTATGCTATAAACAATGTCCAGTTACAGTGTTTTGTTTTGCCTAGAAGTGTTTTGTTTTGTTTTCTTTCTTCTTTTCGTTTCACCCTCTTTGGGGTACGCTGAATCAATCATTTCTTGCGCGCTGTACTTTTCTTTGTTCCCAGTAGCTCTTCATTCTTTCCGATCTTCTTTTCCTCTCATCTTCCGAAATGACAGGTTTAGGTCTTATTTTTGTTTTATCTTGGAATCTTATTCTTTCGTCCTTGGTACTTATCTTAGCAGTTTGGTCAAGCAGTGAATTTTCTGTAATTTTTAATTCTGTTAGGTCTTTTTCAATTTCTTTAAACCAGTTCGGTTTTGTTTTACGATTATGGAAAAAATCAAACACCTGTTTCGTCAATCTATTGGAGTCCATTCTAAGAAGATGGCCGTAAAAATTTATTCTCCTTTTTCTCGTAGTATCTGACAGTTTTTCAATTTTCTTATAGAGAGCTTCATTTCTTATATATACTACCTTATTATCCTGAAATTTTGTTCCTATAATTTTTCTTAAGATTTTCCTTTCCGTTATTTCAAGCTTTTCTATCTGGCCTATGCGATTCATGGTTAATGTTTCTACTGCGTACAGTGCTTCCGGCTTGATCACTGTTTTATAATGTTTAATTTTGGACCCCCATGAAAGGGATTTCTTATTGTATGTTTCTTTCGTCAATTGGAAGGCCAAGTCAAGTTTGTTTTTCCTGGATTCCATTGCCTTGCCCTCATCTGCATTCCAACTAATCCATTCACCAAGATATTTGAACTCTTTTACAATTTCTATTTTCTGTTCTTGGATTTTAAGGTATTTATTTGGGTATTTGTTGTTTGTCATGATTTTGGTCTTTTCAAACGATATGTTTAGACCTATTTTAGCTGCTTTTTTCTTCAATTCAAGAATCTGCTCCCTGTTTTGTTTTGTTTTATTATTTATTACAAATTATTTACCGTGGAAGACTGTTTAAAAATGTCTGATTACAGAATTATCCGATTAATCGGTACTCTGCTGTATAATTTAAAGTCAGAAAGTTTTTGGTGATGTTTTTTGCAAAATTTATTTCATTAAATTGCGTTTATGCAAAGTCTTTGTTCGGTGAAATGTACGGTACAATTTACAAAACGGAATATAAACTTCCAGGCTGACTCGATGTAAACAGAACAGTGTCACAGCTTAATTTATAAATACGTAGTACTTCAACTTCTGTCATTGTTTTGAACTTGTACGGAATGTAATACGTCGGTATTCTATTTTGGTTACGGTTGTTGTAAATTAATACAGTTGAACTTAATTAAAAATAACAAAATCGCTGCTCATCGCTTTAACTTATATTTCCTGTAACAATTCCTTCAACATTTTTGAATCATTGTAATTTATTTTGAAAACCATTTCTGTACCGGTTTCTCTGGCCAAGTGTTCTAAACTCTTCGCTGTAATTTTTTTCTCCGGCGAGCGAATTTTAACTGTAAATATAAGGGATAAACAGGGATTAAAGCAAAAGAGAATTAGATCTGTATAAATTAAAGCAAAAGAGAATTAGATAAAGTATAAAACTTTATCAATAATAAAGTGTGTTCCCTTTTGTATAATAACTTTAAAAATTTGTGCAAACTCACTTCAGCCGAAATGTACTCCAGCTGATCAATGTCTGTAAGATAAAACGGATTGGAAATGACAAACACTTTCAGTTAGGAAAATTTAGTCAATTTATAAATCAAAAGGCTGTACAACTTGCTGTAAACACGTGAAACTACGATGGGCTTTACGGTAAACACCTTTAATAAATACCCTAACTTACACATATTATTTAAGCCTTCTAGATACTTCTCAGAAACAAATGGCAACGCAGTTTCACATGAAACTCAATGCACCATACAAGTTAATCTTTCGTTATTCTTTTACAAACTCAATCACTGCGATTCTAGAACCACTTTTCGTAATATTGTCTATGTGGTTCCAATGACACGTTTTCAACTGATAACCACCCATTTTATACCTTATATACTTCTTTAGTTGGTAACAATTAAACTTTACTTTTTCTTTTATTTATCTACAAGACACGTTTCGCTCCGTTCTATTTGCTCGCTATTCTTTTCCTCTCAAAAACCTCTCTCGTGTTATCTTTCAAACTCTCCCCTCTTCAACTTACTGGTCTTAAAACCCTTCTTTTACATATTTTCTTCATGATCACTCTCGTCTATTGACCTCAGTTCAGTGCTATTTCTAATACACTTATAGTTTTTCTTACCTCCACCTCCTGCCTGTATGTTCAGTGTTGCCAACCCTTCCATCCGTATTTCTAAATAACCTCTAGCTCACGTATTTGTGTACTAATGCGATTTACGTTCGCACTTTTGGCCCGGCTTAAGCCAAACTGGGTGCGCAAAATTTCTTAATATAACAGCCTGGACAAGTACGTTACCCAGTGAAATCATTTCAGCAGTTTCAAAATGGCGGACATTTCAAATCTTTAAAAATGTGTAACGTTTATGACTTAATTGTTTTGAAAGTCTGATATCGTCAACGTTAAAAGTTGTAAAACTTAGCATTTTTGATTTTCAAAATCCGTTGGTATTGAGAAATTGATTTCGACGGCGGTCAGGGTTCGTTTTGGCGTTTTGTGTAATTCCGTAAGGTTGGATTTTAAAACAATATTAAGAGAGACTGCAGTGCGTAGAAAGGTGGTTTATTTTAAAGCTCTTGGTTTTGAATTTTAGGAAAAGTATAGTTCTTTTAATTAAGCTTTCAGAAAGGGTTACAAAGGGCGAACGTTTTACCCACTTGGAAACGAATGTTAATGAACAGTTGTAAATAATAATTAAGTTCTAATATTGGTTTCTATGCTAACAAAAGTACAATTCTGTAACAGCTGTTGATTGAAAACAGAATTTTAAATAATTTAATTCTAATTTTTGTTTCTATAACTGTTAGGGTCTATACATATTTCGTAGGGATGTAGGTTCTTGTCTTCTATTTTTCGAAATAGTTTTAAAATTTTAAATGCTTTTATACGCAGAATGTAATGCCATATAAAGTGGTAAAAATCAAAATTTCAAAAATAAAGAATAAAATAGATAAACTATTTTTGAAAATTCTATTCCATCACGTCATTGAGACAGCTGCGTGCCACAAACAGGCGCCAGACTAATTAAAACAGCTCACGGTAATTTAATGTTTGCATCGACTGAATGAATTAAACGCGCCTCCGTATAACCCTGGAGCTGAACTTTCTTGGGAAAACTTCGCAACTTGGATAACAACGTCTGTAATTATGATATGCAAATAAAGTGTTTTAATTCAGGTGGAAAACTTCACCGCGGGGAAAGTTGTAGTTGCAGCCGTCAGTGTGATGAAAACATATGTCTAGGTACATATTGATAAGTACTATGCAACACATTGTTACACGTATTGTTGTGTTTTTATTCATAAGTTAAATAAAGTAATTTTGTGTGTTTAACGCCCAACTATTGTGCACACTTGGACTAATGCAGACGATGGGATAATTTATAGCGTATGAAAATGCCAAGCCCTGGCCGGGAATCGAATCCGGGTCCTCGGGGTGAAAGCCCAGTACGCTACCAACTAGGCCACCGA
Organism: Callitettix versicolor; assembly: GCA_022606455.1. Lineage (NCBI taxonomy): Eukaryota > Metazoa > Arthropoda > Insecta > Hemiptera > Cercopidae > Callitettix > Callitettix versicolor. The sequence goes on along the minus strand of CM040185.1, from coordinate 17,330,859 downwards.
CGCGGCTACTCTGCCGCAAGATTCAAAAGGATCACTTACCTCTCATAAGGATTATAATTCCATTACGTTTATATTCAATAGTAAAACTATTTTCGTGCACTTGTCTGTTTGTCGGTAATACAGTTCTTATTCCTAAACAATACCGATTATTTTAAAGTTCAGCGAAAATGTTCCTTGTAGCGGCTCGAACCCAGTAAAAATACAGGACTGATGACAGAAATAGTTACTGGTAAAATCTAGGGGGCAAACATAATTTGTATTGTTATTTATCTAGTGTATGGTATCGTTTAAAGTAGAAGTGATACAGATTTTGAATATATATATATATATATATATATATATATAGTGTAGTTTTTGAAATGTAAACTTCTATGGTATCGGTTGACAAAACGTTTATATATATATATATATATATATATATATATATATATACACACACACACACACAAGTGCTAAGATCCATTGCTGTGAAGCATTAACATAGGTCCATAAAGACCTTAAGATGGACACAGGAAGGGAAGTGCTATATATTTTTTTGTTTTTTTTTTTTGTGTTTAACGTCCGACTATTGTGCGCACTTGGACTAATGCAGACGATGGGATGATTTATAGCGTATGAAAATGCCAAGCCCTGGCCGGGAATCGAATCCGGGTCCTCGGGGCTATCAACTAGGCCACCGAGGCGGCTAAATAAAATAATAAACACTAATCTGTCAAATATATTATTTGGTAATTGCAATAATTGTTTTAAAGCAGAACAACAAGTTTTCCCGCTTCAATGTATCACTTTTACCGGAGGACTAATCTGTAATGTAGATATAAGATTTATTTTGCAATCAAATGTATAGCCTATATAGCGTAGTAGACATACCTTGTTTAAATCCGTATGACATAAAACTATTAATGCGCAAACACTCAATATAACTAAATGTACGAGATTCAACGTCTACTACGTTAGAAACGTGATTGATTGTACAACTACCAAAAATTCACTGCTAAAATAACTATAAAAATAAAAGTGTTTCAGTTCAGTTTTAGGAATAAACACTACCCAAACGTTCCACATTTCACGCAGTGGGAACAACGCATAGATTCGCCCGTTTGGTTATTGACTACACCGACATTTGACTCGTCGATATAAATTGTTACTGCACTGATGTTTGATTTGGATGAAATTTTGATTTCTATCCTATCTATGTACCTCTATATCTCACTATCTATCTACCTCTCAATCTCACTATCTACCTCTCAGTCTCACTATCTATTTACCTCTCTATCTCACTATATATCTACATCTCTATCTCACTATCTATCTATTTCTACCTCAATATATAAAATCTTACAATCTATCTATATCATTACCTCACTATCTGTTTATCTCACTATCTATCTATCTTCCCCGCAGGGGTGCGGACTAGCTGCACCTATGGAGAGGATTTAGACGTTCCTCGCGGTACCCGAGTCTAACACACACTTACACTTACAACACTACACTTACGACTTTAACAGTTTCACACTCACACTTACATTTATGTAGGTCATAATAACCTCAAAGTGCTTTTAGCCTTAAAATAACAAAAACAAATCTATTTATCTTACAATCTATCTATCTCACTACCTATCTATCTCGTTATCTATTTATCTCGCTATCTATCTCAATATATTTATTTCACTACCTATCTATCTATTTCACTATCTATCTATCTCACTATCTATCTATCTCACTATCTATTTCACGATTTATGTATCTCACTATCTATTTCGCTATTTATTTATCTCACTATCTATCTCAGTATATCTCTCCCTATCTGTCAATCTCACTACTTTTTTATCTTACTATCTATCTGTCTTACTATCTATTTATTTCACTATATATCTATCTCATTATCTGTCTATATCACTATCTATTTACCTCACTGTCTATTAATCTCACATCTATCTATCTCACAATCTATTTCACTGTCTATTTATCTCACTATAAGTTTATCTCACTATCTGTTTATCTCACTATCTATCTATTTCACTATCTGATTATCTCACTATCTATCTATTTCACTATCTGTTTATCTCACTATCTATCAATCTCACTATCTATCTATCTTACTATCTGTTTATCTCACAATCTATCTATTTCACTATCTGTTTATCTTACTATCTGTTTATCTCATTATCTATCTATTTCACTATCTGTTTATCTCACTATCTATCTATTTCACTATTTTTTTATCTCACTATCTATCTATCTTACTATCTATTTATCTCATTATCTATCTATTTCAATATCTATTTATCTCACTATCTATCTATCTCACTATCTGTTTATCTCACAATCTATCTTTTTCACTATCTGTTTATCTCACTATCTATCTATTTCACTATTTGTTTATCTCACTATATCTATCTCACTATCTGTTTATCTCATTATCTATCTATTTCACTATCTATTTATCTCACTATCTATCTATCTTACTATCTGTTTATCTCACAATCTATCTATTTCACTATCTATTTATCTCACTATCTATCTATCTCACTATCTGTTTATCTCACTATCTATCTTTTTCACTATCTGTTTATCTCACTATCTATCTATTTCACTATCTATTTATCTCACTATCTATCTATCTCACTATCTGTTTATCTCATTATCTATCTATTTCACTATCTATTTATCTCACTATCTATCTATCTTACTATCTGTTTATCTCACAATCTATCTATTTCACTATCTGTTTATCTCACTATCTATCTTTCTCACTATCTATTAATCTCTCATCTGTCTATCTCACTATCTATTTCAGTATCTGTTTACCTATGGCACTATCTATATAGCTGTTTATCTGTTCACTATCTATCTATGTCACTGTCTATACATACATAGTCTTATTCTGCGGAAGGATAGAACCTGAATAAAGAGAACGTTTTTTTACAATGTTATATGGAGTCTTGGGTAAACGTTTACTTTAAAAAATCTTGAAGTAATTTTGCAATTATTATTTGTAAAATTGAGACCCGTGCAGTGGAGACTGATGTTGTTAGTTCAGGTTATTTCCGAAATCAGGAAGAATTAACGCGGCTAAATGTCCGAACTAATAATACCAGTGTTTTAACACTTATGGCATTGAATATAAACAAAAGTGCCAGCCGAAATTATAAAAAATGTGCTCGATATTAGCGGCTAAAGACTAATTTTACTATCCGCCGCTACGAACGTTGCAAAACTTAAGGACTGGAGGTTTGTTTAAGAAAACAAAGAGTACTATTATCTAATTACCTGTAGTTGAACACTTGGCCGCAAGATATCACGGCAGCGTGGCCTCACTTGTCTCTCATAAGGGTTATAATTTTTGTACAATTATATTTAATGCTTGCGGCCACTTGACAGTTAGTTTTGAAGCGAACTATCAGTTAGTTCGTTCAGTGATAGCTTGGCTTCCAGGAGATCGGTGGTAATCGACGTTTCACCGTGTAAGAAAGGGACCGAATAGGTTTTGGAACGGACCTGACTGCATTTGTTCTTATTGGCTGAAACGTATTGCCGGTATGAAGCCTTTATTTTTAAATGATTTTAGTGATAGGAAAAGTAAAATAAAACTTCACGTAGCAAGTCTTGTTTAGGCGCTGTTAAACCGATATCAAAATTCTGTTTTACTTTATACCAGTTAGACTAATGAGGACGGAAGATCGGCGAAAATGGAAAAGTGTAAAGGTAACAGATTCAGAAAACACGAAAACTTTTTTTTTTTTTTTTTTTTTTTTATTATTATTAATATTACAACTGAGTCAGAAACCCATCTAGTAATTTACATTTCTATGAACACAATCGGTAAATATAGTACGTTTATCTAGAGTTATAACCCAATGGTTATTCTCTACTAATCAAATCAGAAGGCTTAGTTCTTTGCAGTCTTCTAGCTGACGTAGGTGTAACCATCAGTCCCCGAACCTCGGAGCATTCATGATGTGAGATGCGGTGTCCATGCTTCAATGCTTGCTTTTTGATTTCTTCACTGACAAACTCTACATTCAAATCCCTATCTACATTCAAATCCCTAAACACGAAAACTGATGGAACCTTTTAATCATTCTATGACGTATTATTTCACTTCGCTGAACTTTATGCGTTGTATAGTGAGAATGAATTGACAGTCGTTCAGAAATAATGTCAAAGTCACTACAGTAACGGTTTTACGTTTTTAATCTTAATTGCAAACGTATTATAATTGTGCGCATTTTACAATCTCAGGTCACTGGGTTGTACCATAACGGCCGCTACAATAGCTCATTTTCCAACAGAAGCCAGAATGAGCCCGAGCGTGTACGCGTAAAAACAAATAAAAACCAACTTCAGTGACATAAACGCCCCACTCCATCTCCTGCACTCTGCTCATTACATTTTAATGGACTCGCAAAAGCTATTTAAGTGTTTTATTGCGGTAATAAAAGCCGAATTACAATTACTGACGCCGTAAAATAAATGCTTTCAATTGTTTCCGATGTTTATTCATTACGCACTCTGGAATTGGACGTAACAAGGTAAATGCAGAATTTAATATTTCCTCTGTTTAAGCAGTATACAAGTATTATTGTTTTTTTTTAAATTTGTTATCATTAATAATAACGAATTCCCATTGGAACTTAAGCTATCGAAACTTGAGCAATTTTTACAATAAAAAATTGAAACGTTGTGGCTTCAATTATTATATAATAAAATTTTAATTAATGCACATTCCTTTTAATATTTATTGAACATTTATTTGAATATGTTCAGATTTTTTTAATAAAGTATTCCGTATCCCATAAACAATCCTTTTAATTATTAATAGCCCTTAAATTTATTCTTTTTTTTGTGTTTAACGTCCGACTATTGTGCACACTTGGGCTAATGCAGACGACATAAAATAATGAATTATTTATTTCGATGTGATTATTTGTCTGTAAAAAAGGTTATTGTTATTTTTCAACAACTTAACTAATTACGAAAAAAAACGTTTATAGTGTTAATTACCAAAATGATTAGAGAGTTTCTTTAATGATGCGAAGTTAGAATGGTTGTTGGTCCAGACGTGAGCAGTTCCACATTCCGGGGTCAAGTATTGGTGAACGATGAGTCGACTACCAAGATAAATTGTTACACTTTGTGATGACTAACGCGTCACTAATTCACTGTTATTACTGAATTAACTACATTAATTATTAAAAATTATATAAATACACATTAGCAACTTTTATACCTCAGTGTCATTCAATTCGACAAACGCTTTCCGCGAATATTTCAGTACCTATGAGGAGTCCTTAAAATGTGTATGTGTGTGTGTGTGTGTGTGTGTGTGTGTGTGTGTGTGTGTGTGTGTGTGTGTATGTGCGCGCGCGTGCGTGTGTGCGTGCGTGCGTGTGTTTTTTGGTGTTGTTTGTATTTGTGTGTGTTTTTTTTGTTTGTGTGAGCGCGTGTTTGTTTGTGTGTGTGTGTGTGTGTGTGTTCGATTGTGAGTTTGTGGGTGTGTGTGTGTTTGTGTGTGTTTGTGTGTTTGTTTGTTTGTTTGTGTTTGTGTTTGTTTGTTTGTGTGTGTGTTTGTTTGTGTGTGTGTGTGTGTTTGTGTGTGTATGTGTGTGTATATATATGTGTGTGTGTGTGTGTGTGTGTGTGTGTGTGTGTGTATGTATGTATGTATATATATATATATATATATATATATATATATGTATGTATGTATGTATGTATGTATGTATGTATGTATGTATGTATGTATGTATGTATGTATGTATGTATGTGTGTGTGTGTGTGTGTGTGTGTGTGTGTGTGTGTGTGTGTGTGTGTGTGTGTGTGTGTTTTAGCACGGTAACGTTCGCAGTTGTAGTCCGATTTGTTTGTTATAGCGTAGACGAGTAGTTAACAACTAAAATTCCTTTAACTTTAATAAAAAAAACTACGTGCATTTTAATTTTAAAAAAATCATAACTTTTTGTCTTAAAATTATTTTTGAAAATCCTATATCAAAATCCTATACGTGGGCTTATCAGTTAAACTCCACGAGGTCACAACACAAATAAAAGTACACAGATGTAACAAAGGTCATTTGAGCATAAAATTAACATATGACTTGTTTGTGAAGGTAATTATAAAATGACAAAATATTCCTAGTGAAAATATCTGTGTCAATAAATATTACGTTTGTTAACGAATTGAATGGGGCAAAGAACGTTTCGTCACAAAATTTACTATCGTTAAATCTGCAGTTCGAGTGTTCTGTGCAACGTGAACACAACCATGCTGGCGCTGAATAAATCAGGCAGGTTATCAGCTGGGTTGTACGCATTGTCTTCGTGGATTTATATTTGGTCCTCGAGGCTTGGCGTTTGATTAATGTTTAATCTCCCGTTTTTTAATCAATCAAACAGACGTCCTCACCTGTGTTTGTTTATGGACGTGTTGCGACTTTAATCAGCGCATTATTGTTCCGATTTGTTGTTCGAATTTTAAACTTCGTTGGTGCAACCAAGGGAGCATTCAATGTGCGACAGTTTAAACGCGTTTAAACGGTAATATGAAAGAATACCGAAGTTTGCAGGTTCGCCTGCTATTCTGATTCTCACTGTTAACTCAGTCGTTAAGATAGTAGACAATTTAATAGAACTCGGAACTGTAAGTAGGTTCTATTTTAGTTACTACCGTTGGCTTTCTTAGTGTGTTAAATCGATTCCTCATCTTCATTAGTCTGACTAGCACGAAAACTTTAAATCAGAAGCCACCATCGTAAAAATGAAAGTGATTGAGAAAAGACTTGCACAAACGTCGTTCGGGTTCTATACAATGTATCTTCGTATATATTTCAAAACAACAGGCAAATGTGTTTGTCTAAAACTGCGTACACTCGTCATCGTTAATGTAGAGTCTGCCATGTTGAAACGTAAGTGAATGTAAACAATTCTTACACATATGTCGTTCTGTAGCAATTTCTATGTTCGCACATATATTACCCAACAAAATATTAGGATACACACTTGACCCCGCAACACAAACACAATTAGCTGTTCTCTATAGCAATGTCTGTGTTCGCACATACACTTTCCCACAAAATATTAGGATACACACTTGACCACGCAATACAAACACACACTATTAGCTGTTCTCTGTAGCTATGTCTGTGTTCGCACGTACACTTTCCCACAAAATATTAGGATACACACTTGACCCCGCAACAAAAACACACGCTGTTAGCTGTTCTCTGTAGCAATGTCTGTGTTCGTACATACATTATCCCACAAAATATTAGGATACACACTTCCTAATACTTACAACAAATACCCACAACTACTTACAACTAATACCCACAACAAAAACACATACTATTAGCTGTTCTCTGTAGCTATGTCTGTATTTGTACATACCCTTTCCCACAAAATATTAGGATACACACTTGACCACGCAACACAAACACACACTATTAGCTGTTCTCTGTAGCAATATCTGTGTTCGCACGTACACTTTCCCACAAAATATTAGGATATACACTTGACCCCGCAACACAAACACACACTATTAGCTGTTCTCTATAGCAATGTCTGTGTTCGCACATACACTTTCCCACAAAATATTAGGATACACACTTGACCACGCAACACAAACACACACTATTAGCTGTTCTCTGTATCAATATATGTGTTCGCACATACACTTTCCCACAAAATATTAGGATACACACTTGACTCCGCAACACAAACACACACTATTAGCTGTTCTGTATAGGTATGTCTGTGTTCGCACGTACACTTTCCCACAAAATATTAGGATACACACTTGACCCCACAACACAAACCCACACTATTAGCTGTTCTCTGTAGCTATGTCTGTGTTCGCACATACACTTCCCAAAAAATATTAGGATACACACTTGACCAAGCAAAAACACAAACACACACTATTAGCTGTTCTCTGTAGCTATATCTATGTTCGCACATACACTTTTCCACAAAATATTAGGATACACACTTGACCCCGCAACACAAACACACACTATTAGCTGTTCTCTGTAGCTATATCTATGTTCGCACATACACTTTTCCACAAAATATTAGGATACACACTTGACCCCGCAACACAAACACACACGTTTAGCTGTTCTCTGTAGCTCTGTCTATATTCGCACATACACTTTCCCAAAAAATATTAGGATACACACTTGACCCGGCAACACAAACTAACACTTTTATCTGTTCTCTGTAGTAATGACTATGTTCGCACATACATTATCCCACAAAATATTAGGATACACACTTGACCCCGCAACACAAACACACTATTAGCTGTTCTCTGTAGCAATGTCTGTGTTCGCACGTAATGTCTGTGTTCCCGAATGCGGGTTCGTTCCAGTAACACAAACACTAGACAATCGGTTTGGCAGAGCGTGTATTTACAATAGTTGTACATAAACCACACACATATATTAACGTCTGTCTGTCAGCGTCACATAACCAAATTTTACTTAACTAAACAGATCAATATTCAATCAGAAGCCGGTTTTGTTTACTTAATTGCTTCGGATTAAACATTTCCGCGTTATTAAGCGGCCTCCGAATATCGGCGCTGAACAAACCCAACCTTGTATATTCTGGCGTATTTACAAATCCCAAATATACAGCGTGTTCAGTCCGTGTTGAATAAACAGAAAGTTTTGGGGCAGCCTGTGAAGTGTTTAATTTTGCAATCGTTTCTGTTTTTATTGACAACATTACATCTACTCAACGTAAATAGATAGTAATTACAAAAAGTTTTCTCTACAGACATATTTACACGAAGTAAATAATTTTAGTATCGTTTACTTTGTCTCTAATATTACAACTATAAATAAATAATGATCATCTTCGTACTCTGGTGGCTGGCCGATAGAAGTGAAAACTTTGAAAAAAATTAAGTAATCATTGCTTATTTTGGTTGTCTATTGACTAATTGTATTATTGATTTTTTTGCCAAAGATGACACCCACCAAGATCGTTTTTTAGGTCTAAAATATTGTATTCGAAAATAATATTATAATCGTTTTGGAGCTGTTTACGTGTGACATTTATACATAAAAGATTGCTGGTTTTTATTTCATTGCACAAAATAAATATGTTAGCAATAATTATTCCTGTCTTACATTTTATATTCTTCTTCTTCTCTGCTAGGATTATTGTCACTATGTTGAGTATAATGATCCCACAAAATATTAGGATACACACTTGACCTCGCAACACAAACACACACTATTAGCTGTTCTCTGTAGCTATGTCAGTGTTCGTACATACATTATCCCATAAAATATTAGGATACACACTTGACCCCGCAACACAAACACACACTATTAGCTGTTCTCTATAGCTATGTCTGTGTTCGCACGTATACTTTCCCAATTCTTGCTTCGTCAATTCTACTTTTGTTGACGCGATTCGGACAACCTCCATCTTCAAAAACTACATCTATACTCACATACATAGTATAGATATAGTTTTTGAAGAGGTTCTCCGAAACGCGTCAACAAAAGTAGAATTGAAGAAGCTAGGGAAGGCAGATCATTATACTGAACATAGTCTTACTATTTGAATAAGTTATAAATCTCCTTTAAATATGTGAATTCGATATTGATTGGTATTTTGAATTATTATATCAGCTGATAGACATGAACAATTAAGTATCAGCTGATTGAACAGTATTTCTTCGAACTGGTTTTATAATTATCGGTCTATTTTTAGGT
>CM040185.1:17313629-17316129 GCA_022606455.1 Callitettix versicolor | reverse complement strand
ACGATTTAAAATTATATTCGAGAAGATATGAAGTGGCCGCCATTTTGAAACTGTTGAACGAATTTTGCTGGTTATCGAAGTTTAAAACAAATAGAATAAAATTGCAAAATTTTGCTGACACACACACACACACACACACACACACACTCCTAACAAGTGTTCTAAGTACAGGATCGACCTCATTTCATGATCTCAGGCCTGGGCCTTACCATAATGGCTTCTTTAATAGTAAATTTTCCAATAGGAATTTTCTAATAAAGCCTTTAGTATCATCTATATCCCAGCTGAATAGTTTGTTAAATCTGATGATGATTTACTTTGCCAATTAACAACATTCTGCAAATAGTTGAATCGACATTCGAAATCCATCAGTTTTAAATTTCTGGAATTATTCGAACATTTCATCAACAACGAGTTAATTAATACTAATAGCAATTTAATTATCGCTGTCGGCTGTGTAATTTGCATAGTGTTTTACTTTGCTGACGTGTGAGGTGCGATGAGTTAATTATGAAATTATTTGAAAACAGCTGTTTCAAGTAAAAGTTTTTATAAGTATTGTTTGATTTTATTAACAATGCTTCGGTACTACCGTAATATCTGTAAGCGTGCATGACTCAAAGAGAGCTTAAATAAAAAACAATTCTGTCATTGAACTAAAAATAAAAATCATATACCATGTTTCTCTTCTTTTTTTATTTTAATTACGATAATTTGTTCGAAAACACGACAAAAATAACATAACCTGAAACTTATTGTAGACTATCAGCTGTTCAATGAAATCAGCTGTTCTTTACGCATTAATATAAACCAACTGATCTTTTAATATAACTACCAACATTAAATTACCGCTTCATTTCATTTACTTAAGTGGATCGAACTTTTTCCGTATGCTTTACACGCGCATGGTCTCCGGTTCGATCTCGGCGGAAACACACACATTTTTGCATTATAATTAATTTAATTCAATACTTGCGACGTGCAAAATACAATGTAATACAAATATAAACATGTTCCTCGCATCACGCGTTCCGCAAAAAACAACATCAAAACCAGCCCTAAAATATGATACGAGGTGTGTTCAGAAAAGTAAGGAGAATTTTAATTTTTTTGACAAAATATTTATTTATTCTTCTACACTGATGTTGTCGCCTTCAAAATAGTCCCCATTGGAGACTATGCACTTATGCCAGCGCTTCTTCCGATCCTCGAAACACCTCTCAAACTCGATCTTTGAGATAGCCTTTAGTTCTTTCAGCGATGCGCTTTTATTGTCATTTCGGCTGTAAAACGACAGCCCTTTAAGGTTCTCTTTATTTTTAGAAATAGGAAAAAGTCACACGGAGCCATGTTTGGCGAATATGGAGGCTGGGGTATCGTTACAGTACTGTTTTGGCAAAAAATTCACGAACAAGCAATGAAGTGTGAGCTGGTGCATTATTGTGGTGCAAAAGCCATGAATTGTTTTTTCACAGATCCGGACGTTTTTTTTCCGGATTGCTTCACGCAAACGGCGTTGAATTTGTAGGTAGTGCTCCTTATTGACCGTTTCATCTAATTACAAAAATAAATCAATTTATATATTTTATATAGTCCTTAATTGAGTATATAAAATAATGATATATGCATTATAAAAAATGGCATTAATATATATTGCTGTTTTAATGTTAAAATTATTTCTATATTGGTGCAAATATTCAAAGAACGTTTTGAATGGTTTGGCAGTTTCGACCACATTGTTAGTGTTTGGAGGTCTAGTTTGTAGGTGAACCGACTATACTACACTTTTAGCTCGGCAGCCACGAGCTGATAGACAAATTGTACTGTAATTTATTTCTTTACGGCGTTGGTTATGCAATTTCAGTACACAACTGTGTATCCATATTGCATACCTTGCGCCTTAACAGCTACTTATAGTTCAACTGTTCATTTCTACAAAACGTCTGTTCTATTAGTGAACTTACATTGTGAAATGTGGTATTGGAGCGTCATTTTGGTACTATCAGACCCGATACCTTGAAATAAGCGCTATCCTAACCTCTGGATAAGTTTTTGAGAGGTAATTAAAATGTGTGTGTGTGCGCGCTAGCTCGCTCGCTCGCGAGGTGACAATTCAAAATATTAAAAAAACAACTGTTTATCATACGCTTTTTTAAAATCTGATTTCATTATCGTAACCAACATTAAAATCTACATAAACCAACGGTTCTGAGTATTCCAAATTCTGGTTAATTCCCATTGGAGCGGCCACTTCCGGAGATCGCGTATACTTAATTTCAAAATTCACTGAAATAAAGTTTAATTAATGTTTAATTTGACAGCTTTATTTTCAGTGTAAATTAAAAGTTTGAAATGCCAGTATATGCAGATTTTAATGCTGTTTATGATGGTTGGTGAAATAAGTTTGTTTTAAAAAGATGGTAAGATTAATTTTTTTTGAAATTGTTCATCACGTCAGCGAGACTGCTGCGTGCCGCTATTGTGTACGTTATTCTATCCA
>CM040185.1:17271129-17308629 GCA_022606455.1 Callitettix versicolor | reverse complement strand
AGTATAGCACATTTAGAAATGTATGGAACATTGTTAGAGCTGCATAGAACATTGTGTAGAACTGCTTTTTATATTGTCTAAAACTAAATGGAACATTAAAATTTCATGTGTTATTTCCGAGATCTAAATAGAACATTTTCTAGGACTGTAAAATACATTTCTAGAACAGACAGTTTAAAACTTTATGCGACATTGTCTAAAACTATTTCAAATATTTTCTAGAACTGCATGGAACATTATTTATAACTGTATTAACATTTTCTAGAACTACATGACACATTGTTTAGAACAGTATAGGGCTTATCTAGAACTGAATGGAACATTATTTAGAACTATAAGAAACATGTCTGAAACTGCATAAAACATTGTCTGGAAATGTATGGAACATTATTTAGAACTGTATGGAACATTTTTTAACTACATGAAACATTCTTTAAAACAGTATAGGAAATCGAGAACTGCATGGAACATTATTTATAACTGTAAGGAACATGTCTGAAACTGCATAAAACATTGTCTGGAACTGTATGGAACATTATTTATAACTGTATGGAACATTTTCTAGAACTACATGCAACATTGTTTAAAACAGTAGTATAGGGCTTATCTAGAACTGCATGGAACATTATTTAGAACTGTATGGAACATTTTTTAACTACATGAAACATTCTTTAAAACAGTATAGGAAATCGAGAACTGCATGGAACATTATTTAGAACTGTATGGAACATGTCTGAAACTGCATAAAACATTGTCTGGAACTGTATGGAACATTATTTAGAACTGTATGGTACATTAGAACCACATGAAACATTGTTTAAAACAGTAGGATAGGGCTTATCTAGAAATGCATAAAACATTATTTATAACTGTATAGAACATTTTCTATAACGACATGAAACATTGTTTAAAACAGTATAGAGCTTATCTAGAACTGCATAGAACATTATTTAGAACTGTATGGAACATTTTCTTTAACTACATGAAACATTGTTTAAAACAGTATAGGGCTTATCTAGAACTGCATAGAACATTATTTAGAACTGTATGGAACATTTTCTTTAACTACATGAAACATTGTTTAAAACAATATAGGACTTATCTAGAACTGCATGGAACATTATTTATAAGTGTATGGAACATGTTTGAAACTGCATAAATTATTGTCTGTAACTGTAACGAACATTATTTAGAACTGCATGGAACATTTTCTATAACTACATGAAACATTGTTTAAAACAGTAGTATAGGGCTTATCTAGAACTGCATGGAAACATTATTTAGAACCGTAAGGAAAATGTCTAGAACTACATGGATGTTTTTCCAGAACTTCATGGGATATTGTCTAGAACTGTATGACACAATGTCTAGAACTGCATGCGATATTTTTTACATCTGTATGGAACATTATCTAGAACTGCATGCGATATATTTTACATCTATATGGAACATTGTCTAGAACTGCATGGAATATTATTTAAAACTATATGGAACGTTATCTAGAACTGCATAGGAACTGTTTTAGAACTGTGGGGAACATTGTTTAGAACTGCATGGAACATTATTTAAAACTACATGGAACGTTATATAGATCTGCATGGGAAATATTTTAGAACTGTGGGGAGTATTGTCTAGAACTGCATGGAACATTATTTAAAACTATATGAAACGTTATCTAGAACTGCTTGGGAAATATTTTAGAATTGTGGGGAACATTGTGTAGAACTGCATGGAACATTATTTAGAACTATATGGAACGTTATCTAGAACTGCATGGGAAATGTTTTAGAACTGTGGGGAACATTGTCTAGAACTGCATGGAACATTATTTAAAACTATATGGAACGTTATCTAGAACTGCATGGGAAATGTTTTAGAACTGTGGGGAACATTGTCTAGAACTGCATGGAACATTTTTTTAAACTATATGGAACGTTATCTAGAACTTCATGGGAAATGTTTTAGAACTGTACGAAATATTGTCTAGAACTGCATGCGAAATGGTTTTTAGTAATGAATATTGTTTGGATTTGCATGAAATATTGTCCGGAAGTGTAGGACATTATCTGAAACTAAATGGAGTATTGTTTGGAACAGTATGGAATATTGTCTAGAACGTTTTGGGTCATTGTATAGAACTTCATGCGAAATGGTTTTAATATGGGATATTGTTTGGAACTGTATGGAACGTTATCTAAGAACTGCATGAAACTGAAATATTTTAGAACAGTGGGAATATTGTCTAGAACTTATGGGTCATTATTTAGAACTCATATGAAACGTTATTTAGAACTGGGATATTGTTTTAGAATTTGTATGGAATATTGTCTAGAACTACATGGAACATTATTTAAAACTATATGGAACGTTATCTAGAACTGTATGGAATATTGTCTAGAACTGTTTTGGGTCATTGTCTAGAACTGCATGGAAAATTTTTTAGTATGGGAATTGTTTATATGGAACGGAATGTAGAACTGCATGGAGTATTGTTTTAAAAGTATGGAATATTATTCTAGAATGTTATAGTCATTGTTTAGAACTGCATGCGAAATGGTTTTTAGTATGGGATATTGTTTGGATTTGTATGGAATATTGTCTGGACGTGTAGGACCTTATATGAAACTGTATGGAGTATTGTTTGGAACAGTATGGAATATTGTCTAGAATGTTTTGGGTCATTGTCTAGAACTGCATGCGAAATGGTTTTTAGTATGGGATATTGTTTAGATTTGTATGGAATATTGTCTGGAAGTGTAAGACATTATCTGAAACTGTATGGAGTATTGTTTGGAACAGTATGGAATATTGTCTAGAACGTTTTGGGTCATTGTCTAGAACTGCATGCGAAATGGTTTTTAGTATGGGATATTGTTTGGATTTGTATGGAATATTGTCTGGAAGTGTAAGACATTATCTGAAACTGTATGGAGTATTGTTTGGAACAGTATGGAATATTGTCTAGAACGTTTTGAGTAATTGTATAGAACTGTATGCGAAATGGTTTTTAGTATGGGATCTTATTTGGATTTGTATGGAATATTGTCAGGACGTGTAGGACCTTATCTGAAACTGTATGGAGTATTGTTTGGAACAGTATGGAATATTGTCTAGAACGTTTTGGGTCATTTTCTAGAACTGCATGCGAAATGGTTTTTAGTATGGGATATTGTTTGGATTTGTATGGAATATTGTCAGGACGTGTAGGACCTTATCTGAAACTAAATGGAGTATTGCTTGGAACAGTATGGAATATTGTCTAGAACGTTTTGAGTCATTGTATAGAACTGTATAGAATATTCAGAATTGTTTTAAATATGTTATGAAACTGTGAAAAATATTCTCCGACGTTAAATCAAACAATTTCCAACGGAAAATATTCAAAACTTTTAGTGTACAACTGTTTTGAATAATTTATAACTCTTTTAGAACTGTTTAAAACAGTTTATAATATTGTTTGAAAGTGGGTAGATCACAGTGTAAAAGTATAGAACTGTCTAAAACATTATCTGGAACTGTTTCGAAATTTTTTCCTAAACTCTAAGGAATATAATGTGATGTGTGTGTGTGTGTGTGTGTGTGTGTGTGTGTGTGTGTGTTTAATTTGTGCATACACTGTTTCGTATAACGGGTTCTGGATCTTACCATGACGGCCGTAATATATTCGATGCAAATTCACAAAATACACGACATAACTCGTTCTGTACAGCTAGGGTCAAAACGGACACAATTTTATATTACGATCAAAATTTGATTTGGAACCACGAGAATCCATTAGTTAAGTGGGTTCTAGTGCTCTTCGTCCCCGTTCGTAATTTAATTGGGGTTGCAGTCACTCGTAAAGAGTGAATTGAATATTCGCCCCCCAACACTGAGACACCCTGTAGGCTAAATGGAATCGGCAAGTTTAATGTAAAACGAATACAAACTTTGTCACATATAGTTTGTGATACTATTTAAAAAATTACTGGATGAAAATATTGAATTGCTGATAGCGAAGTTTGTTTCCATAGTTTTTGACAAGTGGCGGTCGGGGTTTTATTTTCACTTTACTCTATGTACGACAAAACGATAGTAGTTTTTATTTCAAATCTCATGTAGTCATTTTGTTATGAGTTTTTATATAAAAAAATAGTTCTTATTATTTTTGTCCCCCGCTGGGGGGGGGTGTAGACCAGCTGCACCTATTGAGAGGATTTAGAACTGTATCCCTAGCGGTACCCGAGTCTAACACACACTTATACTTGCAACACTACATTTTTTGGGAGGCCATAACTTTTTGGGAGGCAACACTTTTAACACTTACATTTTGGGAGGCCAAAATAGCCTCAATGTGCTTTCCGCCTTAAAATAACCAAAAAAATATAGATACAGAACCTTTTTTCAGCAGATAGGTACGAAACATTTGGTTTTTGGTTAAATTGTATAAAAAATAATGCCGTTTTTTAGACTTATTTATTGTTAAATTTTAGGATTTTTTGATCATAAATGAGCTTATGGAAAATTAAAGGTTATGCATTAAAACCTTTATATCCCACTGTTGCTTTTGAACAAATCACTTTGCCTTTTCTTATTTACAAATAACCAATACCAACTCTTTGTCATTTACATATCAGTGTTTTGTTTATCGAGCCACCAGAATACGTTTGCATTCACTAAATCTTACAGTATCTAGTTAGCAGTTGACTATGTATGACAGCAATTAAGTTATAAAAGTGATAAAAAAGTGAGACCTCTAAAATCAAAACTCACATAATCCAACAACTTGATTGTTTTACTATGTAAAGGATTCAACGCCATCCACATGTCGTGATAAATAGAATCCCCACTCTAAGACATTAAAGTTGAGTATGACATGATGTTAAACTTCAATGGAAGGTTTTTTTTTATTTTAAGACGAAAAGCACATTGAGGCTATCGTCTAGGTGGAATGAGATGAAAACACTTTAGATAGTGTCAACAAATTCCGAAAAAGCGAGCGGTTGTTTTTGTTGAAAGATAAACACTCTCGGACTAATAACGATAATACCATTCAGCGTATAAGTCGATCATGTAACAGTCACGTGAGTATTCCAAGTGCCTCTAATGTGTTACGTGTATATTCGTGAAAAAGTACGGATAATTTACTGTATTAAAGACCTAGCCTATGTATGTAAAACTTGTGTAATACGTAATTAAAGTTAAATAGAAACTTTAAGAGTGTTACTAGGCCTACATTTCCTTCGAAATAATAATAAATCATTCTATGCTACAAAGTAATATATATATATATATATATATATATATATATATATATATATTTAAAGGTGAAAAGCACAATGAGGCTATTGTCGCCTCCGAAAATGTAAGTGTGAGTGTAACGTGTTAAAGTCGTAAGTGTAGTGTTGTAAGTGTAATTGTGTGTTAGATTTGGGTACCGCGAGGGACGTCTAAATCCTCTCAATAGGTGCAGCTAGTCTGCACCCCTATGTCTGCGATGGAAAAAGCATATCAAAAAGGAAAACGACGACGACCTAAACATGTTGGCTGTTAGGTAGAATATCAGATTAAAACTTTATGATATTATAATGTGCAGAACAAATAAGTCCTGAAACCCATTTGGACCTACGTCATCGTATAGAGATGCGCTAAAAATGTGAAGATTCAAATTTCGAATTTCAAAACAAATTTCTGCGTACCATTGTCAATGCACCGTGGTATATTCGTAATAATTATTTCCATCGGGACTTAAAAGTGACCGCTGTCTCTGAAGAAATAAAAAGTGTGCTCAAAGCCACGAAAATCGGCTGCAATATCATGTTAACAAGGAGGTATAATTTACCTAGCTATTCATATTTCCAAAAGTAAGAATGTAAATACAATGAGCGGAAACTCACCGTACAACGAAAAACTGGCCAAATTTGGCACAATCTCCGTGAAAAGGGTCAAAAGTAAGGAGAAATTGAAAGGCAGTTAGCACAGCAAGCATCTGGAAGTACCTAAATAATAAATTAGGAAGACACTAATTATATGTAGCTGAGTTACCCACCTTGAATTCCCACCAAATTCTAGACTTTCTGAAGTGATTAGGGCTGGAGTAAGCACTGTAACTGAACACATGAGGGATACAGAAAAGGTACCACAATAGTTGTACACGCTCGCAGTGCATACCAACTGTAGAAATTCATTCAAATGAAATATTAACATTTGGTTAACAGTAAACAAGAATTGCTTTACAGACTTTTACAAAAAAATAATTTTACTGTATATGTTTAATACAATAAAGTTACTGCGTTGTAAAAAAACAATACGTTGAGCGGAGCGAACTACGTATTCAACACCTAAGTGTTTAATGTAAGTGTGGCTACTGAAAGGCTAATTTTGAACAGTGTTTCGGTTCGGTTTTGAAGCTGACTCAAGCTTCCCTCCACCACGCTGACCACGCCTTCAAATTTATTATTTTTCGTTATGTAGGTTACCGTTGCTAAGCTACAGTTTAAAATGTAGTTAAGTTCGTAGAATCCGCTTTAGTAGGCCTAAATATTTAGATTTAAAAGGTACAAAAGCTTTCTTTAAACTGACTGAACTCCGCTCCGCTCAGCTTGTGCTCAGCTATTGAACATTTTCAAAGAAGTTTTATTATTTTATGTTTTTGTTTCAGGTAAGACAAGCATGCAGTGGTGAAGAGGTGGTTTATCACAATATTGTTGTAAGTTTAATTTTTAATCTATAAATGTGTATTTTTGTTATAAATAAGGTATATTATTTATTAGTTAAATAACTAGAAACTTCTATAAATATTTAGGCCTTCGGTTTCTGTATAATTTTTTCTGTCTTTGAGAATTCACCCCGAGGGCCCGGGTTTGATTCCCGGTCAGGGCTTGGCATTTTCATACGCTATAAGTCATCCCATCGTCTGCATTAGCCCAAGTGTGCACAATAGTCGGACGTTAAACACAAAAAAATCTGTCTTTGAGATCGTAGTTAATTATTCATTGTGATTGATTATTACTGTTCTGTAATTTGAATCAGATACGCACTAAATGAGAGCGTTTTTAACATATTCAGAATTAGGATTTTTTTAAATCATCAATAGTCTTCAAATCTAATTTATTTTTATGACTTTCACTTTCTCATTAGAAAAAAAAGAAAAATTTGGTGATACTTAAAAAATCGATTTTGAGTTGTCGTTATTCTCGAAGCTTCTGTAAACAGAAGAGTATTTATTCGATTTTTTCTACTTTTCTATTGTTACCGACGCCTTTTTTTAGTAAAAAAAACTTTATAAAACTTTCTCAAAATCAGCAGTAACGGTTTTTATCGTATTTAAATCATATGTAATTCATCAGTAATACTACAAAATATATGTGTCGTATCATTGAAAACTCCGGTTTAAGAGCTTTCTAACAAAAAGAAAAGTTCACATGCAGAGCTCGGGGAGTTACCGACAGAAGCAAAGCTTTTTTAATAATATCTTTGCTGAATATACAATTAGTTTGAAAAAATGTTTACAAATATATTGTTTTGTTTAAATAAATAAATACGTGAATCTAGCTTAGGTATTATTTACTGTGGTAATAGTAAAAGATCAGCTGTTTAATATTAATTCGTAACGATCAGCTGATTTCATTGAACAACTGATAGGCTATAATAAATTTCAGGTTATGTTATTAAAAACAATCAGTATAAACGTTTATATTAATTTCGAATGTATTATAAACGGTACAAGTTCTTCAACTAATGAAAATAACGAAACCAAAGCAACACAACGTTTTCTGATAATACGCGTGTACTGTTATCGAAAAAGAGGGAAAATAAACAGAAATAGAGAGACGAAATTTGTTCTTTCGTTCCGTATTTCCGTTACATTGTTCCGTTCGTCATATGTTTTTCCATTCACTCCTGTCGTAAAGCTAACATTAAAAATTTCGTTTCAAAAATTAATAAAAGCTAATTCTTGGTAGAATTTTTGGTAGAATAGGAAGATTGGTGACGCGAAAAATAGTCGATAAAATCAAACATAAACGCTAACCGAAATTTTGAACGCTGGGTGAATTTGAAATAAGCGCCTGTCTTGAACCCTAAATAACTTTTTGAGGGGGTCATTAAAAATTACGCGCGCACGCGCGTGTGTGTGTTCACGTTCGTAATTTTGGTTTGATTTGATTCAGACTTTGCATAGAAAAAACAAGTTTTGCTAATACGACAAGTTTGTTTTTCTAGAAAAAGCTTTTCAACAGTTTCAAAATGGCGGTCGTATGAAATGTTTAAAAAAACCATAACTTTTTTTTAAAAAGTGTAAGGGAAAAAATGTTGGAAATTCGCTTTTATCGTTTGCGCGAGACAGCTGCGTGCTGCGCTTATGTTTGTTTACGCTTGACTGTAAAATAAGTAATAAAGGCAGTTTCCATGTTTACTATTACCTGCACTACGTAAGGCTTCTGAAGAATGGCTCACTTACGTATATTAAAAGTAAACGTTAAACGTAATTCACAAAATGGCTGCAATTAGAGCCGTGCTCGGAAAAACACTGCCCCAACTGTTAGGCTCAGGTTGCACTAAGTGATCTAATTAATTATTCTTGTCTCCGGGCGGGGCGGGACGAGGGAAGGCGCAAGTTAGACTGTTAGCTCTGTGATTGTTTTAATAAATCTTACACTGTCTTGTCCGCCATTAGCCAAATTAAGGTGTTAGCATTAAATGGCGGTTGTTTCACAAATGCACTTTGCTTCTACGTGGGGTTTCGCGCGCAACTGTGTCGTTTAGAAATTGGAAATAATCGCGGCACACGGCTGTGCCGCGGAGGTAACAAATTTTCTAACTTTTTTTTTTTTTATTTTATATTTATTTGAAAATATTTTTCGTCATTATAATCGATACATTGCAAATACGAAAACGAATTTTACCGCCGTCTTTAAAGCACTAATTTATACGGATTTTAACGCTACGATAAGGTTAGGTTACGGTTTAGGATAGGTTAGGTTATATTAGGTTGGGTTACCTAAAAAAAAAACAATAACTATCGATTTTGTTCATGATCACCAAACTACTAGTTTCTCGAACTTTCGCTCAAAATTCGTTGATAAAAATTATGAAATATACGTGAGGCCTCTAGAATCAAAAACTTGATTTTTCAGTGGGACCAAAAATCGTGTATTCTATATTTGTTAAGGCCGATGTACATATTTTGTTGGAGAATAGATAGAAAAGATTTTGAAAGTTAAACTTAGAATTTTAGATAATTATAATCAAAAAATGTACGAAAAATTTTAGATTATGCGTGTCTTGACGGTCAGCTGTGGACTATTTGTTTTGATCCTTACATTGAATCTTTATGCTAGTTTTGATATTGAATACTTACAGATGTTATTGCGTGTTTTGTACTTTAAAGCTCGTTGTTTGCTGATCAATTTTCACAAAATATGGTTTTTCAGCAATTTTCCAAAATAATTGTTTATTTTTTACGCAATGCAAAAAAGTTTAGAAAGTTTGTGGTGCTTTTGATTCTCCGTTGCAATTATTACTTGTTTTTTCACACACTTACTGATAACAATCTAATCAAATATACGGAGCTGTTAAACGTTAGAATAACAGCACGTCACAACAGAACAGTTGAACAGCTGGAATACAGATCACGTGACTTGAATCCTGTTCTACCATTGCTTAATGCTTGCTTACAAAACTCACATTATCCTGCGGATTACGTTATTTTTGATAGCAACCCTGAACTTTGGTACTTTTTGTTAATGAGAATGAGTGAGTTTCAATAAAAAAAACAACATATTTGAATTCTCAGCAAAATTTGTAATTAGGAATCCACTCTTAACTAAATTTTGTCAATTTTAGATAGTGTAAGTTTTGATTCTAGAGGCCACACACACACACACACACACACACACACACACACACACACACACACACACACACACACACACACACACACACACACACACACACACACACACACACACACACACACACACACACACACACATACAACTTTTCCCTTTATCACGCTAATTGCAAGAGAACCTTTAAAAATTCGTATTCTTAATTCAACTAAGAGACATCAGAAAAAACCATTACAGAATAATGATCTCTTTCATTTTAAAAAGAATTTCAAAATGAAACGAGCTCAAACCTTGTAAACCCTTTAATATTAGGTCTTTGTGTGGCATTAACTAAATGGTTATGGGAGGGCCTACGTTACTTTAAGCAGGTTAGCTGTTGTCCTCTCCTCTTTCTTTCGCTCCTCTCTGACTTTATTAACTTTTTTTTATAAAAAGACTGCGGCAGATAGGAAATGATATTGTGTTTTTAATAGCTTGTCCGGTGGGTTTAGTTAGTAACAGGAGAATGAAATGTTTATCACTTTTGTGAAGTCCGGTGTACAAATAAAACTCTACTGTGTTGTGTTACATCTGATCCGGGGTCTGAGCGATAGATCGGAATTGATTTTAGATTTGGCAGTTTTATTTCAAAGTGTAAACCCAGAAAAAAACCGCTTACTCGTTTATGTGAAACTAAAAGATAAAATTTATTTTACAAAACTTCTTTTTTAATAACTATAGTATAATAATTGTTTTGTTATAAAGATTTGGAAAGTTTAAACTGAATTATAGACAATAATTCGCAACAATTACAAATAACTAGTGGGATGTTAGACTTAAAAGTTCCTATACATCGTCAAATTCTTATTTTTAATTGTCATCATTATCGTTGATTTTTGTTTACCTTTTACTTCTTCTCCTTCTTCTTCTTCTTCTCCTTCTCCTTCTTCTTCTTCTCCTTCTTTTCCTTCTCCTCCTCTGCCTCCCCTTCTTCTTCTTCTTTTTCTTCTTCTTCTTCTTTTTCTTCTCCTCCTCCTCCTCCTCCTCAACTTCCTTCTCCTCCTTCTTCTCCTTCTCCTTCTTCTTCTTCTCCTTCTTTTCCTTCTCCTCCTCCTCCTCCTCCTTCTTCTTCTTTCCTCCTTCTCCTCCTCCTTCTTCTTCTTCTTCTTTTCCTTCTCCTCCTCCTCCTCCTCCTCCTTCTTCTTCTTCTTTTCCTTATCCTCCTCCTCCTTCTTCTTCTTCTTCTTCTTCTTCTTCTTTTCCTTCTTCTTCTCCTCCTTCTCCTCCTCCTCCTTCTCCTCCTTATTCTTCTTTTTCTTCTCCTTCTTTTCCTTCTTCTCCTCCTCATTCTCCTCCTCCTCCTCCTCCTCCTCCTCCTCCTCCTCCTCCTCCTCCTCCTCCTCCGCCTCCTCCTTCTTCTTCTTCTTCATTACCACTTAATTCAACTTCTTCTTTTTTCCTTCTTCGTCATCGTTACCACCAATCGTCTTCTTCATCATGATTAACTATTAGACTTTTCTATCGTCATATGCTTTAATAGGATGTTCATTTCCTACTTTCGCTGGCACTTCTATTTCTTCATCTTGTATTCTTACTGCTATTCTTCTTCATCTTTTCAAAATTATCATCTTTTTTTCTTCTCTTTTTTCTTCTCGTTTTCTTCGTCTTCTTATTTTCTAATCGTCATAGCATTTCTCGTTCATTTTTTCTTAATCTTTGTTCTTCATCTAAAACATTTGTTTTTATTTTATTTCCCATTTTATTTACGAATTGAATTTTTGACTAAACCTCAATTGAAATGTTATTGAAGCAACAGCTGTTGTCGAAATCAGCTGTTTAGATGCAACACAATTATATATATATATATAATAGCACGCAATGTGCTAAATATACTGTTATATGCAGTATGACATTGCCACGAATCCAACATCACAACCAGCCCTAAAATATGATAAGTTTAAAAAAATACAGCTTAATAGAGGTTAAAAATATAGGTTAATAGAGAAGGAATTTATAGAAGAGGAGGAACAGTGTGGGTTTAGAGCCGGCCGATCATGCGCAGATAACGTTTTCTGTGTGACACAAATAATTGAAAAATAAGTTCGATAAATCTATCAACACATCACATATTTTATTTATAGACCTAACCAAGGCTTATGATTCAATACCTTGGTGTAAATTGTGGGATATTCTTCAGAACACAAGTATTAATCAAAATTTGGTAAAAGCTTTGAAGAATTTATATCATCAATCGACATCTCGAATAAAGATGGGAAACGAATTTTCAAGACCATTTTGTATAACGAAAGGGCTGCTCCATATCACCCACTCTATTTAAAATTTGTATAAAATACGCTCTCTTGCAGTGGAAACGAAAGTGCTCCGGGATGGGAGTACCTTTAAACGATTCGATGATTTACACTTTACAGTTTGCAGATGACCAAACTATAATTGCAGGAGACAAAGAAGATCTACAATACATGACGCGTAAGTTAAAAGAAATATATGAAGAGTGGGGATTATGTATGAACACGGGAAAAACAAAATATTTATGTATAGGTGACAAAATAAGTAGTCTAGACTTCATTGACTCTACGGAGGACATACAACCATGTGAAGAGTATAGATATTTGGGCGTAAAGTTCGACCAAAGCGATGAAAACGGATGAAAACGAAATAAGATCGAGAATAACAGAAACAAGGAAAGTAATAGGATGCTTGAACGGCGTATTATGGAGTAAGGATATAACAAGATCACAAAAGCTCAATATGTATAATGCGATTATTAAGACTTTTTTAATATATGGAGCTGAGACGTGGAGAATTAAAGAAAAAATCAAGAAAATGATAGGTGCTGTAGAAATGGATGCGTTGGGAATATCTGCTAGAATATCGGGAGTCCAAAGAATAAGAAATGAGGTAATTCGTCAACAGATGGGAATAGAGGACACGATTATAAAGGGTATTGAGAGGAGTCAGTTAATTTGGTACGGTCTTGTCCAACGGATGAGCCAAGCGTGACTGCCGAAACGACCTTGAAAAGGGCAAGAGGAAGACCAAGAAAAAGCTGGATGGAAGGAATCCGTAAAGCTATGAGTGATCGAAATTTACAAATCAGACAATGGAAAGAGTGGAATCTAGGCATCGGACAACGTCGCTGCACGTTATAACCGATATTATTATTATTTAAAAAAATATTAACAAAATATATTTTATAAATTATCAGAGTAAATTTGTTTTAGTCTTGAATACAACAAGTAAATCATTTGCTGCTAATACATTTTAAATTGTAACCTAAAAAGTAGTTTTATTTATAAGTCACTACAAAAAAACTACACATTTACATAATTGAACTAGTTGAAACAATTGTTACGTAAGTATATTGATAATATACGCAATTGCAGTGCACAGTGGACAAATCGTATAAATACAACAAACTTAACCGTTAAATTTGCCGAAAAGAACTCGAAATCCAGGTGGCATTTGCATAAATAAATCCGATAACAAGTAGGTTAAAAGTTCACTGCCGTAAAGCCAAAAAGGGCAGTAACGGCGGCAATAAGAGACTCAGTAAATCAGCTAGCAGCGCCCTCACGACCCTGCCTCATAACTTGCGCCTAATCGCGCAACTTGGCCGCCTCTGCTACCGGGAAGCTGTTACACGTTGTTCTTGCTACTTTATTTGCTACCGTGTTTATTGCACGTTGCTAGTTTATGTGATACGTGAAACATTTTCAATCCACTATAAACTTATATAACTTTGCAACTGTTTCAAATCAAAATTTCAGTTGTGTTAACACAAAATACTACTATCGCGGTACGCAGTTGTCTCGCTGACGTGATTGTAGCGAATTTCCAAAACACGTTAGCATCTTAATACGGTATTAAGAGGTTCAACTCTACATTCCCATCTTCTTATAGTAAATGTTTTTCAAAATGTGTTAGCACGGTCGTTAAGAGCGCACCAACGTTCTGTAGACTCCGCGAATCGGGTGTGTTTGTTTAAAATAAGAAAATAAACCCTGACCGCCGTCACATTTGGTTCCTTAATTTCGACGAATTTTGAAAATCAAAAATACTACAATTTTAAGAATCCCTCAAAAATTGATCTAATGGTCAGTATAGGCGTTAATTTCAACGTTCTGGGTTCGGGTCGTACCGTGATGGCAGTTCCATCAGCTCATTTACCAATAGAAAGTCACTAAAACGGATGTTGTATATAAATATTAGTATATACGTGCCGTACTGATGTATATATGTGCGTGCCGTAGGTGGTGTTGGTGGCGTCGTGACGTAGGTGTACGCAAGGTGTGCGTGCCCACCGCCATCGTGTTACGTGCCCAGCCCACCCCAAACAGGTAGATAGAGTGTTATATAAAGTAAGTCTATCTATGAGCGCCTTTCTCTCTCGTGGATGGTGTATGATATATATATATGATTTGGCAGTGCCAGCCGCCATCGTGTTACGTACCCGAGCCGCCTGTGGATATTAATTAATCGAATAAAAAGTTGCGCGTTTCTGGCGGGGCTCGAACCGGGGACGTTGCGCGTGTGAGGCGCACGCTATAACCACTGTACCACGGGAGCGTCTTGGGAAATTAGTGCGATTCGAGATATATGAAACGTAACGATTTTGCCCGATCGAATCGCCATCGTGGTACGTGCCTAGCCAGCCCTGAGACGGTGGATAGTGCGTTATATAAACATATAAAGTACTTCATTCTATGGCTGCCGCCGCCATCGTGTTACGTGCCCCGGGCCTGTGGATAGTGCGTCATACTCCATGCTATGGCCGCCGCCATCGTGTTACGTGCCTAGCCCGCCCTGAGACGGTGGATAGCGCGTTATATAAACATATAAAGTACGTCATTCTATGGCCGCCGCCATCGTGTTACGTGCCCCGGGCCTGTGGATGGCGCGTTATATAAACATATAAAGTACTTCATTCGATGGCCGCCGCCATCGTGTTACGTGCCCCGGGCCTGTGGATAGTGTGTTATATAAACATATAAAGTACTTCATTCTATGGCCGCCGCCATCGCGTTACGTGCCCTCGGGCCTGTGGATAGTGCGTTATATAAACATACAAAAGTAAGTCTATCTATGACCACCTCTCTCTCTCTCTCTTCTCTCTAACCTCATCAGCCATCGTGTTACGTGCCCTCAGGCCTGTGGATAGTGCGTTATATAAACATATAAAGAATGTCAATCTATGACCTCTCTCTCTAGCCACCGCCGCCATCGTGTTACGTGCCCCGGGCCTGTGGATAGTGCGTTATATAAACATATAAAGAATGTCAATCTATGACTCTCTCTCTCTCTCTCTCTCTCTCTCTCTCTCTCTCTCTCTCTCTCTCGTCTTACGTGAAAAATAAGGAAAAAGAAACAAAGATGTAAACATAAAATTGTATTTGTTTTATTGTAAATACCGTTTGCATGCAAAACAAACAAAAAGACACTAAAATACATGACATATAGTTGAATTATGGTAAATATTGAGTTAATGGAAAAAGACTTACAAATCAGTTACAAGGTACAAATAAAAAATAATGAACAGATAAAAAAATACAGATTTCGCGCACAACGTAATGTTATACAGTCAGGAAACATAACAATGCATCACAAATGTCAGTACAGTATCAATATTAATGTTTTCCTTTCATGTGCTCAAATAGTTAAAAATACAATTTCTGAACGTCCACAATAAATGTACGACAAACTGGGCAACGTTGTAAATAAATCGAGCATTCACCACACAAAACATGTCCACAGGGAGTAAAGCGGTGTCTTGAGGCTGGTCTAGGCAAACAGGGCAATGAGACGGCAAACGACGTGGATTACAACCCTCAGTTCTCGGTGAAATGAAAGCAGTTTGTATGTCCACAGGACGCGGTCCATGACGGTTCAGTCTGTCAAATCCTACAGAGAAGGAACGGCTGAGTTCAAACGCAGCTAGTCTGTAGTTCTGTACGGCAAATAGGCGATCTGTACTGTATGGAGAGCACCTAGAAACCATTTCTAAATCGTCGAATGCTGTGCGTAAATTCTCCACAGTGTCACGAATCACATTCAATGTGACTGGTGTAGGAGGGAGATCATCCTCTGTGTATTCTCTGAAACATCGACGACACTAAAAACAAAACAAAAAAAAACATAATTAATTTATATATTAGTTTGAAAATAAAGGTATTATTGTGTTCCCATTTTCCCAAAAAATACTTACAGAAACCCTCAACCTATATCGCTGATTGAAGGAAATATAACGAGACATAAATCCTGGTGAGGTCAGTCGTCCGCGCTGAAAGTGTCTAAAGCCGCTCTCACTAACCGACCCAGGTACATCCAAAAATACAAAGGTGGATGCCGAGGAACTCACAGAAGGGTTGGGAGACGGTTGATCAGCCTGTCTATCAGCAGAAGCAGCAGCAGGAGGAGATTGATCAGTTTGTCGATCAGCAGGAGAAGACTAATAAAAAAAAATTTTTTTTTGAAAAATGTTCTTTCAAAATATTAGAAAAGAGATATAAATATGTGTATATATATATATATATCATACTTACAGGTGGTCTACTGTGGTTCTCCATCGAGTTGGTTTGTAGAAAATACTTTTAATGGTAACCTGCACTGTGCCGTGTATACTTTAATAAAAGAAAAAAACGTTTTTAAAAAAAAAAAAAATAAACCATTGCACAAAGTCTATTCCTTCCTGTTCCATGTGTAGGAAAAGAGGACGGTAGTCATGACGCAGCCGACGGTGTAACGTTTCCGCATTTATCCGATTGAAAGTAGGTAAAGTAAGGCGCCCCAAAAATTCTAACATAAAATCAGCCGACAGAACTTGATGTAGAAAAATTTCTTCCAAGTCGAGAAAATATTGAAACTCTCTTATAAAAGCTTCCGATAAGGTCTGAAATACGGATATACGCTGCCAGAATACGCGATCTCGAAACTCGCGAATAAAAGATTCCGATAAAGTCTGTCGCTTAGAAATTTCAAACCAGTCTACTCTATCCGCAAAATCTCTTATAAAACATTCAGATAGACGCTGAAAAATACTGACATTCGTCCAATGTAAGAACGAATGAAACTCTCGTAAAGTATTTTCGGAAAATAGTTGGTGCTTGCACATTTCAGACCAATCTATTTCGTGTTTAAAATCACGTATGAAATTGTTCGACAAATTTTGAAATTTAGCTACACCAGTCAATTGACAAAAGTGCTGTATTGTCTAAGAAAGCACTCGCTTAGCGCTCGATTCGAACATAGTTCATACCAATTTACGTATTCCTTATATCGGATAATTTTTCAATGGGGAAGTACCTACATCGCGATATATTGGCCCAGTGTAATGAAGAAAACAAATCAAAAAACGTTCGGATATGTAGTGCCCGTACGTACGTAAAATGACACACGCGAAATCGTCATCGCCTCTTGTTATAGCTACTAAAAAAATATTGTCTATCTGATTTACAGCGATAGCAAATTCCATCTGATCCTTTTTGTCCAAATATGATAATATATTTCGGAAAATAGGCGGATATTGGAAAACGTGCGTCATTGTAAGAAAACAATCAGCAACAGAATCTGTACAACAAATAAACAAAATAAAAATTACTAAAAAGTGTGCCTCAGACTTGCTTTTTTTTTATTATTGTTATCCGAATTATATACATATATCTATAAGTTCTAATATCGCCTCAAATCGGAAAAAAATATTTTGAAAAAAAAAACATATCACTAACCTAATATTTACCACAATTCAAAAAAATTACCGGATACGTAAAGTTACAGTTTGCCCAACATGAGCGATCACAGTCATCATTTTACCGATTAATTGATCTAGCTCTGATAAGGAAAACTTATCAGCGTATCGTTTAGGGAAAAACGCGCTATTCAAGTCGCCGTTTTCGTTTTAAATTCAATCAAAGAGACGTTCCAAATTTTGTCGGTACCCGTTTCACACCTAGTATAGGAAACGGAGTACCAATATTTAACGAACTAATAGGCACCGTGACTATCGGATTAACGTTATTAAAACGGTTGATTAGATTAGAACAGGAAGAACTACTCTTTGAGGATGACGATGTCATACTTACAGTTTTTTTAAAAAAATAACGTAAACTAAACACAAGCGCGCACACACGACACAGCTAGGCGAACTGAAAAACGTACAATGACAGGGGTAGATTTTAATTCGAGTATATATAGGAAACCAGAACACGCAGCGCTTATACACAATGTATCCAGCCTTAACGTCAAAGTGAATGACCTTGCCCGTAATACGAAGCCTGAATGTGCGGTTAACATATGGTGATATGTGTTAATGCATCAACGCTGGAGTGACACAAGTGCACCAGCCTAGTAGGTTTTACATTTGACACGTGCAGTTTATAAAGTGAAGGTCAACCAACGCTACCGTGGCATGATGAAATAAACAATTGTGTTATAAATACGGGCGTAACAAGGGCGTCAAACCCATTTGCCTTTTGCGCTAGACACTGGAATGATCGCTGTTCGTAAGTTGTATTCTATTCTGTCTGTTGTTATCTCTCTCTCTCATTGCTTGTGTGTTTGTATTAATTAACGGAAATAATTATAAGTTTTGTAAAAGAATATTTTTTATATAATAGCTAATAGCAGTACTTACTAAACATTGCCGTCTTCATAAAAGAATAACTTTTTAATAATAATAAACACTATCTTTTTATTTTAAAATAATTGTCTAAATAATAAATTTTTTCGTGTAATAAACACTATTTCTGACATAAAATAATAAAGTTTTATGTACTAGGTAAACAAGATCTTTTTCGAAAGAATAACGTTTACTAAATAATAATTTTCTTTTTATATAATAGGTAAACACTACCGTTTTTTTTTCGAAAAAAATTAAAGTCTATTAAATAATATTTTTGTATAATAAACAGTACCGATTTTTTTTTCCTAATAATAATAATAATGGCCGCTTTTATAGTGTCCAAAGTGTCGACGTATGTGAAAAAGTTTCGTTTGCACGGGACCAAAGTGACGTTTAAATTCAATCGGCCGCCTTCAGACGCTGACGAGATTCAATGGGTCAAACAAGGTCTGACGGAACTCGTGGACGTTATGACAAAAGACGCTACCGAGGAAGATCATTTGGGTTTCACTCTGACCAGCTTGAATTTTAAAAATCGCGACCCCGGTTACGTAGCTTTTAGACCGGCAACGGAAGTGACCGTTGACGTCCTCTGGAATATTTTCGGCGGCATAATTCAAAGCAACGCCGAAACGTTCACTACCAGTGACGTTTTCAAAGTGGAATGCACCAAAGTGAACGTTCCACTGGGTCGTGGCCGCGTTAGACCTGGGCTCTATAATAACTTTACCGAAGAATGTAAAGCTAGAAAAGGGATCGTGGTGATTAAGAACAACGATTCACTGTGCCTGCCGTGCTCACTGGTAGTGGGTAAAGCGCATGCGGACAAAGACCGAGATTACAAGGCCATCAGACAAAATAGGCGAAAAAGACAGACCATCGCGGCCCGCCAACTGATGACCGACGCAGGTGTTGAGATAGGGGATGCGGGGGCAGGGGTGGTAGAATTACAGCGGTTCCAAACATTCCTGACCGATTATAAAATCACCGTCTACAATTACGACAGCCGCGGTCGTAGCGTGTACTTTGAGGGCGACGCCCCGAACGCGCAGTACACTATAAACTTGATGTTTCACAACGGTCACTACAATACGATCACTAGCTTAACGGCCGCTTTCGCCTGCGTTTATTATTGCGTAACATGCCACGCCCCTTACAACTCCTAGACGAGCACAGATGCCAGGCGCGGTGCAACGCTTGTAAGCGGACGCCGCCGTGCGTAAAGGACGACAGCGCGATCCATTGCAGCGATTGCAATAGATATTTTAAAAATAAAAATTGTTTTATCGCCCACAAAGGCTATGTCTGTCAGTCTGTACAGGAATGCGCGAAATGTAACAAACTGATTATAACTAGAAAACGGAAAACCGAGCACGTTTGCGGTGAAATTTATTGCAAGGTGTGCAAAGACTATAAGCAGTCTGGCCACCAATGCTACATGACGGTCGACACTCGTAAGCCTATGATCAGAGACTTCCTGTTCGTATTTTTCGACTTCGAGACGCGCCAAGACGAAGTTCTGGACACGGCTCGCGTACACCGAGTCACCTTGTGCGTGTCCAAACAGTATTGCTGGGAGTGTATGATACGCTTGACGCAAGACTGCCCCCACTGCGGTACCAGAACGCGCGTTTTCCAAAAAGATCCGGTCCGCAGGTTCATGTCCTACGTCATGGACGTGCGCAAGACGTACAAAAAAGTGTGCGTCATCGCGCACAACGGTCAAGCGTTCGACCACCAATTTATTTTCAAGTACGTGCTCGAAGAGACGAAATTCACACCGAAACTCATAACGCGCGGTTCCAAGGTCATCCTCATGGGTTGGATAACGTGAAATTCATCGACTCTCTCAACTACATGCCTATGGCTCTATCGAAACTCCCCAAAGCGTTCGATCTGCCGCCGGAAAGCAAAAAAGGCTATTTCCCCCATCTGTTCAACACTCTGGCCAATCAAAATTACGTAGGTCCCATGCCCGGCCGCGAGTACTACTGCCCCGACTCCATGTTCGACAAGAACCACAAGGAGTTTTCCAAATGGTACGACGAACAGGTGCGCAACGAATACGTGTTCGATTTTCAAAAGAGATTTTCGAATACTGTTATTCGGACGTGGATATACTGGCGCAAGCGTGCATAAAGTTCCGCGCTTCGTTTCTGCAGGAATGCAAAGTGGACCCTTTCCTGGAAGCCGTGACCATCGCCAGCGCGTGCAACGTGGCGTTCAGACGTAACTTTCTGAAGGCCGACACCATCGGCATAGTTCGAAAAACGGCTACCGTTTGGCCGACAAACAGTCGCTCGCCGCTCTGCAATGGTTGGCCTCGGTAGAGAAAGGAGCGGGAGCGGACCGCCGAAGACGACGCCGACTACCGTTTGGAACACGCCGGTCGCGGCAGGGAGAAACAGATTGCCGGCATGAAAGTGGACGGTTATTGCGCCCGCACGGACACCGTATACGAGTTCCACGGCTGCTACTGGCACGGCTGCCAACGGTGTTTCCCTCACGGGCGCGAAGAGCCCCTAGAGGACGATCCGTCCGACACGCTCGACGCTCGTTTGCAGAGAACCAAGGCAAAAATCGATAAACTGTCGTCTGGTCTCTTCGGTAGTGGAGATGTGGGAGTGCGAGTTCAAGGCACCGCCTCATCTCGCCTTCAACCCACGGCACCCTTGAATCCTAGAGACGCTTTCTTCGGCGGTCGTACGGGTAACGTGCGCACCTATCACGCTTGCAAAGAGGGAGAAAAAATCCACTACGTGGACGTGTGCTCCCTTTACCCGTGGGTGTGCAAGTACGGTCGATACCCCTTAGGCCACCCCAAAATTCACGTAGGCGATGCTGACTGCAGGAGGGCGGGCATGGAGGCGGACGGGCTGCTGAAGTGTACCGTCCTTCCGCCTCGCGAACTCTACCACCCCGTGCTGCCGGTAAAGATGCATGACAAACTGATGTTCGTGTTGTGCCGCACGTGCGCGGAAACGCTGAACGTCTCCGACTGCGACCACGACGTCGATCGACGAGCGCTGACAGGGACTTGGACTATGGACGAAATCCGTAAGGCCGTGGACAAGGGTTACGTCATTTTGGAAATGTTCGAAATGTGGCAGTACAAAATGGCGTCTTTCGACCAGGGCGGTGGTCTATTTACAGATTTCATTAATAAATTTTTAAAAATAAAACAAGAAGCTTCCGGCTACCCCGACTGGTGTAAGACTGACGAGGACAGACAAAAGTACATAGACGACTATTTCACGGCCGAACGGGTGACACTGGAAGCGGCGAAAATCGAAAGAACGAGGGCCGACGCTCGCTGGCCAAATTGATGTTAAATTCCTTTTGGGGAAAATTCGGCCAGCGAGAAAACCAGACAAAGACCGCGATCGTCAGACAACCAACCGAGTTGTTCAAAATGTTGGTCAGTCCGTCCGTTCGCGTTAACAATATCAGGAGGTGAACGACGAAACCATCGTGGTGAACTGGGAGTACGTCGAAGACGTCTGCGAGGTTCTTCCGACGGTCAACGTCGTACTCGCCGCTTTCACGACTGCTCAGGCTCGACTTAAACTGTACGAACACCTGGATGCCCTTGACAGACAGACCGTTTACTACGACACTGATTCTGTACTCTACCTGGAAGGTGCACACAAGGTAGAGACAGGTGACTACTTAGGGCAGATGACGGACGAACTCCTGGAGTACGGCCCCGGTTCGTATATTACAGAATTTGTATCCGGTGGACCGAAAGTCTACGGTTACAAAGTTTTGTCTACCAAATACAACGAACTGGTCACCGTATGCAAGGTCAAAGGACTCACATTGAATCTCAGCACGTCTGGCGTAGTAAATTTCGAGTCTTTAAAGAGAATGGTTCTCAATGTCGACGCCGATAAACAACCGGAAACTCTTACGGTCACAGACAAAGGATTCGTCGCACCAAAGATCATCAAGTGATCACGGTGAACGAATCGAAAATATTTCGGGTGACAGGTGCGAAAGAAAACGCTGCGGTGATTTCGATACACTACCGTACGGTCACCGTAGCAAAAAACAACGTTTAGAGTAGAGAGAGAGAGAGCACAGACAGAACACTTTTTAATATTTTTTACCCTCTTTCTTATTGCTGAATGCAAGGTCACTGGCGAAGAGTTAATTCTCTCGTAAACATGAGTGTGTCTGTGTGAATGTCCCCTCTGGCGAAGCGTGACCGCGCTCGTAAGGGTGAATGTCCCTCTGACGAGGTGTAACTACCCGTAAGGTGTATGGTGCAATAAGAAAGACGGTAAAAACAAACGGAGGTATCAGCAGAGGAATAGGTATTTTTTTTTTTTTGGAATGGATACCACGCGAGGGTGGCGAAGGTTGGGGCCACCCTCCATAAAAAAAAGTATAAAATCTTTTGTTTCAGATAGACAGATGATACTAATTCTGTACTCTACCTGGAAGGTACACACAAGGTAGAGACAGGTGACTCCTTAGGGCAGATGACGGACAACTCCTGGAGTACGGTCCCGGTTCGTACATTACGGAATTTGTATCCGTTGGA
This sequence comes from Callitettix versicolor, assembly GCA_022606455.1. Classification (NCBI taxonomy): domain Eukaryota; kingdom Metazoa; phylum Arthropoda; class Insecta; order Hemiptera; family Cercopidae; genus Callitettix; species Callitettix versicolor. The sequence goes on along the minus strand of CM040185.1, from coordinate 17,285,639 downwards.
TCGAAAGTCTACGGGTAAAAAGTTTTGTCTACCAAATGTAACGAACTGGTCACCGTATGCAAGGTTAACGGACCCACTTTGAATCTCAGCACATAGGGCGTTGTAAATGTCGAGTCCTTAAAGAGAATGGTTCTCAACGACGACGACGACGCCGATAAACAATCGGAATCTATAACGATCACAAAAGGATTCCTCGCACCAACGATCACCAAGTGATCACGGTGAACGAGTCAAAGATATTTTGAGTGACAGGTGCCAAAAGAAAGCGCTGCGGTGATTACGATACACTACCGTACAGTCACCGTAGTAAAAAAAAAAAAAAAAACATTTAGAGTAGAAAGAGAGAGAGAGAGAAACAGACAGAAAAAGTTTTTTATTTTTTTTGTACCCTCTTTCTTATTGTTGTATGCAGGGTCACTGGCGCGGAGTTAATTCTCCCGTAAACCTAAGAGACGCGTGCGCGCGCACGTGTGTGTTTGTGTGTGTGTGTGTGTGTGTGTGTGTGTGTGTGTGTGTGTGTGTGTGGAGGTCACTGGCGCGGAGTTAATTCTCCCGTAAACCTAAGAGACGTGTGTGTGTGGAGGTCACTGGCGTGGAGTTAATTCTCCCGTAAACCAAAGAGATGTGTGTGTGGAGGTCACTGGCGCGGAGTTAATTCTCCCGTAAACCTAAGAGACGTGTGTGTGTATGTGTGTGTGTGTGTGTTTGGAGGTCACTGGCGCGGAGTTAATTCTCCCGTAAACCTAAGATGTGTGACTGGTGTGGAGTTGATTCTCCCGTGCGCGCGTTCGCGAACGCTACGCTGACGGTGTAATCTTATATTGTAATAAACCTAAAAAGTAAAAATACAAAAAAAATTAAAAAATATAAAACAAAAAAAACTTTTTGGGAGACTACAATTTTGTCATGGAGTGGTAGTCACCGGGAGTAGCGATGGTTTGGGGCTACTCCCTCAAGGGGTTAAGCCTTCTGCTTAACACCGGATTGTAATGTGGGCTACGATGGCGGCTTCACCACCTCGTACGACGGTTCCAACCCCGTGTACAAACACAGAGGACAATCATGAATACGTTAATGCGGGCCCTGAAAAGGGCCATTTGTACGCTGCTCCTCGGATTCAAGGAGCAGAAGGAGGGGTATTAAGGGACATGTCAAGGGATAACGACTCTAATGTAGAGTCCTACATATCAGTGTCCGGAACGTCAAGAGTAGAGGTTACGTCAAACTCGAGGGCTACGTATGTCTGTGGTGGTGGTGGCGGCGGTGGTGGTGTGGGTAACGGCGGCGGACGAGGGCGACAACGAGTATGTTTGATAATTTTTGGGTACCATAAACATTGGAGTTCGTCGTCGTCGCCCTCGTCCGCCGCCGTTACCCACACCACCACCGCCGCCACCACCACCACAGACATACGTAGCCCTCGAGTTTGACGTAACCTCTACTCTTGACGTTCCGGACACTGATATGTAGGACTCTACATTAGAGTCGTTATCCCTTGACATGTCCCTTAATACCCCTCCTTCTGCTCCTTGAATCCGAGGAGCAGCGTACAAATGGCCCTTTTCAGGGCCCGCATTAACGTATTCATGATTGTCCTCTGTGTTTGTACACGGGGTTGGAACAAATCGTACGAGGTGGTGAAGCCGCCATCGTAGCCCACATTACAATCCGGTGTTAAGCAGAAGGCTTAACCCCTTGAGGGAGTAGCCCCAAACCATCGCTACTCCCGGTGACTACCACTCCATGACAAAATTATAGTCTCCCAAAAGTTTTTTTTTTGTTTTATATTTTTTATTTTTTTGTATTTTTACTTTTTAGGTTTATTACAATATAAGATTACACCGTCAGCGTAGCGTTCGCGAACTCGCGCACGGGAGAATCAACTCCACGCCAGTCACACATCTTAGGTTTACGGGAGAATTAACTCCGCGCCAGTGACCTCCTCACACACACATACATACACACGTCTCTTAGGTTTACGGGAGTATTAACTCCGCGCCAGTGACCTCCACACACATCTCTTAGGTTTACGGGAGAATTAACTCCGCGCCAGTGACCTCCACACACACACGTCTCTTAGGTTTACGGGAGAATTAACTCCGCGCCAGTGACCTCCACACACACACACACACACACACACACACACACACACACACACAAACACACACGTGCGCGCGCACGCGTCTCTTAGGTTTACGGGAGAATTAACTCCGCGCCAGTGACCCTGCATACAACAATAAGAAAGAGGGTACAAAAAAAAATAAAAAACTTTTTCTGTCTGTTTCTCTCTCTCTCTCTTTCTACTCTAAATGTTTTTTTACTACGGTGACTGTACGGTAGTGTATCGTAATCACCGCAGCGCTTTCTTTTGGCACCTGTCACTCAAAATATCTTTGACTCGTTCACCGTGATCACTTGGTGATCGTTGGTGCGAGGAATCCTTTTGTGATCGTTATAGATTCCGATTGTTTATCGGCGTCGTCGTCGTCGTTGAGAACCATTCTCTTTAAGGACTCGACATTTACAACGCCCTATGTGCTGAGATTCAAAGTGGGTCCGTTAACCTTGCATACGGTGACCAGTTCGTTACATTTGGTAGACAAAACTTTTTACCCGTAGACTTTCGATCCAACGGATACAAATTCCGTAATGTACGAACCGGGACCGTACTCCAGGAGTTGTCCGTCATCTGCCCTAAGGAGTCACCTGTCTCTACCTTGTGTGTACCTTCCAGGTAGAGTACAGAATTAGTATCATTTGTCTATCTGAAACAAAAGATTTTATACTTTTTTTTTTTTTTTTTTTTTATGGAGGGTGGCCCCAACCTTCGCCACCCTCGCGTGGTATCCATTCCAAAAAAAAAATACCTATTCCTCTGCTGATACCTCCGTTTGTTTTTACCGTCTTTCTTATTGCACCATACACCTTACGGGTAGTTACACCTCGTCAGAGGACATTCACCCTTACGAGCGCGGTCACGCTTCGCCAGAGAGGACATTCACACACAAACACACTCATGTTTACGAGAGAATTAACTCTTCGCCAGTGACCTTGCATTCAGCAATAAGAAAGAGGGTAAAAATATTAAAAAGTGTTCTGTCTGTGCCTCTCTCTCTCTCTCTCTCTCTCTAAACGTTCTCTTTTTACTCTAAACGTTGTTTTGCTACGGTGACCGTACGTAGTGTATCGAAATCACCGCAGCGTTTTCTTTTCGCACCTGTCACCCGAAATATTTTCGATTCGTTCACCGTGATCACTTGATGATCTTTGGTGCGACGAATCCTTTTGTCTGTGACCGTAAGAGTTTCCGGTTGTTTATCGGCGTCGACATTGAGAACCATTCTCTTTAAAGACTCGAAATTTACTACGCCAGACGTGCTGAGATTCAATGTGAGTCCTTTGACCTTGCATACGGTGACCAGTTCGTTGTATTTGGTAGACAAAACTTTGTAACCGTAGACTTTCGGTCCACCGGATACAAATTCTGTAATATACGAACCGGGGCCGTACTCAGGAGTTCGTCCGTCATCTGCCCTAAGTAGTCACCTGTCTCTACCTTGTGTGCACCTTCCAGGTAGAGTACAGAATCAGTGTCGTAGTAAACGGTCTGTCTGTCAAGGGCATCCAGGTGTTCGTACAGTTTAAGTCGAGCCTGAGCAGTCGTGAAAGCGGCGAGTACGACGTTGACCGTCGGAAGAACCTCGCAGACGTCTTCGACGTACTCCCAGTTCACCACGATGGTTTCGTCGTTCACCTCCTGGATATTGTTAACGCGAACGGACGGACTGACCAACATTTTGAACAACTCGGTTGGTTGTCTGACGATCGCGGTCTTTGTCTGGTTTTCTCGCTGGCCGAATTTTCCCCAAAGGAATTTAACATCAATTTGGCCAGCGAGCGTCGGCCCTCGTTCTTTTCGATTTTCGCCGCTTCCAGTGTCACCCGTTCGGCCGTGAAATAGTCGTCTATGTACTTTTGTCTGTCCTCGTCAGTCTTACACCAGTCAGGGTAGCCGGAAGCTTCTTGTTTTATTTTTAAAAATTTATTAATGAAATCTGTAAATAGACCACCGCCCTGGTCGAAAGACGCCATTTTGTACTGCCACATTTCGAACATTTCCAAAATGACGTAACCCTTGTCCACGGCCTTACGGATTTCGTCCATAGTCAAGTCCTGTCAGCGCTCGTCGATCGACGTCGTGGTCGCAGTCGGAGACGTTCAGCGTTTCCGCGCACGTGCGGCACAACACGAACATCAGTTTGTCATGCATCTTTACCGGCAGCACGGGGTGGTAGAGTTCGCGAGGCGGAAGGACGGTACACTTCAGCAGCCCGTCCGCCTCCATGCCCGCCCTCCTGCAGTCAGCATCGCCTACGTGAATTTTGGGGTGGCCTAAGGGGGTATCGACCGTACTTGCACACCCACGGGTAAAGGGAGCACACGTCCACGTAGTGGATTTTTCTCCTCTTTGCAAGCGTGATAGGTGCGCACGTTACCCGTACGACCGCCGAAGAAAGCGTCTCTAGGATTCAAGGGTGCCGTGGGTTGGAAGGCGAGATGAGGCGGTGCCTTGAACTCGCACTCCCACATCTCCACTACCGAAGAGACCAGACGTGACAGTTTATCGATTTTTGCCTTGGTTCTCTGCAAACGAGCGTCGAGCGTGTCGGACGGGTCGTCCTCTAGGGGCTCTTCGCGCCCGTGAAACACCGTTGGCAGCCGTGCCAGTAGCAGCCGTGGAACTCGTATACGGTGTCCGTGCGGGCGCAATAACCGTCCACTTTCATGCCGGCAATCTGTTTCTCCCTGCCGCGACCGGCGTGTTCCAAACGGTAGTCGGCGTCGTCTTCGGCGGTCCGCTCCGCTCCTTTTCCTCTACCGAGGCCAACCATTGCAGAGCGGCGAGCGACTGTTTGTCGGCCAAACGGTAGCCGTTTTTCGGAACTATGCCGATGGTGTCGGCCTTCAGAAAGTTACGTCTGAACGCCACGTTGCACGCGCTGGCGATGGTCACGGCTTCCAGGAAAGGGTCCACTTTGCATTCCTGCAGAAACGAAGCGCGGAACTTTATGCACGCTTGCGCCAGTATATCCACGTCCGAATAACAGTATTCGAAAATCTCTTTTGAAAATCGAACACGTATTCGTTGCGCACCTGTTCGTCGTACCATTTGGAAAACTCCTTGTGGTTCTTGTCGAACATGGAGTCAGGGCAGTAGTACTCGCGGCCGGGCATGGGACCTACGTAATTTTGATTGGCCAGAGTGTTGAACAGATGGGGAAATAGCCTTTTTGCTTTCCGGCGGCAGATCGAACGCTTTGGGGAGTTTCGATAGAGCCATAGGCATGTAGTTGAGAGAGTCGATGAATTTCACGTTATCCAACTCCATGAGGATGACCTTGGAACCGCGCGTTATGAGTTTCGGCGTGAATTTCGTCTCTTCGAGCACGTACTTGAAAATAAATTGGTGGTCGAACGCTTGACCGTTGTGCGCGATGACGCACACTTTTTGTACGTCTTGCGCACGTCCATGACGTAGGACATGAACCTGCGGACCGGATCTTTTTGGAAAACGCGCGTTCTGGTACCGCAGTGGGGGCAGTCTTGCGTCAAGCGTATCATACACTCCCAGCAATACTGTTTGGACACGCACAAGGTGACTCGGTGTACGCGAGCCGTGTCCAGAACTTCGTCTTGGCGCGTCTCGAAGTCGAAAAATACGAACAGGAAGTCTCTGATCATAGGCTTACGAGTGTCGACCGTCATGTAGCATTGGTGGCCAGACTGCTTATAGTCTTTGCACACCTTGCAATAAATTTCACCGCAAACGTGCTCGGTTTTCCGTTTTCTAGTTATAATCAGTTTGTTACATTTCGCGCATTCCTGTACAGACTGACAGACATAGCCTTTGTGGGCGATAAAACAATTTTATTTTTAAAATATCTATTGCAATCGCTGCAATGGATCGCGCTGTCGTCCTTTACGCACGGCGGCGTCCGCTTACAAGCGTTGCACCGCGCCTGGCATCTGTGCTCGTCTAGGGAGTTGTAAGGGGCGTGGCATGTTACGCAATAATAAACGCAGGCGAAAGCGGCCGTTAAGCTAGTGATCGTATTGTAGTGACCGTTGTGAAACATCAAGTTTATAGTGTACTGCGCGTTCGGGGCGTCGCCCTCAAAGTACACGCTACGACCGCGGCTGTCGTAATTGTAGACGGTGATTTTATAATCGGTCAGGAATGTTTGGAACCGCTGTAATTCTACCACCCCTGCCCCCGCATCCCCTATCTCAACACCTGCGTCGGTCATCAGTTGGCGGGCCGCGATGGTCTGTCTTTTTCGCCTATTTTGTCTGATGGCCTTGTAATCTCGGTCTTTGTCCGCATGCGCTTTACCCACTACCAGTGAGCACGGCAGGCACAGTGAATCGTTGTTCTTAATCACCACGATCCCTTTTCTAGCTTTACATTCTTCGGTAAAGTTATTATAGAGCCCAGGTCTAACGCGGCCACGACCCAGTGGAACGTTCACTTTGGTGCATTCCACTTTGAAAACGTCACTGGTAGTGAACGTTTCGGCGTTGCTTTGAATTATGCCGCCGAAAATATTCCAGAGGACGTCAACGGTCACTTCCGTTGCCGGTCTAAAAGCTACGTAACCGGGGTCGCGATTTTTAAAATTCAAGCTGGTCAGAGTGAAACCCAAATGATCTTCCTCGGTAGCGTCTTTTGTCATAACGTCCACGAGTTCCGTCAGACCTTGTTTGACCCATTGAATCTCGTCAGCGTCTGAAGGCGGCCGATTGAATTTAAACGTCACTTTGGTCCCGTGCAAACGAAACTTTTTCACATACGTCGACACTTTGGACACTATAAAAGCGGCCATTATTATTATTATTAGGAAAAAAATCGGTACTGTTTATTATACAAAAATATTATTTAATAGACTTTAATTTTTTTCGAAAAAAAAAAACGGTAGTGTTTACCTATTATATAAAAAGAAAATTATTATTTAGTAAACGTTATTCTTTCGAAAAAGATCTTGTTTACCTAGTACATAAAACTTTATTATTTTATGTCAGAAATAGTGTTTATTACACGAAAAAATTTATTATTTAGACAATTATTTTAAAATACAAAGATAGTGTTTATTATTATTAAAAAGTTATTCTTTTATGAAGACGGCAATGTTTAGTAAGTACTGCTATTAGCTATTATATAAAAAAATATTCTTTTACAAAACTTATAATTATTTCCGTTAATTAATACAAACACACAAGCAATGAGAGAGAGAGATAACAACAGACAGAATAGAATACAACTTACGAACAGCGATCATTCCAGTGTCTAGCGCAAAGGCAAATGGGTTTGACGCCCTTGTTACGCCCGTATTTATAACACAATTGTTTATTTCATCATGCCACGGTAGCGTTGGTTGACCTTCACTTTATAAACTGCACGTGTCAAATGTAAAACCTACTAGGCTGGTGCACTTGTGTCACTCCAGCGTTGATGCATTAACACATATCACCATATGTTAACCGCACATTCAGGCTTCGTATTACGGGCAAGGTCATTCACTTTGACGTTAAGGCTGGATACATTGTGTATAAGCGCTGCGTGTTCTGGTTCCCTATATATACTCGAATTAAAATCTACCCCTGTCATTGTACGTTTTCAGTTCGCCTAGCTGTGTCGTGTGTGCGCGCTTGTGTTTAGTTTACGTTATTTTTTTAAAAAACTGTAAGTATGACATCGTCATCCTCAAAAGTAGTTCTTCCTGTTCTAATCTAATCAACCGTTTTAATAACGTTAATCCGATAGTCACGGTGCCTATTAGTTCGTTAAATATTGGTACTCCGTTTTCTATACTAGGTGTGAAACGGGTACCGACAAAAATTGGAACGTCTCTTTTGATTGAATTTAAAAACGAAAACGGCGACTTGAATAGCGCGTTTCTTCCTAAACGATACGCTGATAAGTTTTCCTTATCAGAGCTAGATCAATTAATCGGTAAAATGATGACTGTGATCGCTCATGTTGGGCAAACTGTAACTTTACGTATCCAGTAATTTTTTGAATTGTGGTAAATATTAGGTTAGTGATATGTTTTTTCAAAATATTTTTTCCGATTTGAGGCGATATTAGAACTTATAGATATATGTATATAATTCGGATAACAATAAAAAAAAAAAGCAAGTCTGAGGCACACTTTTTAGTAATTTTTATTTTGTTTATTTGTTGTACAGATTCTGTTGCTGATTGTTTTCTTACAATGACGCACGTTTTCCAATATCCGCCTATTTTCCGAAATATATTATCATATTTGGACAAAAGGATCAGATGGAATTTGCTATCGCTGTAAATCAGATAGACAATATTTTTTAGTAGCTATAACAAGAGGCGATGACGATTTCGCGTGTGTCATTTTACGTACGTACGGGCACTACATATCCGAACGTTTTTGATTTGTTTTCTTCATTACACTGGGCCAATATATCGCGATGTAGGTACTTCCCCATTGAAAAAATTATCCGATATAAGGAATACGTAAATTGGTATGAACTATGTTCGAATCGAGCGCTAAGCGAGTGCTTTCTTAGACAATACAGCACTTTTGTCAATTGGACTGGTGTAGCTAAATTTCAAAATTTGTCGAACAATTTCATACGTGATTTTAAACACGAAATAGATTGGTCTGAAATGTGCAAGCACCAACTATTTTTCGAAAATACTTTACGAGAGTTTCATTCGTTCTTACATTGGACGAATGTCAGTATTTTTCAGCGGCTATCTGAATGTTTTATAAGAGATTTTGCGGATAGAGTAGACTGGTTTGAAATTTCTAAGCGACAGACTTTATCGGAATCTTTTATTCGCGAGTTTCGAGATCGCGTATTCTGGCAGCGTATATCCGTATTTCAGACCTTATCGGAAGCTTTTATAAGAGAGTTTCAATATTTTCTCGACTTGGAAGAAATTTTTCTACATCAAGTTCTGTCGGCTGATTTTATGTTAGAATTTTTGGGGCGCCTTACTTTACCTACTTTCAATCGGATAAATGCGGAAACGTTACACCGTCGGCTGCGTCATGACTACCGTCCTCTTTTCCTACACATGGAACAGGAAGGAATAGACTTTGTGCAATGGTTTTTTTTATTTTTATTTTTTAAAAAAACGTTTTTTTTCTTTTATTAACGTATACACGGCACAGTGCAGGTTACCATTAAAAGTATTTTCTACAAACCAACTCGATGGAGAACCACAGTAGACCACCTGTAAGTATGATATATATATATACACATATTTATATCTCTTTTCTAATATTTTGAAAGAACATTTTTCAAAAAAAAAAATTTTTTTTATTAGTCTTCTCCTGCTGATCGACAAACTGATCAATCTCCTCCTGCTGCTGCTTCTGCTGATAGACAGGCTGATCAACCGTCTCCCAACCCTTCTGTGAGTTCCTCGGCATCCACCTTTGTATTTTTGGATGTACCTGGGTCGGTTAGTGAGAGCGGCTTTAGACACTTTCGGCGCGGACGACTGACCTCACCAGGATTTATGTCTCGTTATATTTCCTTCAATCAGCGATATAGGTTGAGGGTTTCTGTAAGTATTTTTTGGGAAAATGGGAACACAATAATACCTTTATTTTCAAACTAATATATAAATTAATTATGTTTTTTTTGTTTTGTTTTTAGTGTCGTCGATGTTTCAGAGAATACACAGAGGATGATCTCCCTCCTACACCAGTCACATTGAATGTGATTCGTGACACTGTGGAGAATTTACGCACAGCATTCGACGATTTAGAAATGGTTTCTAGGTGCTCTCCATACAGTACAGATCGCCTATTTGCCGTACAGAACTACAGACTAGCTGCGTTTGAACTCAGCCGTTCCTTCTCTGTAGGATTTTGACAGACTGAACCGTCATGGACCGCGTCCTGTGGACATACAAACTGCTTTCATTTCACCGAGAACTGAGGGTTGTAATCCACGTCGTTTGCCGTCTCATTGCCCTGTTTGCCTAGACCAGCCTCAAGACACCGCTTTACTCCCCTGTGGACATGTTTTGTGTGGTGAATGCTCGATTTATTTACAACGTTGCCCAGTTTGTCGTACATTTATTGTGGACGTTCAGAAATTGTATTTTTAACTATTTGAGCACATGAAAGGAAAACATTAATATTGATACTGTACTGACATTTGTGATGCATTGTTATGTTTCCTGACTGTATAACATTACGTTGTGCGCGAAAATCTGTATTTTTATCTGTTCATTATTTTTTATTTGTACCTTGTAACTGATTTGTAAGTCTTTTTCCATTAACTCAATATTTACCATAATTCAACTATATGTCATGTATTTTAGTGTCTTTTTGTTTGTTTTGCATGCAAACGGTATTTACAATAAAACAAATACAATTTTATGTTTACATCTTTGTTTCTTTTTCCTATTTTTTTCGTAAGACGTAAGAGAGAGAGAGAGAGAGAGAGAGAGAGAGAGAGAGAGAGGTCATAGATTGACATTCTTTATATGTTTATATAACGCACTATCCACAGGCCCGGGGTACGTAACACGATGGCGGCGGTGGCTAGAGAGAGAGGTCATAGATTGACATTCTTTATATGTTTATATAACGCACTATCCACAGGCCCGAGGGCACGTAACACGATGGCTGATGAGGTTAGAGAGAAGAGAGAGAGAGAGGTGGTCATAGATAGACTTACTTTGTATGTTTATATAACGCACTATCCACAGGCCCGAGGGCACGTAACGCGATGGCGGCGGCCATAGAATGAAGTACTTTATATGTTTATATAACACACTATCCACAGGCCCGGGGCACGTAACACGATGGCGGCGGCCATCGAATGAAGTACTTTATATGTTTATATAACGCGCCATCCACAGGCCCGGGGCACGTAACACGATGGCGGCGGCCATAGAATGACGTACTTTATATGTTTATATAACGCGCTATCCACCGTCTCAGGGCGGGCTAGGCACGTAACACGATGGCGGCGGGCTAGGCATGTAACACGAGTATGAGTATGACGCACTATCCACAGGCCCGGGGCACGTAACACGATGGCGGCGGCAGCCATAGAATGAAGTACTTTATATGTTTATATAACGCACTATCCACCGTCTCAGGGCTGGCTAGGCACGTACCACGATGGCGATTCGATCGGGCAAAATCGTTACGTTTCATATATCTCGAATCGCACTAATTTCCCAAGACGCTCCCGTGGTACAGTGGTTATAGCGTGCGCCTCACACGCGCAACGTCCCCGGTTCGAGCCCCGCCAGAAACGCGCAACTTTTTATTCGATTAATTAATATCCACAGGCGGCTCGGGTACGTAACACGATGGCGGCTGGCACTGCAAATCAAATCATATATATATATCATACACCATCCACGAGAGAAAGGCGCTCATAGATAGACTTACTTTATATAACACTCTATCTACCTGTTTGGGGTGGGCTGGGCACGTAACACGATGGCGGTGGGCACGCACACCTTGCGTACACCTACGTCACGACGCCACCAACACCTCGCGCACACCTACGGCACGTATATATATATACATCAGTGGCTAGGGCCATTTGGGCCAAAGTGACCGGAATCCTACTAATATTATTACACAGTTCCGCGGCTTGAAAACATTGCTGCTTCGAGATTGTTACGAGGGTTGATCAAATATAAACGAGACTGATTTTTTAAAAAATTTATTGCTTACTTACAAATTATTCTTGATACAACTTATTTTTCTACATAGTCTCCCGCACGAGTAACACATTTTTCCCACCGGATTGGAAGTTTTTTAATTCCATCTTCGTAAAAAGTTCTCGGGCGTTCATTGAGCCATTGGAGCACGAAGGTAACAGGTGATAGTCGCAGGGTGATAAGTCTGGACTGTGTGGGGGATGTTCCATTGGTTCCCAGCCAATTTGATCGAGTTTAAGCCTCGTAGCGTTCGCCGAATGTGGTCGGGCATTATCGTGAAGAAGAATGACGTTTCTCGCCGGTTTAGATTTCCTTTTCCTACGAAAAGACTGTTTTGCGGCCTCTAAAACATCGCAATAATATTGTGCATTTATTGTGCTCGTTGATGGAGGAAATCGACGTGAAAGGCGCCTTGATTGTCGAAAAATACAGTGGCCATTACCTTCCCGGCCGACGATTGTGATTTGGCCTTCAGGTTTTCTACTGCTTCCCGTCCTTCGGCGAATTCCTTGTGCCAAGCAAAAATGCGAGCTCTAGACAGGGTCCTGTCCCCGTATTGAGCCGTCAATCTACGAAAGATTTCAGTCAGATTGACCCCCTCCTTGGCCAAAAACTTAATAATAATTCTCTGCTCCACGGAAACGTGCACTTCACTCTCACTCATTGTATAGTTTTATACTGAAGGGTCCGAACGGAAATGTTGCCCGTCTACGCCCGTCCCAAACCTCCCAGGCTACCTGAAACCCCACCCTTTAGAGTTCAATGTCCAACGGAAAAGTTTTTAGAAAGTCAGTCTCATTTATATTTGATCAACCCTCGTATTTACAAATTTTAACCGGAAAATGAGCTGGGTAAGCATTTCGGCGAGATAGTGACCTTGAAACGTGAACTGTGCACCGATCTCGACCATTTAAACACGTTTTTAGGGAATCTGTTTTTTTTTTTTTTTTACAAATTCCATAACAAAACACGAAAACTAAACTAAGGTAAATGAAAATTTAAACAACTTCAACGACGGTGAAATTAGACATTAAAATAGAAATGCCTAAAAATGTTTGTTTTCCAGACGATCGCTAAGGTTCCGTTTGTGTATTGGTACCGAAGAGAAAATAACTTCGAAATTCTATCTTAAACAAAAGCTTTTATTGAACACAGAGACAAAGTCAATCAATAAACTTTAATTTCAAATATCAAGGGAGCTTGTTAAACGTTGTACGTACAAAGAACAAAGAACAAAAATAACAATTAAAGTCCGCCATTTAGTACTTGATGACCTATTTTCTTTCTATTAAACTGGAAGTAATTGAAAAAACTATCGGGAAAATGCTATTGTTTCATAACGAAATTATAGGTTTTTGTGTTTCATATCCAAACATCATGATATGTGCGTTACCATAAATATAAAAATATGTATCGAAAAATCCTGACAACCATTTTTCCGTTTTGATCCGAACATACAACTTCCTGCTTTATGTGAAAAAACTATATATATTCGGAATTAATATAACTTTTTGTTCTAAATGATGTGTTACACGTAAATATAAATAACAAGATGTAAATATAAATAAATATAAGATAAGTCAAGGTAAAGATAAAAATAATGATAAAATAAAAATAAAAACAGATAATGATAAAGGGAGAAAACATAATAAATGAACAGATATCGTCGCAAGCAGATATTACGTTTAAAAATCTAAAAATTTTCAAAAACTGAGAGGAGGGACTACCGTTGAAAAGAAAGTGTGAAAGGGGCCAATCAGAATCGAGCGAAAACGTATGATTTTGAAGAGCCAATCAGAAGCGAGCAAGTTAGGTTTAACGTATACGATATAAATAAATGCAAGATAAATATAAGTATAAATACAAATATAAATAACACTATATAAATATAAATAACAATTATTTTGATCCTTAATATATTACCTCTTAACTATCCCTAAATATTCTTTTTATGTTCTTCTTCTTCTGCTAGGATTATTGTCACTATGTTCAGTATAATAATCTGCCTTCCCTAGCTTCGTCAATTCTTCTTTCGTTGACGCGTTTCGGAGAACCTCCATCTTCAAAAACTATTTCTATACTGGTCACCAATATTATGGCTCGTCCTATTTATAACTTCATATAAATTTAAGAATTTCTTTAGAAAATATGATATAGACATAGCACTGGCTACAAATAATACGATAAGGAACAAACTGACAAAGAATATAGAAGAAAAGGATAAATATAGTAAGAATGGGGTATACAGAATACAGTGTGGATGCGAGGCAGTCTACATAGGACAAACAGGACGAAAATTTAGAACTAGGTTTAAAGAACATGTAAGATCATTCAAATACGGCAAAAATGATTCAAATTATGAATCACATTTAATAAAATATGGACACATACCTCGAGAAATAGAAAACTCCATGGAAGTACTACTTATGGCAGAAAAAGGAAGACGTATGACCATTTTAGAGAACTTGGAAATTTTTAAATCTAAGTTAAAGAGAGAAAACGTAATAAATGAACAGATATCGTCGCAAGCAGATATTACGTTTAAAAATCTAAAAATTTTCAAAAACTGACAGGAGGGACGACCGTTGAAGAGAAAGTGTGAAAGGGGCTAATCAGAAGCGAGCGAAAACGTATGATTTTGAAGAGCCAATCAGAAGCGAGCACGTTAGGTTTAACGTACACTGTTGAACACTGACACGTAAATATAAGAGGGGTACGAGCTGGAGCTAGAAAATTATAAATAGAACGACCCATAATATTGGTGATCAGTATA
>CM040185.1:17256129-17266129 GCA_022606455.1 Callitettix versicolor | reverse complement strand
CTGATTTCCTTTCAAAATTTTCTTTCTGTTGTGCGGTGAGATCCGACTCATTCTAATACCATCTTGTGATGTTTCCACGAGGTAAGGTACACTGGGAGGTCGCCAGGTGTCCTAGGGTTTGATACTCCATTCACTCCATCAGCACGGGTCGCTTTACACTTCAAAGTTTAGCCGCCTCGGTGGCCTAGTTGATAGCGTACTGGGCTTTCACCCCGAAGACCCGGGTTCGATTCCCGGCCAGGGCTTGGCATTTTCATACGCTATAAATCATCCCATCGTCTGCATTAGCCCAAGTGTGCACAATAGTCGGACGTTAAACACTCAAAAAAAAAACTTTAGAGTTAACCAAGCTATGTAGAAGAGTGAATGAGAGTAGTATGAGCTAGAGGTACGGGAAGATCGTTAAACCCATCTGCTGCTTTCTCCGGAGAACGGCTGGTGGGATTCATTTTTGTTTTCCTCAGTCTATTCCAGAATTGTCAATTTTGTAATTCAAATTCGCTTAACGTACTTGAGTTGTGTCGAGCAATATTTAATGATCAGATTTTGATCAATTTGATCAATTTTTCAATTGTAATATACGTTTAATGTAAATATGTTTATATATTATGGATGCTTCTTGCCTTTATATATATAGCCTATATATATATATATATATATATATATATATATATATATATATATATATAGGAAATGAGAAACTGTCCCAATTTGAGGACACCATGTTTTTACGTTTGCAGCTGTCTCACTGACGTGACGGAAGCGAATTTCCAAAAATATTTACCTGCATCATACCCTCTTTGAAATTCTGGTTTCACCATTACAAGCTACTATTAATAAATCTTCAAATGTTAGCATTTTAAACTTACAAATTAAATGGAAAATACGAAAATGAACCCTGACCGCCGTCTAAACAATTGCTGATTTCAACGGGTTATGAAAATCCAAAAGTCTGATTTATGCAGTTTTTAACGCTGATTACGATGGTAAAATCGTATTTTCAAAAACGTGTAAGGCGAAAAAGTTATGAATTTTTAACTGTTTGAAATGACCGCCATTTTGAAACTCTTGAGCAGATATTGCTGGTTAAAGAAATTGTCCGAACTGTTATAATCTGTTCTTGAGGCACGTTTCATTTAATTCGGACCAAATTTGGTAACTTGAGCATGCTACTAAACACACACACACACACACACACACACACACACACACACACACACACATAAAACACCTCAAAAATTGATGTAGAAGTCAAAATCAGTACTCATTTCAAAGGCCCGGGTTTAGTTCTTAACATGATTGTGCGAGTAGCTCATTTTTGGGGAAATTGGCCAAGAAGCATCACGCTTTTTGTATACGCATTGCCAATTACCATTCCTGAAGTGAATTTAACTCTATTGTTTCTAGGAGGATGTGTTCTACTTCATGGCTATGATTTCTGCTATAAAATTATATAACGTGGGTTCAAAACCCGCTACTGACTAATTTTTTTTACAATTAATATTGTTTGTTTAAAATTATGTATATAAATACGTTTAATTAAAAATATTTGCATATGAATTGATACCATTATACTGTATACTGTATGGGTCCATCTAACACAAAATTGTTTAGAGCGCAAAACAGTTCAGTATATCTTGCACATTATACAGAAATTACTTAATTAATTAATACGAGGTGTGTTCTGAAAGTAACGAGAATTTTTAAATTTCGCGGGCTTGGAGAGTCCGATTGTCAAACATTTTTTTTTATTATGTTGGTAAACATGCCCTTAAAGTATGATAAAACTGTCAGCTGATTTCATTGTTGACTTTGTCTGTGACAGCCACTAAGGTTAGACGTGTTTTTATGAGCTCGGCGATTTTCGTTTGTTAAAAGAAATGCATCAAAGAATTTGTATCAAATTGTGCGTACAAAATGGAATAAAGTGTAACAAAGTGTATGAAATGTTAACATAGGCCTGTGATGAGTCTGCTATGAGTAAAGCAAGAGTTTATGAGGGGTATAAGCGTTTCCAAGAAGGCCGTGAAGACGATGAAGATGACGAACGCCCTGGACGCCCCAGCACATCAACAATCGATGAAAACGTGGAAAAAGTGAAGGAAATGGTTATGAAAAATCACAATTATAGAGGTTGCTGATGATTATGGCTTTCGATTGGATCATGACATGACATTGTTTCCAATGTTTTGTGTATGAAACGCGTGGCAGCAAAATTCGTTCCAAAATTGTTGAATTTTGAACAAAAACAGCGGCGACTGGAAGTTGCTCAGGAGTCACTAAATAAAGTCAACGACTATGAAGAATTACTCAAACGTATTATAACAGGTGACGAAACAGGTTTACGGATATGACGTCGAAACTAAGGCTCAATCATCCCAGTGAGCATTCTGGCTCGCCAAGACCGAAAAAGGCTCGACAAGTGCGGTCGAACGTGAAGGTTATGTTCACTGTGTTCTTCGATATTAATGGCATAGTGCATCATGAATTCCTGCCACCAGGTGAAACGGTCAATAAGAAGTACTACCTACAAGTTCAACGCCGTTTGCGTGAAGCAATCCGAAAAAAACGCCCGGATCTGTGGAAAAACAATTCCTAGCTTTTGCACCACGATAATGCACCAGCTCACACTTCGTTGCTTGTTGGTGAATTTTTTGCCAAAACAGTACTGTAACGATACCCCAGCCTCCATATTCGCCAGACATGGCTCCGTGTGACTTTTTCCTATTTACAAAAATAAAAGAGAACTTTAAATTGCATTAAAAGCTCATCGCTGAAAGAATTATACGCTATCTCAAAGATCGAGTTTGAGAAGTGTTTCGAGGATTGGAAGAAGCGCTGGCACAAGTGCATAATCTCCAATGGGGACTATTTTGAAGGCGACATCATCATTGTAGAAGAATAAATAAATATTTTGTTCGATATTATCGAAATCGTTGTACTGCTTGATCAGTCCAGCCTTAACAATTGTTTAGAGCATTAACAGTTGGATGCATTGTAACAGACAGATGCTTTGTATATCTAAGTAAATAAGTGTGTTTTTCTTTAATTTTAGTAAGTGTATAATTTTAATTCAGTAACATAATTGAACCAATACAAACTAGCAGTGAACACAGATTACTTCAATTTGTCTAAATTCTCTGTCAGTCGCCCGACAGCTACATTTTTTTCTACCCAGTACGCTCTCGAAATTCATCTGCAATCATAAATATCCCGCATGTGTTTCAAAGTTAGGTTTTGGCGCATAAAGTAATTTTTCCCCTCGCCGCTTTAATAAAGAAATATTTATGGGCAGCCTGTACGCAAGGGTAATGCGTTCTTTTGAAAATAAATTTCTTCAGCAAGTCCAGGTAAATTATGGGACCGTTTGAGGTATTCTAAGAGCGTGATATTAAGACATAAATTTTCAAAACTCGTTTGTCTTTTATCAAAAACAAACGCTGTAAAAACTAAAGTGATATTTCTGTGTATTTAATGTGTTATACGGAAAATTGGTAAGCCTGTTATAATTAATAAATGCCACTTAATATCGTGTAATTTTACTACGTTTTAATTACATTAAGTAATATAAGACTGCGGAACATTTATTTAGTTACGGGACTATTTTGTGATGTCATTACCGTTTACATTGCATGGATCACGGACAGTTTACTACACCAAGTATCACTCCGTAAAGTAGTGTAGTTAGTTCAAAGCAGTGGCTGTATTATATCCGACGTTGGAACGCTCACTAGGTCAGTATTGATTAGATTAGATGTTTATCTTCTTCCGGTCTTCCGATTAGTTTCGCAAAATAATACTAACGTTCTATTTACGTATATTAAATAAAGAGTTTGGGTGGTTTTTTTAAATAGCTGGCGTTTCATTAATTACATATACGAGGTGTGTTCAGAAAGTAACGATAATTTTAATTTTTTGAACAAAATATTTATTTATTCTTCTACAATGATGTTGTCGCCTTCAAAATAGTCCCCACTTGTGCCAGCGCTTCTTCCAATCCTCGAAACACTTCTAAAACTCGATCTTTGAGATAGCCTTTAGTTCTTTCATCGGTGCGCTTTTAATGGCATCTACGGCTGTAAAACGACGGCCCTTTAAGGTTCTCCTTATTTTTGGAAATAGGAAAAAGTCACACGGAGCCATGTGAATACAGAGGCTGGGGCATCGTTACAGTACTGTTTTTGGCCAAAAATTCACGAACAAGCAATGAAGTGTGAGCTGGTGCATTATCGTGATGCAAAAGCCATGAATTGTTTTGCCTCAGATCCGGGCTTTTTTTTCGGATTGCTTCACGCTAACGGCGTTGAACTTGTAGGTAGTACTCCTTATTGACCGTTTCACCTGGTGACAGGAATTCATGATGCACTATGCCATTAATATCGAAGAACACTGTGAGCATAACCTTAATGTTCGACCGCACTTGTCGAGCCTTTTTCGGTCTTGGCGAGCCAGAATGCCTCCACTGGGATGATTGAACCTTAGTTCGACGTCATATCCGTAAACCTGTTTCGTCAGCTGTTATAATACGTTTCAGTAATTCTTCATCGTCGTTGACGTCATTTAGTGACACCTGAGCAACTTCCATTCGCCTCTGTTTTTGTTCAAAATTCAACAATTTTGGAACGAATTTTGCTGCCACGCGTTTCATACACTAAACACTGGAAACAATGTCATGACATGATCTAATCGAAATGCCATAATCATCAGAAACATCTATTATTGTGATTCGGCCATTTTTCATAACCATTTCATTCAATTTTTCCACGTTTTCATCGGTTGTTGATGTGCTGGGGCGTCCAGGGCGTTCGTCATCTTCAACGTCTTCACGGCCTTCTTGGAAACGGTTATACCACTCGTAAACTCTTGCTTTACTCATAGCAGACTCACCATAGGGCTTTGTTAACATTTCACACACTTTGTTACACTTTATTCCATTTTTTACGCACAATTTGATACAAATTCTTTGATCATTTCTTTTAACGAAAATCGCCGAGCTCATAAAAACACGTCTAACCTTAGTGGCTGTCTCGGACAAAGTCAACAATGAAAACAGCTGAAAGTTTTATCATATTTCAAGGTCATGTATACCAACATAGTAAAAAAAATGTTTGACAATCGGACACTCCAGGCCCGCGAAATTTAAAAATTCTCGTTACTTTCTGAACACACCTCGTACAGCAACAATACAAAAAATTAGAGCGTACAAATCAGCTGTTGTTTTCAAGTGCCAAATTTAAATTTAAATAGAAGAGTAATTAATAGCTCTTGTATTCTCTGCCACTTACAATCATGTAATTTTACTATATTTTTGCTCTATTTTTTTACAATATGATTAAGTTTAATAATATAAGACTGCGGAACGTTTTTCGAGTTACGATTTTGTGCAATTTTAAAGGAACTATTTTGTAACTTCATTACCGTTTATATTGCACATATCACGGACGATTTACTACGCCAAATATCACTCCGCAAAGTACTGTGTAAGTTCAAAGCAGTGGTTGTATTATAACCGACGTTGGAACGCATATTAGGTCAGTATTGGTCAGATTAGTTTTTTCTTTTTTCCGGTCTTCCGATTATTTTCGCAAAATTAAACAAGGCAATTGGAATTGTTTAAAATAAGTTTCGACTCACCAATTACATATATACCTGAACAACACGAAGTATAGGGCGTACAAATCAGCTTTTGTTTTCAGGTGTTTGATTTGACCTGAAAAACAAGCGCAATTAATAGACGCCATTTACTATCACATGATTGTACTATATTTTTGTTCAGTTTTCTATAGTATGATTAAATTAAATAATATAAGATTGCGCAACGTTTATTCAGTTACGATTTTATGTAAATTTTTAACGGAACTATTTTGTAACGTTATTAGCGCTTATATTGCATGATGCACGGACGATTTACTCCGCCACGTAGCACTGCGCAAGGTAATGTAGTCATTTCAAAGCAGCGGCTGCATTATATCCGATGTTAGAACGCCTACTAGATCCAGTATTGGTTGGATTTGATATGTTTTTCGGTCTTCCGGTTATTTTCGCAAAATTATACTAAGATTCTTACTTGCTTACTTTAATTAAATCGTTTTAGTGGTTTTTTATCAAATAATTGTCGACTTAATAATTATATATTCGCCGGAACAATACACAACGTATAGAACGTACAAATCAGCTGTTTTTCTCAAATGCCTAATAAACTAAAATAGGTTTATGTGTAACTTACTATGGTGTAATTACACTATATTTTTATTTTATTATATATAGTATGGTTAAATTTAATACTGCGTAACGATTGAGTTTGGATTTTATGCAATTTTTAACGGAACTATTTTGTAACGTCTTTACCGTTTACATTGCATGGGACACGGACGATTTACTCCGCGACGTACGTATACAATTCATAGCAGTAGCTGCATTATCAGACGTTGGAACGCTTAGTAGATCAGTAAGGGTTAGATTAGTTATATTTTTTCCGGTCTTGTAATCATTTTTACAAAATTATACTAGGATTCTTACTTGCGTACATAAAATAAAGCTTTTTGATTGGAAAAAAATAATTGGCGACTTAGTGTACAAATCAGCTGTTGTTCTCAAGTGCCTAACTTAAACTGTAATATAAATTTTGATTCCAAGGTCTTATGTTGAAATAATAAAACTCGAAGAACGTTCATTTAACGCTGATAATCTTATCGGTTAAAACTTCACTAAAATTAGCAAAACACAAAACCGAAAACAAAAACTAGTAAATACCGAATCAAACGGGAGATATTTGCTAGTAGGAAACATACTGGCTGCATTGCCAGTGGGGTGGCCTAACTGGTTTGGGTGTGCCTCTTCTTTCTCAAAATTCCAGTATGGATTTTCGTCATTTTTTATGGTTAAAACCCTTTTTAAAAAAATTAGAATGATGTTTATTAATGTTTATTTCTACACTGGTTTGCCAGATACGCTTGTCTGTTAGCTTTACTGACGAGGTTTCAATTATTTTTCGTTTGTATAGATCATTTTTGTTTTCCCAGTTGTTTTCGATTTTCGGACCATAAATGTTCGGCTATTTTTTGTTCATCTACGTGTTCCACGCGTGTATTCTTTTTATGTTCATTTACGCTTATAATTAAATGTATTTTTGTCTAGCCTAACTCGTACACATTTTATAAACAGTGTTGTTTATCTCTATCACATTTTTCAATTAAGTTCAATAACTTTTGATACCACAAAGGTAAGTGCCCCTTCTATATACATTTTCCAATTGAAATTCACTAATAAATATACAAATAATACTGTGGCGTAATCTACAAATAGAAAATGTAAAAACATTATGTAAATAAAATAAATACGATGGTGTACATTTTATTAACACAATTGCCGCTTTTAGAGGGATGCCAAACAGAGTTCGTATTAAATTGGTTTCTTTTCGTTTTGTCGCAAGGGGATTTACTTTTTTGTATTTCTAAATGAACGTTTAAATTTACTTTAATTTACAGCTTAGATTAAACAAAATGTAATTGCTTTGCTCCTTCCTTAAGTAAGGGTTAGCGGGGGGATTAAGGGAAGCTATATACTTAAAAAAACCATTCTTCCCCAGCGAACAATAAATGTTATAAGGTAAAATATTGTTGTACGTTGTATGGGTCTTCGGTAATTTAATGTGAAGCGGTCTCTTATGAACGCACAATACTCCCTGTATTATAAAACGTTCGTATATTTCTATATATCTTGGAGACTAATAGATAAACAACAACGTATGAGGACATATCGAATGTGATCTCGTTCGAAAAATTCTATCGAAACTGTAGTGAGTTACGGAGGAAACACAGATACAGTGTACATATCTAAGAGTTGTTCAGTATTGCTTTCAAACTTCGATATATCTCGAGAACTAATAAACGTACGATACACAAGGGGCGATTGAGTTCTCATTCGCTGTAATGAACCACAAAAGTTTATTAACCTTCTTTAGGAAAAATATTCGTATTTGTCTTTCAAGTAATCAGTTATTAAGCTAAAGTTGATTATGATCATACGCCTAGCCTAGCTATTATATTCATACGTCGCTGATTTCAATTATGCGGTTAGCCTAGCTAAAGCTGATTATAATCATACGATTAGCTTATCTAAAACTGATTATAAACATACAATTAGTCTAGTTACAGCTGATTGTAATCATACGATTAACCGAGTTACAGCTGATTATAATCATAAGATTAGCCTAGCTACACATGTTTATAATCATAACATTAACCGAGTTACAGCTGATTTCAATCATATGATTAGCCTAGCTACAGCTGATTATAATCATATGATTAGTCTAGGTAAAACTCATTTCAATTACACGATTAGCTTAGCTACAGCTGATTATAATTAAAACATTAACCGAGTTACAGCTGATTTCAATCATATGATTAGCCTAGCTACAGCTGATTATAATCATATGATTAGTCTAGGTAAAACTCATTTCAATTATAAGATTAGCTTAGCTACAGCTGATTACAATCATACGATTAACCGAGTTACATTTGATTATAATCATAAGATTAACCGAGTTACAGCTGATTATAATAATACGGTTAGCTTTGCTACAGCTGATTTCATCATATGCTTAGCCTAGCTACAGCTGATTATAATCATACAATTAGCCTAGCTACAGCTGATTATAATCATTCGATTAGCCTAGCTACAGCTGATTATAATCATACGATTAGCCTAGCTACAGCTGATTTCATCATATGCTTAGCCTAGCTACAGCTGATTATAATCATTCGATTAGCCTAGCTACAGCTGATTATAATCATACGATTAGCCTAGCTACAGCTGATTATAATCATACGATTAGCCTAGCTACAGCTGATTATAATCATACGATTAGCCTAACTGCAGCTGATTATAATCATGCGATTAGTCTGGCTAAAACTGATTATAATTACACCTTTAGCCTAACTAGACCTGATTATAAGTCATATGATTAGCCTAACTACAGTTGATTAGCCTAGCTGCAACTACACCGCTGACAGTGTTTGATGGTCAGAGAACCAAGGCCTCCTTACTATTTCACTTTGATTTTTCTTAACAAAATGTTATTCTTTCAAACATTCGCTTCCATCAGATTAGCGAGACAGTTGCGTGCCAAAGTGTGCGTACTGTTTGTACACAATTTGCTTACAATTTATTTGGAAGTAAAAGAAACTGACTTGCCAAACAAACAAGTCTAGACAAGAGACTGGAGCGATTTGGTAAAGTTACGATCCAGTCGTAGCGTTTGTAAGAGTGTTGGGGAGGGGGGTAAAGGGCAGATTTAGTGGGCCTCTTAGAACACTCTGGGCTCTTGTGTACTTTATAGCGCTCCGGCAACTTCATACCGCTTTACGTTTTGTTTCTAATTTATTATTTTCGTTAGAAAAGCGTTCCAGTTTGTTTATAGCGACAGACTGAAGTTCGGCAAGTTTCGGTTTTATTAGATGTCAAAACAAAAATATTTTGAAATCTGCTTTTACTGGTTGTAAATGCTATTAAGTTGAACATTAATTAATAAATATGTCTTGTAGAAAATCAGCTGTTTGGTGAAGCGCTGAATTTCTATGCTAAATTGATATACGCCCTAATTTTTACAAAACCTAACCTCAAACTTAACAATCGAAACAGTTAAAAATCTGCCATTTGATGTAGGTAAGGATATTACATCATCGCCTAAACAACATAGGAATTGAGTTACACAACCTAGTTCAGCTTTCTAACACCTAAACAACCATGCAAAAATCCCCGTACATCTCTCCCGGCTTCGAAAGAGCCTAAGCCTGCGAAACTTAATTCACTCTCGTCAACCAATACTCGCTTTCGATTGGTTTGCAGTGCATGCGTATCTCGGGTCTATACCACGCTGCCCAGGCAGACACATTTCTGCCGGCGCGTCACATCGCATCTCCCGTGCACAGTAAATTCATTCTGATTGGTGCGTTCTTCTCTAATTTGTAACTAGAGAATTCTGAAAAACGTGTGGGTT
>CM040185.1:17211129-17248629 GCA_022606455.1 Callitettix versicolor | reverse complement strand
GTTGAAAGAATATGAAAAGTGATTTAAACAAACTTGTACATAAATCCGTTCCAAATACGCGTAAATTTATCTTATGAACAGCTGTTGGTGGCGTCTGCATAGATTATCCGCAGACGATCGGGTTTCGGTGATTATAAAACTACCCTGGAAGTTATCCAAGCCTTAACTGTCTGTAGTTAGGTTAACGACTGTGCATTGCTTTAATTTATGTATAAATAATTGTTTCCAGCTTGGCTTTGATAGGTTATAAGAATAAACTTTTTAGCGAGTTTCCAATGGAAAAATAAACTATTGGAGTAACCATCATGGTGAGGTCTTGACCAGATACAGTGAATTAAGAATTCATCCTGATCTAGAGATCACTTTTTGTGGAGTTTTTAAAATGTATATGTACATGAAATTTATTTATAAATATAAGTGTGTGTGTGTGTGTGTTTGTGGTGTGTGGGTGTGTGTGCGTTTGTGTTGTGTGTGTGTGTGTGTGTGTGTGTGTGTGTGTGTGTGTGTGTGTGTGTGTTTTTTGTGTACGTATGTCTGTGTATATTGTGTATGTGTGTGTGTGTGTGTGTGCGTATGTGTATGTATTGTGTATGTGTGTTTATGTGTGTATGTGTGTGTGTCTTGTGTGTGTGTGTGTGTTTTTGTATGTGTGTATTTTTTTGTGTGCGTATGTGTGTGTATTGTGTGTGTGTGTGTGTGTGTGTGTGTGTGTGTGTGTGTGTATGTATGTATGTGTGTGTGTGTGTATTGTATATGTGTGTATGTGTATGTATGTGTGTGTGTTTTTTTGTGTGCGTATATGTGTCTGTATTGTGTATGTGTGTGTCTGTGTTGTGTGTGTGTGTTTTGTGTGTGCGTATGTGTGTGCATTGTGTATGTGTGTATGTGTGTGTGTGTGTTTGCGTGTTTGTGTGTGTGTGTGTGTGTGTGTGTGTGTTTGAGTGCGTGCGTATGTGTGTGTATTGTGTATGTGTGTGTTTGTATGTGTATGTATGTGTGTGTGTTTGTGTGTGTGTGTTTTTGTGTGTGCGTATGTGTGTAGTGTGTGTGTGTATGTATGTGTGTGTGTGTGTGTGTGTGTGTGTGTGTGTGTGTGTGTGTGTGTGTGTGTGTGTGTGTGTGTGTGTGTGTGTGTGTGTGTGTGTGTGTGTGTGTGTGTGTGTGTGTGTGTGTGTGTGTGTGTGTGTGTGTGTGTGTGTGTGTGTGTGTGTGTGTGTGTGTGTGTGTGTGTGTGTATGTGTGTATGTGCGTATGTGTGTGTATTGTGTGTGTGTGTGTGTGTGTGTGTGTGTGTGTGTGTGTGTGTGTGTGTGTGTGTGTGTGTGTGTGTGTGTGTGTGTGTGTGTGTGTGTGTGTGTGTGTGTGTGTGTGTGTATTTTAGCACGCATTTGTCCGCGAATTTACACAAATTTGATTGAAACTTTGAACAAAAATATATTACGGTAATGGCTTGTTAGCTAACCAGTAACATTCGCTTCAACCGCTTTAAAATGGCTGCCATCCATTTCAAAATAAATAACTTTTTTGTCTTGAATATTTTCGAAAATCCCATTTCCACCATGGTAAGTAGACGTTAAAAACTGATTTTTTTAATTTTTAAAACCTATTAAAATTAGGAAATTTATTTTAACGACGTTCGTGTGTCATTTTTATACATTTAATACAATTTTCAATGCTGATATATATGCGGATTTTAATGCTGTTTATGAATGTGAAATAGAAATTACAAAAATAGATTGATATAAAATTACTTTTAGAAAGTCGTTTCCATCACTTCAGCGAGACATTTGCGTGTTATCAAAAAAACTGACAAAATCGATTTTAAATTAAATTAGGCCGGACAAAATTAATTCCGTAGAGTCGTAAATAATGTAATTACAGGCGTGTAACATTACTGTAAAATGTTCGCGCTATTTCCTTCAAAATTATTGGAAATAACAAATTTCAATTTCAAAATTGGATGATTTGAATTGCACAAAAGTGTTATAATAATATGGTGGAACGATTTTCACTCTCAACTCGTGATGAATTTGACAATTTTTATTGTAAAAAAGCTTGTATATTTTCAATATATATATATATATATATATATATATATATATATATGTGTGTGTGTGTGTGTGTGTGTGTGTGTGTGTGTAAAGCTGGAAATTTTTTGTGTTCCGAAAAATAATTTTTTATCTATCGGACCAAATTTCACACGGACGTTGTTTAGAATCCACTAGAAAATACCGTTGGAATACAGGATCCATCTTCCATATCTCAATCCCAAAATTTTTTCTAATCATCAAAACGAGAAATAAAATTTTCTCATAGAAACTCATGACTTCCTCAACACGTAAAAATTGAATTTAGTTGAAATGTGATCTAAATTAATTTAAAAAATATAACATTGTTAAAATATTGTACTACTTATTTCAAATGTATTCAATAAAAGTTTAAGAAATTAATTTCTAGCGACTGAGAAAATGAAATTGTGACAGTAAATTTTACCAGTCTTTTCGTTTTTTTTTTCTTTAGTTTACGCCCTCATCGGAGCACTTCAATCAGTTCATACACTGTGACATACAATATCTTTAAAATGAGTTGTCAATCATAATTTTATCTTAACAAATAACGGTATAGTCTGTATTTTTATATAACAGATTCAATATGGCCGACTGAATCCGCAGATTCCTAACTTACACTTGAAAATGTTTATTAATAAATAAACTATTGGGAGAAAGAAAAATATTGCGAACCATTATCAACAAAAACACACGGTAGAAGGAAGATACAGACTGCTGCCAAGTTCAGCCATCTATCAGGATAATGAACATCTGTCAGATAATCATTATAGATAGATAGCATAAGAGAGTGTGACTGCTTTTTTATGGACACCTAATAAGGCTACCAGAAGAAAGACTGACGAAGAAACTCCTAAATTACCTACTCAAGATGAAAGTAAAGAATGAGTAGCTTAAGGAAGTGGAACAGGACCTAAAAGAATTAGGGATAATGGATGAACATTTGAAAGAAGGAAGGAAAACCAATCCTTAGGAATAAAAACACTAGATTAAAATTTTGAGAAGGAACAAAAAGAGTTGCCTTTTAATCGGAGGAAGTTAGACTACAGAGATCTATAAGACTGAAAAAGTATTGGGAGAATCTCAAAAACCTAAAAGAACCAAAGATGAAATCCCAAAAGAACCAAAATTGACTAAATGTGCTCCATTGAGGGCTTAAAAAAACTATTGGGAGGCGATATCGTAGAAGAAACATTTTCCCGATTTTTCGTGCTTAGCTTCTTCGAGGTGGTTTTCGCTAGAAGTTTAAAGTCGAATTTATACAACTGTTTTATTTCATGATTTCATTCTTTATACACGTAGAAACGCTAACGTTTGTAATATTTATAAGGTATGAAAATGTATCTGATGTCCAAGATTCAGGAGTCAAATGTTGTAATAAAAGGACGTCCGCGGTTCGTCCCGGGCAAAAACATAAGGAAATTTATTATTTTGTGTTTTTTTACGCCCTTTTTCGAGCACTTCAAACAGTCCATACACTTCTAAGTCCAACATCGCTACTGAGAGACTAGCGTTTCAGCCTATTCTTCCGTTCCCAAAATTTCTTCATCCTGTCCGACCTGGCTGCCCTTTGTTCATCAGTTATGGTATAGGTCTTTCGTTCAAATGTTGTTAGCTTGAATCGCAGATATTTATTCCTCTTCTGTGCTCTACCTTCAATTAGAGGCACCGTCAAATTTAACTCTTCTAAATCACTCTGGATCTCTTTCAACCAATTATTCTGTGTTTTAATCTTCCAGAAATAACTAAATAGCCGTTACACCAGTCGGGTTTCTGGAAGGCGTGCTATATGGCAGAAAAAAGCAATTCTCCTTTTCCGCATCGTGTCTATTATTGACTCACTTTCTCGATATACCACTTCATTCGGTAGTAATCTCCATTGGCCATTCACTTGGTGTTTCTTGTTAATGATTGTTCTGCTGATCTTTCTATCTGCTTTCTGCAGTTTTTCAGTTGATTTAATCTTCAACTTGAAGAGTGTTTCACTAGCATAAGTTGCCTCAGGTTTAACAACGGAATTATAATGTCGAAATTTGGCATTCATTGAGAGCGATTTCTTTTTGTAGGTTGGTCAGGTGAGTCGTTGCGCTTGTTTCAGTTTGTATGTTCTGTTGTCTATCGATGGTTTCTGGTCTGTATTCTAGGCTATAATTTCCCCAAGATACTTGAACTTGTTTACAATCTTAATTTGTTCACCATTGCTCAGTTGAATGGCTGGTGTTTCGATTTAGAAGGTCGGCATCATTTAATAGGGAATTTTATATTATAATTAATTCAATTTGTTTACTTGCGACACGAAAAATATACTCTTATATATCAATATACATTTATGCACTCGCATCAGAAAACATCCAACATCACGACCAGCCCTAAAACATAATACACGTTAAAAGGCTTCTGTGTGCATGATGAATGACATCATTGAAGAAACATCTATATCATCTATAAGTGCATGTTTCTATTTGAATATTCAGTGTTGCTATCTTTTCACTTGATGTAGTCTCTTATAATTAATGTACTTAAAGCTATTTGTATTAATTTGGCATTCATTGTGAGCTATTTCGTTTTCATTATTGCAACATTACCGGACCACATATTTAAGTAATTAGGATTATGACCTATGCTTTCCGTCAGTGGTCTATCTAGTCACCTCGTAAAGGCTACCGCGGTTTCGAAACTCATCAGACCGTGATACAAAATGTTAAATCCCTCTGTCTAGATCGTCATAAAGTCAAACAAAACTAAAAACATACGTCACAAACACTGAACAAAATTACACGATTAAAATATATACGATGAAATTTGGTTGGCGATTTCTGATCAAAATACGATTGCTTTTTGTAGGTTGGTCAGGTGAGTCGTTGCGCTTGTTTCAGTGTCGTTTCGTGTACAACAAAATGTCTATAAATTGTAACTGTCCTACAATGAAATACAATAGGAAATATTTCAAACATTTATGCAATACTGCCAGTAATAACAAGCTCGGTGTGGTGCGAGCACAATGAGCTATTCTTCGCGCGGTGATAACTGTACACCATCGTTCTCAAACACACAATGACCCAATCAAACTTTACGGTTACGCATAAAAACGAAACATTTGCACTATTGTGTTGTCACGCTTCGCTCGACAAACGATGCGAAAATATGCGCGATTTTGTAACTTTCAAAAAGGGACCTAAATGGAACTCAAACAATGGCGGCACGCAGCTGTCCCGCTGACATCGCCGTTAATTCCTAATATTATTTTTTTCTTACAGTTTTTTGGAAATTCTGACTTCATTATTTAATTTTGCAGCGATCACGGTAAAAATGGTAACGATATCACGGAACTGCTATTTTTTCACAGATAGTCAAATTTCACATATTTATCTAACAGTGAATGGTTGAGTTCAACTGTTACTAACTGTGAACTAGGGATGGGAACTTCTGATATTTTTTAAAAATATCAACGTACTGTTTGTTGGAAAAAAATAACTGGAAAAACAGTTTGAAAAAACAGGTTTGGAAAAATAAAACTCGAAGTTGTATTAGCAGCTAAAACATAAGCACAAACGATCAGTTTTCTAAGACTACTTTTTCATTCCCATTACCACCATGTCCTTAACTGTTTTTGGGTGTAAAACATTTAGAAAAAAATAATTAAACGAAGTAATAATTAAATTACATTCTCAAAACGTAATATATATGTATGCCATTAAATAGCCTTTGCATATTTACTGAAATGCAAACAATTTAGAATATTTTTAGTTGATTAACAAATATTGATGATTGATAAGAAATATAAGAAATACGTTTAAATAAAATTAGGTTATGTATTTACAAATTAGGTTATGTATTAAAATTAGGTTATGTGAGATATTACTGTCATATTTTTATTTGGGAGAAAGTAGGTTTTCATTTTTCAACACTGAAAAAAGTAACGTTAATAAGTAAAATATAGTAATAAGAACATAGGCCAAATATGTTTAAATAAAATTGGCTCTATATAGTTACAAAATTATAGGTTATTAACATTAGGTTATTACAGGTTAATGATAGGTAATTAACCTAAAATTATTCAAGATATATACAATAGTAGATATTGTGAATTTTAAAAAGTCCACAAGTCCAATAAATAATTAAAAACTATGCACTTAATTCTAAAAACATAAAAAAAGTAAAAGAAAACTTTCAAAATTGTCCACTAAATATTTTTAAATTTCTAAACACAAAGTAAACTAAGGAGAAAAACTAATATAAAACACAATTATGGCTGTTTTTACAGTTTAAAAAATGTTTGAACAACAAATTTTACATTTAAAACTTTCAAACAACTCGTTTGAAAAATAGAGATAAACTTTGACAACGCCCAAACAAATCTTACTTCACTACGTTCCAACAAGAAAT
Organism: Callitettix versicolor; assembly: GCA_022606455.1. Taxonomy (NCBI): domain Eukaryota; kingdom Metazoa; phylum Arthropoda; class Insecta; order Hemiptera; family Cercopidae; genus Callitettix; species Callitettix versicolor. Next base: position 17,242,177 of record CM040185.1, on the reverse strand, counting down.
AGAGGGAAAAAGTATAGCAAATAGCAAGTTAAAGAAAAGGTGTTTGTACTGTTGTCAATAGTTTAACAGGAAAATAGCAAGAAAAATGTTTTAGCGCTTGCGGCAACGTTCGAATATAACGTAGGTGTTGGGGAAGTCCAAACTGTTGCTCCTTGTTTAAAAAATACTGATCCAGTCCAATTCAAACTGTTAGTTTCCGTTTGGCAAAACAGTTCGTTTTTCGTAAATAGAATAACAGTTAGTTTTAACAGTTTGGAGTTTTCTTACCCATCTGAAACTACTTTTTGAGATGGGTTTTCTTACTGTGAACTGAAATCTCCGAAATCTGTTCAACCAATCCGTGCCTTTAGTTTCTAATATTTCCGCTAAGATCGCGTCGCTTTGCCCTGCGCATGCGTACTGAGTTCACAGTTTGGTCCTACCTATCTACACACTAACTGTGAACTGTAAAATGTTCACTTTTGTTAGTGCGGAATTACTGAGACGAGATAAATATTGATATTGCTAACTGCGCGCGCACAGTTGCTTCCCGCCAGATTTAGCTTGTTGGTATTATTTATTTAGTACAGCGAATGTTTTTTGCACAAGTAGTGTTGTGTAGAAGAATAATTGTATAGAAGAATTGCGTATTTGTGTAGATAAAATACCCGATTTTGTTTGTTTTTTTCTGATTTATATTAGCCTATATGAAGAAGTAACAGCTACATGTTCAGTATAATGATCTGCCTTCCCTAGCTTCGTCAGTTCTACTTTCGTTGACGCGTTTCGGAGAACCTCCGTCTTCAAAAACTATATCTGTACTCCCAAATATAGTAAAATACTCCCAAATATATAAAAACCAAATCTATACCTCAAAAAGAGTATATGTATAGTTTTTGAAGAGGGACGTCCTCCGAAACGCGTCGACGAAAGTAGAATTGACGAATAATAATCGTAGCAGAAAAGAAGAAGAATATAAAAAGAAGTAACAGCTACATAACTGATCAGCCAAGACATTATTTCACAGTTTAATTTAACAGATATTGAAAAGTAGCAGTAGCAGTTTTCACATATAACAATATTTTACAGATAGTATCATCTCGCATGACGATCAAATCGCTTTTTGTTCGATTTTTCGTCTGATCGCGGTACAATTTTTTCACACGACAGAAAAACTTATTGAATACGTAATAACGCACGACATTTTATGGTCCATCCCATCCCGAATGGAAAAATATACACAATTCTGAAAAAAATATTACGATAATTATAAAACTATTTTTAATTGTTTTATATTAAAATTCAAATATTAGTTTATATTGTGATAGCTGTGATTTATATTACCTGTATTACAAAACCTATAACTTAATAATCTTCCAAAATAAATTATGGCCCATAAGAAAGGATTATGCCTATAAAATCTTAATGTACTTGTAAAATTGCACCTGTAGGCTATTAAAATCTTTCTCTTTAATACATTATTTTTGTAATTAGGATTACGACCTATTCTTCCCTTCAGTGGTCTATCCACTCACCTAGTAAAGGCTACCGCGGTTTCGAAACTATCGTTTCATCTTCAGGCCGTTATATAAAATGTTAAATTCCTCTGTTGAGATCGTCACAAAGTCAAACAAAACATTAAAAACATACGTCACAAACACTGAGCACAATTACACGATTAAAATATGTACGATGACATTCGGCTTGGCCAAGCTGCACGCGTGACTCGTACGTCGTTACATTCCGGACTGCGGAGTCTTCATCAGTAGTAGCGCGCCCGTCATTGTTATCAGTTACGGTGCGTCTGTTGGTTTATGTTATTTATTCAAATCACTTATCCTTAGAGCCATGTCGTATATTAAATTTGATTTAAATGAAAGTTTTTCGTTAAGGATGTTGTGGGGGGGTCTGATTTTTTGCTCTTTTTTTTGCTAAGTTATTTTTGTTACTGACGTGCTTTGAACTTACGATTTGATGTTTTCTTTTCAGTTTTTATTGTGAATTCGTGATCACTGATTACGCTGTTTTTGATGAATTGAAATCAGACAATTGTTCAATTTGAATGGTGTTTGTCTAAAATTCTTCTTATTCCCAATAAGTCATATATTTAAGGTTTATAACCTTTACAGTAGATTTATTATATTTGTGTTCAAACTATGTTATCGTCATTGCCATCGCTACCGCATCGGTTTGCGGGAGCCTTGAAACTCTTAAATTGCTTTGAAAATAAAAAAATAGCATTCGTCGAAGTCATTTTCTATTTTCAAAATACTGTATTTCTGAAAATTCAAAATACCAATACATATCCACACGCGCGCAGACGCACACGCGCACGCACGCACGCGCACGCACGCACGCCACGCGTCCACGCACGCGCAAACACGCACACTCATACACGCGCGCATAATAACGCGCGCACACACACACACGCACGCACGCGCACGCGCGCACACACACACACACACACACGCACGCGCACGCAGTCTATTTTCAAAATACTGTATTTTTGAAAATTCAGAATACCAATATATATCTACACGCGCGCACGCACGCACGCCACGCGCACACGCGTCCACGCACGCGCACGCGCACACGCGTCCACGCACGCGCACACGCGTCCACGCACGCGCACACGCGTCCACGCACGCGTCCACGCACGCGCACACGCGTCCACGCACGCGCACACGCGTCCACGCACGCGCACACGCGTCCACGCACGCGCACACGCGTCCACGCACGCGCACACGCGTCCACGCACGCGCACACGCGTCCACGCACGCGCAAACACGCACACTCATACACGCGCATAATAACGCGCGCGCACACGCACACACGCACGCACACACGCGCGCACGCATGCGCGCACGCGCGCACACACACGCGCGCGCGCGCGCACACACACACACACACACACACACACACACACACACACAGTTTTGTGTAGCTATTAGCACGCTCATGCAATTCAGTCATATTCGATTCAAACTTGGCATAAAAATCGATTTTTACAACAGCTTTGACACGTTCGTTGCCTACCAAAATACGTTCAACAGTATCGAAACGGCGGTCATTTCAAATCTTAAAAAGTTCGTAACATTTTCGCCTGAAGTATTTTTGGAAAATCTGAATTTGGCCACTTGAGCAACGTTAAAAACTGCATAAATTAGCGTTTTTAATGTTAAAAATCCGTTAAAATTACGATATTTAATTTGACGGCGGACAGGGTTTATATTTCGTATTTTGAATGCAAATTGTAAGTGAAAATACTAATGCTGTGCTGGTGAAATGAGGGTTTAAAAACAAAAAATCAAACGGCGAGACATACGCGTGCCGCCATTATTGTAATACTTCAAATTGTAACTACGTTGTAGTAACCGCTAAAGGTGTACAAATATATAAGTAATAAATACACAAGAAATAATCATGTCAGCGAGACAGCTGCGTGCAACGTTATACAATTACAAACCGAAGTGGCGAAGTTAAATTAAGCGAGAGGATGCACGCTAAAAGCAGACAACCATTAGCGACAAAATCAACCCTCCTCCCCCCCAAGGCAGGAAGAGAATTAACTGGAATTACTGTTAATAACCATTGCGTTATTGGGATCGGTAATAGCAAAATGTCATTAGAAGAGGAACGTGCAGTCTGATAGCTACCGTTTTGCAAACTTTACAGTCTGTGGAGCCTGTCCGCCATATTGAAACTTCTCTTTTAGACTGAACTTTTTTTTATTATTATTTCATAGAACTATTGTTATTGACTGTCTGGCAGTTTGGTTTTTCTAAAATAAATTGTCCATTAGGCTGTTGCCCAAACAATGCGTACAGTGATAAATTAGTTCGAGCCTACATTTCCTTCAGTCGCAACATTTTGATGTTGGTGACGTTTTTCCACGATCATGTTTGCAATTTCGATACAATTTCGCAAATTTAGCACAAAAATCGATTATGATTAATAGCTTGGACAAGTTCGTTAACCAGCAAAATTTTCTCAACACTTTAAAAAGCAATAAATTTTTCATATTCATTTTTTTTTTCATTCACGTAATCAGCGTTAAAAACTGCATAAATTAAAGTTTTGAATTTTCAAACGCCGTTGAAATTAAGAGGATTTTTTATAGTGGTCAGGATTCATTTTCGTGTTTTCAATAAGTTTGCGAAATTTAAAATGCTAATTTATGCAGATTTCAACGCTGATTATAATGGTGTACACGAAATTACAACAAGAGCGTGAGATAAGAGAAGTGCATTTTGGGAATTCGCTTCCGTTACGACAGTTGCTTGACGAGATAGTTGTTTGAAAGATTCACCGTTATAATCAGCATTAAAATCTCCGTGTATTAGCGAAATCTCTGAACGCCGAATAAAACAGCAAGTCATACGGCTTAAACGGTATATTTCGAACTTACGCATTTGCATTCGTCACGTGATCCAAGCTGTTCTAATACCCAGCTGGTTCTACAGTGCACTGATATTGTCCGGAAAATTCGATACAGTTGTAAACGAGATAGTTGTTTGAAAGATTCGCCGTTACAATCAGCATTAAAATCTCCGTGTATTAGCGAAATCCCTGAACGCCGAATCAAACAGCAAGTCATACGGCTTATACAGTATATTTTGAACTTACGCATTTGCATTCGTCACGTGATCCAAGCTGTTCTAATACCCAGCAGGTTCTACAGTGCACTGATATTGTCCGGAAAATTCGATGCAATTGTAAACGAGATAGTTGTTTAAGAGATTCACCGTTATAATCAGCATTAAAATCTCCGTGTATTAGCGAAATTCCTGAACGCCGAATCAAACAGCAAGTCATACGGCTTATACAGTATATTTTGAACTTACGCATTGGCATTCGTCACGTGATCCAAGCTGTTCTAATACCCAGCAGGTTCTACAGTGCACTGATATTGTCCGGAAAATTCAATGCAGTTGTAAACGAGATAGTTGTTTGAAAGATTCGCCGTTACAATCAGCATTAAAATCTCCGTGTATTAGCGAAATCCCTGAACGCCGAATCAAACAGCAAGTCATACGGCTTAAACGGTATATTTTGAACTTACGCATTGGCATTCGTCACGTGATCCAAGCTGTTCTAATACCCAGCAGGTTCTACAGTGCACTAATATTGTCCGGAAAATTCGATGCAGTTGTAAACAAAATGGTGGATGCGTTCATCCGCAAAGAGGCGCGAGGCGGTGATACATTCCGCCGCGAAATCGCGAATTGTTTCCGCGCTGTTTGCCACGTCTGCCTGAAATGCGATCTGTTCTACAAGAGTGCGGAGGAAGAGGGAATTGCGTTTTATTTCTAACAACGCTGTAAGCGGGTCTGGTGTGTTTCTACTTTCTCAAAGTGCGGTGAATAGAAAAAGTATGACGGTAGCGCAAATTAATGGGTATAATTGTCGACTGGTACCCTTAAAGTGTGTGTGTGTGTGTGTGTGTGTGTGTGTGTGTGTGTGTGTGTGTGTGTGTGTGTGTGTGTGTGTGTGTGTGTGTGTGCGCGCGTGCGTGGGCGTGTGTGCGTGCGCGCGCGCGTGCGTGTGCGCGCGTGCGTGTGCGCGCGTGCGTGTGCGTGTGTGCGCACGGAGGGGCCATATTATATAGCACTTACACAATTTTAAATTGAATAACATCCTATTATATAGCACTGTACACAATTTAAAATTGAATTTTTATGCTAGGTTAGATTAGGTAAGGTAAGGTCAGGTTAAGTATAGTTAGGTTAGGTTAGTTAATTTTAAAAGCTCTTCGATTCATAACGTCATATTTTATAGCACTGTACACAATTTTAAATTGAATAACGTCATATTATATAGCACTCTACACAATTTTAAATTGAATTATTATGTTAGGTTAGATTAGGTAAGGTAAGGTTAGTTTAAGTATAGTTAGGTTAGGTTAATTAATTTTCAAAACTCATCTTTTCATAACGTCATATTATATAGCACTTACACAATTTTAAATTGGTCATATTATATAGGTACACAATTTTAAATTAATTTTCAAAACTCATCTTACACAATTTTAAATGAAACGTCATATTATTATATAGCACTTACACAATTTTAAATTGAATAACATCTTATTATATAGCACTGTACACAATTTTAAATTGAATAACGTCATATTATGTAATACTGTACACAATTTTAAATTGAATAACGTCATGTTATATAGCACTGTACACAATTTTAAATTGAATAACGTCAATTTTAAATTGAATAACGTCATGTTATATAGCACTGTACACAATTTTAAATTGAATAACGTCATATTATATTGCACAGTAAACAATTTTAAATTGAATAACGTCATATTATATAGCACTGTACAAAATTTTAAATTGAATAACGTCATATTATATAGCACTCTACACAATTTTAAACTGAATTCATAAGTTAGGTTATGTTAGGTAAGGATAGGTTAGGTTCAGTTGTACGAATTCAAGGTTGACAAACAAAATCCAATTCACTCTAAACGGTTCCGCAGCATAAAAAGGAAAAAGACACACTTAACGAACCGTAATCTCGATAAAATGTTCGTCGAAATTATCGTGATTACGTATAAATTAAGAGTTTTCCTACTTAATGAACAAAACTTTAATTTTCTCTCTTCGTAAGCCCGGGAGACGTTTTGAATACGTGCAGCAATCAATGGATAGCTACCCGAGAAGCTTGCTGCAGCCTTATTGTTGCTGTCTGTGATGATTCAGTATTTTCTCGTCGTCATTTCGTTCTGTTTTACGAGTTTTTTAAAATCATTAAATAATTTAATTAATTTTGAATATAGTTTCTTGAACGGGACAAGCGAATCGACAGCCGGTCTGTAGAACATTTATTTAATGTTCCATTAGTAAATACTTGATTAACATAATGACATAATTTTGCATTCAGTTAGCCTGTTTCTAGAACAGTCACTTATTTAATCAATCGTTAAGCCTTTAATTAAATCATCAACTTCAGTTTCCAGAACAACCGTTAACTGCTAATCGAAGGTTAAACTTTATTAATTTAATGTTCCAATATCGGTACGATAAAAGTTTTATTTGTAGATTAATGGTATCACTATTCCATTTTTACAAAATTGACAACGTTGTCCAACTTTCATTTGTGACTGTGTTTTAAAAATTGTGTTTATGTTAATAAAGCATAATGTTTTAATGTTTTAATTTTATTCGTTATATTTTTAGTGTTTACTGGTTTTTCTCCAAATTATTTATTAGCAATAACAAAATTAACTTATAAATTGATTTTATGCCTTACTTACCCGCAGGAGGGTGCGGACTAGCTGCACCTATTGAGAGGATTTAGACATCCCTCGCGGTACCCGAGTCTAACACACACTTACAACACTACACTTACGTCTTTAACTTTTTACATTCACTTACATTTAGGGAGGCGATAATAGCTTCAATGTGCTTTTCGCCTTAACATAACAAAACAAACAAAAAACCCGCAATAAATCTGTAAGTATACAAAATTTTCGTAATTTTGTTTAATTATTTTTCGTAAGAAGTCTTCAAAGTTAGATTTATGTCAGTAAAGAATTTTATATTTTAAGTCTAATACCGAAGTTTCTCTTCCAATACTCAAAAACCATGGCACAATGTAACCATGGAAACAAAAAAGTAAACAGTCAACATAACCTAAAAATTACGTAATATGTTGATCATATGTTTGACAACGGCCATTTTTTCTGCAATTAATCTTTGTTTAAAGTTAATTATAGGTTAAATCAGTTAATTTTTTATTAAATATTTTCTAGAAACATAATGCAAAATTTAATAAGCCATTATGTTAATCTAGCATTTACTGTTGGAGCATTAAATAAATGTTCTACAAACCCGGTTGCTAGTCTGGTAAACAGAAGATAATTTAATAAAATAAACTGTGCACAAACTTTCTTATATGCTTAAATTACTTGAATGAGGCTTGGCCAACGTAAAATAAATGTACGAATTTAAATCGATTTTTTTTAATAATTACCATAATTTCCTTATACTTTTTGTTTTCAGAATTAAATACAGACAAAAATGCAATTAGAGAGAGAGAGAGAGAGAGAGAGAGAGAGAGAGAGAGAGAGACAGACAGACAGACAGACAGACAGACAGAGAGAGAGAGAGAGAGAGATGTCTTTATTAAAGGAAAAAGTTAGGACTATCAGGTCCTCTCTTCCACTTAACCCTAAAGAAAGCTGAAAGAAAGAAAAGTGAGGGCGACAGAGTGTATGGAAGGGAGCGAGATGTCTTTACTTCCAGGAGATGGGACCACAGCAGAAATACATAACATAAATAACGCTTTATTAAATCAGGAGCCGTAGAGAACACTGCACGTGCAAATCCGCCGTTTCAAGACACCTGTTCGCTATTTATTACAAAAGTACATTTTTCTTTGTCAAGAAAACTCTTGCATTATACTTCCAGCATACAGAAGCGTTTTATATGTTAACACCTTTTGTGTAAAGTATTGTTTTTTTAGGTTATAATAATTTTAAAGAATACGATATGTCAGTGCTTAGTCTTTTTAGTTTCCTTGTAGTTAGCACTTCGAATTAAATAACCAATAAATATTAAATTGGTATTGTTGGCGAAATCTAATTGGAAAATGAGTTATTTGATCGGCCATTATTGTACGTACCCAAAACTATTAAATAACACGTTTTAGAGGTCATTCAATTTTTGTGTATGTACGAGGGTGGTCTGATAAGTTTCCGACCTCAACATGAAGATAGCAGCACTCGTCGGTGGCAGCATTCAAATTTCGTTATTCATCTGTTGATAGTTACTCACCAAAGTTTCAGCCATTTTGGACGCGCGGTTGTTATGTCACAGTCGTTTGAGTGAGTTGATGCGAGTATTTTTATGAAAATGAACAAAATCGAGTATCGAGCTGTCATTAAATATTTGTTTTTGAAAGGCAATACGCCTACGCAAATCAAAGATGAGTTGGATTCTGTGTACGGGGACTCTGCACCATTATTTACCACAATGAAATTTTGGGCAGCTGAATTTAAACGTGGCCATAAGAGCTTGGGAGACGATGAACGTTCGGGACGTCCAAAAACTGCAACTACCGACGAAAACATCGCCAAAGTTCACCAAATAGTGCTAGATGACCGCCGAATTAAAGTGAGAGAGATAGCAGACGTTATGCACATGTCAAAAGAACGTGTTTGTCACATATTAAATCAACATTTAGACATGAGAAAGCTGTCCGCGCGTTGGGTGCCGTGTTTGCTCACGTTAGACCAAAAACGTATGTGTGTGTTCGGGGGCCTTCAAGTAGGCTTGTGTTGATTCATACCGATAATCAGGCAGCAATAAATCAGTCCAAGCTGGTCTGCGAGTGTCGCGAGACCATCAACACTCTGGTCCTGGATAACCGTGTAATTCTTTCCTGGGTCGTGGGGTGTAAGGGAGTTGGGGGTAATGAGAAGGCAGACTTTCCTGGGTCGTGGGGTGTAAGGGAGTTGGGGATAATGAGAAGGCAGACTTTCCTGGGTCGTGGGGTGTAAGGGAGTTGGGGGTAATGAGAAGGCAGACTTTCCTGGGTCATGGGGTGTAAGGGAGTTGAGGGTAATGAGAAGGCAGACTTTCCTGGGTCGTGGGGTGTAAGGGAATTGGGGGTAATGAGGAGGCAGACCGACTGGTTGTACTGGGTTCTGCAGCTGAGTTCACGGACCTAAGCTGGTTTTAGGGTTCTCTCTGTCGCTGGTCAGGTCTGCTATCAACAGATGTATTAACAAGAAATATCAGGCAAGATGGGATAACCTTCATGGGCATTCCCATAGTAAGCGCCTCTTAGCATGGTTCCATGTAAAGGGTTTAAAGTGGTAGCAGACGTCTTGGGCAGAGCACTATTTAGAAAAATCTTGGGGCTCATTGCAGGTCACTGTGTTCTAAGAATGCACATGAACAGGATAGGTACCAAGAAGAAACTGGGTAAGTTGTGTAGGGAAGAGAAGGAAATTGCAGAACTCATAATTTATGATTGTAAGGCTCTTGCTGGTAGGAGGCTAAGGGTTTCTGGTTTCCAGGATCTTCAGCAGGATGAGCGCTGGTAAGTTAGTAAGTAAGATTACTGGAACTTACTAAGGGCATCAATCTGCTAAAGGTTTAGTTGAACAATAGGTCTGTTAGTCGCAGTGCCTAGGGTTGTATTATCCCTTCCTCTAGTTTGAATCTAACTTAATCTAATGTATGTGTGTCTTTTAGTTATTTCATGTTTGCACTATTGATCCGATTTGATTTAATTATTTTTTTAAAATCGATTTTTATATATAAATTGAATATAAACGTACTAGAATGAAAACCCTTATGAGAGCCATGAACTGTCGCTGCTGTTGGCATCTTGCGGCAGTGTTGAACTACAGTTAAATAGATAATATTACTGTTTATTTTCTCAAACGTCTTCCTCCGTTTCCTTGCAGCGTTCGTAGCGGCAGACAGTCCAACTATTTGGATTTTAGCCGCTGATATCGAACGCAGTACGTTTATTTTCAATAGTAATAGCTTGGAGAAGTTTGTTACATAGCCGATATCCGTTTAACAAGTTAAAAATGGCGGCAATTTCAAGATTGATTGACCTTCAAAAAACTGGTCATAGTCCCAGGTCTGGGTTTTACCATGAAGGATGCTCCAGTAGTGGATTTTGCATTGCAAATTCACTAATAAACATGCTTTTGGCGTACACGGACGATTGTCGAGGTTTAAGCCATAATGACACATGTACAGTATTGTTAAACAGCTCCATTAAATATCGTTGTTGGACTGTACATTGTGAACCGTGATTTGTGTTCACGTGTGTAAATTACATTTGCCTGGTGTGTAGTCTAGCATTACTCACGTATTCAGGTTCATAATGTTACGATTCATCAATATGTAACAAATATTGATGAAATGAATTGTTAAATTTCGAATTTTTGAAATGAAAACTTTTTAAGCAGGCCTAACAGTCGAAAATGTCGCGTTCGAGGGATTCTCTGACAGAATTTTAAAAAACTGAAGTTATCAGTGTTCATTGATAAGTTTGTGTTGGTCCAATCTTACTACTGCTATTATTGTTAAATTGTAATTATCCACACCTGATATTTAAAAAAATGGACACTTATCTACATCATATACAAATAGAAAACAATCTTGTACAATATATTCAACTGTTTATGCTCTAATAATTATGATGACTGGGCTGGGCATGTACTACAACAGCGCCGTTATAACTTAAATATAGGGCCCGGCAGAGAAGTATGATGTTTTTGAAATGACTGTCACACATTTAATTTTGAATCAGTTTTAAAATTATTGTTTTTATAAATAACTGGTACATTGCCATTGGCAAAAAAAACATATTTTTTTTTAATCAACGTCGAAAAATCACATCACTTAGGTGGCGTCCATTTTTGTCGAGGCATTCTTCAAGACGGATGGTGAAATTGTTCATAGTCCTTTCAAGCATGGCACGTGGAATCCTTTGAATTTTAATTTCTTGAGTTATGTTTTCCGAAAGCTCTTCAAGCGTGGTTTGTTAATGTAAATTTGAGCTTTTAGGTAGTCCCATAAAACGTAGTCACAAGGTCCGGTGGCCACACGATATCCCCACGCAATAAAATCAGGCGTCCTGGGAAATAATGTCTTAAAAAAGTCATTGTTTCTCTAAATTTGTGGCAAGTTGCACCATCCTGTTGAAACCAAAATGTGTTGTTTGATGCGTCGTCTTGTTAATTCGGGCAGGAAATATTTTTTTTTTAATTTAAGGCGAAAAGCACATTAAGGCTATTATCGCCTCCCTAAATGTAAATGTGAGTGTAAAGTGTTAAAGTCGTAAGTGTTGTAAGTGTGTGTTAGACTCGGGTACCGCGCGGGACGTCTAAATCCTCTCAATAGGAAATAATCACGCAACATGGTAACATAACGGTCTGTTTTAACAGTCATTGATTGTCCGTGTTCATGAAAAAAATAAGGTCCAATAATGCAGGTTCGCTCACGCCCCCCCCAGTCCCCGGTTTTAAAGTTCTTTGAAAATTGTTCACCCACTTCATAATGGTATTCCGCTGTGGAACACGACCATGACGATCAATATTAAAATGGTTTCGAAATCGTCGCTGTGTGCGCACCACAGAACGTCCCGTAAAGAAACACACGATGTGCTGCAGACCAAGGCCCCATTGTTACCGAAATGGCGACTGTTGACGAGTAAATATTAACCATTCCGGAAAACATATGACCACCCATGCACGCGTATCAACCATTTAAAAAACATCATACCTCTCTGCCGGACCCTGTACTTAATGAACTTATTTACGCGTATATACAACGTGTATATATACTTAACGCTCTAAACAATTTTTCGTTTGATATGTCGGTTGCGGTTGTATAACTTATAATTTAAATATTTATTGTTGAACTTATATAAATAATTGTATTTAAATATATTAAATATAAAAAAGTTAGTCAGCAACAAGTTCTGAACTAGTCTCGTTAATTTAATAAGCAGAAATTCTAGCATTGAGCCATTAGTGCACATGCAAATACTCAGTTCAATGGTAAACTTAAAATCACTTCAAGAATACTAACGCCTGTACTATCTAGTTGTTATAAATATTCTTATAAATCACTGATACTTCTTATGCTTGTTACACTGTAGATGTTTAACCAATTGTGTTTGTATTATTGTTACAGGTAAACTGCATTGCCTGTTTGTATTGAGACAATCACCGGCTAGGTAAGGGACAAATCTAGCATAATATATCAGCTGAGATTGGAACTGATACTACAAAGCTAATACCATTCAGTCTGAACACAAACGTAGAGGCTTATTTGCATGTTACTATTGATAGTACGGCAGCGCTCCGAGTGGCATTTAGCAGAAACTTTAAGAATATCGCACTTTTATTACGTTAAAGACAGTATTTTCCAAGGAAAATTTAAAATATTTTTTTAATTATGTTTATTCGCGAGTTTAATTTTGAAAATGAGCTATTGTAGCGGGCATCATAGTAAGAAACCAGGACTTTGAAACGAGCTCCTGTAAAGTATTTTTTGTTAGTTATTTTTTTATGTGTTCGCACTTTAGCTTTGTAATAGATAATAGAATCAGCGAAATCCGTTCAACTGTTTCAAAATGGCGGCCATTCCAAATCATTAAAAATTCGCAACTTGTAAATCTGTTCTCAACATTATAATAAGCATTAAAATATGTAACTGACTTAATGTAATTGAAGCGAAGTTTTTAATATTACTTTTGGCGCGAGGAGTGAATAGAAAAACGTTTGCCGAACGATGAATGTAACGGAAATATGGAACGAACGAGCAAACGAATTTCGTCTCTATTTCTGACTTTCTTTTTTCTTCCTTTTCGATATCGGTACACGCGTATTTAATGAAATCGTTGTTTCTTTGGTTTCGGTTGCTTAGTTTGCTTAATTGAAGAACACGTGCATGTTCTTAATAAAACAGTTTATAATACATTCGAAAGTAACAAACGTTTATAATAATTGTTGTCAATGTTGTTAGTTTTTAACAACATAACCTAAAACTAATTATAGCCTATCAGCTGTTCAATGAAATCAGCTGATCGTTACAAATTAATCTCTTACTATAACTGCAGTAAATAATATCTAAGCTAGGTTCACGTATTTATTTAAACAAAACAAGATATTTGTAAACGTATCTTCAAACTAATGATATATTCAGCAAAAATATCATTAACATTTGTAACTCTTCCAGTTCCACGCGTGTACTTTTTTTCATGTTTAAATCTAATTAGACCGCAATTGCGAACTTCTGAATGTAAATACACAGAATGTAAATACGCAGGGGATGTGGACTAGCTGCACCTATTGAGAAGATTTAGACGTCACTCGTGGTACCCGAGTCTAACACACACTTACACTTACAACACTACACTTACAGCTTTAAATTTTTACACTCACACTTACATTTAGGAAGACGATATTGATTTTTGCAAGCCTCAGTGTGCTTTTCGCCTTAAAATAATTTTTTTAAATGCAAATACACACACAAACACACAATATTTTACAGCCTGTATGTGGTTTTTAACGAACCTTCAAAAAGTGATTCAGAATTCAGGATTTGGAGCTATGTTTCTTGTTTCGGTTTTCTTTGACAACCCTCCTGGATAGATAATTTTTAAATAAACATTCTCTAAAACGTATGTAGACTTTTGGTTTTGACAGAACAAATTGTCCAATTGCAAAAACATTTTACAACTGATTTATTTGTGAAAATTTTGTAAATTAAATTTACCTCAAATGTATCGCATAGTCTCGAACAAAAAATATCTATCTCTTGGAAAATCTTGTATATTTGGGGTCAGAGAAAATTTGTTTAATACGAAAATATACATTGCGCACTATTGTGTATATAGTTTGTAATAAATAGCCGCCTCGGTGGCCTAGTTGATAGCGTACTGGGCTTTCACCCCGAGGACCCGGGTTCGATTCCCAGCCAGGGCTTGGCATTTTCATACGCTATAAATCATCCCACCGTCTGCATTAGCCCAAGTGTGCACAATAGTCGGACGTTAAACACAAAAAAAAGGTTTGTAATAATACCACTTTTCTGTTCGTATATTTGAACCGTTTAACAATTTTGATTTTAAACCATTTTTAAACGGAAAACCTATTAACAATTAACAAATTCTTGTTTTTACAAAAATCAGCCTCTAACAATGAAAATTAGCTCAAATGCGGCCCTCAAGTAACCAATTAAAAGTGTGATTTAATAAACAAAAAACGAACAGCTGTCCAGTTTCTCAAACATTATTTTATTCTGAATTATTCGTACGAATAATCTTTGGTTGTACTAGTGGACTTTAAATTAATCGAATCGTTATTTTATTGTAATAATATAACCTACACAGAATAAAAGGATTCATTTAGAACGATATCTGTGTTAAACTTTAGTTATGCATAAAGAGAGGAAATGCTTTTTATTTGTACCAAACAGCTGATTACATAAAATCAAAAACAGCTGATTTACATAAAAGGCACTTCCTTTGTTGACCGACCGAAGCGAGATCTTTATTTCAACTCGACCGTTCGACATTTCGTTGGTTTGTTTCACCGATTTGACCAGACGAGTTGAAAGATTGCTTTAAAATTTTTTAGGGGTTACCTTGTATAAAACCCGAATAACATACGTGTAGGATTTTGTTTACAATTCACCCTGTTTCAAAATGAGTGTAGTTCACCTCTGATGAGTGTAGTTGCTGACTATTTTCTGTACTATTGGATGGACGGCAAGACCTATCGCAATGGCTGTTTCGTGGAAAAAGAGCACGTACCAGTGAAGTTGATAAAGTAATATTTTTGGTAAATATCACCGCAGGACAGGTCAGGACGGCGGTCAGCAGTTAATCATAAATATTATTTCTCGAGTCAACACCCTTTTTTTCAGCACGTACTATTTAAGTGAGGTAGTTTTAGAAAGATTTTTAACCGGCTTCTGACATTGCAAAACGATTTTGCTCTAAAACTCACTGTTTGCGGAAAAATTCAACATAAAAACACTTTTAACTGTCATAGGAAAAACGGAATCTTGTACTGCGCATGCGCGGCATCACAAATCAAACAATATTTTGTATATTTTACGAAGCTAACTTATTAATCACGAATAGGCAGTCCCATTACAAATTCCACTTTATTACATAACTTGTTTAGAACAATTTCAATATTTACTTAAAATTTATTAAACTTATAGGTTATGTGGCCCTACTGACAGTCCCTGCCCGTCGTACAAGCCGGGACAACATTTCGATTACCAAACATATGTTTTGGACACTGTTTTTACAAAATATATTTGTGATTTCTCCTTCCATCGTGCATTTATCTGTTAATCGATCGTTTTTCGATTTATTTTTTAAACATATTTTCCCTTCCTTCCAACTACAGCCATCATCCCAACGACTACACTTATTCAAAAGATTGTGTTTGCTTAAAACTTTCATAGTGCGTAATTTCGCACGGACTCCCTGGTTAAGAATATAACGCTAGGTTTACTGTTAATTAAATTAAATATAACATTGTGTATGGTTGCACAGCGGTACAAATCAGCCGCTGCAAGCGTGGTTGACCAGCGAAGTAGGCAAGGTTGTTCATTGGTAAATTCCGAAATTGGGAGATAAAAATATAAATTTACCAAACCAGTTTGATAGTTTCTGATATTTTTTACACAGTTAACTGTTTAGGTCAATGTTGACAGTTGCCGGGACTATACGAATGTCGTATTGTAACGGGCGAGCTATATTAAGCTCTGATTTCCCAACGTACGAAATTTGCATAGAATACAAAATGACGACACTTTTATAATCAAATTTAAATTGAATAACGAGCGGGTTTCCAGCGAGGAGTTGGGACGTGGTATTCCCAAACGGCTGGTGGCTACGTCAAGATGAACCGGCGGCCATTGTGGAAATATTTCGTTAATTTTTTTTCTATCAATTCCGATTGGTGCTTGTACTCTCTGGTTGCGAAAAAAATTGAGACAAAGTCGTGGAATGCATCTTCTATTATGCAACAATATTTTGATTTTAATTTCGTGCTTTTGGAGCCATCGTGGTTATACCCAGACCCGTGATAATAAAGTGAGCAACATTAAAATTTCTATTTGTTTAAATAACATCTGAATAATCGTGCTCGATACGATATTTTAATATGTATTGTTAGTAGCAAAATTTTGAGGTTATGTTTAATCGAACAAACAACAATCGATTTGTGAATACCATAGATCGATCGATAATATTGTAATTATAGTTATCGATAGTAATTTTAATATAGTAAATGTAATTATTTCGGGAGCTATTGAAAACATTAAATTGCATCTTATGACATTACGTAACACAATTTTGATTGTAATTTCGTGCTTCTGGAATCGCCATCATGGTTATACCCAGCCCGTGATAATGAAGTGAGCAACATTTCGATTTATTTAAATAATATCTGAATAATCCTGTTTCGTTACAATATTTTTAATATGTATTGTTAGCAGCAAAATTTTGAGGTTATGCTTAATCGAACAAACAATAATCGATTGATCTGTGAATACAATAGATCGATCAGTAATTTAGTAATGCACTGTAATCTTCTCCCAGCATGCCCATTTACAGCTGCTTTGCCGTAATTAAGCAATTATTATTTCGATTTGATGACTGAAACTGCAAAGAACACTTCATTCAATCTCTACACTAGCTTTCTATTCCGAACAAACAAAATGACGCAATTTGTCTGGACATTGAAAATAAACGGACTAGAAGTACTGCCACCATTATAAAAAGCGTGCTCGATAACAGCGACTAAAGTCCAAGTAATTGGACTACCTGCTGCTATGAACGCTGTAAGCCGCAAGGACAGGTGACTATGAAAAAATAGACAATTCTATTATCTATTTAACTGTTGTTGAACGTTTTGCCGCAAGATGCCACTAGCAAAGAGCACTGACATATCTCTCATAAGGGTTATTATTGTAGTGCGTTTATAATCAATGGTCTGGGCTCACGCTGTGAGCTGCAAGGACAAGTGCGGGAGATTAAGAGAAGATCGACAGTACTATTATCTATTTAACTGTAGTTGAACATTTTGCCGCGAGATGCCACCAGCAGCAAACGCTCACATGTCTCTCATACAGGTTGTTATTGTACTACGTTTATATTTAATGGTCTGGGTTCACGCTGTAATCTACAAGGACGGGTGAGGGTAGACCATAAGAAAATATACAGTACTTTTATCTGTTTAATTGTAGTTGAACGTTTTGCCGCAAGATGCGACCAGCAGCGAATGCTCCCATGTATCTCATAAGGGTTATTGTTGTAGTACGTTTATATTCAATGGTCTGGGTTTGCGCTTCTGCCGTTACTGGCTGTTTAGTATGCGTTTTCAGGAGAAATGATCATAGCTTGGCCAAATGTTATTAGAAAAGATGATAAAACACTCTCCTCTCCTCTCCTGGCCTAGTTCTAACCGTTCAAGGCCACGAGCCCAGACTAATGCGTCAACTCTATATAGGCTATTTTGATTTTGATTTTATGGATGCAAACAAATGTGTTAGCACAATTTTTGAGTGCTTTGATCCGCTTTGGTTTATATTTGGTTCAACGGAAGAGATTTATGGGGGGGAGAGAAGAAAGGAACTATTAGAGCCTACATCACGGTAAGATGCAGATACGGAGAACCTTGAAATGATGGATGATCCTGATCTTCTGTACTGTTCTTTAAAGTTCATTAAAAATTTACTCACGCGCGCATGCGTATCTGTGTATGTGCACGTGCGCGTTAGCGTGTAGCCCAATTTGATTTAAACTTCACACACAAAGCCGTTCCGTGGCCGTTTTGGGCTTGTAAACAAGTTCGTTATTCAGAAAAACCGTTCAAACGTTTTGGAATTGCTTTTTTTACAAGACTTTTAAAATCCGTAGAATTTTGTTTTGTCTTACACGCTTTCGAAAATCTGATTTCGTCGACGCAATCAGCGTTAAAATTCCATTTAAAAAAATGAATTCGACGGCGGTCAGGGTTTTCGTATTTTAAATAAAATTTATTTATGCAGTCACAGCGTTGATTACAATTGAGGAATGAGGTTTTCAAAAACGGTGTACTAAAAAGTCGGTTTAACTCAAATGTTGTGTTATAAATATTCTTTTGAAAATTCGATTCCATCATGACAACGGGTTAGATGCGTATTGTGATCATTATACGTTTATATT
This sequence comes from Callitettix versicolor, assembly GCA_022606455.1. Taxonomy (NCBI): domain Eukaryota; kingdom Metazoa; phylum Arthropoda; class Insecta; order Hemiptera; family Cercopidae; genus Callitettix; species Callitettix versicolor. The sequence continues at coordinate 17,223,478 of CM040185.1, read as the reverse complement.
TGACTTCAGAATCATTCTAGAACACCTTGTATAAATATCAGATTTTTATCAAGATTTCAAAGCGAGGTATACAGAGTGCCGGTGTATGTAATACAGTATAGTTGTATTTCTTGCTAACCTCACCTCCCACTTGGTGTTTTCTTACTTAGTGAGCCCCCACTAGACAGGATAAAGGATGCATAAGAAGAGCTTTTTCGTAATTTATTTGCAAGCACATCTCACTTGAAGCGAAAGAAGAGAGAAGGGTTTTGCGGTAGTAGTGGCTTTTCACGAAGTTTCTGCTTTCTACTTTATTGCAACCGTTTTATAAAATTTAACTAATTTTATGACTATATCCTGTTTTAATTTCTCCAACTATAATTCTTTTGATCTTACTACTGATCGCTACTTACTACTTACTTACTGATCTTACTACTTTTGATCGCTAGTTAAGTTACTGAGGTTGAGGAAACTAACGGAAATAAAAAAAAAATATTTTCGATGCAATTTTCGAAAGTTTGAAGTGCGAAGTTTTTAAGTGATTACGATGGTGAAACAGAAATTCAAATAATCGTAGGATGACATAAGTGTTGTTAGAAACTCGCTTCCACACGTCAGCGAAATGCAGTAATTATTTTAAAATATTCTAAATTGACTGTTGCGCTCCGCGAAGTGCGGTACTATTTGAAACTACGTGAATGATTAGTATAAACGAAGAAGTTGTATTAGTGACGCTTTCTGGTTGCTTTCAGTACCCGTTTTTTAAAAATACATTGTGCGTTGTGCATACTTATAATGTACCAGATTTTCAAATAATTTCACGATGGAATAGATATTGTTGGAAATTTGTTTCCATCACGTCAGCGAACTGCGGCAATTATTTAAAAAAAAAATCTATATTGACTGTTGCGCTCCGCTAAAAGGCGGAACTATTTGGAACTACGTACATAGTTTTAGTATAAACGAAGGAATTGTATTAGTGACGCGAGTCAGGACCTTGGGTCACTGTTCCTGTCTTAGCCGCAGAAGTATAAAGGCCAGAAATGTAAAAATCTGTTCAACAAACAGTCTCACTGACCTCAATACACTTAATTAGTGTATTTTCTTTTACGCTTATATTGTTAAATCAATTCCTTTCAATTACACTACACTGATTTAAGTTAATATCAACAAAACATGATAAGCTGATTTTGAGAAATGTTGACAATTTTTTAGTTTTATAGTTTGCGAAAGTAATCATTTTGGGAAACTAGTATCGCATGAGAAAGTCTGCGCAGTGATTTGCAGCATTTAATTAACCGTTGGATTTTTTCCAACTGAAAAACTACTGGCACGAACTCTCTTAACAAAATGGCGAATATTCGCGAATACATTTACAAACTAAATCAAAATATCCCTGTTTTTGTACCAAACAGAAATATTCCCTTCGTTCTGAGCACTCGTGGTAAGAGACATCTGCAATATCCGCCTGTAAGGTTAGGTTGGCTACCCGCACAACTGCAGGCTAGAATGGGTTGCATGCACGTGATATTGACGGCGAAATAACTAAAAATTTAATATCCTTTCCATCTCTTTTCTTCAATAATAGCGTCTGTTGTTTGTGTCAAATTTTAAAAAATCGCAATATAAGACTGTCTCGCTGACGTGATAGAAGCGAAATAAAAAATATTTTCTTTATCTTACCCCTTTTTTAAACTCTTAACTTCACCATCATAATCAGAATATATTAGAATTTCAAAATTACATTGAAAATACGAAAGTAATGTCGCCTGCAATTTCCAACCCGCATTTGCTAAATTTCTACCCTGTTCCACTGAGTAATAGATTGTTACTCCAACGTATTAGAATAACAACTATGAGAGATTTGTGTACGCTCTCTGCTAGTGGCATCTTGCGGCAGAGTGTTCAACTACAGCTAGATTGATAATAGCACTGTCTAATTTATCAAACGCCTTATCCCCCTATCCTTGCAGCTTGCAGCGTTCGTAGCGGCAGATAGTCTAACTACTTGAACTTTAGCCGGTGATATCGAGCACACTTTATGTAATGGTGGCTGTATTTCTAGTACATTTATATTCAATGCCTGTTCAGACCACCAAATCACAGTGACTCGTAATTAGATTCGTTGTTCTTTTGAGTTGACTTCTACACAGGATAAGTATGTCCTCAGAGGAACTGCGTATACATTCCTGGCTGACAACCCTTCAGTTTTGGAGTATTGTGTTCCGCCAGCCCTGATATCGCAGTACTGTAAGGGTTGTTTTTCTTGCATCTTAAGTTTGTTACCTAATAGTTCTTCGGTTGCTATTTTTATTCACCTCCTCTCTTCTCAGTAATTATTGGTTCTAAATTGTTAATATACAAACCAATAGGCATTTCTATTTTGTCGATAGCTCCTGAAATAAAATTAACGTTCAAAATTTATGCCGATAATGAGGACAGGAATCAGCGTTACCGATAAGGGAAAAGCAACGCGAGTAACTGAGGCTCGAACTAAGAACCTTGACCGATGCTTTAGCCACATCGACCACCGAGTCATAAATACATAGGTACCTGTATATTTTGTTTGTATTGTTTGAACCCTTTTTAAATAATCGAGTAAGAAAATCTGTTAAATATTTTTTTTTATTAATTTTTCGAGTATTATTTTTATGGTGTTTTATGTCCATTGTTACATAAAATTACGATTCAAAAACAAAGAATTGTTTTTGCTTTGAACGTTTGCTTCTGATGTTTTTTTTTTTACTTTCAACCACGCGCAAGGGATCCAGAAAACTTAATAAAAGTTATCCGCAGTGAGCAGTCTGTTTATTTAGCAGTTACAAAAACATGTTCTCGCCCTTCCCCTCCCCCTCCCCCCCGCCTTAAACTCGCCCACAAAAACTGCCTGCTAAGCTGGTTCTTATAAATTCGATTATAATCTTGTGTACTCTGTGCTTTTATACGCTCTGTCTACTCAGTGTTCTTTTTATTCGAAAACTAATTTTCTACTTCCATAGTAGAAAACCTGTGGGGCGGCCATTATGTTGAGATCCAGACGACCTTGTAAATGAGCTCCGTACATTGTTGAAGGTTGTTAAAATTGTATATGCATGAAATGTACAAGTACGGCGCGAAATGCCAAGCATAGATCTTAAATTTTTAACTTAAGTGGAAAGAAAAAGGTTGGGTAACTTCTCGAAGCCGGATTTTAAAATGTTTAATATTTTGTTTAATTAAATATTTATTTGAAAATTACACCTTTACTTAGAGTGGCCACCAAAAGCGGAGCGGTCTACCAATGCACAATTGAACCTATTGTTTTTAATGTAACTGCGGCCACTGAAAGCGAGCGGATCCATACGACGCCGCTTGACTCCGCTCAGCTCAGTTTCGTTTTCAGTGGCCGCAGTTAAGTTAACAACAATAGGTTCAATTTTGAATGAGAGTTGCGCTCCGCTCAGCGTAACTCAGCTCCGCTTTTCGTGGCCACACAGTCTTACATGTTTAAATTTCACGGATAAAGCCTTGAAACTACCTTCTAACCGATTTCGAAACAACCGTTCAATGCGTTTGGCCAAAACGGCGTACACTCAGTTAAATCAGAAGCCACCGTCTTGGAAACAAATCGTAGATGGGGGAAAAATCTTACACATTATTTAGGTTTTTATACAACGCACATTCTATCAAATTTCAAAAGAATTGGTGGATGCATTTGGCCACTCGTTATTGTAAAGTAAGGCCGCCGTCTTTAAACGAACGTGAATGGGGAAAAATCTTACACATTATTTAGGTTTTTATACAACGCACATTCTATCAAATTTCAAAAGAATTGGTGGATGCATTTGGCCACTCGTTATTGTAAAGTAAGGCCGCCGTCTTTAAACGAACGTGAATGGGGAAAAATCTTACACATTATTTAGGTTTTTATACAACGCACATTCTATCAAATTTCAAAAGAATTGGTGGATGCATTTGGCCACTCGTTATTGTAAAGTAAGGCCGCCGTCTTTAAACGAACGTGAATGGGGAAAAATCTTACACATTATTTAGGTTTTTATACAACGCACATTCTATCAAATTTCAAATGAATTGGTGAATGCATTTGGCCACTCGTTATTGTAAAGTAAGGCCGCCGACTTTAAGCGAACGTGAATGGGGAAAAAATCTTACACATTATTTAGGTTTTTATACAACGCACATTCTATCAAATTTCAAAAGAATTTGTGAATGCATTTGGCCACTCGTTATTGTAAAGTAAGGCCGCCGTCTTTAAACGGAAGCGAATGGGGAAAAAATCTTACACATTATTTAGGTTTTTATACAACGCACATTCTATCAAATTTCAAAAGAATTGGTGAATGCATTTGGCCACTCGTTATTGTAAAGTAAGGCTGCCGTCTTTAAACGAACGTGAATGGGAAAAATCTTACACATTATTTAGGTTTTTATACAACGCACATTCTATCAAATTTCAAAAGAATTGGTGAATGCATTTGGCCACTCGTTATTGTAAAGTAAGGCCGCCGTCTTTAAACGAACGTGAATGGGGTAAAATCTTACACATTATTTAGGTTTTTATACAACGCACATTCTATCAAATTTCAAAAGAATTGGTGAATGCATTTGGCCACTCGTTATTGTAAAGTAAGGCTGCCGTCTTTAAACGAACGTGAATGGGGAAAAATCTTACACATTATTTAGGTTTTTATACAACGCACATTCTATCAAATTTCAAAAGAATTTGTGAATGCATTTGGCCACTCGTTATTGTAAAGTAAGGCCGCCGTCTTTAAACGGAAGCGAATGGGGAAAAAATCTTACACATTATTTAGGTTTTTATACAACGCACATTCTATCAAATTTCAAAAGAATTGGTGAATGCATTTGGCCACTCGTTATTGTAAAGTAAGGCCGCCGTCTTTAAACGAACGTGAATGGGGAAAAATCTTACACATTATTTAGGTTTTTATACAACGCACATTCTATCAAATTTCAAAAGAATTGGTGAATGCATTTGGCCACTCGTTATTGTAAAGTAAGGCCGCCGTCTTTAAACGAACGTGAATGGGGTAAAATCTTACACATTATTTAGGTTTTTATACAACGCACATTCTATCAAATTTCAAAAGAATTGGTGAATGCATTTGGCCACTCGTTATTGTAAAGTAAGGCTGCCGTCTTTAAACGAACGTGAATGGGGAAAAATCTTACACATTATTTAGGTTTTTATACAACGCACATTCTGTCAAATTTCAAAAGAATTGGTGAATGCATTTGGCCACTCGTTATTGTAAAGTAAGGCCGCCGTCTTTAAACGAACGTGAATGGGGTAAAATCTTACACATTATTTAGGTTTTTATACAACGCACATTCTATCAAATTTCAAAAGAATTGGTGAATGCATTTGGCCACTCGTTATTGTAAAGTAAGGCCGCCGTCTTTAAACGAACGTGAATGGGAAAAAATCTTACACATTATTTAGGTTTTTATACAACGCACTTTCTACCAAATTTCAAAAGAATTGGTGAATGCATTTGGCCACTCGTTATTGTAAAGTAAGGCCGCCGTCTTTAAACGAACGTGAATGGGAAAAAATCTTACACATTATTTAGGTTTTTATAAAACGAACTTTCTATCAAATTTCAAAAGAATTGGTGAATGCATTTGGCCACTCGTTATTGTAAAGTAAGGCCGCCGTCTTTAAACGGAAGCGAATGGGGAAAAAATCTTACAAATATATTGTTCGGGCTTTATGTACGGTATCTCCGTACCCAATTTGAAAATAATCGATTAATGCGTTTGTTCAAAACTGCGTCAGAAACAAACCAAATGTTAAAAGGTCGGGTTGAAATACAATCTTTGCTTCGTTCAGTCAGTTACAACTGCATAGGCATTGTGGTTTTTAAATATAGGAATGAGCGTATGGGCAGCTAATGGCATAAGACTTAAATCACCTGTTTTCAAAGGAATTTATAAACAAATAGGCTATATAAAACCGTGTAAATAGAATTATGTATATATAATGTGTTTTATGTGTGTGTGTGTGTGTGTGTGTGTGTGTGTGTGTGTGTGTGTGTGTGTGTGTGTGTGTGTGTGTGTGTGATATAATAATAATAAAATAATAATGCGATATTTTATATATATATATATATATATATATATATATATATACATATATATGTGTGTGTGTGTGTGTGTGTGTGTGTGTGTGTGTGTTTGTGTGTGTGTGTGTGTGTGTGTATTGTTTTTTTTTGCAATGCCAAAAAAGGTGGAAAAAATCTTTTATAGACTTCCTGGGGTAGGGTACCGTCACTACCCCAGAGTGTGGGACTCAAATTAAGTTCAAACTCAAGTTAAGATATATTGTTACCCACTAAAAAAAAACACCAAAAGCATTCCTCGTTTATAAAACCACCCCACGGAACCGTCGCCAAGCATTACTTCAAGGGAAGGTGGACCGGCTGACCGCCTACTCTTCTACAGCGTTGGCTCTCCTTTCTCGATCTTCAGCCGTCAACCTCTTCATGACCACTGCAGCGAATCCCGAATGGCCCTCCAGTTGGCCTCTGAAGCCATCATAGTCGCAACCAGACTTTCCGGTGTAATGCTGCCTCGCAGATATGTTTGTTTGCAGCTTCCTCGTCGAATCTCCCCGACATCGACTATTGCTCCGTCGATGTTTCTAGTGCTGGTCACTTGGACACAATGCCAGTAGGTATTCCGAGCCTAACCATTCTAGTAAATGCTTTAATTGTGTGAGAGAAGGATAGAAGGATAAAGGTTGTCCAAACCCACCACACTGCGAATTATGCCATGGGCTTAGGAAAGGCGTGTGTGTGTGTGTGTGTGTGTGTGCTTAGGTAATTTCCATTTGAAAATGAGCTATTAGAGTTTCGAATGTGACATGGCTTAAGACTTAATATCGTCAAATGAGCACCGATCCTGGCCTCATTGTCGGGTCATTAAAACATTTTTATAAGTGCTTTAACACTGTAATATAGTCGTGAATGCGTTGTGGTGATAAGCTAACATAGCGTAGTGTTATTCAGTATTGTTATTCATTGACAATTCGTTTCCATAGTGTTTACTATTGCATACATTTACAGCTGCGGGCGTATTGAGCACTGTGCGGTAATTCAGATACAATAGTGTAAACATATCAGATTTTCACTTCTCAGGTAGGATGACTGTCGCGTTCTGTAATAGATGTGTTTTTTTTATAAATAGCCGAACGTAAAAGTTTATAAAATTTCCGCATTTCACGCGCAGCGCAGTCTGGCTACAAAGACGGGTGTATTATATTTCCGCTATTATGCTAGATTTATGGCGTTAGGAAGATCAACCACGTATTAAATTACTTTTTTATTCTTCGCACAACTTGAGTCATATTTTCCAGGAAAAGCGGCAGATAATTTTTCCTCTTCAATCCTTCTATAGGACTGAATAATCGCGGCACGCAACTGTCTCGTCAGCGTGCAGTGACGACAGACTAAAAGTTTTTCATTAATTTTTTTTATATAGAGACTTACTGTGGTTGTCTCCCAACCACCTGATGTGCGGCGGTCGTTTTAAATTCAAAAGTTAAAATATCAAAATAGTTTTAATTACTGTTTGTTTTAAATTTACAATTTTAAATAATGAAAAATAGATTTAATTATTCTTTGTTTTGAATCTACAATTTTAAAGAGTTAAAAATAGATTTAATTACTGTTATTTTTAAATTTACAATTTTAAATAATGAAAAATAGATTTAATTACTGTTTGTTTTAAATTTACAATTTTAAAGAGTTAAAAATATATTTAATTACTGTTTGTTTTAAATTTACAATATTAAAGAGTTAAAAATAAATTTAATTACTGTTTGTTTTAAATTTACAATATTAAAGAGTTAAATATATATTTAATTACTGTTTGTTTTTAATTTACAATATTAAATAGTTAAAGATATATTTAATTACTGTTTGTTTTAAATTTACAATATTAAAGAGTTAAAAATATATTTAATTACTGTTTGTTTTAAATTTACAATATTAAAGAGTTAAAAATAAATTTAATTACTGTTTGTTTTAAATTTACAATATTAAAGAGTTAAATATATATTTAATTACTGTTTGTTTTTAATTTACAATATTAAAGAGTTAAAGATATATTTAATTACTGTTTGTTTTAAATTTACAATATTAAAGAGTTAAAAATATATTTAATTACTGTTTGTTTTAAATTTACAATATTAAAGAGTTAAAAATATATTTAATTACAATATTTTACTTTATTATTAGATTAAAGGAAATCATAATAAGCCAAGTGATTTTACATCCACTTGAGTCTTTTGTAGGTTGATACAATTATAGCTATTACACCTACAGTTCTGACTTGTCGTTATATGTTCCGTAGATGATTTCTTTAATATACATTTACATTTTTGACAATCTATGACCTTGATACTCATATTCCTAAGATCATTCCTTTATTCTTTAATCCGATTTTGAAAGAGCCTTTGGGAGGCTGGGGCCTAAAACTTGCTACAGTAACTCGACTTTTTTTCAATCATAGCCGGCGATTACAAGACTTTAATATTTCTTCTATTACTATCAATACATTTTCCTTAAGCTGAGTTATACATTAAAGCTTTACAAGACTTTAATGTTTATTCTAGTACTATCAATACATTTTCCTTAAGCTGAGTTAAACATTAAAGCTTTACAAGACTTTAATGTTTATTCTAGTACTATCAATACATTTTCCTTAAGCTGAGTTAAACATTAAAGCTTTACAAGACTTTAATATTTATTCTAGTACTATGAATACATTCTCCTTAAGCTGAGTTATACATTAAAGCTTCACAAGACTTTAATATTTATTCTATTACTATCAATACATTTTCCTGAAGCTGAGTTATACATTAAAGCTTTACAAGAATTTAATATTTATTCTAGCACTATCGATACATGTTCCTTAATCTGAGTTATACATTAAAGCTTTACAATACTTTAATATTTATTCTAGCACCATCAATACATGTTCCTTTAGCTGAGTTATACATTAAAGCTTTACAATACTTTAATATTTATTCTAGCACTATCAATACATGTTCCTTAAGCTGAGTTATACATTAAAACTTTACAAGACTTTAATATTTATTCTATTACCATCAATACATTTTCCTGAAGCTGAGTTAAACATTAAAGCTTTACAAGACTTTAATATTTATTTTATTACCATCAATACATTTTCCTGAAGCTGAGTTATACATTGAATCTTTACAAGACTTTAATATTTATTCTATTACTATAAATACATGCTCCTTAAGCTGAGTTATATATTAAAGCTTTACAAGAATTTAATATTTATTCTAGCACTATAAATACATGCTCCTTAAGCTGAGTTATACATTAAAGCTTTACAAAACTTTAATATTTATTCAAGTACTATCAATACATGTTCCTTAAGCTGAGTAATTAGTCATACGTAAAAAATTGTAACTAAAGTTTTTATTCTAAGTATTTGCTAGTAGACGTTTCGAAGTCGATCCTCAAACTTGAACCAGTATGAAACTGTAACACAATTGTTGGATCACCACTAACGGCTCGGTAAATTAAGTATTTTTTAAATTACATGTCCTGAGCTATAGGCTATCTAAAATAACCACAGTACCTGGATGGTTGGTGTAGTTCAGAGCTCGAACTGCATCATGGGTACATGGGGCGGTAATTCACATTTCGACTTGACTTTTTTTTCTCTACTACATCAGCAACACTTCTCGTTTTGGACGTCGGTCGTAGAGATAGACGATAGTCTGGTTTCGCTGATTGCGCACCGGTCCCCCTCCTAACCGCTTTACTTTAATTGCCTGTCACGACATTAGATGGCGTCTACCGCGTTCGGCGGGGTATTTAGGAGCTTTACTTCTTGAGTTGCATCGAGCGTGGCGCAACATTGAAACAGAAACACACATTTGTGTTTTAGTATTTCAAAAAAATATGAAAACGAAATCTGGACTGCCACATCCCACACAAAACTTTGTGTGGTGATAATGTGATTTCACTATCGCCGTGCGGAGGAAAGTATCTGTATTAATTAGTATTTATAAAGTTTCAATATTTCATTAAAAAACGTGATTTTTTTAAACATTTGGTGAAGTATCCAACTCTTTTTAAGTCAATTTTCGTGTTAATTGTGAATCAAATATTAGTATGAACGACAGAGTGTTAAAAACACTCATTTTTTAGAGAACATGAACTATGCACATTTCTTGGTCTCGGTTGGGGAGGGTGTTTTTCTGCATATATTAAAATACTGTTTAGTGAGCACTTGATACCACAGCTTCTGTTACCTGTATCAATAAACTTTATAGTGTTGCTTTTGTACTGTGTCCTTTGTAGATCTATAGTGTCCTCTTTCTGTACTCCCGAGGTGCTTAGTTACGGCGCCATGTCCAGTATTAGTCTCTTAAGAAAGTCGAGGATTCGAGGCGGTTAAATCCTTCACATCTAATTGACATTGATTTCCCAGTTCAATATTGAAGTACTTGCAAAATTGTCATTTTAACGTTACAGACAGACAGACAGAAATGTGTTTAACGTCAGTTTTGGCAGGGCACTTTTCAATGCATGAAACGCAAAAAACTATACTTAGGAGGTAACGCTCTCTCTCTCTCTCTCTCTCTCTCTCTCTCTCTCTCTCTCTCTCTCTCTCTCACACACACACACACACACACACACACACACACACACACACACACACACACACACACACACACACACAATCACACACACACATATGCACACATACACACACACACTCTCTACACACACACACACACACGCGCACACATGCGCACGCGCACACACACACACACACACACACACACACACACACACACACACACACACACACATCACACATACAATCACACACACACACACACACACAACACTCTCTCTCTCTCTCACACACACACACACACACACACACACACACACACACACACACACACACACACACACACACACACATATGCACATATGTGTATACACACACACACACACACACACACACACACACACACACACACACACACACACACACACACACACACACACACACACACACACACATAATCACACATACAATTACACACACATATGCACACATAAACACACACACTCTCTCTCTTCACACACACACACACACACACACACACACACAAAACACACACACACACACACACACAATCACACATACAATCACACACACATATGCACACGTACACACACACACTCACTCTCTCTCTCTCTCACACACACACACACACAAACATAATCACACATACAATCACACACACATATACACACATACACACACTCACTCTCTCTCTCTCTCTCTCACACACACACACACACACACACACACACACACACACACACATATAATCACACATACAATCACATACACATATGCACACATACACACACACACACTCACACACTCACTCTCTCTCTCTCACACACACACACACACACACACACACACACACACACACACACACACACACACACACACACACACACACACACACACACACACACAAACACACACACACATAATCACACATACAATCACACACACATACGCACACGTACACACACACACACACACACACACACACACACACACACACACACACACACACACACACACACACACACACACACACATATATATATATATATATATATAATTGTAAATGAGGTCATGATTAGCGTTTATTTTAAAGTCCTGGGTCTGATGATGGGCTAAAGTCCTGGGTTAAAGTTCTTACCATGATGGCCACTCTAGAAGTTATTTTTTTAAATAAAATTGTTCATTTGAAAATCTACTCTAAGTTTTTAACAGGAGTGAGCGCTGTATGGAAGCCTTGTTCCCTGAGCTGCGGCCGGTTTCTACCTGATTAAAATTTAACAATGTTATTCCATCCCTGACGCCAAGCGTTAGCTTTGCATTTGCAGAGGGGAGGGGTGAGCGGGGTATAAAGTACATTTAACTGGCTCACTCACCCACAGCGTACTAATTCATTCGTTAATTAATTAATTTCAATTTTTAAATAACGAGCCATTATGGTAACACCCAAACCCGGAATCGAACTTCACCTCTAGAATGTCTAGAACACGTTTTTCGGGGTCAGTAAAAAAATTATATTTATAATAATTGTTATTAATATTGCTAGTTTTTAACAACATAACCTGAAACTTATTATCAGCTGTTCAATGAAATCAGCTGATCGTTACGCAATATAAAACAACTGATATTTTACTATGACCGCAGTAAATAATATCTAAGCTAGGTTCACGTATTTATTTATTTAAACAAAACAAGATATTTGTAAACA
>CM040185.1:17178629-17206129 GCA_022606455.1 Callitettix versicolor | reverse complement strand
ATTTCTCCTAGATATTTAAATTGTTCTACTAGTTTTATAACTTACATTTATTTATAGAGCTTTATTTAATTTTGTAATTTATTATAAAAAATATAATAATTTTTTAACTGAAGTCGTTTCTCTTTGTTTTACAGTGTAAGCTTTTGTCACAATATTTACGCATTTTAAGCTGACCACACAGCTGAACCTCAGCTGTTTTATAAAACATTGTAACGTCTCACACAGGTGAAAACCTCAGGATAAGTGTATTAGTTTCTCTTCTACAATAATAGGTATATAAAAGTAGGTCAGATTTTTTTATAAGGAAATTAGTTATACCCGGATGTGTATAATTTAAAACTAAAAAATACGTTTTGATGGGAAAATATACATATTTTGTTTTATTTAAAGACGACGAATTGATTTCATTTCAAATAATAATTAAATTTAAAAAGATTATCTCTATTTTATTAAATATTTTGAGTGAAATAATTATTTGTAAAACTAAAAATAATGACTAAATCTAATTAAAGCAATAAAATCAGTAGTTCTGATAATAAGCGGGAAAAAGTCACCGAGTTTGTTCGATTTTCTGAACTGCTTTTGTAATACCAACTTCGGTGTTGATTTCACATTTATAAATATAGACTTACTTTAATAACGCATTGCAATTTGTTTATCCAAATGCTGTAAACTCAGACAAATTGCGAATTGTTTTTCACCTTTATGAAGTGAAATAAGAAGTAAACAACCTGGCTGAACTTTAACGACAACCTCAGGATGGGTTCGTGAACCAGAAAGTAAACTTCAGAGGCTCGGCTTCTTTAAATTTTAATTGGGTTTTAATTACGTCTTAATTAAGTAAAGTTAATCGTCAGTTCTGCGTGACGAATGCGCAGTAAAACGCTATTTATATCCGTCTGCGCAGAAGCAGATTCTTGAAAGGAAATTGTAATTGTTTAGTATAAATGTTGTTTGTTACCTCGTTTAAACAAGATTTTTAAGGTTGTAGATTTACTGAAATTGAACAGCTGAATGTGAGAATTTTTTTTTTTTTTTTTTTTTTTTTTGTATAGCAACTTTTACTTCTTTGCGTTGTTGGAAACATTGTATGCTTCTTAACATGTTTACAACTTTTACTTCTTAACAATGTTGGCAACCCTTGCTTCCTAACAATTTTAACAACATTTATTTCTTAACATGTTTACAAACTGTACATCTTATCAATGTTGGCAACCCTTACTTGTTAACAATGTTGGAAACTTTTACTTCTTAACAATGTTGGCTTGCCTCCCAATTTTGCCATGTTTACAACCTAACAATTTTAACAACATTTATTTTTCATGTTTTAACTTTACTTCTTAACATGTGCAACCCTTTCCTAACAATTTTAACAACATTTATTTCTTAACATGTTTGCAACTTTTACTTCTTAACAATGTTGCAACCCTTGCCTCCTAACAATTTTAACAACATTTATTTCTTAAACATTTAACTTTTTTCTTAACATGTTTACAACTTTTACTTCTTAACAATGTGTGCAACCCTTGCCTCCTAACAATTTTAACAACATTTATTTCTTAACATGTTTACAACTTTTACTTCTTAACAATGTGTGCAACCCTTGCCTCCTAACAATTTTAACAACATTTATTTCTTAACATGTTTACAAACTGTACATCTTATTAATGTTGGCAACCCTTACTTGTTAACAATGTTGGAAACTTTTACTTCTTAACAATGTTGGCAACCCTTGTCTCCTAACAATTTTAACAGCATTTATTTCTTAACATGTTTACAAACTATATAACTTATCAATGTTGGCAACAATTACTTGTTAACAATGTTGGAAACTTTTACTTCTTAACAATGCTGGCAACCCTTGTCTCCTAACAATTTTAACAACATTTATTTATTAACATGTTTACAAACTATATATCTTATCAATGTTGGCAACCCTTACTTGTTAACAATGTTGGAAACTTTTACTACTTAACAATGTTGGCAACCCTTGCTTCCTAACAATTTTAACAACGTTTATTTCTTAACATGTTTACAAACTATACAACTTATCAATGTTGGCAACCATTACTTGTTAACAATGTTGGAAACTTTTACTTCTTAACAATGTTGGCAACCCTTGCTTCCTAACAATTTTAACAACATTTATTTCTTAACATGTTTACAAATTATATATCTTAGCAGTGTTGGCAACCCTTGCTTGTTAACAATGTTCGCAACTTTACTTTTTAACAGTGTTGGCAACTCTTACTTCTTAACAATGTTGGGAACTTTTACTTCTTAACAATGTTGGCAGCCCTTACTTCCTAACAATTTTGCCAACCCTTACTTCTTAACAATGATGGCAACCTTTACTTCCTAATAATGTTGGTAACGCTTAGTTCCTAACAATGTTGGCAACCTTTACTTCTTAACAATCTTGGCAACTTTTATTTCCTAACAATGTTGGCAACCCTTATTTGTTAATAATGTTGAAAACTTTTACTTCTTAACAATGTTGGTAACGCTTACTTCCTAACAATTTTGCCAACCCTTACTTCTTAACAGTGATGGCAACCTTTACTTCCTTATAATGTTCTTAACAATGTTGGCAGCCCTTGCCTTCTAACAAAATTTAATAACATTTATTTCTTAACTTGTTTACAAACTATACATTTAATCAATGTTGGCAACACTTGCTTATTAACAATGTTCGCAACTTTTACTTTTTAACAATGGTGGCAACTCTTACTTGCTGACAATGTTGGCAACCTTTACTTCTTAACAATGTTGGAAACTTTTACTTCTTAACAGTGATGGCAATCTTTACTTCCTAATAATGTTGGTAACCCTTAGTTCTTAACATGTTGGCAACCTTTACTTCTTAATAATGTTTGCAACTCATTTTTTAACAATATACCCTTATTTTCTTATACCCTTATTTTTTTTTGTATCTCTTACTTATTAAAAATGATTATAACAATTACTTTTCAGCAATAAAAGCTCTTAAGTACATGAAAGTAAGTAATGGACTCTCCTCAGTACAAACTCGGTTAGAAAGCATTTGACAAAAAACAGAAAATTTTGGTTCAAACCTCCAAAATCGGCTAATTATTGCTTTGGATTCAGATATAGATTCATAACTCAAATAACTTTAGCAGAGTTTTTGATATTCATAATTACTGTTCAGATATAAATCGAGAAAATTCTTACCATATCGCTGTAAAGTTATTTTTGGTTTTTATTATCAGAAAAATTATTTTTTTCAAATATACCGACACGTAAGTTTTGTTTGGGTATTTATTTGAACACTTGTTAAATACTTGTTTTGATTAAATGTGAGAAAGTTTGTGCAGTCTTTTACACTATTTATTTAGAATTACTTATTTTTTTAACAATGCTGACGACATATCTAACAACCATAGCAAGTATTACCTTTTAACAACATTTTCAATCCTCCTATGCTTCTTAACAATGTTTACAACCCTTACTTCTTAACAATGCTGGCAATCCTTACTTCTTAACAATATTGATAACGAATATTACTTCTTACAATATTTTCAAAACGTAATTGTTATGGAAAGTTAACAATGTTGGTAACACTTCTTGGATAACAATATTTGCAAACCATAATTGTTGAAAATGTTGGAAACCCTTATTGTTAACAACAATGACAACCCTTACTTCTTAACAATGCTGGCAATCCTTACTTCTTAACAATATTGATAACGAATATTACTTCTTACAATATTTTCAAAACGTAATTGTTATGGAAAGTTAACAATGTTGCTAACACGTCTTGGATAACAATATTTGCAAACCATAATTGTTGAAAATGTTGGAAACCCTTATTTTTAACAACAATGACAACCCTTACTTCTTAACAATACCGATAATACTTACTTTTTTAACAATGTACCATTTACGTAAACGAAACAAACGTTATCTTCCAACAAAATAATCTAGTTCGAGGTATATTTAACTGCAGTTTATTTTATGTTGATGTTTTTGCACCATTTAAGAGACAATCATTTTGTACGTCTCGCTATACAATGGCAAACCAAATTGCATTAATGCTATTGTTCCTAGTGAAAGTACTGCGCGTTACAGACAAGTACGATGTATTATGCTCATTGTGCACTGGTGTACTATTGTCATTACGTCTGTAAGCTACTTTGTCTGAATACTGCAATTTATAACAATTATTCAACAATGCTATGTTGTGTTACAAGCATGTACACTAAATGCATACGGTAAATATGTCTGGTAACACAAATTATGCATCACATTTAATAAAAGAGGAACACATACTGCGAGAAATAGAAAACTCAATGAAGGTACTACATATGGCAGAAAAAGGAAGATGTATGAACATTTTAGAGAACTTGGAAATTATTAAATCTAAATTAAAGGGAGAAAACATAATAAATGAACAGATATCGTCGCAAGCAGATATTACGTTTAAAAATCTAAAAATTTTCAAAAATTGACAAGAAGGACGACCGTTGAAGAGAAAGTTTGAAAGGAGCCAATCGAAAACGTATGATTTTGAAGAGCCAATCAGAAGCGAGCGCGTCAGGTTTAATGTACACGTGTTGAATAGAGGAGGGGTACGAGGTGGAAATAGAAAATTATAAATAGGACGGGCCATAATATTGGTGACCAGTATAGATATAGTTTTTGAAGATGGAGGTTCTCCGAAACGCGTCAACGAAAGTAGAATTGACGAAGCTAGGGAAGGCAGATCATTATACTGAACATAATCTGGTAACACAACTGTAACACACAGAAACTATCTGGTAGTTTTATTAAGCAATCACGTTTTGATTAGTGAATTTCGTTTGAAAACTTGTCTCTTAGAACAGGTATCAATACCTGGAGTTATCGATCCAGGTTAATACCTGGAGACCATGAAATGATAGAGAACATTTTGACTGCGTGAGTGCGCATGGTCCAATTTTATTCAGTCTTAGAAAAAAACATAAAACAAAATCATCTTGGTATCAGCTTGGACTAAATTGATACTCTGCAGAAAAATTTAAATGTGAAAATAAGAAACGAACACAACCGGCAAAAGAGTGAAGATTCACTAGAAATTTGTGGATTATTAAACACTTAATTAATAAAATGCAAAACACATAAGTGATAAGTCATTGCTTCTTTTTTAAATTTTTTTGGCCTTATGGGACCACTTTAGTCTAAATTTCAGTTCTTCCTAACATTGGGCTGTAATTTTTTTCTCCAATAATCCCTCATTCGATCAGATTGTTGCTGACTACATCTATGATCACTACCTTCTTGTGTCTCTTCGGTTTATCTGTTGCATCATCTATTTTCAGTCCTGAGGTCTCTGAGGACTTGTGTGATGTATATTCCCTGTGTTTTCCTGTTGATGCTTCTCATTACCAGTTGTCTCAGGATTCTGTCCTCCGGCATTCTTAATATGTGAAAGAAGTGGGAAATTCTTCGGTTTTTCATTACACTGAGAACTGGCTCGATATATTTGTATACTGTTTCATTGGTGGCTATTCTTCAGGTCCCGTCTTTCCGGTAGCTTTTGTTGAGACACGTTCTGATGATCCTTCTCTCTATCTTAAGCAGCGGGTCCGTCTTGTTATTGTTTTTGATTTGGAAGAGACATTCCTTCTTTATTGTATTATCCGGGAAAAATACTAGAATTCAAACGTTTACCAGATCGGTCACGGCTGCTAGGCACTCTTCCATTTCGGAATGGTAAAGTGACTTCGTGTTATCTTCTAAAGTTGACCGGATCCTTTTATTTCCTTCTGAGCAAGCTGTGAAGTTGTTCCGGGTGTTGGTAGGCGCCGTGTAATTGTTCTGTAGTGGATATTCCGACCTGTATTTGTACTCGAAATTAGGACTGAAACCATAATTTCTCTAGTTAAAACCAGAGAAAGAACGCACCAATCGGGATGAAGCTACTGTATACGGGAGATGCGAGGTGGTGCGCCGGCAGTAATGTCTGGGCAGAGATACGCGAGCACTGCGAACCAATCAGAAGCGAGTATTTGTTAACGGAAGAATTGTGAACTAGGTTCGCAGGCGTAGTCTCTTTTGAAAAGTGGGAGACAAGTTCGGAAATTTATCGTGAATGATTTTCGTAACTAGGTTGTGTAACTGTTCCTACGTTGTTTAGGCGGTGACAACTTTTCAAAAAAGTCATAAAATCACGTTTGACTCTAAACACTGCGTTTCGAGGCGAGTTGCCGCAGGAAGAAACCATTTGAAAACTTATTTGTAGCAAATTTGTTTACTTACAGCGCGGGCCATGTAAGACCGCCATTTTTACTCTTACTAACATCTACAGTTAGCTTAGCGCTTGTACTTGTTCTGGCCATAATTGTACTAGCCACTCACAAAACATCAGTCTGTGTAACCATAATCACAAAAACGGTTTTCAAAATGCTAAATGTATGCCAATAAATAATGAAACAACTGTTTTATCACCAGTAAAGTAACCTACTTTAATAACCGTTTGTAACACCAAACGAAACACCATGCAATAGCGATAAAGAAGGGTCAATGTTTTTGGAACTGCGTGGAATTCCCCCGCGCTCCTTGCTCTGTCCTCACCCTTCCCTTACAAGGTCACGCGCTTAGCTACAAGCCTTCTACTGTACAGTATGTTATTTTAGTCCCTACTTCACGGATTTACTTAATATTTATCATCCCCTCTGCAAAACGTTTGCCTTAAGTTTTACGTAAAGCAAAACACACCAACCGAGCTTGAATAAAATAATTTGCATAATACAGGGTGAAATTATGTCCAAACTCACCCTACACTCGATAAATCCTGGTTAATTTATCCTGCGGGCGATCTACGGAGCCTGTTAATTAAATTTCTTACAGTAATAATAACGGCTCGGTTCTTCAGAGTTAGATGACCTTTGTTAAGGAGCGGGAACACTGTCTAGCTGACTTGATGGAAGCGAATTTCCTATATTTTGTTTTAAATCGCACTTCTTTGAAAATCTGATTTCACCTTCATAGAATCTTTGTAAGCTGGCGTTTAAAACTTTAATATCGCTTTGAAAATGAACCCTGACCGCGGTCAAATTAATTTTCATTGTATTTAAAACTTTTCGAGTACTAATGCACATCTCAACTCTGATTGCGAAGATGAAATCATATTTTCAAAATGATGACATAAAATTTTACGAATTTAAAATTGCCGCCATTTTGAAAGTGTTTAACTAATATTTCAGGATAACAAACTTGTCTAAGCTATAAACCTGTTACCGTAAGAAATGTTTGTGTCAAGTTTGAATCAGATCGGACTAAAAATGAGAACGTGAGCGTGCTAAAAAACACGTACA
The DNA here is from genome assembly GCA_022606455.1 of Callitettix versicolor. Lineage (NCBI taxonomy): Eukaryota > Metazoa > Arthropoda > Insecta > Hemiptera > Cercopidae > Callitettix > Callitettix versicolor. The sequence continues at coordinate 17,198,813 of CM040185.1, read as the reverse complement.
CGCGCGCACGCACACATGCGCGCGCGTACGTGCACACACATAAACAAACTCGTGCACGTACACACACACACATACATTTATATATATATAAATTTAACAACCCTTAAAAAGTGATCTAGAGGTTAGGATCGGTGTTCGTTTCGAAGTCCCGGGTCTGGGTGCAAGGTAATTCCTTACCACGATTGCCGCTCCAATCGCTCATAACGGAAATTCCTTAATAAGTTCTTTTTTTAAATGTCAAAAATTGTAACGTATTTTATAAAGATCCATTGTTATCGCGACTGTCAAATGACTTTAAATTTGTATAAACGGAATACACTTGCTTCCAAGTGACGCTGTCGCGCTTTGAAAGCAATCTCTGCTTCTTCTTGGCCTACTGTAGTGTGAAATAACGCTGCCTCCCATGCGTGTGATGGGCTTGTTGACCACGCCTGATCGGAGCAGTGTAAAATGACGCTTTCACGTTTTGGCGCATTGGCAAACTGTTAAGTAGGAAATTGGCCACCGTTTGCCGTCAAACCGTGAACACAGAGACAGCTAATTAGAATCACTGGCTTATTATTTTATGGCGCAAAATGTGTAGACCTCAATTTAAAAAAAAACAACTTTAACGCATTCTACAAATGGTGTAGAAATATTGTATGAACATTTTAAAACGAATTGTTTCTCAAAGATGTTTAGATTTAGCATTCAAACACTCAAATAAAACTATGTTCTTTTCGGATTATATTACCCGATTATACAAAGTTGTACAATGTTGTTTTGTCGATAGCTTCTGGCGGATGCAGCTGAAATGAACAATTGATGAGTATAGTGATCTCCCCGTACCTTTAACTTATTCTATTTTCACTCATTTACTCATGGCAGGCACGCGCGTGCGCACACACACACACACACACACACACACACACACACACACACACACACACACACACACACACACACACACACACACACACACACACACACACACACACACTACACAGCTTGGCTACCCGTACTGATAACTTAAATGACAGGCCTAATGGTGTATCAAAAGGATCCCTGGGATACCTGGCAACCTCCCTGTGTACCTTAGATTTACCATGCACGCGGGGCTCTGTGCCGGCGGATATCATTTCCCTAGGTATTCATAGATACAAAATGAGTAAAAATGTAAATATAATTAGCGGGAACTCAATACACAACAAAGCTGGCTGCACAACCTCCGTAATAAAGAGAGGGGATGAAAAAGAAATAGCAGAGTAAGCATCTGCATACACCTCAATAACAAATTGGGAAGTCACCATTTAGAAGTGGGGGGATATATCTTTATATATTGGGTCAAATTTGAACCGATTTCAGTTTCTAGCTTTATGTGTGTGTGTGTGTATATATATATACACATATATATATATATATATATATATATATATATATATATATAACTTCAAATATCTGGGAGAAATTCTTGAACCCACAGGTGGCAAGAAGGCTGCGCAAAAGGTTCGGCTACTGAGAATGAAGAGGGCTCTTGGTATAACGCGTGATATCTACAATAAGAGATGTATGTCGACGCACACAAAAATCAGACACTACAACACAGTCATAAAACCGGAGGTTTTAAGCGAGACGCTAGCACTCCACACAAAAGCTACCATGGAGGGTATTTTGAAGGAAGAACGCAAAATCTTGAGGAAGATCCCTGGTCCGAGATTAACAGAAGATGGATACAGGTTGCACTCCCGGAAGACCACAGAGAAGATATCGAACCTGGCAGCAGATATCAGAAGAAGGAGGCTTCGGTTCTATGGACACATCAGTAGACTCCCAACAACGAGACTTGCCAACAGAATCCTTAAGTATATACAAGGTGTCAAATCAACAACGTCGTGGATCGCACAAGTCAGAATAGACCTACATGACGCAGGAATAGACTCAACAGATGTTGAAGACAGGCACGCATACAGGAGAAAGATGCTCGGTTGGAAGGTCCCAGAGAATGAAATCCCAAAGAGAGCAGGGGTAAAATGGACGGAGGAGCGGAAGAGGATCCATGGGGACAGGATGATGGAGGTGTGGAGGATTAGAAGGAACAAGACATGAGTCGGAGTGCTTTGCGTGATCCAACAGGGTCTATGCGCAAAATAATAATAATAATAATAATATATATATATATATATATATATATATATATATATATATATATAAAGAGAGAGGGAGAGAGAGAGAGAGGGAGGGAGGGAGAAAAACAGATTTTCAGATAAAAACAAGACGCCTTGTATTCATCATACAAAAAAAATGTAATAAAATAGGTACACTATACGGGCATCACGTGTAAATTTTTACTTTCTAAAAGTAATTAATTTGTTGTTTTAGCAAATTTCCATTGAAAAAATGAACTATTGGAGTTGCCATTATGATAAGACCCCAGACTCGTAACCGTAAAATGAGCACTGATCGTTAACTCTAAATCACTTTATGAGAGGTAATTAAAATTGTATATATATATTAGCACGTTTAAGTTTGCAACTTTGATTCATACTTAGCACGAAAATCAATTACTATAATAGCTTAGACATGTTCCTCAACCAGTAAAATTCGTTCAACAGTTTCAAAATAGCGCGGCCATTTCAGACTTTTTAGAATTAATCGCTTTTTTTATTCGTAATGTTTTTGAAAATCGAATTTTACCGTCGTAATCAGCGTCGATAACTGCATAAATTTGCGTTATGATTTCTCAAAACCAGTTGAAATTAAGAAATTTAATTTGACGGCGGTCAGGGTTCATTTTCGCATGTTTAGCGTAATTTGAAAGTTTAAAATTGTAATATACGTGGATTTTAATATCGTGCTTATATAAGAAAAAGATTAAGAAAAATATTTTTCAATATTCGCTTCTATCACGTCAGCGAGACAGCTGCGTGCCGCGACCATTATTATCAAACAATGTAATACAGAAAGACGTAAACGTTAAACCACGAATTTCGGATGCTTTATAACCGTAACTTTTTAATCAAAACAAACAAATGAAAGATGTTTTTTCCGAGTAACACGGTTTAATATAAAGCGGAGGACACATTAAAGGGCTTATTAGATCTCGCTTGCTTCTCATTTTAAATTTTATTCGGTAGAATTCTTTTAGTACAAGGTTATTTAGGCTCTTGTATTCAATTTGAGGGTTCCTATTGCGCAGGCGTTGAACAAAATAAGAATGTAATATTGCAATCAGGTTTTTCATTTTTTCGTATTCAATTACTTTAGGGCGTAGCGGGTGATTTATTAGGCGATTTGATAAATACGTATTTTGGTGAGAAAGAAAATGTTCAGGCAGATGTTTTTAAAAGCACTTATTGAAGGGCACAGTAGGTTTGTTTCTTGTCCGATAGTTGAATTGCATTTTAAGTTACATTTATTCAATAGTGAATTACATTTACACCAAAGACGAATTACTGATATGTCCTTCTATTTTGATACTTACAGTGGTTTGCATAAAAATTTAATCGTGACACTCAACTGTCTTGTTGACCTGATAGAAGCAAATTTTCAAAGTTACAGGTATACTCGCAACAATCCGGCTTGACCAAATAATCAGTCGGTGTTATTTATTTGTGTTATTTAAAAAAAAAAGAAAATTAGAATCATTACGTCAAACCAAGTGTGCCAACAGCAAAAAATGAAATTCGACGAGTTTCTGGCGTGTCCGTATGTAGTTTATGCAGTAAAGGGGAGGAAACTGCAGGACACATAATTCATGATGTGAAGGCTCTTGTTAGATTAGATTCAAACTAGAGGAAATGATAACGCAACCCCAACACTGCGATTAACAGACCTATTGTGTCACTAAACCTCTTTAATACTAGTTTAGCAGACTGATGGCCTCGTAAGTTCCAACAATCCACTAACTAGCCCATTCTGCTGAAGATCCTGAAGGTCCTGGAAACCAAAAATGTATAGCCTTCTACCAGCAAGAGCTTCACAATCAAGGATTATGTGTACTGCAGTCTTCGCCTCTTTCCTGTTTCACATGTTACACACCTATCCTGTTCATGTTCACTTTTAGACCACAGTGCCCAGTAATGAGCCCCATGATTTTCCTGAGTTGTGCTCTGCCCAAGACGTCTGCTGCTTTTTTAAGCCCTCTATGTGAAACCAGAGGTTTTTGATAGCAGGAAGGTAAGCGTTTCTGGTTTCTAGCACGCACGCGCACGCACGCACGCACGTACGATGTTCATTTCAAAGTTTCTGGTCTGAGTCGTACCATGATGGCTGCTAAATTAGTTATTTTTTCCAAATGGAAATTCGCTAATGAATTCGAAAATTATCATATTCGTTCGCCTGTAGGCAGACTGGCAGTGTTGCCAATTTCTCTGAGTAAAATTTCCCTCGCAATTATTTTTCAACAGAACTAATCAGCTGATTTCCGTATGGTGTGCACTACCGCCAGTCGCTGTGTCCTGTATGGTTTCAAGGACTGTATTTCTTGTAGCATATGGGGTTATTGTTCCTTTTGAAAAAATATTAAATGAACCAACATAAAAGGACTTCTGAATCGTATTTTCTTTACTATTGTCAACACTACAAAAGATCCGAGAGGCGTAAAGAAAATTCTAAAGTTGATGAATTTTTCAAAACACGCTTCTGTCAGTTCCATAAATACATAAATATATAAAACTTGTTCAGAACTTTCGCAGTTAACGGGAAAAAGAAACGAATTACATACAACATGGTATAGCAAGAAATTGAACAGTGTTATAGGACATCTTTATAAACAATGTTCGAAGTGACGTATGAAGTATGTGTCAATTGTAATTGTCTTGTTGGTACATGAACGAAAAAGAAAAGAGGTTAGGACGTTTTTCCATGAAATCACTATTTGTAATTTAACGTAAAAAAACATGCATTCTTTAAATGAAATAATTTAAGTATTATAATACACTTATCTTTAATTCTATACTTGTATTTTACGATTACTGTACAAGTCTTGCTATGTCTTCGTTGCAAAACCATTTAGGCCTACTGTTTCTTGTCAACATGAACTTGTATTAAAATTGACATTATAGTTATATTTAATAATAATGTGACTTATTAATAAAACAATGTCAGTCATTATATTTAGGTTATTTAATACAATAGGCCTTACTTTGTTATACTTTTGTATTTAAAACTATAACCTATAAAATTAACGACTGAATCCTAACATTGTACCTTACTGAAATATTTAAAAATGAAACCTACTATAACCGGATTTTACATTACATACCTAAATTAGGCTACATTACTTACTGCTTACTAAAAGCATATTCTTTTATTTAATAAAATTTACATATTAGACCTGGCCTAGATAGTCTACTTTCAAAACTGATCCGGTTAATAGTTACTTAAATCTTGGATAGAACAATAATTTAAATATTACTTTCAACAATGTTTTTTTAGAAATTAGCTGTTTTGGTACACACACAATTATTTCTGTCACTTACGTTTGCATTGTGCTGCACTCTCACGGAGACTCTTTATACTGCCCCTGGAATTTTGTTTGCAGACATTTTTGTCGGTTTTCTTCTATTGTAAAGCCCTTAAATGGAAAACTATGAAGCCTGAGAGTTCCTTTGGTGTTCTGACGAACCTGTAGGTACCCGTGTGTGTTGTTCAATAACGCAGGTCCTTAAATTTTACACAAAACCGATCGCAGTGCTTAGCGTAATAATATATGAAGATGTAGAAAAATTCTAACTTTTTTTATCTAAACTAGATTAAAAATTTATTTAGATTTTTCTAATCTGTAGTATATCAAAACTAGAATGGGGCTGAAAACTTCGGAAGTTCTGGCGGCTCAATAAACTGTTTGTTTTTTTATCCTTAACGTTTATATTTTTATAATAGAAAGCACAGTAAGGACGAGTAAATGTTAAAGTTTACTGCAGTAACTATAGTCTCGAACCTACGACCTTGAAGTGTTCAGTAGAGCTGTTCATTATCTTTCCTACCTCGACCACTGAGTACCCTTAGTGTAATATCTGCGTGACAAACACGCGCGTGAATTTATGAGCGTCCTTGGTTTTATTTACAGGCCTTATAAAATTTATGGGTTTTAAGTCAGTCAATGTTCATTGTTGTCACATGAGTCATTGCGTCTCTATAATAATTAGTTTTTTATATAGTTTTGATATCTGAAAAGGAATCAACAAAATACATTTTTATAAATACAGTATATTTAATAAAAATACAAGTATACCAACGGTAAAAAAAAGTTGCTTCATCAAGAAATCTTATGCAATCTCAGTACTTTCGTATGAGACTAATTTTAGTTAAACATCGAACACGTGTAGTGAACAAATCTTTCTGTATGAGGATAGAAGCTGTACACTAAAACCACTTTATTGGATATGTGTGACCAACCTGCTCGATATTCATCTTTAAAATTTTTTTCTTCAGTGTATGTACCACCACAATGTAATAAGCAGACTCTTCTAGCTTCTAAGAATAACGTTTCTGTAGCTTTATTCGAACAACAACCAAACTTTGTTGTACCCATAATATCCTAATCGGAGGCGAAAATTCAACCAATAGCACTAAAACTAACATATTCGTTCTCCTGTAAGCAGATTGGCAGTGTTGCCAATTTCTCTGAGTAAAATTTCTCTCGCAATTATTTTTTTACATTTCTATCAGTTCTAGTACATTAAAATAATAACATGCCTTCTTTTATTTTCGGCCAATTTTATCCCGTACTGAAAATGTACCACTGTTTTCAGAAACGTTTGTTGTATAAGATCGTTCATAATTATCGATAACAATTTTTATTTCCTAAATACAACGCAGTTTAATTTTTACCCTGTCAAAAGGTTTTTCGTGTTGGTAATTACGTTTTGCCGCTGTAATCAGTTTATCCATCCTATAACTTCTTGCGCGATTTCTAGGTTAGGAATCATAACTCTGATACAGTCGTCTTGTTTTATTTCAGTAACTACAAAATAGCCAATATCGATCATCAGTTCCATAAACAGTTCCACCTCGGACTGTTTGTAATCCCAAAGTGACGTTTGTTTTATCATTTTCCGCAGTTTAATTATGTCCTTAATTGTTAACTGCACGTGGTACACGACCGTCGATTTTGTGCTACTCTTCATTACGACGTTGATTATTTTCCTGATGTATTTATGTAGCAGTAGACTCTTTTATAGCGTTAACGTGACAAGGATCGCTCCAATATCTGGTCGAACTTCTTATAGGCCACGTAATTCACAACGGAAAGCGGATTGTATATGGTAATGTTTCTGTACCTGACTGAGTATTCGCCAGTTTGCTCCACTTCGATGCCGTAACCGTTGTACCATCTTTTTACCTCTTCTAAAGTACCCAACAGATTGAACTTGTCGAGAAGATAAATGACTTCTTCTTGCGTGAAACCGTACAGTTTTGAAAAAATATCGTCATACGTGAAGGGTACGTGCTGTGCTATACTAACTTGCGTCCAGAACGGCTTCAGGCAGATGCAACCAGTGATAAACGCGCCGCCTACATGATCGTTACCGTGCAATAAATTCAACACGACTCTGAGTAGATAGCGATCGATTAGTTGTAAATCCTTGCAAGATTGAAAGATCGCTACTTGTAAATGCCAATCGTAATTATCTATCAACACGATACACTTACGCCCGTCGAAATGTGTCGTTAGCGCGTCAGAAAGAAAATTTAAACTTCGCAAAAAATATACTTTGTCCAAATTATCGACGTGCGTTCTATTGTGATACCGATTCAGTTCTTTCGTTTTGTTTTCGTCCAACATGCCGCTGTTTAATAAATAACTATGACTTCGGAATGTTTGGAATATACAGTCTCTAAAAGTAGTTAAAAAAGTGTCGAAATCACTGTAATCGATTTTCTTAAAATCTAAATATATAACCGGATACAGCCCGAAATTGTTGTCGAAAAAATGCCTACTGTAATTGTAGATTTTCAAATTATTTTCCGCGAACAGTTTATAGTTTTCCGTCTGGCTGCGTTCGATTCTGTTACCATTTTCGTCGACATTTATCTCGCAGAATCGTTTTATTATGTCCAAGTTGGTCGACTTACCGAAACCGCGCGGCGCCGTTACCATCAGTTTAAAATGTTTCGATAAAAAAAATGCTTTCACTACGTCGGTTTTGTCGATAAAGTGATTCGACTTTAACAGTTCCGCAAGATCTGATACAGCAGTTTTAAACGGTACGTTACCGCCCTGAAAAGAAAAACAGTAAATGATATTTGTCTCACAAAGTAAGGTTATATGATTTGTGTTATATCTGTTACATACTTACTTCAGTCGACAGAGCGATAGATGCTAGTAAAATTATCACTAGCATTTTATTTGCGATAACGCTCAGTGTGTCAGTGGTAATTCTAATCACTTCACAGCTGAAATCACGCGCTTAATTGTATCTGTTATCTGAACGTGCATTCCAATCTAATTATCAATTTGGCCGACACTAAAAGTTTACATAGAAAAGAACGCTTATAACTTTAGAAAGCAACGTTACAAACGAAATCTGACGGAAAACTTGTTTTCAGATTTTTTTTTTCGATCTAAATCCGAAATACTATCACAATAGATCAATTATTTTATCTGCAGAACAGAAAAATATGCACAGGACGCTCACGATCGTGGAAAATGTTGGCGAAGCTTTGCAGTTGCAGCGCTAGGTTGCGCCACTATAGCAACAAATGAAACAGTATGTCTGTTTTATAGTAAAAACGGGCGGAATGATTCACTTAAACGAACTAGTTAATTTTGTTAACTTGATCCATTATTGACCGGTTTATTTAATATTACAACCTTTTTATTAAATTTATACTTTAATATTACACTGTATTTTAAAATAATTTCAATTTTTACACAACTTAAAGTTCGCTGCGAACTAAAAGACTACACGAAATAACACTGACCACAGTACGTTTACGAACTAAATGACGCGCGAATCAGCTGAACTACTTCAACGGCGTATTACTGAACTAGATGAAACGTTAGTTAAAATTGACGACGCTAGGAGCGCTGACAACGAACTGAAATTTTCGAATTAAAATCGTTGATTTCGTTCTGCACTAAAATGGCAACCGCTATTACTTCATAGGCCTAATTAATATTTACCTTATTAAACAAAAAGAATATAACATATATTTACAAACTTTACAAAAAAAAACGTACTTAACACTAATATCAGTCATGTTGAACATTATTGATACACTTTGTGCATTAGTGGGCCTAAAACTCTTAAATTTATTTACAAATTTTGGATTAAAAATATCACCATTTCTAACTTTGAGTCATTCCGGTCATTCCTGCCTTAGAGAAGACTCTCTTTATTAATCTATGAATTTATTGGTAAATAAGTGAATAAATTCAAATGTATACTTAGTTGAAATTTACAACTAAAAAGTACTATATTTACAATTCTCCACGCAGGAGGTGCAGACTAGCTGCACCTATTGAGAGGATTTAGACGTCACTCGCGGACCCGAGTCTAATACACACTTACACTTACGACTTAAACACTTTACACTCATACTTACATTTAGGGAGGCGATAATAGAATCAATGTGCTTTTTGCCTTAAAATTTTAAAAAAATTACAAACATTTACAAATAATGACTCAAGAAAAGTCTCCAGAGGCGGGAAAAATATTATTGATGTAAGTCATTTCATACGTTCGTGATGAACGACTGGAACTATTGTAAAGTTGAACTAGTGAAAGAAATGAACTACTAAACTAATTCAACTAAACACTAGTAGAATAAACTGAGTCATTAGTTTGCAAACTATTGTAGAGTTGAACTAGTGAACGAAATAAAGTACTGGACTAATCGAATTAACATTAGTAAAATAAACTGAGTCTTTCGTTTGCGAACTATTGTAAAGTTGAACTAGTGAACGAAATGAACTACTGAACTAATTCAACTAAACACTAGTAGAATAAACTGAGTCTTTCGTTTGCGAACTATTGTAAAGTTGAACTAGTGAACGAAATGAACTACTGAACTAATTCAACTAAACACTAGTAGAATAAACTGAGTCATTAGTTTGCAAACTATTGTAGAGTTGAACTAGTGAACGAAATAAAGTACTGGACTAATCTAACTAAGCATTAGTAGAATAAACTGAGTCTTTCCTTCGCGAACTAATGTAAAGTTGAACTAGTGAACGAAATGAACTATTTAACTAATCGAACTAAACACTGGTAGAATAAACTGAGACATTCGTTTGCGAACTATTGTAAAATTGAACTTGTGGACGAAATAAACTACTGGACTAATCTAACTAAGCATTAGTAGAATAAACTGAGTCATTCGTTCGCGAACTATTGTAAAGTTCAACTAGTGAACGAAATGAACTACTAAACTAATTCAACTAAACACTAGTAGAATAAACTGAGTCATTCGTTCGCGAACTATTATAAAGTTGAACTAGTGAACGAAATGAACTACTGAACTAATTCAACTAAACACTAGTAGAATAAACTGAGTCATTAGTTTGCAAACTATTGTAGAGTTGAACTAGTGAACGAAATAAAGTACTAGACTAATCTAACTAAGCATTAGTAGAATAAACTGAGTCTTTCGTTCGCGAACTATTGTAAAGTTCAACTAGTGAACGAAATGAACTACTAAACTAATTCAACTAAACACTAGTAGAATAAACTGAGTCATTAGTTTGCAAACTATTGTAAAAGTAGAACTAGTAAACGAAATGAACTACTGAACTAATCAAACTAAACACTAGTAGAATAAACTGAGTTATTCGTTTGCGAACTATTGTAAAGTTGAAATAGTGAACTAAATGAACTACTAAACTAATTCAACTAAACACTAGTTGAATAAACTAAGTCATTAGGTTGCGAACTATTGAAGAGTTGAACTAGTAAACGAAATGAACTACTGAATTAATCGAACTAAACACTAGTAGAATAAACTGAGTTATTCGTTTGCGAACTATTGTAAAGTTGAAATAGTGAACGAAATGAACTACTGAACTAATCCAATCAAACACTTGTAGAATAAACAAACTGTAGCCTGTCTGTAGTGTACTCGAGAGTGTTATTTTTAACAGTAGCCTATTATTTAAAACAGGTTCAGGTTAAAAAACAGGTCACAAAATGTGTCAATAATATTTGGGGGAAATGAAATGAGGAATCTAGCCTCTAAGTTCAAAATCAGTGAAAGGCAACTAGTTACAGGATTCCGAATGTTCCTGGAAAGTCTCAGTTCCGATGAAACAGTCAGTTTGATATCCATATCGTCGAGTGAATGTGGAAGAGATTTCTCACAGATGAACCTCATTATCTCACCACTGAGATCATCACTGAATATTGCAACAGTTTCTGGCCTGTTCTTTGTAAAGTTCAATGGACATCCTCTTCGGCTCTTTAATCCAACTAAGTATATTGGCTCTTGACTTGTGTCTGGATACCATTCAGCCGTCAAGAGACAAGAAGCATGATGAAAAAACGTTAAAGTTTTCAAACGTTTAGGATGGCCAGACAACTTAAACAATCAAGAAGCTGTGTTTTTGTGTTTTTATTACTTTATTACAACATATTTGTGTTCTTCTTTTGCAAAATAAAATTTTGAGCTAAATAAAACGTTCAAACTTTTGTAGAACTAAAGATTTTGTTTATCTTTTTATGCGTTTCGGTTGAGCGCTCTCTTTAGTGGACATCTCTTTATATCGGTGAAAACTAACGTTCCCTTCAATTCAGCTATAAAGATTTTTTTGTGTTTAACGTCCGACTTTTGTGCACACTTGGGCTAATGCAGACGATGGGATGATTTTTGGCGTATGAAAATGCCAAGCCCTCGCCGGGAATCGAACCCGGGTCCTCGGGGTGAAAGCCCAGTACGCTATCAACTAGGCCACCGAGGCGGCTCAGCTATAAAGAGATTTTACTGTATATGAAATGTTTAACGACCGGTCAAAAATATTCTACAAGTCAGGTTCGGCACTTATTTCAGATTCTCGGGAGTGGATATTACCATGATGGCCGTTCAAATGAATGTTCGCAAATAACTATACCAGCTACTGTTGACCGTACAGGTTGTATAAACAAAATCATATTGAATAAACTAATTTACATAATGTTGAGTAAACTAACGCCCAACATCATCTTTGACTTTGTAAATTTAACCTGCGAGCGATCCGTGAATCCTGTTAATTAAATTTTGTACTGATCTATGCAGTATGTTTATTAATAACCCCTCGTCCCATGAACCTTTGTCTGAGACAATAAAGGTATGGTTGTAATATGTAGATAACATACCAAAACGCTTTTGTAATATAAAGCCCGAACTTTGGTGGATATATAGGTCGTTCGTTTTATAATGGCGCTTAACCTTGAGCGGTATAACAGGTTTTTTGTTTACTTTTAGTTGGGGGGAAGACAGTTCAATTGAATTTAGACTCTTCTGTCGTTAACGTAATGTATTAAGTGAGTGTTTTATAAGTAGATAACCCCTTATTCGCTTCACCTTCAAGCGTCACTATAAAACAAACGATCTCTACTGATAACCCAAATTGTTCACAGTTCAATTGAATTTAGACTCTTCTGTCGTTAACATAATGTACTAAGTGAGTGTTTTATAAGTAGATGACCCCTTATTCGCTTCTCCTTCAAGCGTCACTATAAAACAAACGATCTCTACTGATAACCCAAATTGTTCACAGTTCAATTGAATTTAGACTCTTCTGTCGTTAACATAATGTATTAAGTGAGTGTTTTATAAGTAGATAACCCCTTATTCGCTTCTCCTTCAAGCGTCACTATAAAACAAACGATCTCTACTGATAACCCAAATTTTTCACAGTTCAATTAAATTTAGACTCTTCTGTCGTTAACATAATGTATTAAGTGAGTGTTTTATAAGTAGATAACCCCTTATTCGCTTCACCTTCAAGCGTCACTATAAAACAAACGATCTCTACTGATAACCCAAATTGTTCACAGTTCAATTGAATTTAGACTCTTCTGTCGTTAACATAATGTATTAAGTGAGTGTTTTATAAGTAGATAACCCCTTATTCGCTTATCCTTCAAGCGTCACTATAAAACAAACGATCTCTACTGATAACCCAAATTGTTCACAGTTCAATTGAATTTAGACTCTTCTGTCGTTAACATAATGTATTAAGTGAGTGTTTTATAAGTAGATAACCCCTTATTCGCTTATCCTTCAAACGTCACTATAAAACAAACGACCTCTACTGATAACCCAAATTGTTCACAGTTCAATTGAATTTAGACTCTTCTGTCGTTAACATAATGTATTAAGTGAGTGTTTTATAAGTAGATAACCCCTTATTCGCTTCTCCTTCAAGCGTCACTATAAAACAAACGATCTCTACTGATAACCCAAATTGTTCACAGTTCAATTGAATTTAGACTCTTCTGTCGTTAACATAATGTATTAAGTGAGTGTTTTATAAGTAGATAACTCCTTATTCGCTTCTCCTTCAAGCGTCACTATAAAACAAACGATCTCTACTGATAACCCAAATTGTTCACAGTTCAATTGAATTTAGACTCTTCTGTCGTTAACATAATGTATTAAGTGAGTGTTTTATAAGTAGATAACCCCTTATTCGCTTATCCTTCAAGCGTCACTATAAAACAAACGATCTCTACTGATAACCCAAATTGTTCACAGTTCAATTGAATTTAGACTCTTCTGTCGTTAACATAATGTATTAAGTGAGTGTTTTATAAGTAGATAACCCCTTATTCGCTTCATCTTCAAGCGTCACTATAAAACAAACGATCTCTACTGATAACCCAAATTGTTCACAGTTCAATTGAATTTAGACTCTTCTGTCGTTAACATAATGTATTAAGTGAGTGTTTTATAAGTAGATAACCCCTTATTCGCTTCTCCTTCAAGCGTCACTATAAAACAAACGATCTCTACTGATAACCCAAATTGTTCACAGTTCAATTGAATTTAGACTCTTCTGTCGTTAACATAATGTATTAAGTGAGTGTTTTATAAGTAGATAACCCCTTATTCGCTTCACCTTCAAGCGTCACTATAAAACAAACGATCTCTACTGATAACCCAAATTGTTCACAGTTCAATTGAATTTAGACTCTTCTGTCGTTAACATAATGTATTAAGTGAGTGTTTTATAAGTAGATAACCCCTTATTCGCTTATCCTTCAAGCGTCACTATAAAACAAACGATCTCTACTGATAACCCAAATTGTTCGCTAGGCTTTGTGGAGGTACTGTAAAAAGTAGTTAGTATTATTGAGGCAAAGCCATTAATGTTAGCTTTGGGCGAGAGGAGTGAATAGAAAAAAAATCTGCCGAACGGAAGAATGTAACGGAAATATGGAACGACCAAACGAATTTAGTCTCACTATTTCTGAAACTTTCTTGTTCGTCCTTTTCGATAACAGTACACGCATATTATATGAAAAAGTTGTGTTGTTTTGGTTTCGTTATTTTTCCTTAGTTAAAGAATACGTGCACGTTGTAACCGTTTATAATACATTCGAAATTAATATAAACGTTTATAATAATAATTGCTAGTTTTTAACAGCATAACCGGAGCCTATCAGCTGTTCAATGAAATCAGCTGATCATTACGAATTAATATAAAATAACTGATCTTTTACTATAACTACAGTAAATAATAACTAAGCTAGGTTCTCATATTTATTTATTTAAACAAATCAAGATATTTGTAAACATATCTTCAAACTAATTACGTATTCAGCAAAGATATTAACAAAAAGCTTCGCTTCTGTTGGTAACTCCCCGAGTTCCGCACGTATATTATTTAGATCCATGTATCCTTAGGGCTGACTTTTTTAGATCCAGACATCCTAAGGGTTGACGTTTTAGATCTACGCATCCTTAGAGTTGACGTTTTTTAGATCCAGACAGCCTTAATGTTGTGTAAAATGAAGATTTAGTCAAAGTAGTAATATCAGTTCTGAAAATAAGGCATTCAGCATAACGGTAGACTTTATTACTTAGGCCCTCTATTGTAGGACCAATCTGGTAACACAGCTGGTAATTTTGTAGACAAATTCTATAGACGTACCTGGCAAAATGACCGTGCATACTGTACAGTCGCCGGTGATTAATCGCTGCCGTCAGGAAGGTCACTGCCACTAAACTACAGACTTTGATTGAAACTCTTAGAATGGACTGGTAAAGGAAAAGTGTTTTAATTAGCACCGAACTGGTTGTCGGATTTAGTTAAGATGTAGAGAGAAAAGAAAACGCACTATCGTGTCGAACAATGCGAACTTCAACTACACGCGGACACTTTGGTTGCTGGTGGTAATAGTTGAGCAGTTGCGGAATTAAACTACACTCGGACACTGTGGTCGCTGGCGATGCGAACTGGAAACTGAACCAGGCGGTCAGTACAGGTGGTCCTTAGGACAGACCTGGCATTTACATTTAATCTTGAATTATAATAATTTGTTTTGTGATTTTAATTTTGGATGTTTGTCTAAGAAAGAATGAAGCTACTTTACGTAACACTTAAGGTTGACTAAACAGTGTTACTTTTTATTTACTTAGTGTTATTTAGGGTGGATCTCAAAAGGTCCAGCTACCGAAAGTACAATGGCATCGCGTGACTTCTCTTGAAACTCTTTACGGTAACTCTTTGATTACTTATTGTTACTTAGAGTGGATCTAAAAAAATCCAGGCAACTTAAGTAAAATGGCATCGCATGACTTCTGTTGACTCTTTTTGATTACTCAATGTTACCTAGGGTGGATCTAAAAAGATCCAGGCAACCGAAAGTACAATGGCATCGCGTGACTTCTCTTGAAACTCTTTTCGGTAACTCTTTGATTACTTAGTGTTACCTAGGGTGGATCTAAAAAGATCCAGGTAACCGAATGTACAATGGCATCGCGTGACTTCTGTTGACTCTCTTTACGGTAACTCTTTGATTACTTATTGTTACTTAGAGTGGATCTAAAAAAATCCAGGCAACTTAAGTAAAATGGCATCGCATGACTTCTGTTGACTCTTTTTGATTACTCAATGTTACCTAGGGTGGATCTAAAAAGATCCAGGCAACCGAAAGTACAATGGCATCGCGTGACTTCTCTTGAAACTCTTTTCGGTAACTCTTTGATTACTTAGTGTTACTTAGGGTGGATCTAAAAAGATCCAGCAACTGAAGGTACAATGGCATCGCGTGACTTCTGTTGACTCTCTTTGCGGTAACTCTTTGATTACTTAGTGTTACTTAGGGTGGATCTAAAAAGATCCAGTAACTGAAGGTACAATGGCATCGCGTGACTTCTGTTGACTCTCTTTGCGGTAACTCTTTGATTACTTAGTGTTACTTAGGTGGATCTAAAAAGATCCAGGCAACCGAAAGTACAATGGCATCGCGTGACTTCTGTTGACTCTCTTTGCGGTAACTCTTTGATTACTTAGTGTTACTTAGGGTGGATCTAAAAAGATCCAGTAACTGAAGGTACAATGGCATCGCGTGACTTCTGTTGACTCTCTTTGCGGTAACTCTTTGATTACTTAGTGTTACTTAGGGTGGATCTAAAAAGATCCAGTAACTGAAGGTACAATGGCATCGCGTGACTTCTGTTGACTCTCTTTGCGGTAACTCTTTGATTACTTAGTGTTACTTAGGGTGGATCTAAAAAGATCCAGTAACTGAAGGTACAATGGCATCGCGTGACTTCTGTTGACTCTCTTTGCGGTAACTCTTTGATTACTTAGTGTTACTTAGGGTGGATCTAAAAAGATCCAGGTAACCGAATGTACAATGGCATCGCGTGACTTCTGTTGACTCTCTTTGCGGTAACTCTTTGATTACTTAGTGTTACTTAGGGTGGATCTAAAAAGATCCAGGTAACCGAATGTACAATGGCATCGCGTGACTTCTGTTGACTCTCTTTGCGGTAACTCTTTGATTACTTAGTGTTACTTAGGGTGGATCTAAAAAGATCCAGTAACTGAAGGTACAATGGCATCGCGTGACTTCTGTTGACTCTCTTTGCGGTAACTCTTTGATTACTTAGTGTTACTTAGGGGATCTAAAAAGATCCAGTAACTGAAGGTACAATGGCATCGCGTGACTTCTGTTGACTCTCTTTGCGGTAACTCTTTGATTACTTAGTGTTACTTAGGGTGGATCTAAAAAGATCCAGTAACTGAAGGTACAATGGCATCGCGTGACTTCTGTTGACTCTCTTTGCGGTAACTCTTTGATTACTTAGTGTTACTTAGGTGTTACTTAGGGTGGATCTAAAAAGATCCAGGCAACCGAACGTACAATGGCATCGTGTGACTCCTCTTGACTCTCTTTGTGGCAACTTTTTGAATGGGTAATCCTGTCGTTTCTTGAGTCGTTTAACTTAAAATAATTTTGAAGTTTAAACTTAATTTTGAGAAACACTTTGTTATCCCGTCTGTCGAATGATTTAATTTGTTGAGCTAAATACACTTGCCTCAAGTGACGTTATCGCTCTTTGAAAGCAATCTCTGCTTCCTCTTGACCCAATTTAGTGTGAAATAACGCTGCCTCCCATGCGTGTGACGAGCTTGTTGACCACGCCTGATCAAAGGAGTGTAAAACGACGCTTTCAAGTCTCGGTGCATTGGCAAATTGTTAATTAGGAAATTTGCCAACGCTTGCCATCAAAGCGCAACACAAAGGCAGCTAATTAGAATCACTGGCTTATTATTTTATACTTTTATAAGTCAAATTCGGCGCGAAATAAGTAAGCCATTATTTTTAAATTATATCCTTCTACGATTTAAAGAAAATGGTTCGGCAATGTTGCTTAAATATTTTTATACTTAATTATTTTTTTAAATTGTCTTTAAGAGTCTTTGTCGGCCATATTTAATTTATTCTTTGTAATTGACTGAACAGAGCGAGGTCTCTGTTTCAACTCGACCATTCGAAATTTTGTTTGTTTATTTGTTACGCCATATTGCCCGATTGCTTTGAAATTTTGTACAGAGGTACTTCGTGTAAAGCCCGAACGATGTTTCTGTAAGATTGTTTACTATTGAATTCCGTTTAAAAATGGCGTCCTTTGAATTACAGTAACGATTGTAGGCTAAACGCATTGACAGATTTTTCTTAAAATTTGACGCAAAGGTATAAGCCTAAATGACGTATGTGTAAGATGTTCCCCAATTGCTTCTGTTTCAACATGGCGGCCTCTATCGGTGACAAGTTTACGCAGTTTTAATCAAAACGGATTATCAGATTGTTTTGAAATTTGGTACGACGATACCTTTTTTTTGTGTTTAACGTCCGACTATTGGGCTAATGCAGACGATGGGATGATTTATAGCGTATGAAAATGCCAAGCCCTGGCCGGGAATCGAACCCGGGTCCTCGGGGTGAAAGCCCAGTACGCTACCAACTAGACCACCGAGGCGGCTCGTGGCTCTGATTTAACTTTTATAGTTTAGTTGCTGGTTATTTCCTGTAATACTGGTTGAACGGCATAACCTATCACAATTTTGACTGCTTCGTTGAGCATACAGTTTGTAATAAAGTTGATTCAGTAACATTTTTCGTAGCATTAAGGTTAGCGGTTTAATTGGCGGGAAAAGTTACGAGCGCTCCGTATATTAATTAAGAATATTCTGCGAGGTCTGCTGTTCTTTAAACAGTACTAATACAGATTACTTCGCTGTTTGTTAAGATTATATTTGATACATCATTTTAAACGTCTTGTATGTGGAAATGCGTTCTGCCTATTACATTTTGTATATTTTTTCCTTTTAAGAATCATGCAAGGCAAAACAGTTTATCACATTCCTATATACAAGGCCTTTGATTTAGATTTCAATCTTGGAGTGGGAACAACCTCGAAGATGCCAGATAAGATTTTTGCGAATCGCCGCAACAATGTTTCTTCTTTAAGCAATTTTATCGAAAGTATTTACACCGGTATTCAATTACATTTATTAACACAAGCGTGTTAATAACAGAGTGTACAAAAAGATAAACTAGCTTTATATCTTTGAACCGATGTGGCGGCCATGTTTGTTATAACTGGAATCATCACTTAAAAGTGAAAATTTCAAAGTAAAATTTCATCGCAAACAAGCAGGGCAGTTGTGTTTGGTTTGTTGCTAACAAGTATATGTTTATACTTATAAAGTATTCAAATAATGTATACAGTACGTTTATTGTGCCGACAATCGAAGCAAATACGTGGCATGTAATTGTCTCGATGAAGTGATTGAAGCAAATTTCCAACAATTATTGAACGAATGGTTACTATTGCACTCGACCTTTGTTCATATTGTGCTCCCTTTCTGTATTCCCGAGATGCTCAATTACAGCGCCTTCTCCAGTCCTATTCTCCTCATAAAGTCTAGGATTTTGAGAGGATTCAAATTGAATACCTCCTCCACTACTAATTGGTGACTTCCCAAATCATTACTAAGGTACTTGGATATGCTTGCTGTACTAATAGCTGTTCAGTTTCTACCTCTTATGGACCATTATCACAGAGGTTGTGCCTCATTTTGGCCAGATTTTTGTTCTCATTCTACATTCGTACTCATAAGAACATGAGTAGCTAGGGAAATAAGGTCCGCCCACACAGAACCCAGCTTGCATGTGTAAAGCTAAGGTAAGAGAGGTTGCCAAATATCCAAGGGCTCCGTTTGATACACTCAATCAGCACTGGTCGCTTTAAACTATAGAGGGTACTTGAGTATTCGTAACTGAAGAATGTGTACCGTATTTTAAATATAAGAAATTTTGTTTGAGAATAGACAAAAAAAAAAAAACAAAATTAATTTTTAATTAGAATATTTTCTATTTACCTTTGTACCGTATATTCGATTCCTTTCAGTTAAACTATACTGAATAAAGTTATATCATCAAAATATGATGAACAAATTTTGAGAAATTTTGCCTATTTTCGCAGTTTTATAGTTTGCAAAAATATCATTTTAGAAAAATATAAAGTTTCTTAATGATTTAATTAACAGCTGGATTTTTTCCAACTAAAAAACTACTGTCGCGAAATCTAGTGTCAAAATGGTGAACTTTCACTAACACATTTACAAAATAAAACAAAATATCCCTGTTTTTGTACTAAACTGAAATATTCCCTTCGTTATGTGCACTCGTGGGAGGAGATATCACCAATTCCGCCTGAAAGGTTAGGTTTGCAACCAGCACAACTGCAGCTAGATATAGTTGC
>CM040185.1:17043629-17173629 GCA_022606455.1 Callitettix versicolor | reverse complement strand
CAGTGTCGTACGTTACTGTGTGCATGAATTAGCATTTTAAATATTCATATTTCGTGAAGGTACTAAAATGAACATTAAACACGAAAATTTTAATAAACGCTGTTGAGCCGATTTTTGGAAATTATTCTGATTTTTCAAATGGATTTTTACGTATCTTTCAAACTCTTTTTTATAGTTGAATTTGCGAAGTTTCCGTTAATCGAAACGTACGTTTATGCAGTGTTATTGAAGTCGTTAGTTTTTTGAAAATTGTCTTACATCACATCAGCAAAACAGTTTCCTGTCGCGGTTATTTAAACTTCTTTTTTTGCTTCGTACTACTGCTACTACTATGGGGGAGAGCGGGGTAATACCACACGGTGGGTAATGACACGCACCTGTCTTCAGCGATTCCTATAAGGGTTAGAAGTGTGTAAAGTGCTGCAATCTGTAGGTCCTTAGGTCTATTAGTGGCTAGTGTATGAGAAACTGCCAATAGGAACAAGTGTGTTGTTATAAAGAATTTTTTCGAAAACCTTCAATTTTGGTTGAATTGATCTGGAAAGTTTGCTTCAAGATATTTATTGAATCAGTTTAGATTTAACCTTTTCTTTATACATATCACGAAAGTATAATAATTTTTAAATAGTACTTATATTAAACAATGTTTGTTTGATGCTTGTGTGACGAGTATGATGATTTTTTCCACAATGGCGACATGCGGGGTAATGGCACGCGTCCGCGTGGCATTACCCCCAACTCTAATTGAATAATTTGGTGAAAATGAATACTGGATATAGTAATTTTATAGTTCCAATGTAAAGAAAAATGTATGTTTTATACGTTAAAATGAAAATAAATCCCAAAATTGAATTTTAGAACGATTACTAAACGAAAATGTTAAAGTGCGTGTCATTACCCCCCTTTACCCTAATTAAATGCATGTTATCAAAAATGGTTACTTGTTTCAGTAGATGGTTTTACGTCTGAAAGACAATACGGGAATCGAGAATATTGACAGGTGTTAACCGGATGTTGTGAGCCTGACAAACCTGCCCTGGCACATCCGGTATAGGCTGTACTGAAATGTTTAATGATTCGTGTAACCGTGGTGGGTGGTCGTATTTTGTCTCGATGAATGTATAGACTCGCGATTCATTTACAAACATTAAAAAAACAAAATAAATGTAATTTTACTTGTGTTAACTTAAATCAGGGATTTAAACTTAACTGAACTTTAAGTTCGCTGTTTGCGAGGTTAGACGCAACCCCAGTTTCCTCTATTTCCGTGCCATTTTAACATGTATCATGTTTTAGGGTTGGTTGGATATTGCGGGACGCGTGATTCGAGAAACATGTTTATACTGATATACAACAGTATATTTTGCGCGTCGCAAGTCCCATTCTAAATTAATTATAGGACTAATTAAAAATTAGTGTTTTCGCCCGGGATCGAACCGGAGATCTTGCACGTGTGAGGCACGCGTGTTAAACCACTACGCTACGGAAACTACGAAGATATTCGACCGATTTAAATATATGAAATAAATCGTTAATTCAATTTTGGTAGTTATATTAAAAGATCAGTTGTTTTATATTTATTCGTAAAGAGCAGCTGATTTCATTGAACAGCAGATTAGGCTATAACAAGTCTTTGGTTATGTTGTTAAAAACTAGCTATGTTAATTTGTCGTTTATATTAATTCGTAACGATCAGCTGATTTCATTGAACAGCTGATAGGATATAATAATTTTCAGATTATGTTGTTAAAAACTAGCTACGTTAATTTGTTGTGTTTTTCGAACAAATTATCGTAATTAAGGGGCTCGGAACAAACAAAAAATTAAATTTTAATTTTTTTATAATTAATTGTTGTTCTTTTAAATTAGCTTTAAAACAAGCCTAAAATTACAAATATATCTGCATCTACTACTAGTCCTAGTCCTAACTCCACTACGTTAATTTGTTGTGTTTTTCGAACAAATTATCGTAATTAAGGGGCTCTGGAACACAAAAAAAAACTTTTTTTAATTTTTTAAACTTTTTTTTTAACTTTTTAATCCCAACAAACTGGAATCAGGGATTCACGCACATTCTGAAATCTCCAGGTGCCTACTTGATCTCACCACTGAATATAAACGGACTAGAAGTACAGCCACTATTATTAACGTGCTCGATATCAGCGGCTAAATTCCAAGTAATTTGACTATCTGCCGCTACGAACGCTCCATTCTACAAAGACAGCAGGTGGAAACGTTCGATGAAATAGACAGTACTATTATCTACTTAACTGTAGTTGAACACTGCCGCAAGATGTCACTAGCAGTAAGCGCTTACATATCGCTCAATAGGGTTCTTATTCTAGTACGTTTATATTCAGTGAACCGCCTCGGTGGTCTAGTGGATAGCGTACTGGATTTCACCCCGAGGACCCGGGTTCGATTCCCGGCCAGGGCTTGGCATTTTCATACGCTATAAATCATCCCATCGTCTGCATTAGCCCAAGTGTGCACAATAGTCGGACGTTAAAAAAAAAAAAAATTAGTGACCTAACCTTTCTTTATATATCTGTTCTCGGATTAGAGCCCTTTATCCCAAGAAATAAAATAGCGTATACCGAAGTCTACGTGGTTTTGTATAAGTGGACGTTGCATTTCTATCCCGAGTTGTAGAATTATGATCGATGGAAAGAAACCGTCAGAACTCAGGCAAAACTCAAAAAATCTAGAGAACTGGCAAATAAATTTCTGTTATTGAACCAATAACATAAAATAAGTCATTTTAAGGGTATCCGGAACGCCATATCTCGGTAATGTTAAAAATACAATTTTTAAGGAACAATTTCTCAAACACTACTGGATAGAAATCGGTGAAATTTGTACAGTTCTTTAGTACTAACTAGTTACAGAATGCAACTTGAGGGTTTTTTAATACAAGCATTTACATCATTTTTATAATTTTTTTTAAGTAATGAAAATGGGACTAATTTTTGCCAAATTTATCTGTCATAACTTGAAAATGATTTCTCGTATTACAAAATGCTCACTTTGAAGCATGTATTATACTCCCTAAAATAACTTATGAAAATTTTAGGACATAATATTGAGCAGTTTTTGAGAACAAAATACTTGATAGTCGGGAAATTATGCTTAAAGTTTTACTTACTTATAACCGAAAGCAGCGGTTATGCCTCGCTGTTTTGGTTTTCAATTACTGTTTCTTCAACAGCTTCTTTTAAGAAATTTGAAGCAACTTCTTTAGTTGAATTACCAATATAATTATTATATTTCAAAAATTTCCTGGGTGACTGGGGTAAATTCATGATGCCCCACAAGTTGTCAGCAGAAGCTAATCCCTTACCGATTGCTCACAATCTATAAAACAGCCTAGTATTAGTACTAGGCTTTCCCTACTAGTTACACTTGAAGATGAATAAAAAAACTTTTTTTAAATCACAGTTATCACATGAAAGCTGTATTTCACCCACTAAACCATTGTGCTTAGTTTATATCTAAGTACAAATTTAAATATAATATCTAAATTTAATCCACTATAACTACTGTTTTTGCATAATACAGTATTCAAAAAGATGTCACTAAGTATTTTCATTTCAAATATTTCTTTTTTTTTTATTTGTTTCACCCAACTTTGGGGTACACTAAATCAATCACTTTTTAGAGATTCGGATCGTTCGCTTGGATTTGACTTTGCCTTGGAACCGTTGTTTCTTGTCCTTGGTTATTGTTTTGGCTGTTCTGTCCATGGCTGTTCTGTCAGTGATTTGTAGTTCTGTTGTGTCTTTCTCTCTTTCTCTAAACCAAAGTGGTTTGGCTCTTTTATTGTGAAAGTAGTCAAATATTTTTTGTGTTAGTCTATTTTTGTCCATTCGGAGGACGTGCCCATAAAAATCAATTCTCCTTTTTCTTATTGTGTCTGATAGTGTTTCAGTTTTTTGGTAAAGAGTTTCATTCCTGATGTATTTCATATTTCAAATATTTCATTAACATCTAATTTATCACATTTATTTAAAAAGTCGTCATACAAAAAGTCACATTCACTAAGTTTTTTTTTTGTGGAGAAAAAATTCTAGTGGAGTTAGGACTAGGCCTAGATGAACTGTCAAACACAGAAATAACCTGTACAGTTTTTGACTGATTTTGGCCCACTTAGAGTTGAGATATATTTGTAATTTTAGGCTTGTTTTAAAGCTAATTAAAAGAACAACAATTAATTATAAAAAACTTAAAATTTAATTTTTTGTTTGTTCCGGAGCCCCTTAATTACGATAATTTGTTCGAAAAACACATCAAATTAACGTAGCTAGTTTTTAACAACATAATTTTAAAATTATTATATCTTATCAGCTGTTCAATGAAATCAGCTGATCGTTACGAATTAATATAAAACAATTGATATTTTAATATAACTACTAATAACGATTTAAATTAACGATTTATTTCATATACTTAAATCGGTCGAATTTCTTCATAGTTTCCGTAGCGTAGTGGTTTAACACTCGCGCCTCGCACGTGCAAGATCTCCGGTTCGATCCCGCGCGAGAACACTAATTTTTAATTATAATTAATTTAGAATGGGACTTGCGACGCGCAAAATATACTGTTGTATATCAGTAAAAAATATGTTGCTCGCATCACGCATCACGCAAAATCAAACCAACCTTAAAACATGATACATGTTAAAATGGCACGGAGATAGAGGAAACTGGGGTTGCATCTAACTCCACAAACAGCGAATTGCAACAGACCTATTCAAACTGTAATGGAAGAAGTGAAATATGGAGTCGAACAATTCAAATTAGTAAGACCATTTACAAACGACTATAAGGATCGCAAAATTGCAAACTGAGAAAAGAGAAGGCGTTACTAAAGGGGGCTTCCCGTTGAACCTTGAAACAGTTTGAACCAGTGACGGATTAATGCGTTTGTGTGTGGGGGGCGGTTGGTTGGATGAGTCAATTTACAAGAGGGCCTCCCTGAGAAATTAATTTTTTGAAATAATACCTTCAAAAACTAGCATTGTCAAGTTGTTTTAAAACTTAAAACAGATATAAAATAATTTAAAAATTTACTCCGTTAAAAAAACACTTTTTCTAGATTCCTCTTTTACAATTCTTATTGTTATTTACAATGCCACTCATTTTGAAACACAAGTTGTACTAAAGAAAACATGCTTTTTCTTTGTCTCCTCTTCTCAATATTCCTATCCGTAACTTTTTACGTGTAGCCGCAGTTATTCCCGTTGCTTTACCCTTGCCGTTAACGCTGATCCCTCGTCCTCATTAGCTTTGATCAATTTTAGAGTCGAGAAAGATCTTCTGCTGCTGCAGTTAACGCCGGAAGAGAAGAGAGAATCAACATTAAATATCTAAATAATTATGTTCTCACCTGCAGTATAAGCACAAACGTACGGACAAAATTCCACGTACCTACAAAGTTAAGATCGGGGATAATGTGACGGGTTTCGGACCACTCAGAGTCCTTAGATGTCTTCTTGACCCTTTTCCTCGAAGCATATACTTCTAAGCATATACTTCGTAAAATAGAATATTTTACATTTTTTTAATATTTTTTGCCTCTGGAGGGGCGATCGCCCCTTCGCCCCCACTTTAATCCGTCCTTGGGTTGAACCTTTGGGATGAGTAACACATCCCTTTTATGGAAAAGATGAAAATCGTACTGAAAATGGACTGACGAAATCGAACTCCAAGGCTGAAGGACTGTCAACTAGGTACACACCACGGAGTATGCAATGAGGGACGGACAAGAAAACTGTAATAGGTAAAATATGTTTGGCCTCCAGGACTCTGAGGATCTCCAGCAGAATGAGCTAGTCATTGGACTGCAAAAGCTCATTGTATCTAGTGAACTAGAATCCAGATCCAGATCGTTGCCCCAGTAGCACACATTGTTGGCCCAATGTTGGGATTTTGTCGGCAAAGTTGGGCAATGGTTAGTTAATACGCCAACGAATTATCCTCAATGGGCGAACGAGCTGTTTGTTTGCTAGGCCAACTGTTACATTCATGAAAACCTCTGCTGTTGGCCCAACATTAATTCTTAGTTGGCAGAAAGTATAAAATATATTTTGTTAAAATAAATATCTCATAAAATAAATAGGGTATAATTATTCCAAAAGTTTAAAAATAGTGTCTTATTTGTTAGTATAATAGTATTTTATTGATGTTATAAAATTTACTGCAAAATGCAAGCACGTGATGATACACAAAATTGCCAAGAACAGAACAATTTTTTTTTTTTTTTTTAGCATAATTGTGAACAGAATAATATTATATCTTTAATTACTATACTAACAATAGTGTTACAATGATTAAAAATTTTAAAAATTCTTATTTTATTTCTACTTAACTATAATCATTTACTATGGATTATTTTGTGATGTACTTATTATTTGAAATATTGCCAGCACTGTGGAAAAGTGAAAGTTTGTCCTACTGGTTTACTTCTTTTGTTGTCACTCCCTAAGGGTAGTTGCAAAATCCTACTTGTACAATATGTACAGTACAGTTATAGTTTTATCTGGTGCTATAGTGCTTTTTTGATTTGGCTTTTCACAATTGCCATTTAAATAAATTTTGTTTGTGTGAATTTTGTCTCTTTATGTAAAATAACCTTGTTTCAGTAACGTAATATGCTATGTTGGTTACTCAACTAACTTTCAATAGTAGGCCTAACCTTACTAATTACCAATATGTTTAAAGTGTTATATTTTATTTAATTGATTAGTGAACTTAATAATAATCATAACTTCTCAACATTCGCGAACACGTTTGAATACATTTTCTTATCAAATTCAATATGTATTCTTACTCAAAATAATATGTACATTATAATATACAATTAAAAAGCTAAAGTAGGCTACATATTATATATTACTTCGAGTAAGAATATTATACATTTGATAATAAACGGTATTCAAATATGTTCGCGAATGTATACAGAAGTTATGATTACTATTAAGTTCACTAATCAATTGAATAGAAATATAATACTTTAAACATGTTGGTAATTAAGGTTATCATTGAAAGTTAGTAGGGTAACTGTTGGGAGTAATTTGGGCCAACAATTTTTTGTTGGTTTTTGGTGATGTTTAATTGTTGGCCCTATGTTGGGATTTGGTTCGTTATTAATTGGTAGGCATTTGTGCCAATTTTAACCGTTGCCCAACCGTGTGTGAAAACAAAATACCAACAATGGGCCAACAGAAAATGCTACTGGGGTGTGCAAGGAGCCACCAAACTGCACAATCTCCAAAGAATCGATCAACAGTCATTGCCCGCAGTTTCGCTTTGTGTCAGCATTCTTAAAGTTGATAAAAAAACATTCATTCAATACAACCTCGACACCAGCTGTCTTGAAGAAGTGATGAATCCCCAAAAAGTTACAACTTTTTTTATTTTACGCTTTTTTTTAATATGATTTCACCATCAGCTCAGCTTTTAAAGAAGTTAGCGTGTAGTGGTTCTGTATGCTACACTGAAAATCCTATTATATTAAACGAGTAATTTCTGTGTTGTGTGTTCAGCGTATCTCGAAAACGGCTTTAACGAATTTCACAAAACTTCGTACATAAGGGTTTTGAAGGGTGCAGATTCGATCGCGCTAGGTCTCATGACAGTAAAAATCGCAAAACTGCCAATTTCTAGCCTAAATTTATACGGAGTGTATACCTATATATATTATATCTAAAACCGGTTGCCACCCGCGGGCTACTATGACCACATATTCCTAGAATCACATTAGATTCAATCAAAAATAAACTTGGATGCACAATGCAGACATCAATTTCCCGTTAGGCCAGCTTTTGCTATGTCAATACATAAGGCCCAAGGGCGGACATTTGTATCAGGATATTCCTACTAACAGGTTTTTTATGTATAGAATGTTATACGTAGCTTTCTCCAGAGATAAAAGGCGAAATGGACTGAAAATTCTCTTGCCCCCAGAAAACACTCGCCACACAAGAAATGTCGTTTGGAAGAAGTACTACAAGAACATTCGAATAATTATGTTCCGACAACAAATATGCAGATCGATGAAAATGTGGAGACTTGTAATTTCCCTGACAACTGAAGATTTTGATATTTGATCATTTACATGGTTATTGAAGATAAATTTTTTGCTATTTCATTTGCAGAGTTTTATAATGCTTTGAATATCTATGTTTTTATATTAATTATTTATTGATTTTTATCAGAAAGAGGCTACATTATACAATTTTTAATACACGTTCATTTTTTACTGAACGCATCCACATGTATATACGATTGTTTTGTAAATATTTTGTACATGTTATTTAATTTTATTATATTGAACATCATTTAACAAAATTTTGAATAAAAGATTTCCAAGTATCTCAAATAATTTTCAAAAATAAACACGAGAGGAGGTCGGTCACCCGGTACTATGATAATGAACCATGACCGCCGTCTGCTTCATTTCCGAATTGTCAGTATTTGAAATTTTAATATGCAGATTTAACGGTGATTACAGTGGTAAAAATCGGTTTCCGAAAATGTGTAAAACAAAAAGGTGTGATTGTGTTAATTTGTTAATTGTCTTCAATTTGAAATTTTTAAACTTTTCAAAACTATTACCTAAATCTATTTCTGTGCAAAGTTTTATGCGGTTTCTCTGAATTTACATTCTCATTCGTGTAGAATTGGAAAAAACGTCTTTTACTATCCGTTTATTTTTTTTAAAAACTGTAAAAATTGGAATTTTATAACAATTGATTTCAACGATTTTGAGTAAAATTTTGTTCGAATATAGGCTAAGCATTGGAACAAAATGGAAAATACCGTTAAGTAGTTTCCGAAAAAATTGAAAAAGCGGAATAATTTATCAAAAATACGTTTCTGTTTACCATTCGGGATTAAATAGAATAAATATTCAATCCTGACTACCGGTTGGTTTGTTTTATTTTAATTTTGAATTTGGTAGACCGACTCATTTGCCTTGATTCAGAAAACTATAGAAATAAAGATATTTAAACAAAAAATAATATTAACACAAAGCCTTTCATATTAAGGCGATAATAATATTAAAAGCTGTTATATTAATATGACGTTAGGAAGTTATTAATTTACTAGAAAACTGTTTAGTACTTTCACCTCTTCATCGTCATGCATCACTTAATTTAATGTTTAATCAATAACACTTCGTTTGAAGTTCGCGGGTATACTTGTTGGCAGTCACATGGCTTCCACGTTCGTGAAGTCAATACTGTGTATTTCGTGTTGTTTTTTTATTGTTTGTCTTTTCTTAAAGTTAACAAATTTTATCATAATATTAAACAATCTCTTACAAATAACGTATCTATCACATTGTTTACTATAATACATGTTTGTAATTGAGAAATAACTCGTTTAAATAGTATTTTATATTTTTTTTCAGATAGTATGTATGAAGTTGAATGTAAATTAAGTTGGCATTGGCAAGAGTAAAACGTAGATTTATTTGTACTAGGCCCATGTAGATTATTTTGTGACAGAAATGTCATAGTCGGCGTAGGTTAAGATGTTTTTGTAGAAAGTGTTTACATTTTCAACATGGATACAAATAGTGGTGGTTTTAATTTAGAAATACCTGATGATAATGAAGAGGTTAAAGAATATTTAAAAGTTTTGATTAAACCACAAACGTCTGGAGAACAAGCGAAATTGTTTGATGATGACGTATTTTTTAAGGTTAAGTTTTGCCGCAATCTTTACTTAACAAATATTTAATAAGTATTTTTTTTTATATTGGGTGTGTAGTATATTTAATAAGTAGTATTATTTTGTATTATGCAGTAAAAATTAGGTAAAACAAGTATAAATATACTTGTTTACTGTTGATTAATATTTACATAACACACACCTGTAATTTGGCAAGGATACCTAACTGATAAAACAGATATCTTAACAAGTGTGATTGTAGTGCCATTTTATGGAAGCATAAAGAATAATTTAGATGTATTGGACTTTTGTTTTGTTTTTTTATAAATTTGACATACTAATTGCTTCTGTTGTTTATGTTGAAAGTTGTTTATCTTGGATAACATTTAAAAAATCACTGCATTACAGCATTTAAAAGTAATAGGCTAGACCTTCCTGTTTATTATTATTACACTAGGGGTATTATAGTTTTGAATATAAATGACTCAATTTTTGGAAATTTTATTTTATTCTTTTAAATAATTAAACATTTTAAACATGCCATGATAAATGTCATATACATAAAGTAGTTAGATTTCCTATCATTATTTCTTTGAATAGGAATTCTTTTGTGAAATGAAATATAAAGTAACAAGGTGATACATAATACTGTTGTTTTATATGTTAAAAATAAATTTTTCCCAATATACTAAACTTATTTATTCCTGATTACGATTATAACAATATTTATATTAACAAGCAAATTTCTAGAACTTTAAAACTGGTTAGGTTAAGTTGGTTTTGTATATAAGTGAAGCTTAATCGTTGTTAGGGCTATAGCATATGTACTGAATTGAAACATTAAATGTTGTATTTCAGTAAAATTTATATACATTTATTGATAAAAAAACATTTTTATTTTTGTAGTCCTGTAAATTATTATGGTGATAGAATTTCATGCATTTGCAAACATAATTTTTTATTTTTAAACAAAAATATATAAGGGTTATGGTACATACAAAAAATGTTTATAATGTTCAATATAAACTTCAATAGGCTGTATATTCAGTTTTGAAAACAACTAGGCCTATCTGAGTCCAGTTATGGTAAAAATATAATATTTTACTTATATTCTCTTAATATTTAATTCAGAAATAGTAGGCTTACTTTAGAAGATTTTTGTTATTGTTAAAAAACATGTTATTAAAAAAAAAAAAATAGTGTAGATTTTTGTTAGTAAATTGGCCTCGATGTTTACAATTTTAAATTATTTATTAATAATTAATTCATGATTTTAAAATGTACACAATTTAGAAACTCATTAACACAGAATAAGTAACTTTTCTTTTCCTTGTGGTAGGCATAACAATATTTTTAAACCAAGTGAACAAAATGCACACAAAAAGTAAAATGCTTCTGTTATTACATTTCAACTTAAACTTTACAGTTTTGGAAAGTGTTCTATCGAATAAATACAATAAATTTTACTGGTATTTTTTTTTAATTTGACCTTATAACAAGTATATCAAAAACATTATATTTGTTTTAGGCTGAAATATGGAGTGTCTTCATTGCAATTTTAAGAAAAAGTGTGAGAAATCTTCAAGCATGTACAGACGTAGGCCTAATCGAACATGTTCTTCATCGACTGACACAAGCAGAAACTGTGGTTGCAGGTATGTTTTGGATTTTTATTTCATTGAGATTGTAAGTTTATTACATTTTATATTTTTGAAGTTACTGTTCAGAATTTGCTTAGATTCAAGTAGGTTTTTTTTATTCTATTAAATACTAGGCATATATCTTTTATTAGAAAAACTAAAAAAAAACCTGTATATCAAATCAGCTCCTACCCAATTGTTAGAGTATGAAAACTTTTAAGTATGGAAAAGGGATTTTAAACATTGTTCGAAATTAAAATATTCATTACAAGTCACACTATCTTATTTTGGTAACAGTTTAGAACAGTGCCAGTGGGCTAATGATGTGACATTTTTTTATTGAAAATATTTAGTTTCCTGAAATAGCCTGATGTTGCTAAATTTCAACATGATGATGAATTTTCAACAAACTAATATGTAGTTATTTTTTTGACATTGAAACTGTGTTATAAGTTAGGTACACAGAAACTGTTTTGTATGATATGATAGTTAAAAAAAAATTGTAACAAAATTGTATTTTTAATATATATATACAATATTGTTTCACTTTTATTGTCCACATTACATTTTTGTTCTTTTTTTCCTAAACATTTCATAAATTTTGTTTTCATTTTGAGGTGTTATTTCTTTTGAATAGCCGTACTTTATTACAATTTATCATAAATTCCTATTTTGGACTTAGAGTTCTGTAATGAATACAAATGTATTGTGATTAAAAAAAAAAAAAAATACCTTAGCTAACCAAACTTGACACGACTGTATGGAATGTAGATATGTGTTAACTATTATTTGTGTAATTGAGTAATTAAAATTGTGTATTATTTGAAATAAAACCACATGAACCAAGCAACTTTTATTATGCCTGTCTTATACCGTACAATTAATGATTTAAAGAAAAGTATTGTTGTTTTTTAAGAGCCCCAAAGACATTTTTCACCATTTTTTGTTTAGGAAATATTAATGAGAACATGATATCATTAGTCACGTTGTTTTGGACTTATTATGTTATATGTTTTTTTAATGCCCTTTTCTACTTTTATTACTTCTTGATAAAATAAACTATCCATTGTCGTGTAACTATACTTACTCAACTGTAATATACAACTGCAGAAAATGTCTAATGGTGTTTATCACAGAATGTGGAGATTGTCTTCTTGTTCACTCATAGCCTGCAAAGTCTACTTTGCTTAGTTTTAAGAGATACCTTATAACAAAATGTGGTCCTGAGTATCATATCTCTCGAACATTACAGAGTCTTTAATATTAAAAGTAACACAAGGACAGTGTGACCAATTCTTGCTCTTTCTATGAACGTGGCTGTAATACATATGGCTCTCATAACATCTTGGTACCAGTATAGATCAGCGAGTTTTTTTCTGAAAATAAAAAAGGTAGCGAACTGAACTAGTCTTCTTCTCAGTTCACATTTCCTGGACCCTGCTATCTTACACAAGTGTCATTCTAGCAGCCTCCTGTCCTATTTGATCAACTTTTCATCACTAGACTATTGCACCAAGTTAGACACCAAAAGAAAATTATGCTTTTTCCTTTTCCTCTCATGTTTAAAAATAAAGCATTTAATACCTCAATGCCAAAGAATCTAATTTGATATATAAGCTAACTTTATTTTTTATTTTTTTTTAAATGTTTCATAATAAGATATATTTTTTTTAAATTTTCTATAATATTGCATCTATTACAATCTCCCATTAATACCATTGATATTTTTTAAAATGTTTTACCTAAATTTCAGAATAATTAGGTGTATTTATAAAATAATTAGTTCAGATAATAATACAAATAGTGCAACTATAAAAGTTTGTTTTCGAAATAGAATAACATAATTTTTAATATATTTACAATAACTTTTACAAAGTTTCTCTAATACAGTAGAGGTTAATGTTATTAAGTACTACTGTTACTGAATTCAGAACTGCACTCAATTTATGGATTTTAATTAGTAGATTATTGTTTACTGTGGTGTAAACAGATCTAAACTCCTAAACTAATGACTAAATATCGTGCAACATGTTTTGCTTCTTCATTCAACCTACTTTTTTGTTGATATTTCTTATTTTTCTGAGGGAATAGTGTCAAAAAGTTTTTTTTTTGTTATTTTAAGGTGAAAAGCACATTGAGGCTATTATCGTCTCCCTAAATGTAAGTGTGAGTGTAAACTGTTAAAAGGTTCAGCTGAAAATCCGGCGTGGATATAGCAATGAGCTTTATTGTAAAACTAAAAAAAATTGGTCAAATATAAATAAATAAAGACTAAGAAAGAAAGAAAAATATTCAAACTAGTGTTCCTCTTACCCATTTTTCTCGACCGTTTAAAATAAAAAATGGATTTTTCAGTAAGCAAACAGTATTAAAAATATAGATTAACATTTACACTTTTGTTAAATATTGAACAATACCAAATAAGGAAATGGTTTCAAAAATAAATATATCTTATCTGACAGTTAATTACAATTTAAAAAAAACTACATAAGTTTCCTTATGTTTTATGGTTTCAGTACAGCCTTGTGAACAGTTTAAAAAATAATTCAGTTGTAGAACTGATACACTTACTTCTTTTATATTTTGTTATATCAATAATTACCAATTTACCCTTAATATAACCTTCCAACTGTCAATTTACTAATAGGCTGTGTGTTGCTGTACATTAACAATAATTGCGTGATTTCTAATCTTAATTTGACCTTCCAACTAGCAGTTAAACGTTCAAAAGAAAGGTTTTTAATACAATATTTAAATAAACATGTCTAAGTAATGAATTTTTATTGGCACACAGGATCATAAAATGAGGAAAAAATCGAGTTTGTTAATAGCCTAGGTTTTTATCCAATTTTGTAAAATACAAACATGTACAAGTATTGAATAGGTGTATGTTTGTTTATATAAAGTTATTCAACTATTAATAGTTAGAGAATAGTAATAGTTAATAATTATTATTAATTAATAATAACTACAGTTAATTAATAACTATAGTAATAGCTAGTAATTAGAGTATATTAATAGTTTCTTTAGAAACATGCTTTTGTCATGTCAACAAAACAGCTGTAGATTATTATTTTAATATGGAAATCATTTCACTTTTTTATTATGTAATATACAAATACAAATCATAGCTTTAACATGAAACAAAAAAAGTTAATGTAAATACTTTGTTGCTGTTTCATACATACAAAGAAATTCAGGAAAACAGCTGATTTCAACATAACTGTTTCTTTGGTAAAAATATGTTAATTGAGATTATGTAATTATTACCATTGTGTACTAGGAATAGATTTTATAATAATCAAAAAAACCTGTTGTTCTAAGTAAATAATAAAAAAAAGTAACTGTTACTAGTGAAGGGAAATATTTGTTTGCTTAGAATAAATACAGACAACAATTAATTCATGAGTGTTATAATAAATTAGCTTTAAACAAAACGTTTATGGTGATAATAAATATTTTTCAGCCCTCACAACTTCTTGTTTATAACTAAACATTTCTATATTGAAATTATTGTAAACAGAAACTGATTATTTCAAGTAATGTCTTAAAATTTTTCCAGTGCTTTTTATTTTTAATAATCTTGACAAAATAAAATGTTATTTTATAAAAATGTGGTTTTTGCTTACACATTACTTGTGTAAGAATTTATAAATATTCCAAATGCTCTACAGATTTTATAAAAATGTATAATTTCATAATATAAAATGATGGCAGTGTTACATATAATATAATTATTAACACTTACCGAAACCTCAGTCTTACAGGCCCACGGGAATTTTCAAGGTCTTTTATTGGCAATATTGTTTGAAGGAGAAAATTCATCTCCCCCAGCACCTTCCACTTCTTCTTACTTTAAACAGTAAGCTACTATTTGCTTAATTTTTGTGGGTCAGGTGATTTTGACAGTTGTTTTGTTGAAAACGTGCCGGTTTGAGAAGCCCAAGGTTTCAGTTAATGGTATTTAATGCGTCGTCTCCCAAACTCAAGGTTTCAGTTAATAGTGTAAGCAGTTTGTGTACTGGATTATTGTTTTGTTTTATTCAGTAATATATTATTTTGTGTGTTGAATTATTCTTTTATTATACTCAGTTTTATAGTAAACTTTGTGTGTGTTGGATTATTATTTTGTTTTATTCAGTTTTATAAAATAATAATATATATAACTGTGTGTTGAATTTTCATTTCATTTTATTCATCTGTATATATATATATACATGTTCTTATAAATAGTATACAGGCAATATGGAGAGTCAAAATGAACTAAAATAGGTCAAGTCAAAAATGTCCTAAAGACCCTGAGTTTAGTGACAGAATACGCGAACTGCTTTTTGATGATAATGATTGGGACTGTGACGGAAGTGTTGTTGATGACACTGATGGTGATCCTGATTTTGTCATACCAGATCAGGAGCAACATGGGGACAACAAACCAATTGAATGTAGCTCTGAAGAAGAAGAAGAAGATCTACTTTGCATCAGAAATGGGGGTGATACCAATGTAGAAAATATATACAGTCATCCAATATATACAGCCACAATGTCTGAGAAAAGATTTGAAATTCTTTTAATGTGCCTTAGGTTCATTGACGCAGCAACACGCGTTGAAAGAAAAAACAAGACAAAGCAGCTGCAGTCAGTAAAATATTTACTGCAGTTCATATCTAACAGTAAAAGTGTCTACTTAGTTTCGCCTGAAGTCACAATTAACGAAATGTTAGTTCCATTTAGAGGATACTGCAGTTTTAAGGTTTTTATGCCAAAGAAACCTACCAAATTAAGAATAAAAATTATGTGCATGTGTGATTTGAAGACATCTTACCTCTTAAATGCCTATGTCTATACTTGGAAAGGTAATGATTCAGATATAATATCTGATTATATTAACCTTTTTCACACATGGTGGTCTCTCAGGTCCTGGATTTTGGTTGGTGTTATAAAGATAGGGTAAACATGGTAATATGGTTTACAGTCATATAATATAGGCTAAATGTTTTGTTGTTCATTCATCCAAAATTACATGTACAAATGTAAAATTACATGATATTATAACCTAGGAAATTGTTTTTAAGAATTTTGTGTCATTTGATAATAGCTTACATTATGGGTATAACTGTATAATAGCATTACCAATAATATCTGAAAAGTTTTATTTGTTCGTGAAAGTACTGATTTTTTTTGAATAAAATATAAACCAATAAATTTGTATATGTCATTACATCATTATAACAAACATTTGTCCTGTATAATGCTGTTCAGTAGTTATATATATTATATATATATATATATATATATATATATATATATATATATATATATATATATATATATATACATACATACATACATACATACATACATACATACATACTTTTGTTAGATGTTATTTTTGTTTTAATTAAACATTTTAACAACTTTTTT
This sequence comes from Callitettix versicolor, assembly GCA_022606455.1. Classification (NCBI taxonomy): domain Eukaryota; kingdom Metazoa; phylum Arthropoda; class Insecta; order Hemiptera; family Cercopidae; genus Callitettix; species Callitettix versicolor. Next base: position 17,156,891 of record CM040185.1, on the reverse strand, counting down.
TTCATTTTGAGGTCAAGTTGTGACTACAACATTATTCTACAATTCATTATTAGATGTTTTCTTTATAAATTACTGGGCTTGTAAACAAAAAGCAGTCAAAATATTTTCAGATACTGTATTAAAAAATATGTATGTATTAGCATACCTGACATGGTTTGTGTGGAATGTAGGTCTGAATATTATTTCTATAGTTTACTGATAAAAAAATGTTTTATTTGAAATGAAACTATTATTTTAAAATAAGTAAACAACTTACATTATGTCTAACTTCATACGAAATTTTAAGAAATTTTTGATAAAGAACTGGGCACTCTTATCAGTTTTTGAAAGTGTCAAAAAAAGTTTTACCCAAATTGATCATAACAGCTAGTATTTTCAAGGAACATTAATACAGATATTTTAATGTTGGTCATGCTGTTGTAGTAGGCCTACATGAAATTAGTATTTAGCCTAAGTTTTAAAATTTTTATAGTTAATAATTTATTAAAAACAGCTTTTTATTTTTTCTTGTACTAATTATAATATAACAGAATAACATAAAACATATTATTACTAGGCCTACATATTTCAATTCATTAATACAAATTATCACTTTTCATAATACACTTGTGATTATGTTATGTATTAGGTCTACATTAAGTTAAATGTAAAAATTATTTCAAATCAATAAGTAATTTAAACAAAATCAAACAAATATTATTAATTATCATCAAAGATAATTATTTCTAAATTAGTAAAAAAAGAAAAAATATTTGGTGTGTAGACAAATCATAGAACAACTACTCGATTAAAAACAATTATAAAAGGACATAATTAATAAGGCAGTGAAGTAGGTAGTGGATTTTATATTGTTGGTTGTAAAGTAAGGATTTGAAGAGGAGAAGGTAATGCAATTATATTAGTAGATAGGTGATAATAATAAGAGTAGGCTAAGGCTAAAGACATAATGAAAATAAAAAAAGATTTTATTATAATCATAGTATATTAGTAATAAATGAGACAAGAGTTATTACTAGCTACTTTTAATATTATATTAAAATAGTGTAACATGATGTACAGGTAAGTTTACTTTAGGTAGTTCCCAGACTTTTTTGTCGTGGGACCCACCTTCAGCCTGAAATTTTGTTTCACAACCCACCATAAATATATATATATATATATATATATATATATATATATATATATATATATTGTTATTTTAAGGCGAAAAGCACATTGAGGCTATTTTCACCTCCTTAAATGTAAGTGTGAGTGTAAAGTGTTAAAGTCGTAAGTGTAAGTGTGTGTTAGACTCGGGTACCGTGAGGGACGTCTAAATCTTCTCAATAGGTGCAGATAGTCTGCACCGCCCTGCGGGGTGTATATATATATATGGGTCTATGTAAATATATATTATGTATACAAATTTTAACTCACTTTTACACCACTTTTTTCTTCTTTTTTTTGATGAAGTGTAATTACACAAACAAAATACAAAGAGTTTGTTCTTTTATTTTTTGTGGTCCTGTTTTTCCTAACATAAACTTATTGACCCTTATATCTTTTCTTCTAATGAAGTGTAATTATACACTGAATATGTAGTTTTTATTTTACTTTTCAAACTCGTTCATCATAGCTAGATGCATGTCATAGTTCCAATAGTAGCATAAATTATTTAACTTACGTAATAATTATTAAACTTAATTATAAACATATTTCATGTCTTTTTTACATTTTTTTCAATCTACTTTCAATCATCTAAATTATTCTAATAACTAATTTTTCAAAAATGAATATTTTTTTTCTTTTTTGCAGTGAAAAACCATTAAGGTTATCATCGCTGAAAAATAAAAAAATTAATAAATAGATGAATATATATATTGCATATTGTACCTTGACAAAATCAATTTTTTTAAAAGAAATTTCTCTTTATAATCACCTGAGTTCAAAAAAATAGTTTTTATTTGGATGACTGTACACTTTCAGCCAATTAATTAATCCATGCACTTAAAATTTCATGTATTTTTCCATGTAAATAAATGACAGCAATTTTACTCTGTTTCTGAATAAACAATATTCATAAAGAAATATTTTTTTCATTAAGTAACAATATGGGTTTTTAGTTGGTATGGAAATAATACAGGCTCTAAATATTTCTATCTATGCCTAGTAGGCTAATGTTTTCCATTAACATTTTTGTTTACTTATTTTTTGTTTATTTTTACTTTTAACATATAGCCTACTAACATACAAACACGTTATATTAGTTATAAATAAAAAAATGTGTTATGAAATGTATCTTTTCACCGCAAGTGGAAAAACCGTTATAATTAGATATAAAGTCTGCTACTGCGTTCAGTGTTAATGCAGCAGTTTCAACAATCGTTAGCAAACCAAGCTGACACAGTTTGAATTATAGAGAACCTTTGATACTGTGTTACACTAAGCACAAAATTCATAATTGTTTGGTGTAAATTTGATTCTGTTCTGTTAATGTTGGCGTAACTGTTGTGGTTAATATATCATAGTTGATTTTGATATGTTATCAATATGTCCTGGAACAGCTGATAATTGTTTGTTGCGAATACTTGCAGAGGAAGTGCATTGATTAGTTATATTAACTACGGAAAATTGATCAGTAAATTTATACAGTTCGTGCGACTGTTAAACTAAATAAAAATAATCCAATCCATTAATTTTAATTTTCTGTATTAGTTTTGTAGGCCTACTGTCCTGTTCTTATTGAAATCAGTAGTTGATATGTTTTTTTTTCACTAATCTAATGTATTAGAAGACAGTTTCAACAATTATTTGTTTAAATTTAAAAACTGAGTTGAGTTCAGTAAAGCTAAACTTACAGGCCAGTTTAGTCTAAACCTTAACTGATGGTAATAACTAAAAGTAAACATTATTACATATGCCTGTATATTTTTATTTATTTATTTTTTACGTTTGTGCCTAGGTTTTTGAATTGGTTTTAATGATATTTAGAAAATGTTCAGTTAGACATTTGCGGAATTTCTTTACCTTTTTAAGGTCTGTAAGTAACCAAGAACCCTTGCAAAGTAATGCGCTTGTCTGTCTGTTGGCTGTTGGTAACAAACCTAAAATTCGTAAATGATGTAGTCGATCACAGTAATATTGTGGCAAAAATGATCTTTGTGGAGGCCTAAATGTAGGAAAAATTCCAGGGTTAATAACTAAAAAATATTTAAGGTAAAGGGTAAAATGTTAAAGAAAGAATATTACTTTTTCTTATCTAGCTAGTGTGAATAGTAGCCTATCATTTGAAACTAAATGTGGGAACATGAGAGAAATGAAAAACATATTTTATTGTAACGCATACAATGCTAGTTTTCTCCTATATCGCATGTCAAGTTATCTCTGCACGCTTATCACACATACATAGACTTTCGCTAGACAGATCCTGGGTTAGAGAATTTGTTTTTCAGCCCAAATACCCTGGCTCCCCAAGGTTAGTCTTAGGTGTTTTGAACCCACATGTATACCATACTATGGTATCTTCTGAAAGTGAATTAAGGACTCATTCGATTACTACAGTACATATTATGGTAGGAATAGAGTATACTTTTAAAACATCACATTTAATAAAATACATTGTAATTACTCACTTAACAGATGTTAAAACGGATATGGCTAAGACAAGACGCAAGTCAGTTTGCTGTCTCTCTGAAATCCGCTACTCAAGGTCATGGTGCAGTTACTGCCATAAACTTCATGATTTCTAATGCTGATCGATTTTCCTCGTTAGTCTAACAATTGTAAAGAGTGAATGTTAAAAAAAAGAAGCAGATGTTAAGTTTAAAGTTGTGTCACTCTTCTAAAATTATATTGTGGTTCAGTCATAATCAAGTCATATATGGCGTAACTTGGTCAGGGTTTATTTTAAAATTTTAGTTGTAACATGTCTGTGTATCAATATGTTCATTTAAGGCTAAACATTTAATTGGTAATTTAATTGGTAATGTTATTAATTTTGAAAATTTGCTTTTTGTCATGCCGAACAAGACAGTGGCAATTATTTGTATACACTCGGTGCTGGCGTATTACTTTTTTATGTATCTGTCCTATATGCGGTAATTGACAAACCACTTTACCTTATAAACTGTACTACAGTATCATGTTTGAAATTGTTTATGGGTATTTTGAAGTTACGTATAATAAAATTTATTGCCGACAGATTGTACAGCTATAAATCTGGTATTATTCAGGTTTATCTCCAACAGCTGTAAATGGACTTGTTATTTATATAATGGAAAACAGTTACCTGCAATTGTAAATTGATTGTTTTTGAACGTTAGCAGTCCAGTATATATTGGAAACTTTGAATTCCATAAGTTGTTTTAGTAAGGCCTACAAACTCATAATTTGAAGGAAAACTTGTGAAATTCAAAGGAAGAAAGCAATTTTTTTAAGAAGTCTATTTTTATCATGTTTGATTCAAATGTAGCTATTAAATAATGTATGTTTTGTTATCTTATAAACGGGTCTAATCTTTCATTTTCGTAATTTGTTTTCAAAAACTTTTAGTTATAATTTTAGTTATATTAAAGAAGTGCTCAAGTACCAAAGTACTGCATAAAATACCAAATGACAGATAAAGCTAAAACTACTACCATTATTGGATGTATGTTTTTTTAATATAGTCTGAAGTTAAAAATGTCTTTATTTTTAATTTGTTTTAAAAATTTACATTTAATTAATTAGAAAGTTGTTAATTAGTTCATTTGTGATTTTTTTTTTTGAAAATTACAACATTTGAGCGTGCCTAAACAGTATGCAGAGACTTTATTGGATAATTAATAGTGTTAAATTAGTGTATTGATTTTTCCAGTGCCATTTTTTAGGTTCTGTAGGCAAGGTCAATGAACTTATAAATTCGAGTATTTCTGTTTGTTGATAACGCACCTCTTACTTATAAACAGTGTGATCATTTTTACTTAAGGCCTCAACAAAAGTAACATTTAAGAAATTCGCTAACAACTTTATAAGGATTTTTGTGCACCACTTAACCTTTCGCAGTATCAGACATGAAATACGTTTCAGAAAGAGCACTTAGATAATAAGCTGCAAGTTGTTCAGTTCGCATCATGGCAGTGCAGAAAACACGGTAGTCAGCTGACCTATTCTAGTTAATAAGTAGTTTATATGAAACAAGGTAAATACAAACCCTCTGCATATGTTGTAAAAGCATGTGCTTGGCCATTTTATTTTATCAGGCACTCCAGCACTAGATTTTTGGGCAGATTTAAGTTGTTTTGGTTGATTCAGGACTATCGTAATAACTATTTTTCTTCATTAATATAAAATTAATTTAAGAAGTTCTGTAAATCCAGTTACACATTTTTCTAAATTGTTTCAAAGAGTTTATAATTTTTAATTTTTTACTCACTTTTTTTAGAAAAATATGTTAACAATCCTTTTGACTCCCATACTATACGCTAGAAATTCTAAAAGTTAAAAGTGTTTTTTATCTGTCATCTTTTGGAACCACGGGAAACCTAATCGTAAATTCTTTTTTCGATCGAAATTTGAACAGTTAACAGAATACGTTATTTGTAAAATTAAACAAACTCGTGTGTTTGAAAATGTTTAACTGTGAATGTGTTCGGCGAAAATAACCTAACCGCTTCTCTTTAAACACGACTGAATGGTTTCAGACTGTGTGATCAACTAGAACAACCGAATTACGTCCACTTCATCGGCCCAGAATCGCTTTACTTGAAAAGAAACAGAGGAAATTTTTATGGAGAAATTTCATAACAGTACAATTGTTGCAATGGATCAGTGGATTTGACAAAGCATTTTTTTTTTTTATTTAAAAACAGTTGGTTTTGAAAGTTAATTTAATTGTGTTGCCTAAGGGTTGTGAACATTGTTGTTCATTAAACAGTGGATTTTGTGTATAAATACATGTTTCACCTGTAGCTAATTTTACTTTTATATTTGAATAAATGTTCTGCAAGCTAGAGTTGTCTAAAAAAATTGTTTTATAGCCTACTCTCGGCCATTATTATTGTTTATATATCAACCATTGACCCGATTCTAAAATTCCTTCATGTAGATTTTTTAAATAAAATTTAATTGATGTATTTGTTATTGTTGTAGGGCCTCCCTTATTGTTTACATAAACAATAAAAAATTATTTATATTTTGTTATTTCTTTATTTATTGTTTTTTCTTAAGATTTATTTTCTTTATTAACTAGTTTTAGGTATGTTGATGTGTCCTTAACTTGTTTTTGTTTTTACTGTAACTTCACAATAAATTGTATATATTTTTTTAAGACATTATTTTACATTATTTACTAGTTTTCAATAAATATTTATAGTTGTTGTATTTTGTTTATATTTATTTTTGTTGCTTAGCCTCTATTTTTTCTTAATTTTTTTAAATTTTAATTTCACTATGATGATGATGTCCTTTCATTTTTCACTGTGAGAAAAAAATTTGTTTTAAAAAAACATTTATACTAACAAGTAGAAACAAGAATTAACTTTGAAAAGTATTGAATAATATTAAGTTAACGAATATTTTTATACTTATTTATATCATAATTAGCACAAAAATTGGTTTTCGTAATAGCATAAAGAAGTTTGTTACCTGGCAAAATCCACTGAAAATTATCTTTTTTCAATTTTCAAGTTTCGTTGTATTCTGACTGCCATAACCAAAGCACATTTTTCTGCTAAGTTTAAATTAAATCAGACGAAAATTGTAAACACTAGTGCTTACACAACTATATAAATAACAAAACACAAACATACATACAAATTGCATTGAAAACCAGTGTAGATCCGTTTGTTAGAACTTTTTCTAGAAACTTCTGACATTTCACAAAAATCCAATCAGAAGTTGTATTGAAAGAGGAACATGGGTTCGTTTATCCCTTTTATAATTTTGTATGACATAGATCGTACCTGAACTGTGGGGTCGTTCATGTAAAATGTCCCAGGATTGCTGCACATTGCCACAATATTCTAGTTGATACTGTCCAGTAATGTTGAAAGTAGCATTGTTAAATTGCACTTTGGCCATTCGTAATATGAATATAACAGTGTGCATTTAATGTACGTAAATTAAAGACGCAAGCCTCAAAACGAGTTACAAAAGTTATATTCAGTGCTTTCATTAGGGTCTGATCACAGAGCCTTGCGGTGATAGTGGTACAGTTGGTATAAGTGTTTTAAAGTTGTATGTAAATAAATAACAAACAAATGCATACTTTGTTTTGGAGGATGAATTAGTAGGAAAAGTACTAAAGGGTGTAGGGTGTGAACGCTCAGGTGTTTAAAGCAAATTGTCTAGGACAGCTCTTTTAGTTCGTTAAACGTTTGTAAATTTTAAATATCTATCTTGTGAGTCATTAGGTTAGGTTAGGTTAACCTTTGCATTGCAATTAGCGTGTGCGTGTTAATTGTTTAAAATAACAAAACAAGCATTTGTTTGAACAGTTTCAACTTTGACTCTACTGTTACATAATCCATATAACAAATATTTCTGAATGGAGATTTCTTCGTTTGCTGTGAGATACAATGATTTCCTTTAGAAGCATTGGGTAGACATACTTGGTCATGATCCAAAGTAATTGCTTGTACTTTGTCACCTGACCATTCTGTGCACATTGTTGAAGACTAAACTAATTGAATAATTTTTAATTACCATTTGGCATGCAAGTTTGATTTGCCCACATTTTGAAACCATTTTTTTTTCAAGAAACGATTTTTGAAATTTTTTTTTTTTTTGTAAAAAAACTTAAAAATCAAAATTTTTAAAAATTGGCTCTAATAATATACAAGCCGCCTCGGTGGCCTAGTTGATAGCGTACTGGGCTTTCACCCCGAGGACCCAGGTTCGATTCCCGGCCAGGGCTTGGGATTACGCTATAAATCATCCCATCATCTGCATTAGCCCAAGTGTGCACAATGATTATCTCTTTTTAATTTTTCTAGTCAGACGTTAAACATTACGTAAAAAAAACAATAAACGTAAAAAAATATTACACAAATGTAACTAAAAACAATCAAACTATTTTTTTCAGTTCATCAATTTTTTATCAAGTTTGAAGTTTTTATAAACTGAAGTCAGTGGTCTAACTTGAAAATAATAGAAAATTACTGTTTGTAAATACTTTAAAAAAATTAATTTTTTTTTTTTCCGGCGAAAAACCGTTTAGGTTATCATCGCCGTCACGAAAAATGAAAGTATATATAAAAAAATTAAAAAAAAAATTTAACAAAATTTTACTTAAGAAAAAAGCAACAAAAACAACAAAACAACAACAACAAACTATAACAGTAAAAATACATTAAAATTTAGATAACAGGTATAGATATATTACACTTAAGAACTAAATAACAATAAATAATGAATAAAATTTAATAACAATTCGTAAAACTATGCATAAACATAACAGAAATAAAACTTTTAGATAAAATAAATAAATAATATAACACAAGAAATAACAACCATATAAATTAAATTTTATTTAAAACATTCAGACGATGAAGGAAGTCTAGAACCCGGTCAACGGCCGAGGCACTATCTCCCAACATCGTCTGCAAACAGTTGCTCAGACCACACATAAAGCGCACATTTTGGAAACCATCACAATCGAGCAATATATGTCTTATTGTGATGGTTTCCCTACAGAACTCGCATTTAGGTGGGTCCCCGCGTTCCATCAGAAATCCATGCGTTAACATGGAGTGACCGATGCGAAGGCGGGTGATCACCACCTCTTCTCTACGACTTGCACGTATTGACGACCCCCAAGGACGAACAGTATTTTTAATTACCCTCAATTTGTTACTGCTTGTAGCTGCCCATTCATTTTCCCACTGTAGAAGAATTAAATGTTTTACGTGACAAAGAAAGTCAGACACTATTACACGTGCAGTGCATGACGGCAGAAAAGTTGCATCCTTTGCAGCATTATCCGCTACAGTGTTTCCAAATATTCCACAGTGACCAGGAATCCAAATAAATGATACTCTTGCACCTCGTAGTTCAAGTCTATGGACAGAGCACAGAATATCTTGAACCAGAGGGTTTACCGAATACATATCCCGGATTGCCTGGAGGGCACTTTTTGAATCAGAACAAATTACGAAATGCAAACTATCGAATTCAATAGTGTTCAGAGCCTTTAAGATGGCAAAGAGTTCGGCTGTAAAGACACTACAAGTTGAGGGTAATCCATACTTATACGTTTCGTCCAGTGAGTAAAATGCACACCCAAAAAATAAAAATAAACCATGACCATGCATTGAAAAGGCCAAAACTAATGTGCAGATTGTTATTGTGAAGCACACGTATAAGTAGTCTTGTGTATATGTATTGCTTTTTTTCAAAACCGCTGTAAGTGTTTTCATGAAACTATGTAATTTTAAGTTTATTGATATGAGAAATTAATTCTGATATACAATAAATTTGGTGAAGGTATAAAAATGAGGCAGCTATGTTAAATTAACATCGCCCCAAGTTCAGTTACCACGTAATGTATAGAAATAATTTTAAAAACTTAACTTCAGGGCACCTTATTCATCAAATTTTGGACTTTTTTAATATTTTGTGACCGTTCTGAAACTGAAATTATAATTTTAAATACAAGCAAGGTAAACTGATACTTTGCCTTTTTTATGGTATTACACTAAACAAAGTTTAAAATATCAAATCCTCAGTTAGACATCAAATCTTTTTTCCTTATGTGATTAAAATTTCTCTATTTCTGTTCGCAGACCTCCTAATCGACATGCTGGGAGTGTTGGCGAGCTACAGTATAACGGTGAAAGAACTGAAGTTGTTATTTGGCACTATGAAAGCTGTTAACGGCAAATGGGTAAGTTCACGAAAGAATTATAGGTGTTCCTTGGAGTACCGTATCATTTGGTTTCACGATAAGATGATTTGAATTGGAAAAATGATATCATATAAATTTAATGATATTAAAATTTAGATGGTGGTTCCAAACAATTAGGTTGATTGAACCCGTGTAAACTTGCATATACGTTAGGAGTCATGTTTGCAGTTTTGATTCAATTTGATTCAAAATTCTTTTAAAAAAATTAATTTCAGTAATAACTTAACAAGTTTGTTACCCAGAACAATCTGTTTATTAGTTTTAAAATGTAAGTAATTTCGAATCATTTAAAAATTCTTTGCTTATTCTTTTTGTATCTGATTTTACCATCGCAGTCTTCGTTAAAAACTGCATTGCGATTTTGAACACTCAGTTATCTATTGAATTAAGAAATCGAATTTTTGGCAGCCAGATTTATTTTCATATTTTGTAAAGTTTAGAATGCTGATGTATGCAGATTTTAATGCTGATTATGGTGTTGAAATCATAATTTAAAAAAAGGATAAGATAAAAAAATTACTTTCAGAAAATCTGTAGCTGTTTGCCACGATTATTGATATATTTATGAGATTGTTTTGTAAATTAGTTCCTTCTGTGTAAATTATTAAAATAATAAATTAGTTTTTTTTGTAAATTCCCAACAAGATTTGTAATTTTTAAGGTTTTATTTACCTGTAAATTAAGATAATTTGAAAATAATTTCTGTACATTTGTAAAAAAGTTTATTTTATGTAGACGTACAGAAAACAATAAACAAAATTATAATTTTTTCGCATCTGCATTACAACAAGCGAAATTGGTTTTCTTGAAACGCAGACTTGAAAACTTGTGATTGAATGTGAACATCTCAATTCCCTGCAGCTACGGTTATCAAGGCAAGTAGAGCGAGAGGGAGGCAAAGTGGATCTTGACGCCGAGCCTCCGGGCTTACAATGTTATCCAAATCTCATCATTGCTTGGCTCCAAATTTACTTAGCTGTAACACAATTTGTGCAATCCCATAGCGTAATGCTAATCTCCGTCGACTATCTGCCCTGGGATACGTAGCATAAGGACTGAATAGTTATTAATGTAACGATGTGGTACACTGTTATAAAGTACAGTGTTTGTAATGAACGTAAATATTTGAGAACTGATGGTTATCAGTATAAAGGTGAAAAGCCATGGAAATGTTTGCTGAACGCTGGGGAATAAGAAAATCAGTAGTAAAATACAAAGTGGTTCATAAATTTCTGTTAAAACTTTTAATTTTTATACTATTTAATTAACATCTCTACTAATATTTTAACCTCTACGTATTAATAAGCTACAACTCAAAAACAGCTGTTTCAGAGTAATTGTTGTAAGTACTCTTTTGTTTTGCGTATACAAAACAAAATGTTAACTAAACACAAACATACAATATTATTATATTAGCTGAATCGTGCAGTACTCATCAACAGGCAGCTTTAATAGTAGGCCTACCCACCAAACATAAATTACTCACGACACAGTTACTAGCTAACACAGAAATTTAAGGCTATGGGTAAATATCATCATTATCATCCTTAGCGCTACAACTCATTTCTGAGTCCTGGCCTCCCTAGCTGGGTCCTCTGCAACAATCCACCAGCCTGTGATGTTAAATTATAATTTTAAATACAAGCAAGGTAAACTGATACTTTGCCTTTTTTATGGTATTACACTAAACAAAGTTTGGTTTCCTCAGTAGACATCAAATCTTTTTTCCTTATGTGATTAAAATTTCTCTATTTCTGTTCGCAGACCTCCTAATCGACATGCTGGGAGTGTTGGCGAGCTACAGTATAACGGTGAAAGAACTGAAGTTGCTATTTGGCACTATGAAAGCTGTTAATTATATTATATTATAATATTAATATTATAATTATAATTACATTTTGTTGACGATGTTCTCATCTCTGGCAGTGTAGCCTGCTCAGCGCAATCTTGCCAATTTTATATACTTCACTATATCAGGCTCTTCGTATAGTGTATCCAGCCCATTATTGTATCTGATTCTCCATAAGTCTCCATGCTTCACTGTAACATATATGTTTCTAAGTATTTTCTTTTCTAACACCATCAGTTGTGTTTCAGTTGTCTTTGAAATAGCCATGTTTCTGCATCATAAACAAACATGAAGTCTTTTGTACACAGATCTTGATCCAATCCCTTCTCTGCCTTCCGTATCAATTTTCCAACTAAGTCTCGGTATTCTTTTTTTTTTGGTGACCATGTTGTTTTCAATTTTAAATCTGTTTGGGAAGTTCATTTTCGTCCATGCTTTGTATATGACCAAACCATCAAAGTTGTTTTGTCTTGATGTCGTCTACAGTAGTGTTTTGTTTTATGTTGCTTTAATATCGTAATGGATGGTATAACTGTCATATCCATTAGTATGCATTAATGGCTGTATCGTATGACCAGCAATATACACTGTATCGTATACTGCTCTCAGCAATATACACTAATAGACACTGTCTTGCTGATACACTTTGTGCGTTATTTTTTGATAGTTATATTATTTGATATGAAATTAAACTTGAAAAATTTTATTCATGATGTTTTTTTTAAAAACGTTCAACTGTTCTTGACTAATTTTCGAATAATCTATTTTGAAATGGATTATTGAAATGTTAATTTTTTTAACTAAGTCTTTATTTTGATGCAAAATTTCAACTTAATCTGTTAAAATGTTGTAGAGTTACAAGTAAAAAAAAAAAAAAAATGGTTGATAGATTGTAAAAGAAGTGTTTCCAGACATATATAAGAAAGTTTTTCTTTCTTTTGACTCATATAATTACCTTCTGAATTATGTAAGTGCATTACAGTATCACGCTATACACAAGATACATATCAGGTATTAACCATTAGCTCAGTCTTGTGTTATTGAAACCAGTGAACTCATTGGAGGAGGAACAAGTAATTTCCTTGTGTTGAGGTCTAGGCTTTAAGTAAGGTAATTAATTGCATTGTTTCCAACAATCAAGGTTACAACTATGTAAGCAAACAAAACTTCTGTTATCAGTTCATACGCTGTTTCATTTATTCTGAATTGCACAACATAATTTCCCAAACATAGGAAAATGATTTTTTTTTAATATCTGCTTCTGCAGTTCACAGAAGGAATTGAGCAGGAATATTTTTATAATTGTTTCAAGTGGGGACAAACCGAAAATCTTTATCAAATTTTACTATTGTATTAATTTACATTTGTTTTCTGTTATAGCCGAGGCATTCGACAAAACTGCTCAATGTGTTGAGGCAAATGCCCCAGCGAAATGGTCCTGATGTATTCTTCAGCTTTCCAGGAAAGAAAGGATCCGTGAGTAAATTAATTAAAGAACATTTTTTTTAACTGTTTTTAATATCCTGGTGTCCAAAATATATCGGGAAACCTTTTTTATATCTTCAGTTATTTCAGAAAATGTCATTGTATGTTTTAGGTCATCAGAACTACATTTTTAAATATTGAAAAAGTGCCTATTTTTAACCGTTTGGCTGCCAGCCTACCGAGTAGCAATACCCTGCCAACAACTGTTGGGCTATTGGAAAAAAACATTGTTAGAACTACAATAAACCACTTTGTATTATTGAATGTCCTAATTTGACTGGTATAGTCATATTCTCTGATAAATCCTGAACATTCTCGTATATCATAACAGTTAACATATATGTTATCACCAAACATAAACACATCACATTTAATTAATTAAAAAAATTAAAACCCAAAACAAAAAATAAATGATAAAAATTATTTTTGTGTAAAACATGTTGGAATGATAACTAATATAAAAGTTTCCAAGAACTGCTCCTTTTCCAAGAATTCTACTTCCGTGTCTCTTCTGCCCTGTTATGTTTCACAAGCCACACACTTTGTCCTCTACTCTTTCACCTAACCTAAGCTGTACTCATAATACAGCTTAGTGATGTGCAACGGTTCTTTTGAACAATGTAACTCAATCAAATCATATTGCTAAAATGAATCGCTTCAGTATCCGTTGATCGAAAGATCAATCCGCTCAGTGTCAAGTACTAAGTGCTGATCCTTAGTCTGCATCAGCCTTTGACAATATATACCTCATGCGCTGGTGCTTTACCGTGTCTTCCAGTGGTGAAAAAATCAAGAGAAAAACACTGTTTTGACGTTACCAAGAATGGTAGAGGTTATAGGTAAAAACTGTTGAAAGTGTAGCGTCTGTTGCTAAAACCTGTGAATTGAACGAGTCTAGTATTGTTGCAATAAAAATTGATAAATATTAAAATTTCCCTATTTATTTGAGTTGCCATTGGCCCTGAAAGAATTTCTAACATGTAGAATTAGGTGATATGTACTGAACCCTTGTTTGTAGATTGCTCTCACGAGTGTTTTTCGAAAGTAAAAAAATGTTTTGATCTGACAAACCACAAAATTTACAAAAACTTTCTTATATTCAATTATTACTATAAAAAATCTGGTTTGAACGCTATCCTTCTACGGGTTTCTCCGGTAAAAATAGACTCGGATATCGATGTAATTTCTCAAAAACTAACTAAATTTGAAAAACATTTGATAAAAATTGTTAGATCCAAATTTTGTGAAAATCCAGTAGTTGAAACATTTATTTGACAAAAAATTATACTTAAAAAAATGTTTTTAATTGAAAAAATGTTAGCGAGATATGGGCGAACCATTTCTACATACCAGATTTCTTCAGAATTGGTCGGTTAGTTGTCTATAGCGATATGTGCACACGTACACATATACACACACTTTTAAGTGGTCATCCCAATTAAAAACCATTTTTTTATTTAAAGGCGAAAAGCACATTGAGGCTATTATCACCTCCCTAGATGTACGTGTAAGTGTAAAGTGTTAAAGTCGTAAGTGTAGTGTTGTAAGTGTAAGTGTGTGTTAGACTCGGGTACTGCTAGGGACTTTTAAATCTTCTCAATAGGTGCAGCTAGTTTGCACCCCCTGCGGGGAATTAAATAGCAATTCAGTGGTTCTGAAGGCAAATAGAGCAATGAAAATTCTAGAATAATTTTTTTGTTTCATGATTACCAGACTTTATAATTTATTTATTGTGATAAAGTAAAAAATTTGTTTACATAATATGAAAAGATTAGTTTTTCTAACAACTATTTTATTTTTCCACAGGCAATGGTGCTACCACCTCTAGCCAGGTGGCCGTATGAAAGTGGCTTCACTTTTACAACTTGGTTTCGTTTAGATCCAATCAACTCGGTCAACATTGAACGGGAGAAGCCCTACCTATACTGGTACGAAAAGTTCTGTTTAATTAAACAAAGTTCCATTCAGTACAGTGGATAATGAATTTAATTGGCTCTTTTAATTAATAAAGTTATATGTTAATTACCTGTTAGGTAATTGTGGCTATAACGGTTTTGTGGTGTTCGTTTATAGGTGTTAGTAACAGGTTGTCATTATTGGTTTATTGTCATACGAAGGGTCACAGATGCACGAGGCATGTTCTTTTTTAATTTTGTAATATATACAACGGTACCCGGTTAACGGTCTAATTCGTTCCAGAATAAGACTGTTATCTGAGCAGACTGCTGTGCGAGTCAGCGTTTACAATATAGACTTATGAAAAACATTTTAATTTGTTACATAGAAAAAAATTATTGAGTACTCACTATTTATATGTCAAAGATAAAGAATGAAGAAAATTCACAGAACAGACATCACACTTTATTTTAACTAGAAATGTAATTATGTCACATATGTACACACAGGACAAATCAATACTGTATATTTTTTTAGTTTATAGTAGCTTTTTTTAGTTCAATAGTAAAAGTTTGTCTTTTACTTCCACTACCACAAGCACTTCTTTTAGGACCCGTTTAATTAATATTCACAAGAAAATTGAAAACAGGATTTAAACAACAATTTGAAACTCGTACACAAAGACACGTAACGTTTTGTTAAATTTAAAAATCAGAAGTAACATGATAATATTATAACTTCAAATTTTTTAACGGGCTAACAAATTAAATACACAGTAAAAGAGTTGACACTAAGTAAAATTAGGTACAATGACAGAAAAGGGAATAGGAGTGGGCATTCTGAGAACAGATACAGTAGAGCGTCGATTATCCGAAGCCCGGTCATCCGAAACGTCGGTTAACCGAAAGCGGTGGAACGGCGGCCTGACAGCGCAGCGGCCAGACAGTGCCGGCGCGGCAGCTCGACAGCAGTACAGTCTCAATATAGAGTGTGCACTAGCACATACAGTGACGAGTCGGTCTCCGTGTTGTTTAGACCGTTTGTGCTTCTGTTTGTTTTGCTGTGTAATTACCGAACTGCAACTTTCTTTACCGAATGTAATTACCAAATGTTATTCTTTCTTTACCGAATGTTTAATTTTACTTTACCTAATGTTTATTTTTTCATTATCAAAGAGTTGTTTTACTGTACAGAACACTGTATACTGTACTGCTTATATTTATCATATGTCATTAAACAACTGGATGAATTTATGTGCTGTACGTGTCTACTTGCTCCTTAAATTGGTTCTACCACTGTTAAATTATATCACACTACCTTTTTTCGAATATGTTCGTTTATCCGAAAAATCGATTATCCGAACACCCCCCTGCACCAATTGTTTCGGATAATCGACTCTCTACTGTAACTAAGAAATATCCTGGAA
This sequence comes from Callitettix versicolor, assembly GCA_022606455.1. Taxonomy (NCBI): domain Eukaryota; kingdom Metazoa; phylum Arthropoda; class Insecta; order Hemiptera; family Cercopidae; genus Callitettix; species Callitettix versicolor. Next base: position 17,140,373 of record CM040185.1, on the reverse strand, counting down.
GTTATTGTCCTACAAAAAACAAACCTGTCAATCAAAGGCTTGTTTGTGTTAATTCAGCACAATGTTTATTTCTTTAGTACAGCACAATGTTATCTCTATATTTACACATCTGTTTAGCAATAATTTAAAAAAATGAAAATACTTAATCAGAAACTTAAACTGTTATGGGTGTCATTTTCCCCTGAATTAGACAGTTGTCCCATATGACCATTAAAAGCGGAGGTATCACTGTATTGTCCTTTTTTTCTTTAGTGTTTTATTGCCAACTCTCGGTTTTATGAACATCAGTCTTATATAAAACTAATCTAAATATTCTTAAACGGTGACAATTTTTTTTTACAAAAATAAGTTTAAAAAAATATTTAGCGGTAAACAGTAGGTCATTTAACTTACCAAAACATTGATTATACAATTTCCAACAGTTTATAAGATTGATAAAGTATCTCTCAGACAAGCAAACATCTAAGCTGCGCAAGATAGTATACTTGATCAGTATAACACATTTGTGAGCAGGTTTGAATCCTGCTTCATGCAGTGATTTTTTGCAACTATTACAGAGTTCAGATATATGTGGGTGAGTGGAGAACTAGGCACAATTTAAACCTTTATTCATTTTATTTATTATGCAAATATTGTTTTCATTAAATACGGTACAACCTCGGTTATCCAAAATAAGAAGGGGACACTTCAAATAACAGTTTTTTTCATTTAACCTTTTTGCACAACGTAATTACATACTTTTGTATATGTAATTAATTGTAGAAGATTTTAAAGGTCAAATGATTCTAACCTCTTTTTGTAGGCTATACATGACTTATGTTCTTTATTAAAGTTAAAAGTTACATTGTTAGGCTTACATCAATTAACTGTATACTGTATGTAAGATAGATAGGTATGCATATTAATTATTCATTAAAAAACTGAATAAATTTCATGTATTTCTTATGTCCCGTGTAATGTTTTTGAACAACTATGTCCCTCCATCTTTTCATTAGGACATCAGTTGGCGTTGACTAGCTGCATTGTTCAACAAATTTTAGCTCGGTCTAAAATCAAGCGCGATTTGCACTTCTTTAATGACAACTAGTGACTATTGTGGATGTCATTGTTGTGGGAAGGAGAGCAGGTTGACATTTAGAGTCGGGGGGTTAGTGGCTGGGGAAGTTAACACTAGGTCTAGCCTTCTTTGCTAGCCCATGCGATCCGTCCTTATATTCCTGTAAGTTTTATTTATTCCCCATCATTTTTTTAAGGGATTTGCTATTCTGGATGCGTTTTGGATAATCCTGGTTTTGGTTGACGTAAGTTCGGTTAACCAAGATTTTCCATTTATGTCCATTAAAGATACAGTTAGTTCGTTAAAAATGAAATATGTCCAAAAGTAAAAAATATTACATTTTCATTCAATTATATCTGGCACTAAAAGGACTTATAATATTATTTATGGGAAAAAAATGTTTTAGTTATGGTATATTATTTAACCCTTATTATCCTGCATTTTCAGAGTAAGTGTCTGTTTACACAATGTGTAACAGACTAAAAAAACCTGAGCACTGTATACGGTTTTGGATTGTACTCGCTAAAAGGAACAAAAAAATATTTAATAAAATAGCTCTTGTAAAGCGACTATTGATCATTTTTTAAATATTATTAAAATTTAAAAATACAGAAAAATTACTCTAATGTTTTGTTTTACAAGCGTACCAAAAAATAATTTTCTAAATAATAGGTTTTTAAAATTTCTAATGTTAAATATCTCAAAAACTTTTAACTTACCAAATAAAGTTTTAATTTTTGTGACTTCTTACTACCTAGAATATGTTTCTAGCTCAGTGTAATGCTGACATAATGTGCTGTACAGACGAACAGCAAGGGGCAACAGTGAAGATGTATAGATAATTTTTGCATTGTCGATGCCCGTTTTTTGACAGTCTGTTTTTTTGTATTTCTTTATTTAGTGTTTTGTTCAATGCAAGAATTATTTAGTGTGCTTAATGTTTTCGACTCCTTACGAATTACAAACGAAATATTTTTTTAAATTTTAAACTGTAGCTCAGAAAATATTTGAATTATCGATGAAAACCAAAAATCTTAATGATAATCTTGGGCGTTGTAGATAATTACAAAGAAATTTAGTTCTCCGCAAAGTGCGTAGACATAACTGTGTATAGTTGCTTTTTCAAGGAACATACGCTGTGAACGATGACAACTGCACAGGATGTAAACGAAACAAACTAACTAAAGGTCAGTAACTGTCTCCACTGATCTTCAGTTGCAGTCCTTCTCTAACAGCTCGCTATGTGTGCAGCTGCGAAATTATGCCACTTCGAAATCTTAAATAAAATGTAAACTATACTGTTTCCGACTGTTGTTTAAATTCCTAATCCTATTGTCCTTTGATTTGAACACTTCCTCTTCTATCAACAACAAACTTAAAAAAGTATGAATAAATGATTAAGTCGAAATGACGCAAGTAAGAAGTGTGTTTGGGACAACATAAGTCGCAGCAGACATAAGTAGGGATACAACGGTAATATTAAAATATGGAGCTGCAAGTGTAGAAAATAGGGATAGCCTGCAAAGCAGACTCTTAGTTTTTGTATATTTATTTTTTAATAAAATACCCACTTTCATCCTTAAGGATATGTTGTTGTTTTCCAATGGTTTCCGCTGGCTCACGCCATCTTTGATCTTGCTTCCCAGTAGAGGCCAGGGAGATCTCTTCTTCTCTGCTTCTCTTCATCTAATTTTCTGCAGACCAGGAGGTGATCCTTGTTCATGATAGTGTCTGGGCATTCACACAATGTGCAGTTGTCTTAGTTTAATATCTTCATTTTCTTCAGGTGTTCATTCAGACAATCGTGTCCAGTTGTCTGCCGAAAGACCGCGACGAAGTCCTTGACCTTCCTATACAAGTCGAATACATTCTCATAAGGCTTGTTCTTTATGTCTTCCTTGACTTTGTAAATTCAAGATAAGATGTTCGCTTCAATGCACTAATCCTAGCCTGCAGTGTGAGCATTCTTTTTGGTTTCTGCACTATAAGGGTTCCTTGTTTGGCCCTTAAGGATATATTGTTAAGGATATAAAACTTTTTTTTTACTTTTACAATGCTTCATCATTATGTGTTATTTAAAGTGATAGTTATTTGAATCATATGAAAAAATTATTCTATTAAAGAAGTTTGTACTTTATTTTACTAATATTGTTATGTTATGTTAGTGTAACATAAAAAAATACATAGTTTGAGAAATATTTTTTTAAATCCTTTTTTTGTCTTCTTTTTTGGTAAATGTTTTATTTCATTTTAATCAGCAACACCTTGATCAAAACATTTGTGTCGCAGTTTCACTGGTTTCCCAGATTAATGTTGTTATATGGATCGTTGTATAACTTGAGTGTTTTGTGTCGCAGTTTCACTGGTTTCCCAGATTAATGTTGTTATATGTATCGTTGTATAACTTGAGTGTTTTGTGTCGCAGTTTCACTGATTTCCCAGATTAATGTTGTTATATGTATCGTTGTATAACTTGAGTGTTTTGTGTCGCAGTTTCACTGGTTTCCCAGATTAATGTTGTTATATGTATCGTTGTATAACTTGAGTGTTTTGTGTCGCAGTTTCACTGGTTTCCCAGATTAATGTTGTTATATGTATCGTTGTATAACTTGAGTGTTTTGTGTCGCAGTTTCACTGATTTCCCAGATTAATGTTGTTATATGTATCGTTGTATAACTTGAGTGTTTTGTGTTGCAGTTTCAAGACAAGTAAAGGGGTCGGTTATTCAGCTCATTTTGTGGGCAACTGTTTGGTGTTAACGTCAATGAAGATCAAAGGCAAAGGGTTTCAACACTGTGTCAAGTATGAGTTTCAACCAAGGAAGGTAAATATGTTATACTGCAGTGTTGCCAACTGTACTGTATGGGTAATTCTTTTAAAAGTATACAGAGGGCTTTGGTTATTTCAAAACTGAAAGGACCATTTAAAAAATTTGAATGACAAAACTTAGAATTAAAAAAAATATATAAATTCAAAAATCCAGAATAGGACAATATTTTTTAAACCACTTTTTCATCAAACATTAAAAACAACTAAGAAAATTTTTCAAAAGTTCCATACTGCATATAGACAAAATAGGAAAACGTTTGATAGCACAACTGTGTATGAAGTGCGAGGCAACCAATCGGAACAATATGAAGGAAAGAGAAAGTAAACACTCTATGTAACAAAGGTAAGGGTTGGTCCCTATTTATAGGTTTTCTCAGTTCAGTGTATTGGCATAATTTCGCTTTTTAGGCTAAATAGCCTACCTTAGTCGGACATTGATTATCACCTACTCTGAAGCAGCTTTTTTTATTTGTGTAGGCTAAAGTTATTCATGTTATTCAAAAAAAATAAAATAATAATAATTAAATGAGATTTTTATCACTATTTCTGCTATTCCTCCATGCATAATTTGCATGCAGATTGTAATCTGTCCACCATATAGTATTATTTGTTGAGAATATAATGACATCATACAAAATTTTAAATTGCTAGTTTTTCTTCAGTAAATTTACTTGTATTTTTCATCTGTTTAATTAGTTGATTCAGTGAGTGATCTGTCCCAGTAGGGAACAATATACAGTGGTACCCCAGTTAATGCTCTTAATTCGTTCCAGAACTAAGACTGTTATCTGAGCAGAATGCTCTGCGAGTTAGCGTTTACAGTAGAGACTTACGGAAAACATTTTAATTTGTTCAAAAATTGAAAACAGAATTTACACAATTTGAAACTTGCACAAAAGACACAACGTTTTGTTAAATTTAAAAATCAAAAGTATGTAACACGATAATATTATAACTGTTTAAATTTTTTAACACGCTAACAAATTAAACACACTGTAAACGAGTTAACACATGAAGTAAAATTAGGTATGATGGTATAAAAGGGAATAGGAGGAGACATTCTGAGTAGAGATACTTAAGAAATATCCTGGAAGTTATAGTCCTACAAACTGAACACCCATCAATCAAAGGTTTGTTTGTGTTCAGCACAATGTTTATTTCTGTAGCAAAACACAGTGGGTATTTACGCAGTGTATGTCTTTTTTTTCAAATAGTGATTTTTGAATATTTTTTTGGTTTATTTTATACTTTATTATCTAGCACATTGTTCCGCAGAAAATAATTTTTTAAAAGATTACTTCCGATTTTAGGCCATTTTTACAAAAAACTATATTGTGGTGTCATTACTGTTTACATTACATAATTAATTGCATACACCTATTTACCGGTCTTGTGTGTTATTATTAACTGCATGTACACATTCTGACAGCCATTACTAAACGGTTTATTCCTTTTTTCCTGGGTTCGTTCTTGTAATGAAAACATTATTAAAATGGCGTCCGTTATTTATGAATTTCACGATTTGCCTTTTCTGTGTTAGCTTCACCACCTCACCACCAACTAACAGTGTCAGTTAGGTCATTGAGTATATTTTTTTCCAAAACATGTTTCCTACTTTTGCGTAGTAGCAATTTTGAAGTTACACAGACCACTTTTATTTCTGATTTTTATCATATTTCTTGTGCTTTCCAGCTTTCATATTTTGGATTATTGCTTTTGGACATGTAATAAAGCATTTTAATGAAAAAATTACAGAAAAATCGAAAACAACCTATACTGCATATTTACTGTTCAGCCCTTTATCGAAAACTAAACTGTTATGCAGGTCATTTTTCATTCCATGAATTAGACCGTTGTGTGATATGACCATTGTCCAGGTCAACCATTAGTCGGGGTAACACTGTAATGTTATTTTCTAACTGAAATAAACTACAGGTATTTCCATCATTAATTTAATCCTTCTGGCTGCTACGAAATAATCTGTTGTAATTTACTATAAACAAATGCAGCACAACAATCTATCATTGATACAATTTAGACGGTAATAGTTCAAAATAAATGCAATAGCGCCTAAACGTACGTTTTTCACTTAGCTGATCTCTTCGTTCACCTTTCTGTCACTCATACTTTTCTGAGTTACAGAAATGAAATTATATGAGCTGTAACTTAACTTTGTCCTTTGATTTTTGTTTACTGTATAGTCAAAATGGTTGGTAATCGTGATGTGTTTGTATTGGTGTTGATGATGATGTAATTCAATTAAATGTTATGGTACATGTCACTGCTACCAGAGATATAGCTATACCAGTCAAATTAGGATATTTAATAAGTGGTTTATTGAATTTATAACTTAATGTTTTAAAATTTATTTTCTTCAGTCAGAAATTAAAAACAATCTTTTATAAAAAAATATTAAAAAAAAATACTATTCCAATAAAACCTACACAGTGTCTACAATAACAGTGATTTTTTTCAGATTTTTAAAATGATAAATAGTAAATATATTTAAATACGTAGTCACATATGTACTTTTCAGCCGAAACAGCCTATCAGGTAGGTTTGCTACTGGGCAGGCCAGCAGCCAATGGATTAAATTAAAATTTTCATACAGAAACTTTGATAATCCAAATTTAATTGATGTACTGAACAGGTTTGATATATGTTGAGATTATCTTTAACAAAATTAAGTTAAACTGGTAATTTTGTTTTGTTGTAGTGGTACATGATTGCGATAGTGTACATTTACAATAGATGGACAAAAAGTGAGATTAAGTGCCTAGTGAACGGACAGCTTGCATCTAGTACGGAGATGGCTTGGTTCGTTTCCACGAATGATGTAAGTAGTGCATGTTCTGGCTGTAATAAAATATTTTCAGGCAAGTCTAAAGTGGAGCGGTTATAAATTTATAGAAATAATCATTGCAATTTTCTTTTTATAGGAAACTTTTACAAACTTTTGTATAGCTCCTGTATGTAATATCTATAATTATAATGCTAAGATCATTATAGATGCTAATGATCATTAAGATCATTATATAATTATCATTATATCATTAAGATCATTATCATTAATCATGATCATTAATCATTAAGATCATTATAATGCTAAGATCATTCTATCATTTCAGATAGAAAGATAGTAATTAAGTTGGATTTTATTGAAAAGTATTTAATATTAACGGATTTGATATGCAACATTGATACATTTATAAATTTCTAAACAATATTTCTCTCTTGGTTATTAAAACCTTTAAAGAAAAATCTTAATTACATCAAATTAGGAAGCCATTGATGGAGGTTAAACAAAGCTCATTGCTGTACCAGCTGTTAATTAATCAACTGATCAATAACCTCGTAATATGGCCGTTATCAAACAGCTGGTGCTATTGTGTTGTTTTAAATCACAGATATTTTTTAACTATGTGTATTGGGAACAGTTGGTAAATGTTGAGGCTAAGAAGGGTTAACTAAGCATGCGGGTAGGATTTACCCATAGTGCATTCATTTTTACTAGAAATATTTTATGCTTTGAACGCTATAATTTTAAGTTAAAAAAAAAATGTTCAAGTTATACAATATTTGTACATGTTAAAAATCTTTTACAAAGTAAATTATAATTTTATTCAAATTAATATATAACACATTACTAAAAATATAGTTAAATTTTCTTAATCCCCCTTATCACAACGGCCGATTTATTGTGTCAAAAAGCCTACATTATTGTAAATAGTTGGTTAATACAAGGCGGAATTACTGTAAGTTATTATACAACACAAAATCCATTAATGATGGTGCAGACATTTTTATATCTATATTTACCTATAATATCAAAAGTATGTATATTTGTCTGGAATAGAAATGTAAACTACTGCATGGATTGTTATGAAATTTTATGCATATGCATGTACATTTTAGATCAGGTACATTTAGGTCAGGTTTTTTGCATCTTCAACAATAATAATTGCTTACAAAATAATAATTGCTTAATTATTTTAGTGCATCTGTATATGAGCAGAAGATTGCAGTGCCCTCTATGGTCTGCCTGAATAACTATGTTATTGATTAATCTATGGTATTGAAAGATCATTTGATGATATATTGTTTGTTTTATTTAGCACATTCAGTGCCTACTTGTATTCACTGACTGCACTGTGTTGCCCCTCTGTTTCGCATGCAACCAAGGTCATGACAATCACGTGTGCGTCATGGGCTTGGCAAGACAGTTTGCTGGTCCTATAATGCCCAATGACGCACACGTGTGTGTCAAATTTATAAGCAGTTTATATTTTAAAATAAAATAAATTTTTAAAAGTTTAATTAAATTTTTAAAATATTTAGCTACAAAACGGTACATTATTATTTAAATTACTTTATTTAGTCATTTAAAAAATTTATAATTAATATTAAAAAAAATTCTTAATGACAAAAAAATTTATAAAAACTCTTAAATTAATTTCATGATTTATAAAATGATATTTTTATGTTAAAAATTATAGGTTTTGGTGATATATTCTAAAACATGGTTTTAAGCACAACCTGGTAGATCTGGACAGTCTGGGCAGAAGTAGAGTGTATCCTTGCGAATGTTTTGCTGATAGCATTGTTGACAATGTTTTCTTTTTGCCACTGTTATAAATGGCTTTTTGCCACTAAACCAAACAAAAAAACACAAAATTTAACAAAATAGAAAATACACCACAAATTTGTAAACCAAATACTTTCTAGAATAAAATAAAATTTTTAATGAAATAAAATTTCTCTCAAGAGTAGGAAATGCATACTTGTCAAACTAGCCAGTAAATGCACTCTAATAACAACAAAAACCTGAAACCAACAGTATTTTCTCAAACAATAGACTGTCCTAAATGAAGAGAGGCCTTTACCTAAACCTGGCCAGCAAAGCCCAATTTCTCAGAATTTTATAAAAATAACTGTGCAGTTTGCCACACATGTGTTCGGCATGGGCCTCCTTAGACTGAACTCATGTGACACACACGTGTGCATCATGGACACTCAACGTATTAACATAACTAACATTTTTCATCAGTATTAACGATACATTTTAAAATACCGTATTGAATCACAGATATTCAGTTAATTTATAATAAAAAATTAATTTAATAATGCAATAGGAAAATGTAGGTTGTATTTAAATTAGATTTTCAAGTTAAGGAGGGCCAGTGTGTCCTAAGGGACTAAGCCACCAGTCAGTCTGCTGTGTCTCTGAACTTGCACACCTCAAGGCCATTGGTTCGAGACTGCAATTACTGCCGCAATGTTAACTCTTCCTGTTAATGCCAATCTCTCATGCTAATTAGTTCAATTGGCATATAAAATTAGTTAAAAACTAAAAATATAATTGAAACCCGATTATTTTATCATAAATGCACTCTAAAAGTAGAAGTCAGTTAAAAATTAAGTGTTTTTCTTCATTCCTTTGTAGATAAGAAATGTTTTGAATCTTCTCTCTAATTTAACCCAAATAATTATATTTGTCTTAGCCGTTTGACAAGTGTTACATTGGAGCAACACCAGAGTTGGACGAAGAAAGAGTGTTTTGCGGCCAAATGTCTGCCATCTACCTCTTCAGCGAAGCTTTGTCTACGCATCAAATATGTGCCATGCACAGATTAGGCCCAGGTTATAAGGTGAGTGAATTAGTTTCAAAATTATTTCAGAAATGGGACTGTAAGTGGTTCAGATTATCAGGCATAGACGTAATATATGGCTAATAACAAGTTAATTGTACAGCATTGTACTTAAATAGGGTTTACAAATAATAATAGGCCTACGAAATAACGTGTCATAAAATGAGAGAAAATCCTTTTATTTAATACAACAGAACATTATTTTGATGTCATTGTTGGAAATTTTATGGTGGGAATATAATATGATTAGAGCAAAGTGTTGAGTTCTGAGAAGGGTAATTTTGACGATTAGATGTTATGAATTCAGACATATTCACAAATTGTCTTGCTTGTAATGCATGCACGAAAACGCCACTTAGATTTTAGGTTACAGTTGATTAAGCTAATCTTCATTTTGCATTATGTATCACTGAAAGAAGATAATGGGACTGTGCAACTGCCCTTATCAGTATAAAGCAATGGCAGGTTCTACTCACAGTGTTTAACTACGCTGTGAAAGAACCCAGGTGGAACCCAGGTGGAAAGAAAATGGAATTACAACAAAAAATAATGTTTTTGTATGCAAACACACAAGACAAAAAAAAGTGAAAAAACATTACATTTGAGTATAGATATTGTTTTTGAAGATGGAGGTTCTCCGAAACGCATCAATGAAAGTAGAATTGACGAAGCTAGGGAAGGCAGATCATTATACTGAACACAGTGATAATAATCTTAGCAGAAAAGAAGAAGAATATAAAAAGAATTACATTTGAGTGTTGTCAGTATAAATTGGGACTTCATCAGAACATGTAGTTATTTTTATTACTTTTATTCGTGTAATACTTTAACACAGCGTGTTTAGACGTTTCAGAAGGGCTATATGCTCAACGCAACAAAGAAACATAGCGTAAAATATTCTGCTACTGTAGCAGTAACTGTTTTTGCCTATGTTGGTGGGATTGGATTATAAAGGAAGACACCTCGGTGGCCTAGTTGGTAGCGTACTGGGCTTTCACCCCGGGGACCCAGGTTCGATTTCCGGCCGGTGCTTGGCATTTTCATACGCTATAAATCATCCCATCATCTGCATTAGCCCAAGTGTGCACAATAGTCGTACTTTTTAAAAAAAAAAAAAAAAAAAAAAATGGATTGTAAAGGTTCTATTGCACATTAAAAACTTGTTTATTATATAACTGAAATTGAACGGTATGGGTATTGAAGTATTTTAAATTTATGGGTATGATTTTTTTAACAAAAAAAAATGACATTTCTCAGAATTTATTTTTAATAATTTTTATCAAAATTTTCATAAATTCAAAATAACATCCCCAAAAAAATTGTTATCTATTAGCTACCTCTAATTCTGTCGCCTTGAGACTGGAACCGAGCTGAACAAAGCGAATAACTGCCAATAAGTTCAGTTGGCTGCTTACAGAAGGGCTATACATAAAAAATAGTTTTAAGGTTATATAAATTGTGCGTTAATAATATAGTTTTTGCTGTACTGTACTGTAAAAAAACTAGATTAGGCCTACATAGTACAACTTTCTAAAAATACTGTTTCTCTTGTTCATGTACCAATTTTATAGATATTAAATTTAATACATTGGTCCAATTCATACATAATAATATTACTGTTATTAAGTTGTTAAATAACAGTAATAATTTCTACTTTCAGAGCTGTATGTGGCCAATTGTGTTATGTTCCACTATAAATACTTAAGTGCTACTTTTTGTGACTCTACCAGCAGATCAACAAATAGACATTTGCATATTATAAACATAAAAAACCATATATGAAAAAAATTGTATATACGCTGCAATAAAATATTTTAATTTATTATTGAATGATCTAAAAGTATCTGACAAGACAAAAAAGAAAATAATTTTGAAATACTTTATGTATAATTTATAAGCAAACCATGAACGCAGTTAAATTTTGAACCGGGCGTTTACTTTAGTGTAAATGTATAAAGATCTTTTGTTTTCTTTTTTTCTTAAGTTGTGTTGTTTAATTCTTAGTTTTTAAGCTATGGCTCCTGAACACAGAAAGGCACTTCCTCTATCTTCAGGATATATGTAACTCCTTATGGAGAAATATGTATATATAAAGCCAATAAATAAATTCACATTTATCTATATATTCTAAAGATTGTAATATCTATTCCTTAGTTACAAAAGTATGTTTCCGTTTAGCTTTCATTTTACAAAACAACAAAGCGTAAGAGACAGAACGCTACAGAAAAAAGGCTTACATCCGCACAACAACAACTATCTGCACTGCTATATATAATCTGACTGTACTATTCCTGTGTAGAAAACAAGTGTAAAAAATGATGGTAATGATAAGAACAACAGCTAATGTGGTAATACAGTTTAGCATTATGTAAAACAATGTGTTTTTGGTACAGTGGTGTTAGTCAGACATGTTAATCAAGTGCTCAGGTAACCGGCCGATCCATCCGGAGGCCAAACTAAAGTGAGTCTAATGTAACTTTATCCTACATAAAGATTAAATTTGTAAAAAAAGACTTAACATTTTAACCTGTTTTGTTTCAGTGTCAATTTCGATTTGACAACGAGTCGCACTTGACTTTACCAGACAACCACAAGCGGGTGAGTGAGGAAGGAGACGAAAGCATGTCCGTGAACACTGCCAAGTCTGTAAGGCACTGCATTTTGTTTTGTTTCTTTTATTTCATAGTTTCACATTACCACGTTATTCGTAATGACCTATATTATATCCGTCCTGAGGCGTATATAGTAAACATCCGCTTTATTGGAAAAAAATTGTACAAAGTTTTGTCTTAAAAATGAACGTTATACCAGTATTTCATTAATCTTTTCTTAATTTCAGAATTTATTAAGACCACAAACAGTCGTAATGTGTTTATATACGTAACTTAATGATTATAATGACTAAAGTTATATAGTAGAGTCTTGCAAACAGCCTAATTTAAACCAAACAGCGCTGAGTTTCTGGAATGTCAAGTTAATTGTAATTAGGCCTTAAAGCCTTTTTAGAAACTTACTATAAAACCAAATTCTTGCTCAGACTACATTCACAGACATGTCAGTATGACCATCGAACATTTGCTTTCGCTTTCACCATCGAACTCTTCTTTTAACAACGTTTCATTTGGTTTACATAAATCTGTGACTTTTCTACATATCGAGAGAAAATAAGTTCCGGAAAACTGGCCATGTTCATTAACAGTACATAGAGTTCAACATAACCTGGTTTCTGATCACTGGTAACATAATTCTGTTATTCACTAATCATTACAAATAGGGGAGATAACAATCCAGTTGTATTTGTTCAGCAAAATAGAAGGGATAGTACTGGGCAATTGCATTCTGCTTTAGACCTAAATGTAGTGGGATAAAATAAACATACAGTTAGTCTTAAGAACAAAACCTTTGCATTCCAAGAGAATGGATAAATGTTAACAGCTCAGTCATGCTTCTATCAGCAATATATAATTACAATGGTAGTTGGCAATTCTTTATCTGTCTTCCTACAACTTTCGTTCTACTCAGTCTTGCTCTGTGCTTTCTGCAAGCTCAAGTTATCTTTCAGATTGTACACTTCTGATAATTTGTTTGTTTGTTGCAGAAAAGATTTTTTTATGAAAAACTATGTAAATTAATTTTTTTTACAAAATAAAGCTTGATATGCATAAAATTTTCTATAGAGGTTGCTTAGAAATCCGGACTGCTGGGTAATCAAGGCAAAGTTTGTGAGACTCTACGAAATATCTTTTTATACAGTGTATTAACCAGAAAGTTCGTTATTCTGGATTGGCAATTTCCCAATCATCTTGTAAACGAAATTACGCTATCCTCATAAAATCTGTGAATGGAATTAATGTCCTGACAGATTAATAGCAGTGTGTAAATTTAGTAATTTACTTTTTAAAGAGATGGAGTGGTTCTGTGAAACAAGACCGTTTTGGCTATATGGTTGTCAGTTTGATTAATTTCTTTATTATTTTTGGTTATTATTGTTATGTTTGCAATACATGACATTTTTCAACAAATTTCTGAACAGCTATTACAGAGTGGAACAAATCTAGACAGACCAGTTTCAAGTAATGTTTTTTTTTTATTATGCTGGAAATAATCTGTTAAAATATTGCATGCTGGATCCACTGAGTTCAGGTCTTCAAAACATAACTCATTACTGTAATTGTAATAGTAATTTTCCCTAATAACACATTCCCTAATACAACTTTTTCTCTAAATATTTCAATTTTGTTAATGGAATATCATTTTTTTATTGGGAAAAATTAAAAGGTTTAATTTCTCTGAATCTTCGGAGAATATTTTGAATTTTGTTCAAAATTCAATGTGTGTGTGTGTGTGTGTTTGTTTGTTTGTTTATTTCATATTACCACTTTACCATTTTACCAGTTTCACATTACCACTTTATTCATACTGACCTATATTGTATCCATCCTGAGGCATATGTAGTAAACAACCGCTTTATTGAAAGAAATTGTACAAAGTTTTGTCTTAAAAATGAACGTTGAACCAATGTTTCATTAGTCTTTTCTTAATGACTAGTGACGTAAAGTCTTATATATATATATATATATATATATATATATATATATATATATATATATATATATATATATTAACGTCTGACTATTGAGTGAATCAAGTATAAACAAGATATTATATTTTATAAATTTTTATTTGGTGTAATAAAAACATGAAGTATATATCATTTATCAACTTAATCTCCAGCTTTATAAATTCATTTTTTCCAGCGGACTTTGCAGTTTTTTTGTCCTGGCATTATGAAATGAAAAGAGTTATGGTCAGGGGTCAATTAAGCACAAAGTACTATACCGCTGCATAGTCTTGGAATCGTGAGACTACTAGTGCTTTTTTTAAGGTCTCATAAAGATGGAAATTGCAAGTTGATTAGTCTGGACTATTAAGAGTATGGTCGCATTAAGTCCCGTCTTATTTCCTTTAATTTTGTGCAAGTTGAAAATAAAATAAAAAGAATAAGAAAGAAAAATAAAGGTGAAGGACTCATCTGGCTCTTCAAAAGATCATGAATTTTACAAATATTGTTATTCGTAATGTTGATCTGAGAGTGTGATCATGTTTCTCATTTTTAATCTGTTCAAGTATTTTCGTGAACTTAAGCAAGTCATTGACAGTGTTTGGTCTTCGACCAGTGTAGTCAAGTTTTACAGAATTTCAGTAGAATTTATGCCTTAACGAGCGAAAAATTTAACAATAAATTGTTGAACAGTAGAGGTTTGAACCTTTTTCTTGACACCATGAACGTTACTACTGCCGAACTGGTTAGAACTAGACAACCACTGACTGTCCCCACTCCTGACATAAACACTAGAAGCGACTGCCCGCTTCCTTTAGAATTTCTTTCTGAGAATCAAAAGTCTTATTTAACACACATAATATAAACATTTATAAAGCTGCCTACTATGATTGATAACTTTTTGTTGATATATTCTTCCTCAGTTTTCTATATTATCAAATTTTTCACCTCTGCTACTTTTTGTCTGAAGCAGTCTCCTTCATTCATTTTATATTCTAAAATAGTTATTATAGCTGATTTGAAATATATAATTTTTTTCAATGAGGAAAAATAAATTTTAGAAAGCTATAGCAAATATAACAAACCTAGTTTTACTCTGAGAAATACAAAAATGACTCCAGGTTACTAATTTTTAATGGATTTGTTTTTATTATTATAAGTAGATAGTTTATTTTCTATAAATGAGCTAAGTGGATCCAATAAAAATATATTTTCTGTAGTATTTTGAGATTATATTTGCTTATATTAGAAAATTTCATATTCGTTTTGAATAGTATTAGTGTAGCTGGAGTACCAATTTGTTGTTATGTTAATTGTATTTTATGTGCTGTGTTTTGCACAGATTTCCAAATGCAGTAAACTTTTTCATATCTGCAGAGACTTTGAGTCACTGAAAAAAATTTCAATTGTTCTTATATTGAAAATTAGTGTGAGTTATTTTTTCTGAGTAGATTCGCTTCGACATGTTTGGTACCTAACAAAATCTGTGAAAATGTTTCAAAATTCTAGATATTTCCAAGTCTTTAAAAAAAATTATTACTTATTTATTTTACCTTTTCTGAAAAATTTTGAAAATGCTGACTTAAGCAAATTTTAATGGTAATTATGATGGTTAAATCGGATTTTCAAAAAAGTGTAAGGTAAAAAAAGTATTGTGATATTGTTCTTTTTTGGAAATTCACTTATCCAAAGGCTATCCAGAAAGTTGGTTACATTTTGCTCTGTAGACGCTATTACAGAGCGTTCGTCTATTCAGTAGATATCCAGCTGTGCTAATGAGGGGTTACCATTGCTGCTCGTTCCCGTACAATACTAGTTTGAAATGTGCGCTGCTATTGAAAATCCCGCGACCTGGGAAGTGCGGTCGGTGATACGGTTTTTGTTGGCTAAGAACAATAAACCAATTAAGATTTATCGACAACTCTGTGAAGTTTATGGGAACAGTGTGATCACTGAAGGCGGAGTGCAACAATGATGCATTAGGTTTAAAAAAAATGGCGGAACTAATGTGCACGACGAAGAACAAAGTGGATGGCCAAGCATTGTGACCGATGAAATTGTCTCTAAAGTCGATGAGAAAATTAAAGAAGACCGTTGGTTCATGATAACAGAGATATCGCTTATTTTTCCACAAATTTCAAGAAGTTTGTTGTATGAAATTGTTACACAAAAGTTAGGTTACCACAAATTTTGTGCAAGATGGGTACCGAAAATCTTGATTGAAATCCATAAAAATCAGTGTATGGCTGCTTTATTGATATTTTTGGACAGTTAAGAAAAGGATGGTGACTCGCTATTCGATTGAATCATTACAGGAGATGAGACTTGGAAGAAACATGTCAACTGCAAAACCAAATTGCAGTGTATGGAATGGGGGCACACAAATTCCCCCAAAAAACCAAGGACATACATGCAAAGCGTTGTCTACAAGGAAGATTGTGACTACTGTTTTTTGGAACAGGAAAGGAGTCCTTCTTGTTGATTTCTTAGAACGTGGCACGACAGTAAACTCTGCAAGGTATTGTAAAACCTTGGAAAATTTAAGAAGATCAATTCAAAACAAGCACAGAGGAAAGTTGAGTTCAAAAATTCTGTTTCTGCAACGTCCGACCACACACAGCCAATCGAACTCGAGAAGTTTAGAATTTTTCAAGTGGGAGGTGTTTCCACATCCACCTTACAGTCCAGATCTAGCTCCTAGTGATTATCACCTGTTCCCTGCAATTAAGACCTGGCTTTCGACGCAGCGTTTTGATGATGACACGGAACTGTGAGAGGGAGTGACAACCTGGCTGAATTCTCAGGCGGCAGAATTCTGTGACACTGGAATTTCAAAACTGGTTCACCGCTATGATAAGCGCTAAATGTAAATAAATTCTACATATGGCGACTATGTAGAAAAATAGTACTTTAGTGCCACTTTTAAATGTATATAATAAAAAAATTTTCTTGTACAATATAGCCCTCGTACAAATATAAAAAATAGCCCTCGTATAATGTCTGCAAGACAGCTGCGAACTGTGATTATCCATAGTATGTATTCAGAAACTTGGGTGTCATTTTAGGGGGGGGGGGTTGAAAATATTTCTGGTAATTAGAATTACTAATGTCATTGGACTGTTGTTATTATAAGTTAAGAAATCATAAATATACTAACAATGTATCTCTTGTGTATGAAAATAATATGTAGTCTCTAGAAAAATAATATGAACATTTCATATACTTTATGAAATAGACCTTGTCAGTCTATTCCTTATTATTATAAAACATATCTTTCATCAAAAACTGGTACACTCACTCACTTTATATCGATAGGAAGGTTAAATTGAATGCAACAGAACTTTAATCAGCTGTTAAATTAATATCACATGTTTTATTTTTTTCATGTGATACAACTACCATAGAAAAGTGCCCAGCTTAATAGGGTAGGAACTATCCAATTTTGGAGGTTTTTTGTTTTAAATATAGCTCAAAAATGTTTAGGAAATATTTTTAAAACACTTAAATTTTCTTATAAGTATTACTGTGAATTTCTTGAAAAAATAAAACAAAATCGAACCAGATGTTAACCAAAAGTAAAATATTTTCAAAACAAACATTTCTTGTAAGGGATGTTTTTCGTTTTTTCACCCATAAGTCATTAAAAATGTTCGACTTTCAAAATTACTTGCACAGTTAATGGTTGTAGAAAAAATATCTTAATAATATTAGTATAAATTATTAAAAATTCAGAGAATACAAGTGTTACTACGTAGCTTTGATATCCGGATGTTCACCAATCTGCCCTGCCTGTCATACATTGCACCAGGTATGAGAGATTTTACTGTAGCATGTTTTGAATTTATGTTTATTGTGCTGCACAATTTGTGTGTATTTTCCTGCATGGATGTTATATAGTTTTGGTGAATTGTAGTTAAGACCGTACATAATATTTTCATTTACCACCTCTACGGGTGTTGGCTATAATTTGATGTTTGTTGACAGACTAACACCATTGTGTATATGACTGAAACATTTGCATTTTCGCTAAGAAAAGGTTTTTCGGTTTAATTTTACGTTAAAAATACAATGTAGTTTTATTTTCAGCTGCGCTGTGTTCTGATTATGATTTTTTTTGTTGAATACTTTTGTCAAGTTTATACCTAATGGTATTGTTTATGTTTTGAAGTTATGTAAACAAAGAGTGTATAATTAAAGTAAAATAGGTATGAAATTTATAAATTTGTAATCAGTCATCTAATTGTAATTTACGTATGAGAACTATTTGGAAAGTAAGTTCCAATTGTGTAGAGTGTTTAGTGATTTTATATGAAACCCAATTCAGTAGGAGTCTGACAGTGCTTGGGAGAAGCTTGTTTAACCAGTTTTTGCATTGAAAATGGCCAATATTGAATTATTGGCCATTCCTTAGTTGATTCTGAATTACGTGCTATAACTCGTTTTCTATAGGCAAAACACTAAAAAAATCATAGACTTTATTACAAACTTTGTGTAGTACGCAAAGCGTATCTGTGTTAGTACTGAAAGAAAAGGTACAATTTGTTTCATAGTGGAACGAATAACGTCCACCATCAAGAAAGAAGTGAACAATGGTCTGTTGCGATAGATGACTTTGTTGCAATGGTGAATTAAAAAATCAGAAAATCATGTATTCATGATTAAAGAATTCTTAGACTTTTTCTTTTAGGTGTCTTGGATACTTTATATGAAATTGTTTCTGTTAAGATTGCCTATCATTACTATGCGTAATAAGTGCCAAAACATTTTCCTGTTTATTACAAAACCAATAAATGATTGGCGTTGATTTTTCTTCGTGGTACAGTTCAGAAGGAGAGCAATTTCTCATCATATTCTGACTGGGTATGTGGCATGGGTTTTATGTAAAAATATGGAGACAAAAGTTAGTCGATGGAGTAGAGCCATGGTGCTTTTATTAAAGTGCCGCCAAAAATCTTCTGCATAAAAAACTGATTACTGCTTTTTTTTAATTGAAAAGCAGTACTTTTTGTCAATTTCATGGAGAGTTGCCACAAAAAACTTAGCAGAGCTGTTTAGAACAGAAGAAGTTTTTGGAAGGGATGTTGAGTTGTGGCATAGGGTTTTATGCAATAACAGTAGGTTGTGTATTGCTGCACATATACAGAGTGATAACTGAAACGTTTCAAGTGGAAGTCGACCGTTCCATTGATTTTCACCTGTATCTTAACATGAAAAATGACTAGAGTCTGATACAATGCAAAGTTAAAAATGTAAACGATTGACTTAGTTCACAGGCAACAGAAGACTGTAAAGAGAGCACTGGAAACTTGTTCATCGATATAAAAACCTTTCAAAATAAGGTGCTGCGATGCATCTTAGATGCACCATGGTACATAAATAACGACAACCTCCATAGGGATTTGAAAATAGATATGGTCAGTGAGGAAATAAAAAAGTATGCAAAGAAGCACGGACAACGCATCTCTCAACACGAGCATCCGGAGATACGCGGATTGTTGGCTGAGGCTGGTGTGGTTAGAAGGCTACGAAGAACAAAGCCACTGGACCTTATGGTTTTTGCTGGTCCGGATGGACATTAGTTTCTAAGGGAATATATCCAATGGGATATATCCCTTCAAAGTGTAAACATGTGTTAAATGTAAATTACTAGATGGGTATTTCTACTCAATTGTAAATAAAATTAAAAAAAAAAAAAAAAAATCGATATAAACATGCCATAATATAGAAAAATAGCTGATGATTGTAGTTTTACTTTGTTTATAATAAAAAAAAAACTTCTAAATATATTGGTAATTTATAACCAAATAGAAAATACTTTCCGTGTAGCTCTTGCAAAATTAAGTATATAATAAAACAATATATTGAATAAAATATTTTAATATAATTAAATTATTTCATTTGTGATTCCAAATTGTATGTTTATAAAATAAATATGTGATTTACTATTTTATTCACTTAGATGTTGACTAGGCAGTAACTGTGTTTGTATGTATGTTCGATTAATATTTGTTTTGGTACAGGTGTTGTACGATGGAAAACTTTCAAGTGCTATAGTATTTATGTACAACCCAGTAGCTACAGATAGTCAGCTGTGCTTACAGTCTGCACCTAAAGGCAATACTTCATATTTTGTTCATACGCCTCATGCGCTGATGCTGCAAGTAAGTATGCATTCTCTTAATAGTTATAGTACGAGTAGTAAATGTCAAAAGTCGATCTGTAGTCCAGGCACAGTACTCAGTGTGCAACCATTGCTGAAAAGTTAAGTTGTCTAAGATCTTAAAATATCTATCTTCAAGATACAATAATGGATTTCAGTATTCCTGAATGGATATCTGGAATATTCAATCGTGTTGCTAAGTGTAGGAATCTTCTGCATTAACTTTTTAAACTTTTTCTTCTGTAAATTTGTTAATTTTGCTCCAACATAGACCTGAAACAAGTTACTGTTATGAGCATTTTCTGAAGTACCATGGTGTTTGCTGCAACATAGACCTGAACACAGGTTTGAGTCTAGTTACTATTATGAGCATTTTCTGTATCTTTCCTTTATCTTCATTAATCTAATTCCCATAAAGTAAAAACATTAAGTTACTGCTGCTCCATATCAGCAATGGAGTGAGTGCCGACCTTAAAAGGGGCAAGAGGAAGACCAAGAAAGAGCTGGGTGGAAGGAATCCGTAAAGCTATGAGTGATCAAAATTTACAAATCGGACAATGGGAAGATCGGAAAGAGTGGAATCTAGACATTGGACAACGTCGCTGCACGTTTTAACCAATTATAATTATTATTATTTTCAAAAAATCGGTTACAATGATGTTGATCAAACATTATATATAACTATCTGGAATAGAATAGAATAACTAGAGGAAGGGATAATACAACCACATGTACTGCTGTCATTGGACCTATTGTGTAGCTAAACCTCTTGAGTTGAAGTTTAGCAGTCTGGTGAATTTAGTGAGATGCAGAAGCTCACCTGCTGGATTTTCTCAGGGTTCTGAAAACCAAATACTCTCAGCCTCCTGTTGGCACGAGCCTCACTCTTCTTTCTTGCATAACCTATGCACGGTTTCTCTGTGGTGCAGTTCTATCATGATCATAAGCACTCTCAAACCACAGTGCCCTGTAATGAGTCCTACGGTTTTCCTGAGTTATGCTTTGCCCGAGATTTTCTAACCCTTTCAATCATTCTTGAGTGATATTTCTTAATAGGTAGGATATTCTCACTGTAGGAATGCCCATGAAGGTTGTCCCTTCTTGCCTGCATGTTGCTTTGTTATCCACTTGTTAATAGAATACCTGGCCAGTGACAGAGCTCCAAGATAAAATCAGCTCAGATCCAGTAGAATCAGATGCAGATCCCAGTCCAATCAATCAATCTGCCTTCTCAACACTGTTATGCCCCAAAATCCACTGAAATGTAACCCGGTTCTCCAGGAACAGAGCATTGAGGTTCTCTTGACACTCCCAGACCAGCTAAGAATTATAACACCAGGGAGTGTTCTAATTGCTGTCTGACTATCAGTGTAAATATGAATTCAAGCCTTCATAAAGGCCCACCTCAAATTCTCCCAAACACAATCATTGATGGCTATTACCTCTGCCTGGAATACTGTTGCGTATGGCCCCAGGGTAACAACTCTCTTCACCTTTAGTATATCCCAGCACCAGTGCCTTTCTGTCTTGAAGCCATCTGTATACCATACCAGGTTTTCACAGATTTTCCCACCAAACCATCTTCCTTCTCAAATTATTATCTTGACATCAAAAGGTCATACCTTGTTTCATTTAACCATAAGTACCATTAACGACCACAAATCATTGATTACTATAATCCAAAAAAAATCTGATTTTGGAATTATTGTCAAAAAAACTAATATTAAGAATAATTTCTCAAAATCACTTTATAAGATTTTTTTCTCAAATTTTGTCCGTATATCAGAATTCAATAATTTTGTTAATGTAGTTCACGAGAAAATTTAAAATTCCAAAAATAAATCTATCTTCATTCAGTTTGGTTTTTTTTCTGTTTAATCTTGAACTGTAATTTTCTTTTATTTCAAAGTTGGTATACTGACTTGACTTACATATAACCAAACCAAATGAGGAGCAAAAAGGCTACCTTGGTTTCAAAACTACTTTTAGTGAAGTGGATGAGAATTTTCATTTTCTGCTATACAAACTTTAATTTATTAAAAAAATGTTAAATCCATCTGTCGTTAAAATTCACACAGTTTATTAATAGGATATTATTATAAAGTCAAACCAGAAAACATTAGGAAACATACATCACAAACACTGACCGTGGCACTAATTTCAGGCCGCTATACATAAAATGTTAAATATTCATCATGTCAAACAAAAATTAAAACATACATCACAAACACTGAGCACAATTAAGTTAAAATATTCATCATGCGCTGGTTTGGCCAAGCTACGCGACTCAGATGCGTCGTTACATTCCAGACTGCAGTTTCGAATTCGCGGTAGCCTTTATGAGGTGAGTGGATAGACCACTGACGGGAAGAATAGGTCATAATCCTAATCGTAGGATATTACATGCAATTAGTGCATTTTATTTTAGACGTATTCAGTTCTGAAGCGTGTAAAAAAAATGTTTTTGACATCACCTGTAGTTAGTTTTGTTGTTACAAAGGCTAATACAATTATTAGTACAGGTACTCAGAGGGGGGGGGTTGTATGCAAATTTGTAATAAACATTCAAACCAAACAACAGTGATCCAATGAAACTTGTAACAGTTCCGTTATCCATAACTTCATCATCCACCTCAGCAAGTAAATTCAGTTGTTGAAACTTTCCATTTTTAAATTGCAATAGTGAATCACAATGACGTAAAGTCACCTTTCTCTGCATAACGAATACTTGTTTGCGTGTCATTTAAGTGACGGCATTTTTTTTTATTTCATGCTACAATACCTTTTTACAAAGCTGTGTACTTTTTTGATTCAGATTCATTTTTTAATGCACAATGTCAGGCATTAAGAGAAAACAACTATTAGTGATTGACAAAATACAAATTATCCAAGAACTGAAAATGGGACCTGTCTCATTCAAATGTCTGTAAAAAAAATATCCCTGGTCATATGGGACAATCTTCTAATTCAGGGAATGAAAAATGACACCCATAACAGTTTAGATTTCTGATAGTGTTTTCATTTTGTGAAATTATTGCTAAGCAGATGTGCAAATATAGAGATAACATTGTGCTGTGCTGTAGAAATAAACACTGTGCTGAGTTAAGACAAACAAGCCTTTGATTGATGGACATTTGGTTTTTGTAGGGCAGTAACTTCCAGGGTATGGTAATGTATTTCGTAGTTATCAGTTTTCAGAATGCCCACTCTTATTCCCTTTTCTGTCATCATACCCAATTTTACTTAGTATGTCATCAACCCTTTTACTGTGTGTTTAATGTGTTAACTCGTTAAAAAATTTTAACAGTTATAATATTATCGTGTTTATAAACATATCATGTTACATATGTTTGATTTTTAAATTTAACAAAACATTATGGGTCTTTGTGTGCGAGTTTCAAGTTGTTTAAATCTTGTTTTCAATTTTTTTTTTAATATTAATTCAATGGGTCCTAAAAGAAGTGCTTGTGGTAGTGGAAGTAAAAGACAAACTTTGACTGCTGAACTAAAAAAAGCTACAGTATTAACTAAACAATATACAGTATTGATTTGTCCTGTGTATATATATTTGACAATTACATTTGTTTGAATTTAGTTAAAGTGTGACTTCTTTTCTGTGAATTTTCTTCATTCTTCATCTGTGACATATTACTAGTGTGTACTCAATTATTTTTTTCTTTGTAACAAATTAAAATGTTTTTCATAAGTCTCTATTGTAAACGCTGACTCTCACAGCAGTCTGCTTAGATAACAGTCTTACAACAGTTAATGTAATACAATAACAGTCTCAAAATTGTATTACATTAAAATGTATTATTATTTTTTTTTTTTTAATCCAGTCACAGTATTTTACAGTAGTGTATTGTATTGTAAAAAGTTTTTGTATAATGTATTAGACAGTACAAATTTATGGTTAGGAGTTGCTAGCACTCAATTTTAACAAGCTCTTTGAATCTTGTTCCACTTCTGAGAAAATTTTGAGCATGATCTGATAAATCAATTTTCTTATTAGACAAATCTCATTGAACAATTTCAAGTTTATTCCAAAAGCTTCAAAACAGTATGTAGAGAAATAATTGAATGTGAGGCAATTTGTGTAGTATTGTTATGTCATTTACTTGTTTATAGGAAGTAAAAGCTGTGATCACCCATTCAATACACAGTACGTTAAATTCAGTTGGAGGATCCAAGTTCTGTTTCCGTTGTTTTCACAATTAGATCTTCCTTACGATATTATAGACAACAAAAGAGACCCTACATTGTGGTAAGTACTTACGTTGTTATCCAGTATTTTTCTTTATGCTAGATTTAGTTTTTGAAGTTAAGGTGTTTGGTGGCCCCTGGTAACGTGATCAAAAGGACCTAAGCTTCATGGATTCTAGTTCAGTAGACTGGAGCCCTCAGCAAGCTTTTGCAATCACTTACTATCTCATTCTGCTGGAGGTCATCAGGGGTCTAAAAATCCTTTGCCTCCTGCTGTCTTGTGCAGTTTCCTTATCTGTCCAGCAGAGTCTATGCACGGTTTCCTAATTGTATAATGTTAAAAACAGTAAACTTGAACGGAATTTAGTATATGTACATATGTGTATCGTCTCTTCAATGCTGGCCAAACGAATTGCCTGATTTGTAAGTGATTTGGCGAATAGGTCTGGATTGCTCGTATACTTAGGAAATTTATTTTCAAGCACTTTTTTTAAAAAAACTATAAACAAAATTGTTTCCCTCAAAATATACTTCAGCGTTTTTCATTAACTTTTATTCAAAATGTAGTCCAGAGTTCTTAAATAAAATATATGAGCTGCTATATCCCCAAAAAATCTAGTTCAGAATTAAAGACATTTATATTTAAGGAGTAAATACAAAAATAAACATTAATTAATGTATAAATAACACATTTTTATATCTCCACAACTTTTTTTTTTTGTTGTGGAAGACTGAAGTCAGTTAAGTGGTCTTGACAATGATCTAATAAATGAAACCTTGATTGGTAAGATTCAAGTAAGTTGTGGAAATATACAAACGTTTTATTATTTCATTAATACGAGGTACGTCCAGAAAGTAAGTACCGTTTCAATTTCTCTACGCTGCAGCACTGTGATCGTAGTTCCGCACATGCGCCGTTTTGAGATCGCTGTCAGCCACGTACGCTTTGTTGTGCTTGTTTACAATGTAGGTGTTGATTGAAAATCCCGCCGCTTGTGAAATCAGATCTGTGATTTGTTTTCTGAATGCTAGGAAAGTGAAAGCAATTGAAATTTATCGGCAAATTTGCGAAGTTTATGGACAAAATGCGATGAGTGATTCAATGGTGAGAAGATGGGTCTGACAGTTCAATGAAGGAAGTAGTGAAGTGCACGATGAAAATGAAGTGGGCGTCCATCTTTGGTTACAGAAGAACTGGTTCACACGATTGATGACAAGATCCAGGAAAACCGCAAGTTTACAATTAGTACACTCGCTATGGAATTTCCCCAAATCTCACGATCACTAATTCATGAAATTGTTACTGAAAAACTGAAATTTCGTACAATTTGCTCAAAGATTTTTACTGAGCAACACAAAACAAACCGAATGGATAGTGCACTTCAGTTTTTGACCCATTATGGTGAAGGCGGCGAAGAATTTCTGACACAGATAGTTACAGGTGATGAAATTGGGGTTTACGACACCCCTGAAAGTAAGCGGCAATCAATGGAATGTAGGCACACTTCATCCCCAGCAAAGGTTAAGCTGAAACAAATCTTGGCACCTAGAAAAATGATGTGCACAGTGTTCTGGGACTGGAAAGGCATCTTACTCATTGATTTCTTACCGAGTGGTCAAACAATCAAAGCAGATGTTTATTGCGAGACACTTAGGAAATTGCGCCGCGCAATACAGAATAAGCGCCGAGGATTACTGTCAAAAGGTGTTGTTTTTCTTCACGACAACGCACGACCACACACTGCAAATGTGACGAAAAACCTCCTACAGGGATTTGGCTGGGATGTGTTTGACCATTCTCCGTACAGCCCTGACCTTGCTCCTAGCAACTTTCATCTGTTCTTACATCTCAAGTCTTTCCTTGGCAGTCAACACTTCAACAGTGACAAAGAACTGAAAGAAAATGTTTCCAACTGGTTGAAGACACAGGCGGCAAACTTCTATGAAGAAGGTATACAAAAACTTGTGCCACGCTATGTCAAATGCCTGTAAAATTTCGGCAGTTATGTGGAAAAGTAGTTCAAGAGTTGTAGAATTTTGTGCAATAAATAATTTTTCTGTATCTGTACACAATTAAATTTTATTACCAAACGGAACTTACTTTCTGGACGTACCTCGTATAATGGATTTCCACCGAGTACCTGTGGTCTTAGGTATAAGTAATTTTAAGCATTTATTACTATATTACTCTCGAACTATAAATTCCGTATATTTGTAATTTGATACACTGAATGAAATTAAGATAAAAATCTGAATCATTGTGTTGTATACATTATTTTTTTTAATGTGTACAACAATAATGAGTTTTTGGAATGAAAGTAATCCAAAACATGTCAAAGAATATAAAATTGTCAAAGTTAGGAAAGATGGAAGAATAAATAATCTGATGAATCAGCTGATTTTTAGTATTGTTTCTAATCTTGGTTTTTTTTGAAAAATAATAATAGAATGTGAGAAATTTTGTGTAAAGTTTTGAACCACTTGTTAATACTATAAAGTGATTTAACTGGGGTAATCAGAATAAAATTAGATTAGAATGATTTGGTTTTTAAAAACACCATGATAGGTTAAGTTTTTTAATAATGTTTTTTTCATATTTTAAATAATTTTAATAATTGGCATAAACTAATTCAGGAATCTACAACCATAAATATTTCTTAGAAATATAAAAAATAGCTTTAATTTCATATTTGGTACACTGATTTGGTTCTTCAAATCAAAATTTAAACAATCTGATAGGCCAGTATTGAAAAATTATCTGTCTTGTTAATTTTTGTTTTTGTTTTTAATATCTAGTGGGATAGTCACTCTTACATTTTGTTGAGTTTTACATTTAATGATAATTCAAGTTACTGGCAAAATAAGTACACATCAAATTTAAACAAAATTAATCCAGAGCCATTTTAGTGCACTGATTAAAAATTCAGGTTAATCTGTTTTCTGTGTATTTATTTTAAACAATACATATCTCGTTAAACTTTGTGTTATGAAAAATTCTAATATTATTTACTTTTTTGTAGTTCAAAACTGTTGGGTTTTATCTGCGAACTAGTAGAAAGCTCGCCTACCGTCCAACAACACATGATACAAAATCGAGGCTTTCTAGTTATCAGTTACATGTTACAATGTTCTTCGAGAGATCATTTAACTTTAGAAGTGCTTGGCTCGTTCCTTGGACTCACGAAGCATCTCGTCACTTGCCTTAGTTCTAACAGCGAGTTACTGCTCAAACAGGTAAACTGTGGTGCTATCTTGTATTTGCATGAAGTGTTTAACGAAAGGTTATAAAAAGGATTTTAATGTTGCAAAGTTATTTCCCAGTACTGGCAGTTTCCCTCGATAAACAATAATACTATACTGTATTAATTTCAGTCATTTTTCTAATATTGTTTATCAAATGCAATACCTTTCTTTAGTCTCCTCAACAGAAAGCTTCATCATCCAGTCAGTGCTCAGTTTTCCTTTTCTCCTTTTCTCTTGTTCACACCAAATCTTACCCTTTGGTTATTCCAATGTACAACATTCTTTTCACTTGACCAAACCATTATAATCTTGTATATCCGTTACTCCACTTTATTCCTGACCCATTCTTAAACAGGTTTGGTTACTTTGTAGGACTAAATTCGGCATCTTGACCCTTTGGCTGCAACAGAATGATCTGTTGTTACTGTAATTTACTAAAGAGAAATGCGGTACAACGATCTATCATTACTATACTTAAGTCGGTAATAGTTGATAAAAATGCAATAGATAGCATCTGAATCTGTATTTTTCTATTAACTGATCTGTTTAGTTCACTTTTCTGTTGCTTTTATATTTTTGTGTGTTACAGAGATGAAATTACAAGAGCTGTAACATAACCTCGTCCTTCCAGTTTTAGTTTTTTTTTACTAGGTAGTCAAAATGGCTGGCATTGGTGATGTTTTTGTTTGGTGTTGATGATAACATAATTAAGTGATGTAAGATATACAAAAATACAAGAAAATATAACTATACCACTCAAATTAGGATATTTAATATAATAAAGTGGTTTATTATAGTTTAAAATTTATGTTTAAAAATTTATTTCTTCAGTAAGAAATTAAAAACTTTTTAAACTAAAATTTGATTGAAACAATTATATTACTGTAGTGATTTTCTTCAGATTTTTAAAACGATAAGTAGTAAATATATTCAAGTATATAGTTACATATGTACTTTTCAGCTAAAATAGCCCAACAGTTGTAGGTAGGGCGTGCTACTGGATTGAAAGGGTTAATTTATGCAACTGGTTTAAGTAATCCTTGTGTTAATAGTCTGTAAATTATTATTTGATCTTTGATTCATATCTTGTCCATATTTATTGTGAGATTCTATTTCTTTTCTTCTATACTTATTTCCTACACAAATAATCGTGGTTTAATTATTCTGAACAACAAACACCCCTGATTATCAGCAACAACATACTAGAAACAAATTCTTTATTTATATTCCCATTTGTTTACACTTCCTAAACTATTTTTTCCATTTTCATTTAAATCTTACAGATTTGTTTATGCGATTTGTATATTTCAGTAACCAACAAATAAATTTGTCACGTTTTTATAAAAATAAATTTACACATGATTTTGCATATAAAACAAAACAGTAAAACTATTTGTTTTATGCTGCCATTCTATAATGTCCTACACATGATTTTGCAGCCAGAATGACAGTGCCAGCGCGCAGCTACAGCAGTACAGTCTCAATATAAGTATGCACTAGCAGTGACAGTGACGAGTCAGTCAGTCTCCGTGTTGTTTAGACCGTTTGTGCTTCTGTTTGTTTTGCTGTGTAATTACCGAACTGCAACTTTCTTTACCGAATGTAATTACCAAATGTTATTCTTTCTTACCGAATGTTTAATTTTACTTTACCTAATGTTTATTTTTCATTATCAAAGAGTTGTTTTACTGTACAGAACACTGTATACTGTACTGCTTATATTTATCATAGTCATTAAACAACTGGATGAATTTATGTGCTGTACGTGTCTACTTGCTCCTTAAAACACAGTTAAATTATATCAAACTATTTGTTTATCCGAAAAAATCGAAACTGCACCAATTGTTTGGATAATCATTATTTTAAAAATGTGTTGTAAAATATTTCTGTACGTAAAGTAAAATTTCGTTTTTATTCTTTGATACCGGGTTCTGTGTTGATTAACATATGTTTAGTTGTTTTGTTTCTCGTTCCTCACATGGCAGCTGTTAGATCATGTTTTGTTCAACCCTGCGTTGTGGATTTACACGCCGGCTCCTGTACAAACACGCCTCTACTCGTATTTAGCTACGGAATTCCTCGCAGATACGCAGATCTATTCGAACGTCCGAAGAGTGTCGACAGTGTTGCAAACTGTCCACACGCTCAAGTATTACTATTGGGTCGTCAATCCTCGTGCTAAAAGTGGAATCACACCGAAAGGATTGGGTGAGTTTGTGCAAAAGTCAAAAAAACTGTCACTGGTAGATAAATATTAAGAAAATATTAATCCTGGTTAACGATTAATTGTATATACACAAGAGCTTTGTGATGATGGACTCTGACCACACTTAGGAGTGAAGCAAAAAATTACACAAAATGTTGAAATCATAACGCTAAAGGCCCTAAATTAAGTGAACATCAGACAGTAAATTCAACTTTCTTCTTACTTATAACAGAATTTAATAAAATAAAGTTGTGAAAATGTTACTATTTTGCATAGTTCTGGTGCTAAATCATTGAAGTTTGTTTAAGTTATTGGAAATCTGATTTAAATTTTTGAAAATCTTTTGAACAATAACTTAAATGATTGTTTTTAGAATTTATCGTTTCGGGACGACTGCTAGAAATAATAAATTTTACTTATTTTTGTAACTACTTTTCTGTTAACAAAAATTCTTTAAAATTAATTTTATAAATTCTTATATATTTCAGATGGCCCACGACCAGCTCAGAAAGACATTCTGGGTGTGCGTGCGTACATCCTTCTCTTCCTCAAACAGCTGATGATGGTCGGATCTGGTGTCAAAGAAGACGAACTGCAAAGCATATTAAACTACTTAAGCACTGTGCGAGAGGATGAGAACTTGCACGATGTCGTACAGACGTTGATTGGACTGATGAGTGATCACCCGGCGGCCATGGTGCCTGCTTTTGATATGAAACATGGTGTGCGTTGTGTCTTTAAACTACTAGCATCGGAAAGCCAGCTGATACGTCTGCAAGCTCTGAAACTGTTGGGTTTCTTCCTCAGTCGAAGTACACATAAGTACGTATATTTAAATTTTAAAAGTGATTCATTTATAGACATAAATTTGATTTTTTTTTTTGATTTGGTTTGTACGTTTAATCATTTTTTGGAGCCATGTTTTTATGTTTTTTTTAATTTTGTAAATGTGTAAAAAAACTTAAAAACTAGATTTTGTCTAAATCAATTAACAGTTTTGAATAAATGTAGTTAATAAATACCTAAACATAGTCGTGGATTTTATGGGTCACTATATCTCTTAAAAAAGTGTTTTTCAAGAGGTATAAAAAAAGTAAGTATTGGCCATATATCTACAAATCAGTTCCACAGGTTATGCTAAGATATTTTACATATTTTAAAGATACATAACTCAAGTTTCAGTGGGGCAAATTTGAAAACAAAGAAAATTTACGGTTCAGGTGTAAATTAAATCGAAAAATAAATGTAGAACGTCATTAGGTTTTTTTCAGTGTAATTGTGAACCATGAATTTCAATGTTTTGTGTTGCATTGACTGTAATATATGGGTAAAATTTAATTATGATAAATTAAAACAGTTTTTTTGTAGCTTTTAAACCAAAGTTTTTTTGTGGGAATAATTTTATTGTAGATAATTTGTTTTTTAAGTATATTGTTTTATATCTTGAATAATATAATTTGTATATATTTTATTTATTTATGATATACTGAAACCATTAATTTTCAAGACTTGAATGGTATACTTCAACTTCAAAATATATGAATTACAGGAGGAAGTATGATGTAATGAGTCCACACAACTTGTACACTTTGCTCGCCGAGCGTCTGTTGCTAAATGAGGAAACACTTACTTTGCCAACGTACAACGTGCTTTATGAGGTAAGTAAAATAAAGCCAGTATACATTTACATGTATTGTATATATACTTGATGATTTATTTATCGAAAAAAATTATTTTATAAAAAAATTTCAGTTTAATTTATTGTTACATTAAGAAGGCAGCAGACCGCTCATACAAACTGTGTTTTGAAGTCAAAAATTGTTGCACATTAATGCAATAAAGGCAAGGTATTTGTATCAGGTAATATCTGTAAATAAGAGTTTATTGCTTAGTGTCATACAGCAACTGAAGGCTATAAAATGTAAGTTTATCACTGTGTTAATAGTCTATATCTACAGAATCAAAAGTATGTATGTTTGTCCGGAATAAAACTATTTGATTGTCATGAAATTTTGCATGTATACAAGTAGTTTTACAATTTCAGTTGTCATATCAAAGCATATTTTTTTTTTTTTTTTTTTTTTTTTTTAACTGACTATTGTGCACACTTGGGCTTAATACAGACAATGGGATGATTTATAGCGTATGAAAATGCCAAGCCCTCGCTGGGAATCGAACCCAGGTCCTCGGGGTGAAAGCCTAGTATGCTATCCACTAGGCCACCGAGGCGGCCCACAAAGCATAATTGCTTAATTATTGAAATATGACTATACATCAGCAGGCCAGCAAAAGTTTACATCACACTCTGAGGTCTGCCTGAATTACTATGTTACCTAAGGGATTCATGAATTGTTCAATTCAAATACTGCGGCGGAACATGGGTTTACATTATAAACACTAAGCAATTCCAATTTGTGTACAATATGAAACTCATTTTTTTTTCAATTTACTTTAAGAATTTTTAAAAACCATCAAATGATTTATGTTCTCGTGAGTTCAAATTCATGTTGCTATTGAAAATTAATTAGAAGGAAAGTTATATTTATAAATTCTTGTTACTTGTAATGTTTCGTTCGTATAACCTAGAATAAAGGACACTTAATGCTGTTCTGATTGAGGGATGCTATTTTGGCACAATTCACCTATTGGCTGATAATTTAAACCATATTCAGCCACCTCAGTGGTCTAGTTATAGAGTACTAGGCTTTCACCCCGAGGACCTGGGTTCGATTCCCGGCCAGGGCTTGGCATTTTCATACGCTATAAATCATCCCATCATCTGCATTAACCCAAGTGTGCACAATAGTCAGATGTTAAACAAAAAAAAACCCGAGTTCGATTCCTGGCTTGGCATTTTCATACGCTATAAATCATCCCATCGTCTGCATTAGCCCAAGTGTGCACAATAGTCGGACGTTAAAAAAAAAAAATATACTATATTCTTATTACTTTTGTACAGGACTTACTCCTAACTCAGTTTATCTATGATGTGTGCATTGTTATTGATTTGCCTATGAAAACAATATTATTATTATTATTATTACTACTACTTACCTATTAAAAAAGTTTAATGATTGAATTTATTTGTAAAACCTTTTTTTTATGTTCTGTTCTTTAAGACACAGAATTTTAAATTATAAATTCTTTAAAATTGACTTCAAAAGTAACAAAATTTCTATTGCTTACAGATCATGACGGAACACATCAGTCAACAGATCCTGTACACAAGACACCCTGAACCTGAATCTCACTTCAGGCTTGAGAATCCAAGTACGTATTACATTTATTAGCATTTTATGTAATTTTTTTATAGAAGAGGGAAATACATTACATACTGAGTGTGGGACTATGAATTAACGTTAGTGGCTGGATAAACCTAACTAATGATTTATCTGCTAAAACCCATTTCTACCCAATAATACCTCTATTCCAGGACCGATTTCATGTTACTTTGAAATGTTGCTTGCTGTGCTCTATCCACTGGAATGGCCCTTACTTTCCTTACCTAAAGTCAATGAACATTATCTCTTTCGTAAAGCAGCATTGCTTTTATATATCACATAACTGTCTTTCAGTTCTCTTTGCTATCAGTCACGCTTCCGCATTATGGTATCAGGTGAGTAAATAAGGCCTTGCAGTCAGATTATATCACTTTTTTTCAAATCTGTGTCTTTCAAAGAACATAGGGGACAATATATTGTATTAGGGTAATAAAAGAAAGTTATATTTAAAGAATTCTTTCTAATGTCATATAACTTTGCATTGTTAGCGGTATCACACAGTGTTGCAGCCACTAACAGCCTGGTGCTTAAGAAAATCTTTGTTAAGGCATAATTCTAAATTAATTACTGCAAATTCTTCAAAATAGCTAAATTCTTGCAATTTAATAATTGAGTGAGTTACTTGTACAACATTCAGTTTTATTGTATTTAAATAAATATTTGGTAATTTACAATTTGTATTTCACAGTTGAACATTAAATGGTTTCTGTACAAGATGTGTATTAGGAGCAGTTAATGGTATGCATAATGCTGGTTACTTCACTCCTTTGTGCGGATTAAAAATGTTGATGTTTTTATATCCAAACCATTTCTTGTGTAATGGCGCATCTAGTCAGTGAAAGATCAAATAGTAGGCCACTACGTTTATAAATAGTATCTCCCATAGCCGCCTTGGTGGCCTAGTGGATAGCGTACTAGGCTTTCACCCCGAGGACCTGGGTTTGATTCCCGGCGAGGGCTTGGCATTTTCATATGCTATAAATCATTCCATCGTCTGCATTAGCCCAAGTGTGCACAATAATCAGACATTAAACACCAAAAAAAAAAAAATAATAATAATAATAGTATCTCCCCTCTAAGCATGTAGTCATTGAGTAGGATGTTCTTTAATTTTTTTTTTAATATTTGATTTGAATTCATCAGTAGTAACTGAAGATCAGGCCGAGTGTTCTTTAACATGAATATTCTTCCATCCACCATTTAACATGATGCACCATATCGAAAACCTTAACAAACCATATCGGAAATCTTTTGACCTTCTGAGCACACAATACTTAATACAAGTGTTATATCGAGGTTCTACTATATAAAATTTAACGTCTCCTCAAAAAGTAACCTAGAGGATCGGCACTCATTTCAAGAACCCTTGTCTGATTCTTACCATGATGAACAATCCTTTAACCTATTTTCCAGTGAAAAGTTGCTAATAAATTTTTTAAATGTTAATTTTTGTTTCCTAGTGATCCTGAAAGTGGTGGCAACGCTCATCAGGCAGTCCAAACAGACTGAACAGCTGTTGGAGGTGAAAAAACTCTTCTTATCTGATATGACTCTACTCTGCAACAACAACAGGGAAAACCGACGAACTGTTTTACAAATGTCCGTCTGGCAGGTGCGTGTGAAGTAATTTATAAACTTGTGACAAAATAGTTGAAGCAAAATAATTGTAACAACTTTCCTAAACATACTAAAACCTTACTAACATGTTATTGTTTAATACTGGCTCTTAAAGTTCATGTGTCAGGTTTTTTAAAATTTACTTCACACTTTTTTTTTTTTTAAAGTTGGTACATAGTATTTATATAGCCTATATGTTTTCATATGGAGCAAAAGTTTAAAACTTGCAGAGTTGGGGTTTAAGAAATCGAAATATATTCTTTAATTGCTACTTTTCATGTTTTGTTATATATGATAAAACCTCATTTTCAGAAGAGAAAGTAACCCACAAAGTTTTGGTTAATTTTTTTTTTTTTTTTACATTTGATGATCAAATACCTGGGAAAACAAATTGTCTTAATGTACTGATAAAATATGCATGCATATCGAATTTGATACTGCCATACAATCGAAAAAAAAAAATATACAAATTTAGTTACTTTTCATTAATACTTTGTGTGTCTTTTCTTCCTTCCAGGAATGGTTGATAGCAATGGCGTACATTCACCCTAAAAACACTGAAGAGCAAAAGACTTCCGATATGGTTTACTCGTTGTTTCGTATGCTGCTACACCACGCCATCAAGCATGAGTATGGAGGTTGGCGTGTCTGGGTGGACACACTCGCTATTGTTCATTCTAAAGTGAGTGTTACGATATTTTGTGTACTGTTTTATTGTTCTATGAATTGTTTTTTTAAAATTTTACTTAAACTTCAGGTGTCGTACGAGGAATTCAAACTCCAATTTGCACAAATGTACGAACACTACGAGAGGCAAAGATCGGATAATATTACAGATCCAGCCTTAAGACAGCAACGACCTATCAGCACGATTTCAGGTTGGGAGCAGCATGCAGCAAGACCTATGTCTGTTTACGAGGTAAAATTAGTAGTAAAAATAACATTATTTAATCCGAATAATACCTATTTTAAATACATGATGAAAATTAATGTTTGTTATAACTTTGAGTATGTCATATTGAAGAGACTTTTTCCTTCAAGATGACATGCGAAATGTCAACAGACCTATTCCATGATACAGCAAGACCACAGTAATCTGAACTTCTTCTATATGGCCTCATTCAAACGCCAGTCTTAAGCAGCAAAATATTATTACTGATTTCGTAATGGTTTTGTTTTTATAAATTCCCTCAGTGTTTATAGACTGCAATCGATTCATAGTAACAGTAATTTTAAATTCTTAGTAAAAAGTAACATTTTTAGTATATTTTTTATTGGGATTTTTTTGGCATTCCCTTGGTAATTCAAATAGCTCGAGTAAACGGATATTCTCTCTCGATATTTCAGAAATATAATATTGCTATAGTTGTTTTGATCAGAATAAAATTATGAATTAGAATAATGATTTTTAGAGGTTATATTAATTTTGTTTATTTCTTAGACTTCTTTGAATGTATATGTGGTAGTTGGCGATTATTGTGTTCACTGGTTAATTTGATCAGCATTTTTATACTAGTAAAATCAAAAAGGACGGACTCACACAATATATTTATATAATCTAAACTAATAAAAAATACCACATGAAAATTAGTACACAAACAGTAACACAGCAGCGTAAACAGTTAATGATACTTATTATTTGTGGCACTGAATATAAACATACTAAGAGTAAAGCCACCACTATAAAAAGTATGTTTGATACGAAGTGTGGCTATTAAATAACAAGACTGACGCTGCGATGGAACAAGTGTGCATGTGCCAACCACCATTGACCAACAGCTGTTTAGTGTGAAGTTTTCTCTTCAGAATGCAGTTAGTCTCGTTTGTGTAACCAACACTGTTTAGTCATAACCTTCATTTCCGTTAGTGTTGTTATTTTGTTTCGCCGGATAAAATGGTTAGTGTAATAATAGAGCAACGAATTGTTCTTAAATTTCACTTCAAACATGGAAAAACCGCTACTGAAACTTATAATTTACTGAAAGAAGTGTATGGCAGTGAATGTTTATCGCGGGCTCGTGTTTTTGAATGGTTTAAGCGTTTTCAAGATGGCCGACAAGACGTTGAAGATGATTCGCAGCCTTGTCTCCCTTCAACGTCAAAAACGGATGACATTGTTGCTAATTTGATTCGGTCTGACCGTCGATTAAGTATTCGTGCAATTGGTTAAACTGTAGGCATTGATAAAGAATGTGTATGGCAAATTTTATGTGACAATTTGAACATGCGAAAAGTGCGTGCCAAAATGGTGCTAAAAATTCTCATGTTTGAACAACAAGCAGCTCGCAAAAATGTTTGTACTGACACTTTGGATGCCATTGAAAATGACCCAAATTTATTGGAAAGGATAATAACATGTGATGAATCGTGGTTTTTTACGTATGATCCGGAAAGAAAGCCCCAATCTATGCATTGGAAGACCCCAACTTCACCAAGAGCCAAAAAAGTAAGAATCAGCAAGTCAAAATTTAAAGCAATGATATTGTTTTTTTCGATATTCATGGGATTGTGTACCTTCACTGGCTTTGTGAAGGTCAAACAATTAATCAATATTACTACCTTGAGGTACTTGGTAAACTACGTGAAAGAGTAAGGAAAAAACGACCCGAAATGTGGAAGGACAAATCATGGGTTTTCTACCAAGACAATGCACCAGCTCATTCTGCGTTATCTGTCAAGAGGTTCCTGGCCAAGTACAACATCCCAGTATTAGAACATCCACCTTACTCACCAGACCTTGCACCATGTGACTTCTATCTGTTCTCTAAGGTGAAATCTGCATTAAAAGGGATGAGATTTGAGTCTGTGGAAGCTGTAAAAGTGAAAGCGGCAAGAGTCCTGAAGGAGTTGACTGAAGATGACTTCCAGCACTGTTTCCAACAATGAAAAATTCGCTTGGAGCATTGTAGGGATAGAGAAGGGGTGTATATTGAAGGTGATAATAAGTAATTATGTATAAAATAAAAATAAAATTTTGTACGTCAGTCTCGTTATTTAATAGCCACACCACGTACTAGTGGCTAAAGTCCAAGTAATTGAATTATCTGTTGCCATGAATGTTGTAAGTTGCAAAGATAGGGGGAAAACATTTGAGAAAAGTAGGCAATAATGTTATCTATTTAACTGTAGTTGAACAGTTTTAAGATACCACTAGCAGCAAGTGCTCACAGCCTCTCATAAGGGTTATCACTCTAATTTGTTTATATTAAATGTGTGTAATCATGGAGGATAAATAGCAAGTCATTTCCAATGAAATATTGGCAGTTGATTTTTTTTTTATTTTCAGTTCTAAAAATACTCTAGTACAAATTTTAGATCAGAAGTAATTTTGTTTTTATGTTCAGGTAACAGATGCTGAGAAAGATGATGAAAGCGTAAGAGATGCTGATGTTATTTGCAACTGCGAATTGGAAACAACACCAGAAATGTCAACATCAGTAAGCCCTGCTTTGGAGGATACTGTGCAGGCGCATGAAGAAAATGCAGACTCAAATTTAGATGATGAAATTTCAACCCAAGAACAGCAAGTTGATATTTCTTCGACTCAGTCAACTTCTCCACAACATGTTGAACAACTAGAGAGTAACTTAGACGAACTTAATGAACAGCTAGACAGTAATGTAGGAAAACTTAGCGAAAATGTTGAAGAACATAAAGAAGAAAATAATGTAAGTGAAAATATCGAAACGGAAGTAAACGAAAATATAGAAAGAGAAGAAGAAAGTGGGGAAGTTAAATTTATTAGTGCTGTTAATTCGGAAAATAATTCAGGAGGTGATGTTAGTGAAGAACATAAAGAAGAAAATGTTCTAGAAAGAACTTTAAGTGTAGAAGTCGATACAAGTGAAGTGATTTCCCATAGCGATGTCGCTAAACTTATTGAACGTGAGGTGGTCGATAGTGATAATTCTGAAGCATATTTAACTCCCACTGAGAGGGAAGTCGATACCGAAGAAATACCGCAAAGTGTCTCAGAAAATATATCCGAATCCGTCCAAGTCGAGAGTGTTGGTGAATCAATCGAACACGTAGTTAGTGATGCCGAGGTTGTGTTAAAAATTGTTAGTAATTGCTCAAACGAAACCGATGTAAGTGGTTGTGAAAAAGAATTAAAAACAGGTGCGGACGGTCTAAATGAGAACACCGAACTACCTGTACCAATACAACTTCCGTCCAAAACAAACGATACCGATGAAGAAGGAACTGACACCGGTGTCGCTAAACGTGATGACAAATCAAATACAGAGAATATTCAAACTGCGACTAATGTTGACAGTGAAATAATCTCTGGTGTAAAAAGTGATAGTCAAAAGGAGAGTGAGATTTTGTTACAAGAAAGTGAAATTGACAGTCCTAAACATGAGGGGCCAACCACAGATGGTGTAGAAGTAGAAGATAAAATTGATGAAGCAATTAATAGTGTGGAAGGAGTTAATACTGGTAAGTAAGTCTAGGTTCAGTAATGATAAGTACTATGTTATTATAATATCAAATAACTGGTATTTTATAAAAAATTAAATTTTTCAATTGTTGTGAAAATAATATTTTCTTACAGAAATCGTATAAAAAATGATATGTATAAGTGTACTCAACAAAATAATAACATTCCTAGCAGAAATAAAGATTTGTTTACTTATATATAGGCAACTAATACTCTAGTATTGGTAGTAATGTTTTCTCCAGTACATAAAGTACAGTGATGAAAATCTTTATTGGAAATTAGATTTGGTAGCAGTGTTTTGTAAACTGTAAAATATCTGATTAATGTTTTTGTAGGTATATAAAATACTAATACACAAAAAAAATAAGATTTCTACTATTTCAAGTCATTTATGAGTTAAATAAGACTGAAAAATGATGATCTTGAAGATCTAAGAGATGATCTTAAGCAGATGTCAAAAAAGTGTTCTTTGAACATCCTATGAAATGTTTGTGCTTTTACCATATACGAGGTGTTGCAAAACATTCAAAGTTTCACACAGTTGAGCTGGTTGTTGTCAGAGTAAAAGTAAACAAAAAATTAACATTCATTTGTTTGAAACAAGCTTAGTTGTCTGTCTGCCATTTTGTATTTTATACAGATGATCTAAAATTTATGGAAAAATTTGAAATCAAATGTAAAATTTGTACATTTTATCGATATACCAAAAACTACAACTTAGCAAATTGAACTGCAACCTTAAATTACATGTGCTTCTCTTAAATTATGAAATTTAGTAAGCTCAAATTCAAGTTATAAATTTAAATTATTTTATATAAATGCTTATTACAACAGATAGTGTAATATTATTGTGCATCACAAATGCCATGAGTAACATTAACATTAAAGAACATTAATAACCTAACATTAAAGAAATTGATATTGCTTTTGGTTGTTTTCTACCTGATATGTGTGTACAACACCATACAAATATCATTTTGACTTGAATTTTCAGAAGTAAGAATGTCGCCACAAAAACGACCCCATAGTAACTCCATGTCCACACAAGTAGAACCAATGCATTTCCATGGTTAGTCCGTACGATTGTGTTATTGATGTTGTTTGTTGTGCCATTGCTTATGAGTTTATACGAATATTTAATATACAAGGTAGTTTTAAGATAACCACGGACCATTCAGTTTTTTTTTTTTCGTTAATATGTTTGCAATCCAAGTTTTTTATAAATATAAATTCTATGGGAAATTT
Organism: Callitettix versicolor; assembly: GCA_022606455.1. Taxonomy (NCBI): domain Eukaryota; kingdom Metazoa; phylum Arthropoda; class Insecta; order Hemiptera; family Cercopidae; genus Callitettix; species Callitettix versicolor. Next base: position 17,099,882 of record CM040185.1, on the reverse strand, counting down.
TCTCGAAAATTGCTAGACTTTACATTTTCTTTGGTCCAGTTCATCGAGCTTAGATAATAGTTTGGTTAAATTTATTTGGAACATCAAGAGTTGGGATGATAGGCTAAAAAACATAATATTGGTAGCTGGGAGAACTAGTAATAAAAATGTTAACTGAGGAATAACTGTTTGTCAGATAAGGGTAATTTTGTTACATTCATTGTTTTATCGGGCTCATCCCAACTGTTGAAGTCATCTTCATTGTGTACACACGTTGAATTCTCCCTTGTTTTCCCTTATATTTGAATGAATTATATTATAATATGTGTAGAAACAATAACTATTTACTGAGCAAAGCAAGGTCTCTGTTTCAACTTGACCATTTGACTTGTATGTTTTCTTGTTATGCTGGCCAAACGTATTGACCAATTGTTTTGAAATTTGGTACAGAGTTACCTTCTATAAAGCACAAAGGATATTGTATGTATAAGATTTTTCCTGTTTACTTCTGTTTAAAGATGGCAGCCTCTGACCTGCAAAGACAAGTGTAAGCAGTTTTGGAGAGATACATTAATCAGTTGTTTTCAAATTTGATATAAGATATCTTGTATAAAGTCCAAATGTAACATTTATTTCTATTTATTTTCATTTCAAGATGGCAGCCTCTGATTTAGATTGAGAGTGTAGTTGTTATCTCCTGAATACTGGCTGAACAAGAAGACCTATCATAATTTTGACTGCTTCTTAGAGAGAAAGCATAAAATTGTCAATAAAGTTGGTTCAAATAACATTTATCTTAAATATGATGGTTACGAGTACTATCATAGAGTGCTCTGTATATTAATTAGGAATATACTTGAAGTCTACTGTTCTTGGGACTACTGATAATATGGAAATGTAAAGATGAAAATGCATTTGTATTAGCCTAAAGCCTGGCATAACAATATGTATTGTTAGGCTTCAAGCAAACAGATAAGTCTATAGTATTTTAAATACATTTGAATACTGAATACATCAGCAGCTATACTTTGACTATTTATTTTGTTCATCAAGTTGGCCATGGATGACTATACTTGTCATTATCCATGTTACACTTTACTTGAACAACTTTCTTTGTACTGAAGAGGTTAAGGTTGATTTCATAACAACAAATTTGGATGTTTTTCCACAAATAATCTGTACATATTAGTCAGAGATAAAACTGGTGATATATATTCAAGATTTATTCATTTTCCTCTGCTATAATTGACTTGGCTACTAAAGAAATGATTTGGTGTGATCAACAACTAGATTTTGACAATATAACCTGAAACATATTATAGCCCATCACCTGTTCAATGAAATCAGCTGATTGTTATGAATTAATATAAACGACAAAATAACAGCTGGTTTTTAATGACAGTGTCTATTTGAGAATGCATGTTTCATTGATGTCGTAGAAACTGGAACTGTACTTTTCTTATGTTCTTGTAGCATTTGAATACGCCTAGAGGAAATTTGGAAAGTATTTAACAGTTCTTTTTTTTCTTCATTGTGACTTGTTTATACAATTTAGAGAACTTACTATTCATTGACTACCATCGGTAGTTACACTGACTTGTTGATGCTCCCTACATTTCAAAAATAAGTACTGATATCTAGCCAACAGTAAAATAAACTTATCTGTAGGAAAATTATAATCTACTATTTAGTAAATAAACAGCTAATTCAACACTATACACTAAATGAAAAATTGCTCACATGACAACAACAGCAGGGCAGTAATGCAGGTAGACCTTTGTTGAACTATTTTTAGTGGCTTCTTACTCAAATTAAACTTGTATTCCTGCTGCCATCTAATGCCTTTGAACTGAACTAACTGACAGAGAAACTTAAATTTTATTCTTATTTCATCTAACATCAGTACTGGGAAAAAAATGTTACATAGATATTTGTTCAGTCACACACTTCATTTAAATGTCCCTGTGATAACAGATTCATTCACTTGTGAAGCATCATTATACAAATTTGGTGCTCAGGTTTTTTTAAAATCTCATAAGCAATGGTTTTGCATGTTCTGTATCGATTTACAACTTTGAAAGCTTGCATGGCTTAGGCCGGTACTGCATTTTTACATTTCTTTGTCAAAGATTCTTGATCGAGTCTTTTATATCAACCTCCAATATATTATAAAAGAGATATCATAGAAGTGTTTTATAAAAGATGTTCCATTATACTGTCAAAGATATTATAAAATTGTTGTTTTTTATCAAAGGGCTTTGACAAAGAAATGTGACAGTGTAATATCAGACTCTCTGTGCATTTTAAAATTTTGTTTTGTGTAAAAGAATTATAGTTTTCAGTAGACTAGATGTCTTAAAGTATAATTTTTTGGGTTTAGTCTCATTGTTACCAACTGACAGTTGAATTTAATCACATTTATTTTTCTTAAAGGACTAGTGATTCTCTCCTAAACTGTTCGTCATCATCACTGACTCCGAGTGCGAAGTGCAACAAATGAATTTACTAGAAAAAACCGAACTAAGGCTGGAAGAAATTCTTTTAATTATTATATACAATTTTATATCATCCCCTTCAACATACCCATGCATTTCTGTTACTCATGCTTTTACTGTTTCAACTAGTATAAATGCCATAAGATAGATGTCACTGCAGTTGTCTACATTGAAAGCATTATAACAAATCACTATTTAATTAACTAGCTCTTTTTATAAATTTGTTACGTTTACATTTGAACAATTAAATTTGATTGATATATTTATAATAATAAACCATGTTAAGTGACCAGTTGGTTATATGACAAAAATATTTTAGGAAAACTGTTGTTTAGAAAAGAGTATTTTAATTAAAAATACAAACTTTATATGTATGAATATGCTTTAAACTGTCTTTGGTCTATAATTGAACGTGATATTTGTCAATGTCAAAATTATAATCCAGTCTCTTGCTACGTTTGTATTATTTCCAGAAGTGGATCATTGTATCGATGTTTGTAGAGCTTAGCCACAATAATTTGTAATTGTTGCAGTTATAGTTTATTTTTAAAAGGTTTAGGTATAAAACTCTAGAAATGTTTCACAGACATCCTGCGTTCTCTGTATTTACATTTCCATTTATTTACATAGTAATTTCATTGGATTACTATTATTGCTTTTTTGAAATTTACTCATAGTTTCCATAGATAAACTAATACCGGTTTGAATTTGTTAATTCAGAAGCCAAGCGAGTAAAGAGTAATGGCAGTACTTCGGGAGGGTCTCGACCCATGTTTAGCCCTGGCCCTTCAAGACCTCCGTTCAGAATACCGGAGTTCAAGTGGTCCTACATACATCAGAGACTGTTGTCAGATGTTTTATTCTCGCTGGAAACAGATATTCAAGTCTGGAGAAGGTTTGTATTTATGAAGCTTCTCTTAACAATAATGTTTATGACTGGTGATTCATTTTCCCAAGTTCAGAGAAGGTTTTGTTATTTATTCAAAACCCAAATAACAGAACAAATCTCACAATCATGAATTGTTTAAAACATTTTAAATATACAGAAAACTACACTATACAAGTATATTATACTGTTAATAATATACAGATTAACTGTAATGGTGTCAGTGAAAAGGTAATGAAGCAGGAAGACCATGCAGCACACATGCACAGAGCATCAGTAGCAGCGCTGCACAGGTGGTAGAACAAAACAGTACTTACTTTATGGACATGCCTCACAAACAAAAGCCTGTTAAACAAAAGCCTTTAATGATTTTAAATGACTTTTTAATATGTCTAATCTAATAAATATATTAAAATTCTATGTCCTATTTTGTAAAAAATATGTATATAATCATAGACACACAGAATGTGTATATTAGTCTAATATTGTGTTACTCTTTAGAGATATATAAACAGTGGCATGCGCAGCGTGGGTGCCTGTTGTACCCCAAAATGTCCCAAAAGGGGAGCCGAAACGCTAAAAAAGAGGAGGAAAAAGAGACAAAGAAAAACTACCTCACCATGCAGAGATGCATTAGCGGAGTAGCAATGCAAAGCATGCATTCTCAAGCATCACACTCTCAACAAATATTACTCCAAAGCGGAAGATGCACCCGATCAATCTGAAATTAATACTGGACCAGTTCTACACAAAAACTAACACCCGTAATTTTTTTCATAATTTTACGAGCCATCTAAAGGGTACTTGTTTGAGTGACAAAATATATTTTGGGTACTTTTTAGTAGATAGGAACAGCATTTTTTTTCTATAACCACAAGGTTTTGCCCGATCGGTCTAAAATTTCAACCAGACCTACTGTATATAAAGGCTAACACTTATGAATTTTTTCCACTAATTTCATCTCAAGGGGGTGGTTCGATGGCAATAATAACCATCTAATCTCAAAGAGTGCCGCCAAAAATCCCCAAACTCAAATTTTGAAATTAATTGATTATAAATGTGTATTTTCATAATAAAGATTTAATTATAATATTGTCTGTGTATATTTGAACCACAATTCATTTTGTGGTATTCAGTAACCACCTTCAAATACCAGAAGAGTTACATTTATGTTCAGCATATTTAACAATAACTATGTAAAAATGCCACACATAACTACTTAACTGCGAAATTTAATATCTACAAACTGGATATTCGTAAATGGACTAAGAATATGTAAATAAACTTTCTTACTAAAGTATTATTTAAAATTACAGTGATATTAAGGTTCTGTATATAAAAGTAAATATAGTGTAACAAGTATTTAGGTAAGTATTAAATTTGAATATTCAAAAGTGCTGGGATTTCTTTTTTTACACTGTTGGGAAAGAACTGAAGAAGTCTAAATAGACAATGTGACAAACAGATCTGTGATTGTTGAACAGTTACATTTTACAAAATGGACCCCATCTGATTCTGTTATGAAATAAATATTAGGCCTATGAAAATGGTATTAGATTTGGTTTCCAAAAACAGGGTGTATAAAAAAATAATTGTCGTTTTGGACATTTTACTTTATTAGTGAAAATTAACATAACGGATATTTATCTTTGAGTAGAGGTTTTCTGTTAAAAAAATAATAATAATAAATGTTGCCATTGTTTCAGTCATTCCACAAAATCGGTCTTGGATTTTGTCAACAGCAGCGAGAATGCGATATTTGTCGTAAACACAGTTCACTTGATCTCTCAACTAGCTGACAATCTGATTATTGCTTGTGGAGGTCTCTTGCCCTTACTGGCTTCAGCTACATCACCTAATGTAAGTAGAAATATATAAAATGTCGACAGTTCACTAGGAACTGAGTATTATAGTGCTTTGTAATCGTGTTACATTTTTAAAAAACACTGAATATGTGACAAACATCTTTTATAGGTTATAGTAAACTTTATTACCAAAATTTTCTATAACCAATTTTTTGAAAAAAATGTGTTGGCTAGTTGCACTTTCTGAATGTGACATATTTTTTATTTATTAAGAAGAGAGAGAATTTTGATTTTGTAAAATGTAGTGAACAAGATTTTTATACTAATAACCTAATACAAGTAAAATAAAATACATACAATCCATTTTAGTTTTTCACTACTCATAAATAAATATAATCTTGAAAAAATATTAATTTTGAAGTTTTGATGGACTTATTTATATTTAGGTTTCTTGAGTCAAAAAAAAAATTTTTTTTTTCTTCATTACCCAAAAGATTAACCTTTGATTTTAATAAAATTTATTATAGTTTGGTGATAATTCTGGATCACTTTTTTATTTTTTTAAAATAAAAGTTAAAAACTTGTTTACTTTAAAACTTTTAAAAATTGGATGTTCTTAAAATCTTCTCTGACAATTTTGATCAAATATAGTCCATAAGTAATAAAACCAATGGCTTGTTATATCCAGTTTGAGAGATGTCAAGGAAAATCTGAAAATAAGCTTAGTTTTACAAAAACATTTCATCAAATTTTTGTTAAAATGAAAATTAAAAAATGAAGTCAGTGTAGCATATTGGAAATAAAGTCTGGGATAAATTAAAAAAATGAAAATAAACCATGATACAATCAGATTTGTTTATTTGTTTACCTACTCTCAAAGTGTGAGTTTTTTTAATTTCAAATTTGATACACTAACATGAGTTTTGATTCTTCACATGTGACAAAAATCTTAGAAAATCCAATTAACAGATTTTGAAAAAGTTCAGTTGATTTTCTACTTTTTTGTGTAATAATTAAAAGTAAGAAAGTGTATGTGATGGTTTTGCACATTTTATTTAGTTAAAAATGATAGACATCTGAACATGTCAGTCTCCAGGAAAAATAGTTGGTCCAGATGCTTATCAGGTCAGCTGAGGGCTGGCGAGGCACTCTTCCAGTTTGGAATGATAAAGTGAAAAAAGTTTGTGTCTTCTTTAAAGATAACCAGATTCCTCTTCCCGAGCACGATCTATAATTTCTCAGAAATCACTTGTTAAAATCAGAAAAAGAATGCACCAATCAGGATGAAGCTATTGTGTACAAGAGGTGCTATGTGGTGTGCCAGTATTAATGCCTTGGTAGAAATGTGATAGTCTAGTGTACTTTAGATTCGAGATACACAAGCACTGCAAACCAATCAGAAACAAGTGCTGGTTGACAGTAGAATTGTGAACTTGGGTCACAGGCATAGGCTGTTTGAAAGTCAGGAGAGAAGTTCAGGAATTTATTGTGAATGTTTTTTAGTGTTATTAAGTGGAACTAGGTTGTGCAACTCAGTTCCTGTGTTGTTTAGGCAGTGACAAGCAGTATTATTTATGAGCTGTTCGTCCAAAGTTAACTTTATGTACAAATGCAACACGATAACCTTTTGTAGCAATGTTGTTAAACCTGAAATAATAACAATAATGTAAGTAAAGCAAAGTAAGTAAATAAATATTGTTAGACAGCTGTAAAGCTCTATGTTAGTGGTGTTCTTAACATGTTTTTTTTTACGAAAGAACAAAATTTGATTTTGAATTTTATGAAGGAAGAGTAAACGTTAACCAGCCTTGCGATAATTAGCTGATCCTACTAAACCTAAGTGATCCCTTGTTACACGTAATGTTTTTAACCAACAAAATGTTTCTTTAGAGTGAACTTGATGTAATGGAGCCAACGCAAGGAATGCCGATAGAAGTAGCGGTTTCTTTCTTACAACGCCTTGTCAACATGGCAGACGTGCTTGTCTTTGCTAGTTCGCTCAACTTTGGCGAGTTGGAAGCAGAGAAAAATATGTCCAGCGGTGGAATACTGAGGCAGTGTTTACGACTGGTGAGAGATTTTAGATATGTTAATATTTACATATATTTTTTTTACGGATATTAATTAATTAGTTTGTCATAATATGGTTTTTAACTTATCACAAACATATTTCTAAAACTTTAAATTTTTAAATTGTAATTTAGATTGATGGTATTAATAATTTGATCAACAAAAATATGATTTGATTATACATTTACAAATGCATACCTTCGTGTTCTACATGATTTACTTTTTAATTTTATTAGATTATTACATTTTATTTGTTTAGTATATCTACTTTTACTTTCTCCATGTGTTACGCACTTCATGGAGATTAAACAGAGTAATTTCAATTAAATTTGGCACTAGATTTTCGTTTGTTTCACAACCATGTATAGTTTACAAAAATAATTGTTTAGATCTCTTTTTTGTCCAAAAATATTTAAAAATTAACAACAATAGGAGTTTTTTAAGGTTATTATGTAAAACTTGTCATGAAAAGAGTTTCCAACAACCAGCAGACTGGTTGCCAATTAGATTGGTTTAAGATTTACATGCTGTGCATATGTAATCTAAATTATACAAACAGGAAGAACAATTAATATACACGTAAATAAAACATTGTGTTCTGTGTCCTCTAATCACAGCACAGTTCAATGCAGAGTTTTGTTTAAATTTTTAAAGTATTTATTTCAATCTGGTGTAAAATTCTATCTTATACAAATATGTGAAACTGACATTTTGCTTGATTTATTTTAAAGGTTTTGTTATTTTTTTTAAGACAGTTTACATTTCAGATATTTATAGGGTCTATACCAAAAGTAGTAGGACTGATTTTCTGTAGCACGAACGGAGCTGTGGAGAGGGATTTGACTGGCTGGGCAAGATGAAGGGGACATTTAGAAACAGAGAAACACCAGCTGCAGTCGCCTAAGTCGGTTAAGTATAGACATCGTTTATTGCGAAGCATATTTTTTGTCGTTGTCGATGCACAAAAAAACTTGAGCAGCGATTTTCGATAAATTTGTGTGTCAAACTCGGAAAATCAGCAACCGACATCCTAGAAATGGGTGTCAGCTTATGGGGATACTGCAATGAACTGCTCCAGTGTTTTTGAATGGCACAAACTGTTTAAAGAAGATAGGGAGCTCATTGAAGATGACCATCACAACTGGTGGCCATGGATGGCATGAACCGACGACAATGTGGCCAGATTGAGACAACTGCTGGGTGCAAGTGCTAACCCGCCTGCGAGACCGATTGAATTGCATCCGACCAGCCATCCAACAACTGGACGCTGCATCATGACAACAATACGCTGTGCCATGGCCCACTTGTCGTGAGGCAACTGTTGGCCCAATTCAGTATAGCTACCGCCTACAGTCCTGATCTGCCTCCACCTGACTTTTTTTTATTTCCACGGATATTAAGACAGCTGAAGGGACATTGTTTGACTCGATTCAGGACGTTCAAGCAGCATCGACGAGGGCTCTCAACAGCATCCCCGAAGCTGACTTCCAGAAGGCGTACGGTGAATAGCAGCAGCATTATTCTAAGTGTGTAGCTGCCCGAGGGTGCTACTTCAAAGGATATTAAGGAGTTGTAAACATATCTTCAATATTTTTTTAATTTTAAATCAGTCCTACTACTTTTGGTATAGACCATTGTATTTCATTTGTTTTTATAAATTAATGTTTTTAATTTTTAAATGACATGTCAGAACTACTGATCGTATATTTAAACATTGGCTTCCTAAAAGTATTTTAATGTCTTTTTGTTAATTTTTTTTCTGCATCTCATTTAATGTTAGTTACAATGTTCAAATGTACCTTTTTTTGTACTGAATGACAATCTTTAAAATTACTGGGAGGGATAATTAGTACTAATGTCTACCTTTTTATTTATTTGCTTTGTTGCACAAATTAATACATTTTGTAAAAATAACAGGTGCAAGTTATTATTGAATACATTAATGTCTTACAATTAAGCTTGGATTGTTTATGAATTTTAAAAATAGCCCTTTACATTACAACTCTGTTTATAATTTCCTGTTTTATTTTACCCTTAAAACGTACATTGTTTAATATTTTGTAACCCTTTCACAGTTTACTATACAATTTTAACCCCATGTGCAGTGAAGTATTTTCATATACATTTTTAACGATTAGAGGAAAATCTGTAATTGTCCATATGTCTTGTATTGTAGGTGTGATTAAAAGTGAATTGAGTGCAAACCTTTTTTAAACATGTTCAGGTATGTACTTGTGCTGTAAGGAACTGCCTTGAATGTAAAGAAAGGTGTCGTCCATCGTTACCGATTGCACTGCCTCATTCTGCTGCTGTCAACAACAAAACGGCTCATCTACAGTCGCTCATTAGAGGTGTTCAAGCTTCGCCTAAGGTAAAGTTTGTAAAAAAATGTGAGCCGCTATCATATGGGATTTTTTTCAAACAAATTTTAGTATCAGTGATACTGCTGAAGAATTGTTATTGTACATTATTTTCAGTTAAGAGGTTTGTTGAACATTATCTTAATTACAGTTTGTGTCTTATATAATATTAGTGGATTACACTAAATCGTGAACTTACGAACTTTCAAATTAATAGACAAAGTGCAGGACATAAAAGAAGAAAATTACGATCTTTAAAAATAATTGGCATTAGGTATTTTCTTGACATGAGATATTTTTTTAGAAATGGCAACAATATTTTTTGTTAAATATTGTATTTTCTTCTTTCATTCGGATCACCCACTTTGGGGTACGCCAAATCAATTACTTTGATGTGTGTTCCACATCAGCTGCCTTCCGCTATATCCAATACTGCTTCATTCTATCCGAGGCTGCCTTCCTTCTTTCATCCGAGACTGCCCCGCCCCTTTTAGATGTTGGTTTTTCTTGGAACCTTAGGTTTTCATTATGTAAAAGTTTTCGCAGTTTAAGTACATCGTCAATCATCTCATCTGATATCGCCAGCTCAGTTAAGTCCTCCTGGACCCGCCTGAACCAATTACTCTTCGTTTTCCGATCCCTGAAGAAAGCAAAGATCCGCCTAGTAAGTCTACTGCTGTTCATCCTACTAATATGGCCATAAAAACTAAGTCGTCTTTTTCTCATGCTATCTGAGAGTCTCAATTTTGAGATACAGGTTTTTATTAGAAATCAACTTTACTTCATTATTTCTAAACTTTTGGCCCAATATCTTCCTTATTAACTTTCTTTCCTTCTTCTCCAGGTTGTCCAGCAATCCCTTATTATTGAGTGTAAGAGTTTCAGATGCATATAAAGCCTCTGGTTTTATATGGTTTTATATTGTATTTTATTTTAGAAAAAAAATTATTTTGGTTAGTGCCTTCGTTTAGTTTATCCAGTATAGGGAGAAGTAACTGTGTTCAGTGCTTGTTAAAAGTGTTGGTTCTATTCAGGTCAACTGATCGCCTTACTTTCACTATGCACTATGTATGATTGAGTGAATGATATATGGTGACACAGACACAGAGAGATAGAAAAGTGATGATGTCTGTACAGTATACTTTACTCATCAAAACTGTATCCGTAGAGTTATTTGATAATAGTTTTTTTAGTCAGAATCGGTGTTAACTATTACAGTCATTTTTGTATTTTCATTTTGTTTTTTAGGATCTACTTATTTCTATAAATAAAAATGTTAAATGGTATTGAAATTGTGCTTAAAATATTAAATAATTGGTAGGAGAAAATTTATTTAAGGAATGATCAGGGAGTATTTGGGATTTTATATAAAATTTATACTCATAACATTTTTTTTTTTTATTTTCAGAACATTGTGGACAACCTGTCGAACCATTCCAGCCCAGTCAAAGATCCTGAAAAATTGCTTCAAGACATGGACGTCAACCGTCTGCGAGCAGTTATTTACCGAGATGTGGTTAGTACTTAGTTTTCTCGTTGTCTAATTTTATTTAACAGATTAAACTAGTTTGATAGACCTTTTCTTTCCCCGTATTAATATTTTAGGACGAACACAGTGTAGAATACTTATTTCCTTTTTTCCCAACCGTTTATATGACGACACTTTATTTGCAGATGTATTTGTATGAGTACAACCCAATTATTTTACGGACATTATAGTCCATATATGTTTTATATTATTGTAAAGACTGCTTTTATTGTGTATATTATTATATATTGTATAAAATAATACTTTGTTGTATATTATTATTACTTTATTGTAAGGATATCATTGTGAGTATCAATCTTCGCATTGTTTTTTCAGGTATTCTTTTTTATGTATTTCGGAACAATTCCTCTTTCAAAAACAATTAAATGTACTCTTATTGTTTTGAGAGTTAACATTTTAGTACTGAATAAAAGAAAATGAAATAAAGAAAAGAACTGTATAGTTGATTTTTGATTCTTTAGTGATTATGGTGTTTGGTGGCTTGTGGTACCACAGTTAGAGAATATTTGTGCAGTTAAGCCTCTTAGATTCTAATTCAGTGGACTAATACCCTTAGTGAGTTTTAGCAATCCACTGAGTACTGGAGATCTGATGTCCTTCTGCTGGCATTTGCAGTTTTTGTACCCTGATTAGCCTACACTCAGTTTAATGTTCCTGACTGACAGCCGTCCGGTGTTGAAGCACAGTTCTCATTAACCTATCACTGTGTTTCTCAACCCATAGTTTAATCCCCTGGAGGTATTCAGCTTCTAGGTTTAATTGGCAGTATCTTTGTTATCCCTCTTCTCTTTTCAGTTTGTGATTTTTCACTCCCAATAAAAATTTGTGGACGGTTTTACTGATTCAAGATGTTCGACACCATCTCTGACTTCTTTCATTACAGATTGAATAGGTCCACCTGGCCATCCATACAGTGTGCTAAGTTTAATGTGTGTGGATTCATTGGGTTAGATACAGAACATTTCCTCCCCCTTCATGCTATTTTCACCCACTCTCTCAAGGTCCACTTTGCCAGTCCTCAAGTAGGTAGAGAAATAGAATGTCCACCCATTTAGATCTCCGCATGTATAGACAAAGAAAGATTAAAACTATGTCTGTAGTCAGAGTCTGCATCCTTAGGTTAAACCCCTCCACTTTAGTCACACAGCCATTGCTGTACTCTTTTCCACCACAGCTTGGAATTTTTTTTTTTTTTAACGTCCGACTATTGTGCATACTTGGGCTAATGCAGACGATATGATGATGTATAGCGTATGAAAATGCCAAACCTTCGCCGGGAATCGAACCCGGGTCCTCGGGATGAAAGCCTAGTACGCTATCCACTAGACCACCGAGGAGGAAGTAAAGGGATGTAAGACAAGAGCAAAAGTTGAAGAAAGGTTAGATGCTAGGCCAAACTCGTACTTACAATGTATGAGCATGTGGTGGGAGATGTATGGTTACCTGAAACATAAACGTGGTGATAACATGGTTAACACACTTAATGACAGTAACATTATTACTCCAGAAATATTTTTATTCAATAGGGAAATATTTAAAAGAGAGTAAATTTAGGTGTTTTAATAACCAACATTCAAAAAATATTTTCTTAGCAACAATTGCTGCTTTAATTAGTGAATGCTTTAAAATGTTTAAGGAGCTATAACAGAATGTTTAAGGAGCTATAACAGAATGTTTAAGGGGCTATAACAGAATGTTTAAGGGGCTATAACAGAATGTTTAAGGGGCTATAACAGATTTTTTAAAGAGCTATAACAGAATGTTTAAGGGGCTATAACAGAATGTTTAAGGGGCTATAACAGATTTTTTAAGGGGCTATAACAGAATGTTTAAGAGGCTATAATTGTATTTTACAACTAGTAATAATTAATTTTTATTGTTGCACTTACGGTTTGAATACAACTATTATCCTGGTCAGTCTGTTTAATTTAATACTTTTATTACAATTCAAAAATTACATCCTCAGTTTTATTCCTATGTTAATCGTATAACTTAACATAGGAGTTATTGTAATTTGCAGGAGGAAACCAAACAAGCCCAGTTCTTATCACTAGCGATAGTGTACTTCATTTCCGTTCTGATGGTGTCCAAGTATAGAGATATCCTGGAGCCTCCGGTGATTGTAAGGGCTCCAAGTCCTCCTCTTCCTTCTACGTTGAGGACTAATGGTCATCAGTCCCATCCGAACCCAGATAGCCCTCCAGGTAAGCTGCAGACGAATTTAATGTCATTGTTTTATTAGTGTTAACTTTTAAACTGGTTTATTTTGTTGTTTTTTGTTGATAGTACGTGAAGAAACTAGCAACACACAGTTTATAAAGTCATCAGAATAATTTTTAATCCTGAAAATTTTGAAAGTTTTTATGCATTATTTTTACAGTATGTATGGTTTAATGACAAAAAAGTGTCTGATAAAACTTCTACCTAACACGCAAGTCAAAAATTATTGAAATTTTTATAGTTCTTTAACCGCATATTTAAGAATTAGTATAGCAGTAACAGCATTTATATTTTGAAATGTGGGAATGTAGAAGAGTGTCTGTTTAGTGCTCCATGAACGAGATCACTGATAATTAACAGGTAATCATAAAGTCAAGAAAGTTGACAAAACGTTTGAGTTCTGCCTCGTTTAATTTTGAATAATTCTTCTTTGTAAATTTACAGCATAGAAAAACTTTTTCAGATATTTTTAAGTTTACTTCAAAATACGTTTGAGTAACGAAAATAATTGCAACATACCTGCAGCTGTTTTGATGACAAAATAGAAATGAATTTACAAAAAGAAACAGTTTAATAACATGCAATTTTTAAACTTCTAAAAATTTATTACTATATTGTTTATATAGTAATAAAACAATATTTTAAACAAGAAAATGCCTAACCCTGTTTTATAATATTTAAATGATAATATAAAAAACCTTGATTGTAAAGACAGTTTAAAAAAAATAGGATACCATCTTAATAATCAACATTAAAATTTGCATATATTAACTTTTTAAACTTTCAAATTACATTGAAAATACAAAAATGAACCCTAACCGTCAATAAATTAAATTTCTTAAGTTCAACAGAATTTGATAATTCAAAATGGTAATTTGTACAGTTTTTAACGCTGATTTCAATAATGTTTAAAACAAAAATTGTATAATTGTAAAAAAGTGGAGTGCCCACCAATTTGAATGGTTATTGAACTTGTCAAAAATCAGTTTTAAAAATGGACTGAAATTGCGAACATGAGTGACAAATATATAGTAATATAAAGATCTGGATCGGTGCCTGAGATCAGGTTCTGAGTGTGGGTGTTACCATAATGGTACACCAGTAGAAATTCACCATTTTGTGAAGATTTTTCACTGATTATGAAATAAGATTTTTTTAAGTATAACGTTATTAAATATTATTTTTAAGATTTTAAATCGCTGCTTCTTTAAAATCCTAAAACTGATTTTAACAGAGTAAATTTCTGTTCTAAATTTGAATTGTTCAAATAATGAAACACCATGTTATATCCTTATGGTTTATATCCTGTCGAACACTCTTATGTAGTTAACATAAAAAAAATCAAACTATTGAATAAAATTAAATTAATCGAGTTTGCCGTTCAGTCATTGTAAACATGTTTGCATATTCTCGATATGTGGCCTTGGGTATTTTACAGATTTATTATTCTGTACAAGTCCAAGTAAATTTATTTATTATTATACAACTGCAGTCAGATACACTTGTCTTTGTATTCTTTGTAAGCTTTGGAACAATAAATTCTTAAGCACTAACTATATAGGGCTTGAGAAAGACTAGTGCAATAAGGTTAAGAGTGATAAATGATAAGTATTGTAAATTTTGATAAATTTTTATGAAAATCCGATGTATTAATCTCAGGTAAGTGCTTGTTATACCTTGTTATTTCCTAAAGAAATACAAAATTTTGTTCCAAACGTTTCCATTAATGATGACTGTGTTTACCAGATTGCGGAGGAGCGCGACCACTCTTCCCACAATGGTCGCATCATGTATACCCGCAATTCCTACCAAACTCACATCCAAACGCCCCTCCCCAACATCCTTCCGCACTGCTCCGTAACAACATTAACAATAACAACATCAACAACAACAGCAAAGCAATCAGATATCCGGGCTTGTCGCGGCAAGGTATATTTATTGCCGTTTGTACGTTCCATGTTTTTTACTCTTCTAATATTGCCACCGCTTTGTGGAAATGCTAGGTTTTCTGTACTGAATGCCGTTCTAATGATGCACCAAATTTATACAACAGTGTAAAAAGTGTTGAAATATAAAATTTATCCGAAGTTTTAAAATTTGCTTAGTGTATTTGTTACTATTTTCCATATTAATTTTGCTGTATATTTATTTTTACTTAATTTGTGATTCTCCTGCCCACAGGTTGTGATTCAGTATTTTTTACTATACATATTTTATTTTGCACAGTTTTGTATAAAAATAGTTCAATCGTATAATCACTGCATCTTTATAAACTGTTGCTTTAATAGTTGATACTAAAAGCCCATTTAGACTATCCTGTGTTATATAATTTTAACCCAAGAATTTTAAATTGAATATACGTTACATGTTTTGTCTTTATTGTTTGAAACGAGCAGAAATATAAAGCTGAACCTGTTGGTAATAACAGTTTTTATGTGATTTCAGTGAGATAAAGTTTAATTGTTCCTAATATGGATCATTGCTTATAGTGAAAACAAATCTTACATAATTAAAGTGTGTATAATTTTGTATTAAATGAGTATGCAAAACTTATCATTTAATATTACTCAAATCTTTTGGTTGTTTTAACAAGAAAGGAAGTATTTGGGAATATTTTATATGGAGTCAGGAAGATTTTGAATGTTTGCTATTAAAGAAAAAGTTAAAAAGAAAGAAATTAAAGTATTGCAATTTCTAAACATTATAATTTACAAATTTGAAGGGCTCTGTGGTTATAGGGTTAAGGCACCGGTCAGTTTTTTGCGTCTCTTGGACTGCGGACCTCTAGGCTGAGGGCTAAAGACACAGTTACTGCCGTTGCTTTATCCTTACCGTTAACTGATCCCTTATCCTCATTAGTCTGACTGGCATGAAGTACAGATGTTAAATAAAAAGGAAAAACCTGATATCTGTGTTCTAGAAATAATAAAAAAGTGGGAAAATTTCTGTAAATTAAAAGACTGTACTTTTACTTAAGGTGTAAGAGGTCATAGAAATAAATGTAGGTGTCTGGCTAAACTTTCTTTCAAAAACATACATATTTCCACAAAACATGTGAATTAGGATAGCAATACAATCAAAGTAAGGTTAATTCTAAAAATTTTCTGAGCATAAATTACAAATTTTTAATGTAATTATTAAAATATTTTTTGAAGTTCTTTATAATTATAACTTTTATGTGCCATTATAAAAAATATTGATTTTTTTTAATAAAACATGAACATTGTCTTAAGGAAACTATATTCAATCATTTTTTCTGATTTTTTCAAAGCCTTTTTGTAATTTTTGCACAATTTTGCACGTTAGTTTAATTTTTAATGTGCACTACTTGTTGTTGGGTTCGTGTTTTGTCTTCTTCTTTTTGTATTTTGGAAGGAAGTTATAAATTGAAAGAGAAATGCAGGCATGCGAATATGTATTGTGGTTTTTTTAAGCACTATAAAGGTTAAATTCAATGTTAAAGCACCAGTTGGTAGATTTATGTGTTAGGTTTAAAGCACCAAATGTATAAATATTTTAGAAAATTTTTATGCTGCTTCGTCTGGTGTGAATATTTTTTAAGCCCTGTTTTTTTTTGCATATTGACTAGAGAGCTTGGCCCTGAAGTTGGTCTTCACGTTTTTCATAACCTATTTCCTATAATAGTGTCTAAGTTAATTAAAACACAATTTATAACAATAATCTCTTCCGTTGTTTGTATCTTCAAACATAATAATAAATTTCAATATTAACATTTAATTAAAGTACAATTAATATGTTTTTTTTTAGTTATTTATATTCATCGGAAACAATGGCAGTAAACATAACATCAGTTGAAATAATATTGTGCAAAATCAGCTGTTTAGGTGAATACCTCACCCCTTTTCCATCACCATAGCTTAAGTTTTAGAACTTATGTTTTTACATTTTAGAATGACTAAGATTTGTATGGCAGTATACTATAGGTTTAGATAGTGTTTCAGTAGGAGGAAAAGACAATTGTACAAATAATGTTTTACTATATAAAGTGATTACTGATTCTAGAGTAGTAGGTTGTTTTAGATTGATAGTACATCTTCGGACAAAATTGGTTTTGTCTGTTTTATTTTCACTTGCTTTCTAGTTTGGTTCTCTTTTTTTAGTTTGTATTTTATTCTACTTAGTTTTTTTAATTTCGATTTGGAGATATTTTATTAAGATGGAAAAATCTTTGTTTAATATAACACAGTGGCAATATACTGAAATATTGTTTCAGTAAACAATATTTTACTATCATTTTAACATTCCTGTACGGTGTTATAGGTTCACAATTTATTTAACCTAGATATAAAAGGATTTATATGTTTTTAACCTGTAATTATTTATAGTTGCCCAAATAAATAACTATTAATTTTGGCAAAAATAGGTAATTGCCTACTAGAAATGTAGTAGGCGTGTTGTATACTTTATGCACAAATATCCAAAGGTTTCATTCTTTTCAGGTATCTCACTTTGTGTTTTTGAGTACACGAAGCATCTCAGGGTTCTCATACTTTACTAGTCTATATTTATGCATAACTTAATTATTTATGCAACTTTTAATTTTATCTGATACTCTATTTCGAGATCACAACGGAGAATGAACTCTTAATGTACAGTTTGTCCAAGTTATGTAAGCGTAGTTTTAGCGCATGTAGGAGAAGTGGAGCGAGCAAGCGCTAGCAGAGAGGGGTAATGTGCAGTCCCTCTGCTGTGTGGACGCTTACAGTGCGCTTACAGTAGAAAACATTACGTTTAAATTTTAACTAAAATAATATAGGCCTTTTTTAGAATGTCCACATATAGACTACTTTTTATAATTATTGTAATCACTGTGATACCAATCATCAGTTATAATATTTTTTTTGTAATTTACTGATTTTTAAAAGTTATTGTTTTTAAACGTTTGCCTGTTTGCGTAATTTGAAATATTTTAATTTGGCCTATTAAAATTATTAAATAAATATTTTGTCTATATATAGTCTTCACTATTTATTAATAATTGAAAATAGATGTCTAATATTACAAACCAAAATTTGTCATACGACTGCATCACAAAAGCATTGCGATTTTATTTTGAGTTAATTTTTTGTAATTTATAGAACTATAGTTTTAGTAAGTACTAGTTTCGAGAATGTAGTAAATATTTATTTATGGGGGGAAATGGTATGTTCTTTTATGGCTGGTTGGTTTTTCTTTTTCTTAACCGTTTTGTTCCATTCTATGCATTCAAGAATAATGCGCCCAAAGTTGTCAATGCTTCCAATATCTTACGCATATCTGTATTTTTAAACGCATTTTTAAATGACGAAGGTACTACACATACAATCATATATGACCTTGAATAAGATGCGAAAGTTTGTGTTCTGTCTATTTTTTTATAGATTTCCATATCATTCGGTTCCTTTAAAAGTTTGTAAAGTATTCTTCCAGTGGGTTTTTTCCATTGGTCAGTCCACTACCTAATGAAACGTGTTTTTCTCTTACATAACTAGCTTTTTAAGAGGTTTAAATTAGAATAGTTCAGCTACTAGTACGTATCTTTCAGCTGATCGTAAAAAACAGGTGATTTATTGACCTTTGCACCTGAAATTTACACCTTATAATGTAGAAAATATCCAAATTGTAGACAGAGGTCAGACATAACCTAAGAGCAGATTTCTGTAACAAGAATTACGTATTGCTTGAAACATTAGTTAGCTAACTGCAGTACTAGAGTTTAATGGGAAATACAATACTAAGCTGTTCAAAATGTTTAAGCCGCTCAAAAGTTCTTGCTGTCTCACATTTTACGTTGTGAGTATAATTTGGTGCATCATTAGACGTACGATTATGATTAGTAGTGCTGCACAATTTGTCAGCTTTTCTGTTTTTCTCTAGGAATATTTATATGTTTTCATGTTTTAGCTTTGCGTAGTTCTGTTACGAAGTATTGTGTACATGTTATATTAATTGTTAGTTGAAAACTACAGAAACTCTGTAGCTTGGCACATTAAGCATGGCGCATGGTTAGATTGACGTTCACCAGCATGAATTGAAAACAGATCTGTTTCAGCAAAACATATTTTTGTGTTTTATTACTAATTCGTTCACAGCCTCCATTGATGTGCAATTCTGTGATTTTTAAAGAATTATAATAAACAATAAATAATAGTTAATAAAATTACAGTTATTGTCGAAGATTGATAATGAAAAAATTATACACTATTAGATAAACTGTTATCCGTTTGATTTTGCGTGGTTTTTAAGTGGAAATCTTATAGTTTTAACCGTATTTACCATTATTTTTAAGACAAGTATATTAAACTATGTTCAGTATAATGATCTGCCTTCCCTAGCTTTGTCAATTCTACTTTCGTTGATGCGTTTTGGAGAACCTCCATCTTCAAAAACTATATCTATACTATATATTATATTATAGTATAGTATACTATAGTATAATACAATATATATTATAATAGTAGCATATTATACTATAGTATAATACAATATATATTATATTATATATTATTATATAGATATAGTTTTTGAAGATGGAGGTTCATTATACTGAACATAGTGACAATAATCCTAGCATAAAAGAAGAAGAATATAAAAGAAGTATATTTAAAAGTGATTACCTATTTAACTCTAAGCTTTCAGTTGACATATATGAGTGTTACTGTTTTATTAAGTTTCATTAAAAGTTTACACGTTCCAGTTCGAAATATTGAACTGAAATTTTATAGTTAGGTTGGTAACACTGTTATCTGGTTCTGACCAGTGCCTGGAATCCTCTTTTCAAATGATTCTTCACTGTTCTGTTATTAAAATTGTTGCTTATATATTTATTATAGAGTAGAACCCTTTTTAACCAAAACAATGAGGACGGAGACATTTCAGATGATTATTTCAGATTTTCAGGTAATCGACGGAAGCTATATTTCCATGTTAAAATGGGTGAAAAACAAAATGTATTCATGGAAAAAATTATTAACTGAAACTATCTGGAGTACATACTGTACATTAATTAATTCATTATACATAAAAGAATAGTTTAATGTTAACTGTATATACTGTACTGTAGTAGGGATTTTTTAAGTGTAGTTTGGGCCTTCTTATGCCATAGTGCTACATTCTGTTCATATAGTTGAGGTAGTGAATCAAAATAAATCTGTGACATGTCTATTCCTTAACAGTAACAGCTGGAGACACTTAAAACACACAAGACCTTAGGGATTGTCCATTGTTGATTACATAATTGTAATGCGTAGGCTTTGTACTTTTACAGATTACAGTTGAAGTTGGTTAAGTGATCATAATATGTACTGTATTATATATTTTATAGTCTGTTAAATATTATTGTATTTATTTTAGTTCATAAAAATGCCGTTGTGAATGGCTTTTGTGTACTAAAAGTGCAGTACAGTAAACATTTTGTGAAACAGTCTTCATTCACATATGCGCTACAAGGCTAATTAGTTTTGTCAGTTGAATAGATAAATCCACTTTTTTATCCTGCAGTTACTGTACTGCATTGATAGAACAAAAGATTGAGGGGTATGAGCCACTTTACCTGTAATGCCCTTAGTTAATTGTGAGCAAACACATTATCTTATAGTCATTGACACTCACTTGACAACATTAGGTTTGAACCAATTTTTCTATTCAATTTTTTTTTCTGATATTGTTTTGGTTAATCTGCTTTCGGATAACCTGATTTTGGTTAAAGAGGATTTTACTGTATATCAGTATTTTTATCTTTTTTTTTCAGTATCAGTAGAATTTAAAAAAATTTAATATTTATACATGCTTTAATGATGATCACGATAGTGAAATCATCAGATTTTCAAAAAAATGCAACAAAAAGTTATGATTTTCTAAAATGTTGATACATTTTTTTTGCATTCCCTCTCCTGTTGGACAGGAGCCACACCTCGGTCTAGGTCCCTATGAAGATTGTGACTATATCACTGAAATTTACATTATGGTAAATTTGTAATAAAGTAGTTGTTTACCATTTTATGAATTTTTCTTGTTATTTGTCCATTATGCCACAGTTCTCTCTCTGTACAGTTGGAAAATATATCCGTACAAATCCCACTTTTTAACATAAAAGCTTCAACCAATCCAAATACATGTTTAATACGTTCAAATTTATTTATAATTTTCAGCATGTTTTAAGTATTGTGTTTCTACACTATGAATTAAATGCATGTTGCATTCTTTATTCATTTTTTTTATTTTGCACAAATAAACAATTGAAACGATACTTTTGATGCATGATGCAGTTTCCAGATTTTTTATTTCAACGGCACTTTTGAAGTCTGAATTATATATTTTTCTAGTATTTTCCTTTTCATATGTTTGCTATTTAAATTCTTTCCTTAATTCAGAATGTTTCATACTTTCTTTGTTAACTTTTTTAACTAAAATACTTGTAAAACTTCTTACAATCCACCAGAATAAATATTTATTACCCAAACATTTAATTCTTTTACAAGGTGAAATCAATACATTTGTAAGAATATGTTAATAACCTGAACGTTTGTACAAATGAACTAACTCATTTTCCTATCTCAGTAAATTACTGTACTTCAAGAATATTTTCATAAAATTCAAATATTTTTTACATTTAAAAAGGTTAATTTGTAAAACAATATGTATCATAACATTCGGTAATCTTGCATTTGTTTCAGACAGCAAAGTATTTAATTCGAATTAGCAACAGAAATTGTTAAACTTTTATGTGTCATTAATTATATATTTGTGGATAGCGTATTTTGTAATTTTTAAAGTACTTATATGTATTGTGATCAATGTATTTTATTGTAATTTCTGGTATAAAGTTAGCTATATTTTCTTATAAATAATGTTTTTGTGTTCATTTAACATGGTACAGCAGTAACATATCACTGCAAACCTAATTATCGTGTATCATTATTTTTTGTAGGGAATAGAAAATTTTCAAATGATTTTTAATTTTTCTTCATCATTGTGATTGTTGAACAGATGATAGCGAGTGTGACGTCATTGTTGTCGATGGAAATAATTCGTCCGTGTTAGCTGACAGAGATGAAGTAACAGGGCCTCCGTCTTTGAAGGTAAATTCAGTTTATTTTTATTGTATACTACTTTCGGTATTTAGTAATAACACGACTAAAATGTTTAATAATATAACAAACTGTATATAAATTAGATTTACGCAAACATGACTGTGTACTATAATAGCTAAAAATATTAATGTCAATAACTGATGCATTTGAAAAATATACTACCTACTTTACACTAGACTACAAGGTAATTTTAATTATATTGAAATAATGTAAATATAAAATAAACAAAATATATACAATCTGAATTGAATTCGTGAAGAATAAATGCAATTATTTTTACAGTGAAAACTATCAGACTAAACCATTCCCCTTAGAGACTGAATTTTGAGAGAACTGTATCAAATTAAATAACATCAATTGTTGCTTTTAATTACTGTAAATATTTTAAAGTCATAGATTAATTACTTTTACAATAGGTATTCAGCAGCATGAGGCATGACAAACAAGATTGTTATGTCAGAATTCAGAAGTTATTTTAAAAGTTTTTAAAAATATGCAGTGTTAGTTATTGAGCGACTTACATTTACTGTACTGCTAAACGGTTGCAGTACAATAGCTCTTAATTAACATTAAGAAAGTTCAACAATGAAACTAATAAAACTATTGTTGGTAACATTTGATAACTACTTTATTAGTTGGTCTACTATAAAGAGAGTTTGAAAAATAACTCACTAGTTTTTTGTCTAAATTTAATGGTGACTAATAAATAACTACATCAATGGGTATATCAATGAAAGGTAATAACTTCAAGTTTTTTTAATCTTAGTAAACTTCAACGTGGGATCCATTTGTTGCCCTAAGCATGTCGAGACGATATTCCACTGGTATTCACCAACATAGCAGGTGTAACTGTTTCAACCACCATGACGATTCTTTCCTGTAAATGGTTGCTGTCACTGATTTTTTCAGCACACACATCTTTTTGTGTCCCCAGAAGAAAAAGTCAAGTAGGGTTAAGTCCTGGCTTCGTGGTGGACAAGAGATTGGGTCAGCCCTGCCTATCCATCTTCCTGAAAAGCGAGTTTCAAAAGCCCCGCGCATGCGGTTACTGTAATGATGTAAGGTGCCATCTTGTCAGGAAAATACAAGCCCTTTTTCCACCTCAATATCTTCCATTTGGGTAAAGACATACTGTCAACATATCATAGTATACGTTCCCATTTATTGTTCTTTCTACAAAAATTAAAGGACCAATCACTAATCACTCAATCTTCCTTCAAACCGATTGATACAGCGGTTTGTATCAACCGATTGTATTAAAGCGGTTGATACAGTTACACCTACTATTTGGTGAATACCTGGCGAGAAGTGGAATATCATCTCGACGTGCTTAGGGCAACAAATGGATCCCACGTTGAAGTTTACTAAGATCAAAAAAACTTGAAGGTATTACCTTTCATTGATATACTCGTTAATGTAGTTATTCATTAATGTCACCATTAAATTAAACCGAATAACGACATGTGGTGACTCTGCCCTCCAAATTCTGCAGTTATGATGGATCATGTAGTTCACCATCATACTCAAGCCTAAAATTACATTGTACTGTTATAAGAAACTATTTTGCACTAACCAAATAACATACTGCGCCTTTTGTTGTGGAAAAGCCATTGTACTGAACTGAGCGCTGTCTCTGTTATTTTCAAAATCACATAGGCCTGCCAACTGCAGGAACTGGTATTCCACATTTACGTGAGCAAAACTTGGACAGTTGTTGAATTAAATAACACAAACTGCAATAGTGTGTGTTACTTTGTAAAAATTCTAGGACACATTAAAACTAGGGAGTTCTTTTTCTAACACCCTGTATTTTAATGTTCCATGAGGAAAGTGGCACAGCACAGTTGGTATGATAGTAGTAAATTCTGTACATGTCAGTCTGTTGTCTTCAGTATAGACATTAAATAAAAAATAAGTTAAATTAAGTTCACAATTAATTCTTTTTCTTCTAGGGTCCTGTCCTTTTCAGACAGTGGTGATTAGTGTAGCCGATTTGCCTTTGTTGCCTGTATTTCTAAGAAGTTACACTAACAAGAATCCACACTGTTGTTTAATTAATTACTGATATAAAAAGCAGGCATTGTAGATAAGATCACGTTAAAATCTATACATCTTTTAAAAATTAATTTCGGTATAATTTTTATCTTATTTTTAACTCGAGGTCTTACAAGCTAAGTAAAAACTAAGGTAGCTCTAGTAACATTACATAATTACAAAATTTTATTACATTCATTTAAATTATTTTTAAAAGGGACTCAAATTTAGACAGCCAAATGAGCATTCATGTCCAAAAACCGTATGTTATATAAACAACCAAGCAAGTATCATATGTTGTGTCTCCAGAAGTTTTGATTTAAGAGCTTAATCCCAGTGGTTCATTTTTCATTTACTCCGAAAACGTAGTTTTTTTATTTTAAAATTTGTACTATGATTTCAGTTTATCGGGTTTGGAGTTCAACATTTGGCTGATTATTCAGTTTTTTTTTTTGTTGTCCCTTTTCAGATTTTATGAGTTTTGTTTTGTGTATATTTTTTTAATTTTGAAAGAAATTGTTGACCAAAAAACTAGTTTGTTCTGAAAAGTGGGCCATCGCTACACCTATATGACAAGTTTCATAGAAATTCAATTTTTTATTCAGTTATTTAAAAATATATACCAATCAGAATCACTGAATACTTTAATAAAGTTATGGTTGTAATTAACTGTTTTTCTAAATAACACCAACATTTCTTTGTAGCTATCATTGCCTTCATCCCCATGATAATTATAGAACAGACATTAGGATAAGATCAACAACGTTGTACATTGTATTATAATGAAAATGTATATTATTCTGCGCTTAACACAGTGAACAAACACCGAACATCTAAATGGTGATGTTTTCTTTGTTTTATATCACTTACGCATGAACGTTAAGCATTACAAAATTGTAACAGCATGTTTGTAAAGTGTTTCTGTGAACTGTGTTCCTCTCGAAATAGCCGTGACTAACTTGTTATGTGTCAGGCACGCTCACACTACTCTCATCCGTGTTACGAGCTGGAAGATCCGAGGTTTGCTCGTAACTCAGCACGACACCATGCTATCAACCAAACTAATAAGGTAACACCAGCCAACCGACTGCCGTCCGTCAAGTTGTTTTCGTGCTTTATTTTTTGTTTTGTTGTTCTACAGCTTTGTATATACACGCACGTTTTGGTTAAGCAAGGTTTTCAGAGTGATGCATGCATGTATTTTTTTAATTTTTTTAGATTTAATGTGTAAATAAAATGTAAAGTTGTTTATTTATTTTAAAACGTTGATGTAAATATTTTTGTTTTCAGTTTTTTTAGTTTATACTGATTTGATAATAAAAAAATACAAGGTTATATTTTGAATAATTTTATTTGTACATGAAAGTCTGGAGTTTGATCTACTTTCCAAAATAATTTTGACTTACATTTAGGTTCTTATAATATATCCTGTTATAGCAATCTGCCTTCTGGTTTAAAAACCACTGCAGCACATCCATCAAAGTGGCTGTGCTGCAGTTGTTAGTCAAAACTTTGTGACTGGCAAAGTGCTTTTTTAAATTCAAGAAGAAGAAGATAATGCAAAAGTGTTGAAATTGTTGATGGTAATATGATCTTTGGTTCGATGTGGATGAGCTTTATCGAGAAACAAAATGATTCCTTTATTCAACACGCCACTCAGTGTCTTTTGAATTGTATAATATAGTTAATTTAAGGTGTGACAATGTGTCCAAGATGACACAGTGCGTTTTTCAAGCTAAAGTTGTTTATTTTAACTAAACTTTCTGTGAAGGATTGCTGAATGGCTCTATGGGCTGTTGCTTTGATTATGGTATAACATGAGCAACCCTAATGACTGACAGTTTGGCTTAAAAACATATTCTATGATACCGTATGTCTCGAAGAAAATCAAAACTTAGACTATTATTGGTTTTTCTACATCTTTGTCAGTATTTTAGTAACCAAAATAAGCTCATCTTCCAATAATTTGTGTGTTCTTTCACAATTACGTAGACTGCACTTCTTCACTCTTCAAAGTTATTAGAGAAGTCATAAAGCCTGTTTGCTGAAACTTTTTCATCAGCTATATGTAATTGATTTCCCTCGTCTGTCATTATGCTTGATTGAATGGCCATTTTTAAATATTCTGACTCACTTTATTGGTCATAGCATATTTCCCATACAAGTGATAAACCACCAATAAATTTCAGCTGCATTTACATATCTTGCATTAACGTAAAAAATGTGCAAAATTGTGTATTTGACAATTGGCAGCAATTTTAATTTCCCAAGGCATTTTTAAAATGCACAAACAAATGCAACCCCGGGCCAGTACATAATGTCGTCTGTGCATAAAATGGTGACTGTAATGATGTAGCAGCTATATTTCAAAACAGTACTTTTCTTAAACACACCTCATATTTAGGTTTTTCAGAAGTGTAATAAAATGGTGAGATTTTTGTAAATCTTCAGATATCTATTTACTCTTGAAATTAAAATGTAAATTTTTAATAATTTTACCAAATTTTTCCTTTACAATTTTTTTGTAAAAATTAGCTGTTAACTATAAAGCTCAGTTTGCAGTTACGAAATGTAAGTATTTTTATATAAGTAAATATTTATATGAAGAAGCAACAAAATCATTTCAAAACACATTGAAAGTTTTCTTTTAAGTTGTTTACTTTTTCTTTTTTTGACATTAGTTTCTTGTGTAAGCGGAGGGTTTTTATTTTTTGGGTGATGGCACTATTGTAAATTGTATAATTTTACAATTTACAGTATAAAAGTTTGTTTTATGAATAAATGTCCTATTATGAATCAATTTATATTTTGTAAGTAAGTACAATGATTTACTATTTCAGTTTTTGACTTACTAGCATGTACTTTAAAAATGCTAAAGAAAATTGCCACTTTGTATTCATGTCCATTATCTGTCTACATGCATATACTGTTTTTTTTTTTAACATTTGCCATCATTTATATATAAACAATACATGACATTTCTAGAAATGGGTCAAGTCTCGGTTTCAGATGTCTAACATTAACATGCTACTAGAACTTAAGCCTAGATGCCATGTTAAAATATTATTCTATTATATTATATTACGAGGTACGTCCAGAAAGTAAGTTCTGTTTGGTAATAAAATTAAATTGTGTACAGATACAGAAAAATTATTTATTGCACAAAATTCTACAACTCTTAAACTACTTTTCCACATAACTGCCGAAATTTTGCAGGCATTTGTCATAGAATGGCACAAGTTTTTGTATACCTTTTTCATAGAAGTTTGCCGCCTGTGTCTTCAACCAGTTGGAAACATTTTCTTTCAGCTCTTCGTCATTGTTAAAGTGTTGATCACCAAGGAAAGACTTGAGATGTAAGAACAGATGAAAGTCGCTAGGAGCGAGGTCAGGGCTGTACAGAGGATGGTTAAACACGTCCCAGCCAAATCCCGGTAGGAAGTTTTTCGTGTGTAGCATATTTGCAGTATGTGGTCGTGAAGAAAAACACACCTTTTGACAGCAATCCTCGGCACTTATTCTTTATTGCGCGGCGCAATTTCCTAAGTGTCTCGCAATAAACATCTGCTTTGATTGTTTAACCGCGTGGTAAGAAATCAATGAGTAAGATGCCTTTCCAGTCCCAGAACACTGTGCACATCATTTTTCAAGGTGTCAAGATTTGTTTTGCCTACCCTTTGCTAGGGATGAAGTGTGCCTCCATTCCATTGATTGCCGCTTACTTTCAGGGGTGTCGTAAGAAACCCAAGTTTCATCTCCTGTGACTATCTGTGTCAGAAATTCTTCGCCGCCTTCATCATAATGGGTCAAAAACTGAAGTGCACTACCCATCCGGTTTGTTTTGTGTTGCTCAGTAAGAATCTTTGGTACCCAACATGAGCAAAATTTACAAAATTTCAGTTTTTCAGTAACAATTTCATGAATTAGTGAGATTTAGTGAATTCATGAGATTTGGGGAAATCCCATAGCGAGAGTACTAATTGTAAACTTGCTGTTTTCCTGGATCTTGTCATCAATCGCGTGAACCAGTTCTTCTGTAACCAAAGATAGACGCCCACTTTTTCTTCATCGTGCACTTCACTACGTCCTTCATTGAACTGTTGGACCCATCTTCTCACCATTGAATCACTCATCACATTTTGTCCATAAACTTCGCAAATTTGCTGATAAATTTCAATTGGTTTCACTTTCCTAGCATTCAGAAAACGAATCACAGATCTGATTTCACAAGCGGCGGGATTTTCAATCAACACCGACATTGTAAACAAGCACAACAAAGTGTACGTGGCTGACAGTGATCTCAAAATGACGTACGTTTCTTCTCCTTGATGCAGAGCTGCAGCATAGAGAAATTGAAACGGAACTTACTTTCTGGACGTACCTCGTATATACGAGGAGTGGCAATTAAATAACCGGACTGGTGCTACCGTTCACCAACTATATTACAAAGTTGGATAAAGGGGATACCTTCAATGAACTCTCCTTACTGATCCCTACAACGTGCTATACAAATTTTCCATTGTGCAAAGCCGTGCTGGAAGTTAGTTCGATGAGAACGTCAGTTACTTTTAATTTCACCACTTCCACAGTTTGAAATCTTGTTCGCATAAGCTCTGATTTGACCTTAGGAATTAAAAAACAGTCACTGGGAACCAGATCAGGCGAATACGGTGGGTGATCTAACATGGTGATTGCGTAAAATATCAGCACAAATATTCATAATGGAGTGAGAAGTTTTGATATTAGTTTGTGTAAACTTTTTGCATTTTCAATTATTTATGCAAAATCTGACCGGACTCTTCCTTTGTTAATTCCTGAGATTTCAGCAAGAGCTCGGACATTCTGATGACCAATTTTATGGATGTTGTCGTCTGTTTTAGATGTTGCGAGTCGTCTAAGGCAGAGATTGTCTTCGGTCATTTTTGTCCCTCCTTAAACGTTTTAAACCATTGAAAAACTTCTGTGATAACATTCACTTCTGTACACCTTCTTTAACATTGCCTGAGCTTTTGTAGCAGTTTTTTTCATTTCACAAGTATTTGAGGTTAAGTCATTGCTCCATCTGAACACTGAATTTTTGGGACAAGACGCTAATACAAGGACTTAGTACGGGCGATTGCTACAAGAAGACTGAGCGACGTACAACTGTGTCCATTGAGCTCAGGATGGGGGAAGCATCTACAAACACAAACATGTTCAAACCTGTTGTGGCTCGCTCGCTGTTTGCTAGTAGCACAACCAGTCCAGTTATTTAATTGCCACACCTCTATATAATTTATTTATTATTATTAATTTCGATAATGTATTTTATTATTCTATGTTAAAATAATAAAAACTAAGAAATAACGTACAAGACCCTGAGTGGTCAAAAATAGAAATAAAACTTGTGATCAGGAAAATGAAAAATGTACACAGTAGCTTAAAAACACCATTCAGAAGACTGGTGTGTACAAAACAACTTACTGCTTCCGTTCATGCTAACTCCAGATGGAGGGAGCCTACTTGTTTAGGGATAATGATACCTGTTGTTCCCTCCTTCTCTCAGATTTCTAACCTGGGATCTCGTAATACTTTATTTTTTAACTGTTAAAGCTTTTAAATTTAAAATTGTTTATTTTCAGTTTTAACTCATTTTTAATTAAGGTTAACCACAAAAGCCTTACTTCTATAGTGGTTTGATTGATAAGAATTGTCCGTTATTTTAATGTGTGAGGCTTCAGTTATTATCTGTTTATATAAATTATTCTCACGGTATATTACTTTTGCTTCCTGCCAAATGTTTGGTTACTTGATTTATATACTAGGCCTTACTTGATTTATATACTAGGCCTAATTGTGATCTTTTTGTGTTTTTCTTTAAGGTCCTCAGTTTTGCCTGTTTTACATTCGGATTTTATGCTATAAATACATTTTTTTAGTAACCTTAATGCTATTTAAAGGTTTTGTTTTAACAAGATGTTATGTTGTTTTTTTTATTAAAAGTAGTATTGTCATGTATTGTTTTTATGTACATAAACTATGGAAAATGTTCAAATTAACAGTAATAATAACAAATATTCCGTAACAATTTTTAGGACAGAATACATTGTTATGGTTTTGACATTTTGTTGCATTACTTTCCATAATTGTTTTCAGTTTAATACCTGCACAATTTTGAGTTATGGTTGCACTGTTCTCAGTATTTATTTTTAGGTGTATGTATTGTTTATATAACTGAGCTATATACTGTTGTCTGTTGAATGTAACAAATACTTTAATCCTTCGCATTTCATGTTCAACCTTCATTCCTCACTAGATTTATAATTTGCCATGATTAGATGACAGCTCACTTTTTTAGAGTTGCTGTATGCTTAATTTGATTACAGTAGATCGGTTCCACAGTAGATAAATGTTAGTCGTGAAATGACATAAGTCGGGAGTATGAAATCGTTTAAGTTTAGTATTATATTAAAATTTAGTAGGTGGTTACAAACAATTAAATTGTACCTAGGTAAAAATATATAACACTTATTTATTTATATTAATTTTTAAAATCCATAGAACACAAATATTGAGAAATTTGCACTGTTATTTTAAACTATTATCATAACTGAAAAATTAACTCCTAAATCAGTACGGCCTTTTACTACAACTGAATTTTCGTTGATATTTATTACAATAGTGTTCTGAGGAATCCTATTAAAAGTGGGTTTTAACACAGAAACAAGTAATGAATGTCAGTGAATATTTGTATTCATTTTTGTGTGGTTTTAGTATATAGGCTATACATGTGGCCATAAATTCTGTATTTACTGTATATTTATCGATGCTGTCTTATTATACGCAGTCAGTCTAAATCTACAATTAATTAGTGCAGTGAAGTTACATAAATAGTGTTAGTATGATGTGTATAATTCAGGGTGAGTCAAAAAGGACTGCAAATTTGAGAGCTTATAGAAATTTATTGAGATAACATACGGAATCAATAGAAGTGTCATTTTTTAGCAAAACTATTTGACTTGTGTAGTGCTGTAGTACCAAATTTAGTCACCGCTAGCGCCAGCATTGGTCATTGCTAAAATGGCTATTTCACTGTGTGTTATTGTTTCATGAAACAAAATGCAACAGATGTTCAGTATACATTGTTCTGACATGGTAAAGATCCTCCAAGCAGGCTACAATTTAAAGTTGGCACAAAACATTGTTGAGAAAAAACAAACTTATTTTTAAAAATAGGTTCTACTACTGAAAGATTTATGTGCTATTTTGAATTGACTGTATATATTTTGTACTAACAATTTAAATTTTGACTAAATTTTAAGATTTTTGTTTAATTACTGAATTCATCAAGTGTTTAAGTTAATGGTTTTAAGTTTGAATTTTCTTCTGTGGGGTGCAATGGGTTAAAGAAATTACAACTACATTAACTGCATTAATTGTTTTTTTAAAATTTTTACAAAATATGGTATACGAGGTGTGGCTATTAAATAATGAGATTGATGTAAAAAATTTATTTTCATTTTATACATAATTACTTATTATCACTTTCAATATACACCCCTTCTCTATCCCTACAATGCTTCATGAATTTTCCATTGTTGGAAACAATGCTGGAAGTCATCTTCTGTCAACTCCTTCAGGACTCTTGCCGCTTTCACTTTTACAGCTTCCACGGACTCAAATCTCGACCGTTCTAATGCAGATTTCACCTTAGGGAACAAATAGAAGTCACATGGTGCCAGGTTTGGTGAGTAAGGTGGATGTTCTAACACTGGGATGCTGCACTTGGCCAGGAACCTCTTGACAGATAACGCGGAATGAGCTGGCACATTGTCTTGGTGGAAAACCCATGATTTTGTCCTTCCACATTTTGGGTCATTTTTTCCTTACTCTTTCACGTAGTTTACCAAGTACCTCAAGGTAGTAATATTGATTAATTGTTTGACCTTCAGGAACCCAGTGAAGGTACACAATCCCATGAATATCGAAAAAAAACAATTATCGTTCTTTTAAATTTTGACTTCTTGATTCTTGCTTCTTTGGTTCTCGGTGAAGTTGGGGTCTTCCAGTGCATGGATTGGCACTTTGTTTTGGATCATATGTAAAAAAACATGATTCAACACATGTTATTATCCTTTCCAATAAATTTGGGTCATTTTCAATGGCATCCAAAGTGACAGTACAAACATTTTTGCGAGCTGCTTGTTCAAACGTTAGAATTGTTGGCACCATTTTGGCACACATTTTTCGCATGTTCAAATTGTCACATAAAATTTGCCGTACACATTCTTTATCAATGCCTAAAATTTTACCAATTGCACGAATACTTATTCGACGGTCAGACCGAATCAAATTAGCAACTTTTTCGACATTGTCATTAGTTTTTGATGTTGAAGGGCGACCTGGTCGTGAATCATCTTCAGCGTCTTGTCTGCTATCTTGAAAACGCTTAAACCATTCAAAAACACGTGCCCACAAAAAACATTCTGTCATACATTTCTTTCAGTAAATTATAAGTTTCAATAGCGGTTATTCCAAGTTTGAAGTGAAATTTAACAACAATTTGTTGCTTTATTATTACACTAACCATTTTTTCCGGCAAAACAAAATAACACTAACTGCATTCTGAAGAGAAAGCCTCACACTAAACAGCTGTTGGTCAATGGCGGTTGGCGCATGCACACTTGTTCCGCCACAGCGTCAGCCTCGATATTTAATAGCCACATCTCGTATTATCAACTTAAATTAAAAATTATGAAAAAGTAGGTTTACCAACAAAATGAAAACAACAGCTGTATCATTTTGGTTACAATTAAAAAAATTTTTTAGTTTTTTTTTTACATAGTAATTTTAATGTACAGTATATTAATTTTATTTTAAATATTAATTACTGTGCATGTAAAATAAATACAGATAAAATAGTTACAAATAAAACTTTGTTAATTTGTTTTATATATTTTAAGCATCATTGGCTGAATATTTACAGACAATACAGTTATTGCATCACAAACATCACAATTACAGTTATTAGAAGCAGAAAAAATAATCCATTGATAATTATCGGAAAAGTACAAAATCAGATATAATACTGTAAAACTGTTTTAAATCTGTACTATTTCCACAATAACTAATTATTATTGGCAATACCTAAGGTTATCAACTAACATAAATAAAAATTATTTAAAACTATTGTCTAAAATAACCAGGCCATGTAATGCGAGCAACATACCGTTATTCTCCTTTTACAGCTGATTAACTCTTCAACAGAATAACATAAAACAGAAAATAAAAACTGTTCTAAAGTTGTTGTTAGGCATTATCTTTCACAAGTGATTTTTATAACTGCTTTACATTTTTCTTTCACGCTCATGTTTATTGCAGAGTGTAGGCTCCTTAGAAGAAGTAATATCAGTGAATTCACAACCGGCCTCAGACGTGGATAGCAACACCACTGACGACAACAAATTGGCCCACACAATTGTCAACGATGAGAACTGGACCGATGTGAATCTGAACGAAGACTCGCAAACAGTCAACGAAGATCCAAGAAATCTGCATAACATTGCTCATTCTAGAGGTATAAACATTTTATGGCCGAGTAAACACATTATATAAAAAAAAACGTGATCGGTTTTTGTTAAGAAGTGTATATACGATATACCTGAAATTTGTTCCAAAATGTTAGTGTATAATTCTTTGGGTCATGATAATTTTTTTTTTTTTTTTTTTTTTTTATTACAACTGAGGCGTGCCCCATCTAGTAATTTTTCTTTATCATTGTGTTCACTGTGTGCTGGGGTGCAGTCCGATGGCTGGTCCCAATGTGTTTACGGCCTGGAGAGGTCAATTGGCTTGGTCCTCTTCAGCCTTCTTGTCATATTGTCACTGCGGCATAGTAGTTGGACAATCTCTGTATTATTATGCTGTTCTAACCTGCAATAATGCTTAACCGAGAGCTTTTTAATGACTTCCTGAATAGATTCAACACCTAGGTCCTTATGTATGTTTTCATTTCTCACATACCAAGGGGCGTTGACAATCGTTCTCAATACTTTATTTTGAAAAACTTGAATAATTTTACTATTGCTTTTTCTTGTACATCCCCAGAGTGGTGCACCATAGGTCCATATTGGTCTTAGAACTTGCTTGTATAGCAATATCTTGTTGGCTTTCGAAAGTTCTGAATTTCTTCCAATAAGCCAAAACATTTTATTGAATTTGAGCTGTAGCTCCTCTTTTTTCTGTTTTACATGCACCTTCCATCGGAGCTTTGCATCGAGTGTCATTCCTAGATATTTAGCACTGTTTGCATATGTTATACTCCTTTCGTTTAATATTATTGGTAATGGTTCATATTTTCTATTCAGTAAAATTAATGTGTACAGTTTTGCTTCATTAAGCTTTACTCTCCATTTTTGTCCATTGACTTACTGCGTTGGTGGCATTCTGTAATTTCTCTGTGACTTCTAAAATATTGTCCCCAACTGTTAAAATTGCTGTGTTATCTGCAAAAGTTGCTACTGTGGAGTTCCCAGTAACTGGTATATCTCTAGTGTACAGAAGTTACAGTACAGGGCCAAGAACACTTCCCTGAGGTACTCCTGCATTAATTGGGGTCATGATAATGAAAATATTAAAAATAAATCACAAAAAAACATTATAACTTTCGAAATAGGAAACGTATTAAATTCAAATTTAATATACACATTTTGTACCTTACATTTTATAAATGTACCAAAAATAAAAACTTCATATTATGGCTTTGACAACAAATTTTATTGCAGTTCTTTGACTACAAAAGAATTGTTTTTGTACTTTATTTGTAGATCAAAGGATAACTAGGATATGTCGATAGTACCAACACATCAAATTTTAGTTTTGTAGCCCTTAACAGTACAGTTCGTTGAGGGAGTGAAAAATGTAACATGGCATTCCCTGTGTCTAGTAGTTAAAGTATCACCATGTATAGCTAAAGTTGCAACAGGCTATTGAGCGCTATACATTTATGGCTTTAAATGTCTTCCATATCATTTATATTCAACGTGTTATTTGTTATGTAACTTTAACCCTTTCACTGTAATGAACTTTTACATGGAGACAAACATTTAATATTTCTTTATTCTTTTTATTATGTTTTAAGCTGAATGAACTTATTTTATGAAAACTTATTTTTTCAATTTGCCACACACAGTATATAGTAAGAAAAAAGTAGTAAAACTATTGATCAGCTGTGCAACTTACAAAGAATTCACCTGTTCCTGTCATATTCCACCCAAACTGTCCACCACGTATTTAAGGTAAGCCTCGTCTTTCCTTCTACCACAAACAGGCAAACTCTAAGTGAGTTGCATAGAAAAAATCAATGGCCGAAGCGGGGTTCGAACCTGCTACGCATAAAACAATATACTAGCCAGGTATAGCACCTTAGACCACTCAGCTGTTTGACCAGTTTGAATTTTTTCATTTAACAAGTCTCATAAATCATTGGTTATTGTATTATTACTGTTTTGTTATGTTAAACAACTCTTGTTCACTGCTTAATATTTTTTTAATTTATTTTTGAAGAAACATATGAGAGTTAAAGAATGCTGGGATTAGATTTATATAAAACAGATGTCCGGTAAAACCAGACCGCACTGAAAGGGTTTTTATTGATTTATAAAACTTATTTAGTTATTGTTTACAAAATTTATTAAAAAAAAACTCTATACCACTATAATTAATAAATAACTACTGTGATTGTCACTGTTATTTATATCCTAGCCAGTTAATTGTAGTGTTGTCTCTTACTCAGTATTGTGTTACAGGTACAGTAATAGATGCCGAAGGTAACCTCCATCGTGGAGAAAAACCTCGAGCTGAGATCAGCGTTGTGTTGGTTCCTCCAAGTGAAGGTCCAACAGGCCCTCCAGCACCTCCAAGGACTGAAGAGCTGCCGATGAAGAATGTACCACTTCCAGTGCCTACGCCTTCTAGAGAAGCATCACTTACACAGAAGTTGGAGACAGCTTTAGGCTCTGTTTGTCCTTTACTGAGGGAAATTATGGTTGATTTTGCTCCTTTTCTATCAAAAACACTGGTAGGATCACACGGCCAGGAACTCCTCATGGAAGGAAAAGGTAATTATCTTAAAATATTAAATGCTGAACTAGGAACTTTTACATGATAAAGTGTGTAAAAAGTACTTTAAAGTTATGAGACATATCTGTATTAGTTGTTTATATTTCTATAGGAAAAATTGCTCAAAGGATCTTGAAAGAATAATCTATGTTAGTTGATTATATTGTTTATTGGCTAAATTGCTTTAAGTGATCTTAAAACAATATTCTGTGTTAGTTGATTATATTATTATTGGCTAAATTGCTTTAACTGATCTTAAAACAATAATCTGTGTTAGTTGATTATATTGTTTATTGGCTAAATTGCTTTAACTGATCTTAAAACAATAATCTGTGTTAGTTGATTATATTGTTTATTGGCTAAATTGCTTTAAGTGATCTTAAAACAATATTATGTGTTAGTTGGTTATATTATTATTGGCTAAATTGCTTTAACTGATCTTAAAACAATAATCTGTGTTAGTTGATTATATTGTTTATTGGCTAAATTGCTTTAACTGATCTTAAAACAATAATCTGCATTAGTTGATTATATCATTATTGGCTAAATTGCTCAAGAGATCTTAAAACAATTATATATTTTCAATAATGTATTTATTTAAAAAAATTCCAAACTAAACTTAAAAATTAAGTTACTTTAGATATGGTTGTTGAACAAAAAAAAAAAAAAAAACATTTTGACACAATGTTGAGTCTGTCCTTTTATAATTGTAATTAAAGTGTGGGAGTGTATTACGGCTGTATTAATACAAGTACAAAGTGTTTACAGGGCTGACAACATTCAAGAACAGTCATTCAGTCGTTGAACTGGTCATGTTGTTGTGTTCACAAGAATGGCAGAACTCGTTGCAGAAACATGCCGGCCTAGCATTCATTGAACTCATCAACGAAGGAAGGTAAGCACAACCCTAGTCTGTAGAACAGATTCTTTTTGTAAAATTAAATCTAGATTACAGTAAAAGCTCAGTTAACCGAACTCAGGTCAGTTGAAACCTGGGTTATCCAAAATGTATTCATAATTGCAAATCCCTTCAAGAAAGTGACAGGGAATAAATAAAAAGTACAGGAATATAAGGACAAGATCACATGGGCTAGCAAAGAAATAAATGTCTGACCTCGAGTTGACTTCCCCAGTTACCAACTCCTGTATCTAAATATAGCTACACTGCCAACCCTGATCCTCACAACACAGCTGCATTAGTTGCTAGCTGTCAATACAGAAGTGTAGATCACAATTAGTCAGATTGTGCAAAAAATTTGTTGAACAGTGCAGCAAGCCACTTGCTGACCGCCTTAAAAAAAAAAAAAATGGTGGGACATTGCTGCATGAAAACGTTACAAGAGATATAAAAAACAAACAAAAATTACTGATTTTTTTAACCTATAACCTATCTTAGATTAGATTACAATACTAGAGGAAGAGATTATAAAAACCTCAGGCACTATGATCGATGAACTTATTGTGCATATCGTCCTCTCTTAAGTACTTGATCAGCAGATTCGTGCTTTTAGTAAGTTCCATCAATCCACTCACTATCTCATCCTGCTAGAGGACCCTAGAGTCCTGGAAACCAAAAACCATTAGCCTCCTACTAGAACGAGCCTCACAATTATAAATTATATGCCTTGCAGTTTCCTCCTCCTTCCTGCATAACCTACAAACCTTACTTCTTCTTCCTAGATACAAAAGTATCCAGAAAAGTATAGAGACAACATATCTTGGAATCACTCTGGATAATAAGCTTACATTCAGGGCTCATGCTGAAAAAATTGCTGCAAAAGTTTCAAAAAAATCAAGTATCCTTAAACACTTGGCCGGAGTTAAATGGGGAGGATCTCTATATCTCCTAAATAAATCCTATATAAAACCATGTTTAACTTATGGAGGGGAAATGTTGGCAACTGCCAGTAGAAAGGCAAAAAACAAACTAGAAATAAGCAAAAATAATTGCCTACGACTGGTGCAGTTCGGACAACTCCAATACACATTCTGCAGGCCTATACCAATAACATCCCATTAGAAAAAGATTTCAACATTAGAGCTCATATTTTGTATGAAAAGTTGATACAAAAAGAATTTGTTAACCCATGGATAATAGGATCTCCTCCAAAGCAAATGCTAAAAACTCAGACCAGCTTTAAACAACTTATCATCTCTAATAGGATAAACAAAGTAAATGTGGAACGACCTCCTCAACTCATGGACCCATTGAAATTCATGGATTTTAACATTCTCTTGGATCTGCTTGAACCAGTGAGCAAGAACTCTGATGCTCCAGTGAAAATATCTCAAATCGCTTTAGAAACCTTGGAAGTGCGATACCCATCAGACTCTTGGATCCGTGATGGCTCTAGAATGGAAGGAGAAACAGGAGCTGGAATATATTGTGACCACTTCTCACACTACATTGCTAAGCAGTAATTCTACAGTGTTTGAGGCGGAATTGAAAGCTGTAAATGAGGCTCTTGAACAGCTGATTGTGAGACCATAGCTGAACATTGTGTCTTAGTTGACTCCAAATCGTCTCTGCAGGCAATAGTCAATAATGATAATCCAAAAAGCAAAGTAATACAAAATATCAGACAGAATTACTAGATTGTAAGAAATAATGTTGGCAATATCGCAATGCAGTGGGTCCCTGCACACGTGGGATTGATGGGAAATGAAGCTGCGGATAATTTGGCGAAGAGAGGAACAAAAATTATTCAAAAGCCAGCAGGCTCCCTGTCATTACAAGCAGTTATAAGAAAACTAATAACAGACTCACAGCAAAAATTTGTTTGTGAAATGAAGAAAAACCTACAAGACAAAGCTTATGATCCGTTTAATATTTTTAAGGACAATAAGATGCTTCCATGCAAAATAGCTGTAGCAAATTTCCGCTTGGAAACTGGTCACGATTATCTTGCCAAGCATCTCCATAGGATGAGAGTAATAACCTCTGACAAGTGCAAGATTTGTTCAAAAGATGTGTATGTTATGAACAAGGATCACTTACTGATCTGCGAAGGCCTGGATAGAGGGAAGCAGGGACGAAGGGACTTTCCTGGATTGTATTGGGAGGCAAGATCCAAAATGGTGTGAACCAAAAGGAGCCATTGAAAGAAGAAAAGAAGACTTTTCTTCTTGAGTTGTGCTCTACAATCCGTCTAAGTCCTCCATAAGGAACGATTATTAAGAAGCGCTTGCTATGCCCATGAAGGTTATTCCATTTTGTCTGGTGTTGCTTGTTAATCCACCAATTGTAACAGACCTGGCCAACAACAGAGAAATCCCTAAAGCTTGTTCGGCTCCAACCTATCTAAAGTACAGTATACAGTTAATTGATGTAAGCCTAAAAATATAATTTTTAACTTTAATAAAGAACACAAGTCATATATAGCATAAAAAAGAGACCAGAATCATTTGGCCTTTAAAGTCTAGAATTAATTAGGTAAAAAAATATTATGTGCGCTTGGCTTAACAAAAAAAAAAATGTTATCTGATATAGCTTCCTCACTTTATTTTGGATAACCAAGGTTGTACTATAGTAATGTAGTATTTGTTTACATATATCACTAAATAAGTTAATCGACTGTGTACACTTAAGAAAATTTTATCTGATATAGCTTCCCTCACTTTATTTTGGATAACCAAGGTTGTACTATAGTAATGCAGTATTCGTTTACGTATTTCAGTAAATTAGTTAATCGACTGTATACAATTAAGAAAATGTTATCTGTAATAGCTTCCTCACTTTATTTTGGATAACCAAGGTTGTACGATAGTAATGCAGTATTCGTTTACGCATTTCAGTAAATTAGTTAATCGACTGTATACACTTAAGAAAATGTTATCTGTAATAGCTTCCTCACTTTATTTTGGATAACCAAGGTTGTACTATATAGTAATGCAGTATTCGTTTACATATTTCAGTAAATTAGTTAATCGACTGTGTACACTAAAGAAAATGCTTTTTTACAGGAAAATGTTTTGTTGCATTTCAATGGGCCTATTTACTAAACAACATATGGAAACAACTGATCATTTAAAAAGCAATGAACTTTATTATTAAAGTTTCTTAAATATTAAACTTTTCTTCAAAAATGTCATTCGTCTAGTGCATAGATACACCGAAGTGTTGATCGTAGGATGCTTTTCGTATGATGCCATTAAAAGTAGTCAAAGTCAGCCTTTACACAATTATTTATTGATATAAAGTCAAACTGTAGTCGAATTAATTTTGATCTTAATTAACTTTTTTCAACTTATTCCTGTTCTAGACTACTGTCGCATGCAATGAAGGATCACATTGTAAGAGTTGCCAATGAAGCTGAGTTCATCCTTAACAGAATGCGAGCTGATGATGTTTTGAAACATGCAGACTTCGAGGTAAGTTTGTATGTTTAATTACTTTTTTAGCACTGTAATATTTTTCTCCGACAATCGAGTGAGTTGGATGTTTGATCTTCCAGGTTACAGATTCATCATTCTGTTACATTCTGTATCTACTTTTTGTTTTTTTTTTTTATGAATCATGAGTTAACGCCTTATTTATAGTTAACGCCTTGGTGGTCTAGTTGATAGTGTACTGGGCTTTCACCCCGAGGACCCGGGTTCGATTCCCGGCCAGGGCTTGGCATTTTCATACACTATAAATCATCCCATCATCTGCATTAGCCCTAGTGTGCACAATAGTCGGACGTTAAAAAAAAAAAAAATACTAAACATATTTATGTTAATAATGTTTGGAAAATAAAAAATGTTTTCCCCTAGACACTTTTATTAAGATTAAATAAAAGTTATCTTACAACAGATTAGATACCTTAGCTATTTTTCTACATAGTTGCCATTCAGTTTTAAACATTTGTTGTAGAAAATCACCAGTTTTTCTATGCCTTCTATATTACTCAGTTGTTAAACCATTTATTAATGCTCTCTTTCAGTTTGTTGGAACTCTCATAATGGTTTCAGCTCAAAAAGTCCTTCAGTTTTAGAAAAAGATGGTAATCCCTGTAGAACAAGGTCAAACTATATGGTGAATGTTCAAAAACTTCCCACTTAAACTGCTGACGTGTCGTTCATTATCAACACAGCAACGTGTAGACATGCGTTATCGTGAAGCAGCACAAAGCCGATCAACAGCAATCCACATTGTTTGTTACACCTAAAGCTGTTTCATCACATTGATTATCTGTGTCAATTTTGATAGGGCAGACTTTGTTCACATTCAAAAAGTGTATTACACTACCAGGGCCGGACTGGGTATTTTCCGAAAAGTCCGAAAAATACTAGACACAGTTTCAAAATCGCATAACTCTTTCAATAATATTATTATTACAGAGCAAAGACAATATAAATTGTACCAATGAAAACAATGTAATTTATAACGTAAAATGTAAGGACTGTGATTTTTCATATGTGGGACAAACAAACATAGTTTTAGCATGAGACTGAATGAGCATAAAAACAAAACGTTCCATCATATATATATATAAGTACAGTAAGGCGCATATATAAGGTTCAACAAATAACAATAAAATTAAAATGTACAGTAAGATTGATTATAAATAAAATAAAAATCTAATAAAATTATAGACCACTGATTGGAAGAATAGGTCATAATCCTGATTAATTAAATAAAGTAAAATTGAAGTAATTCAAGGGTACCAAGGCCGCCTGAAAGTGAGTCGACAAAATGAGGTTGTAAAATTTGTCATTTTAAACTTCCCAATGCGTTTTCCATATTTTACTGTCCAATAGTGGAAAAGCAAATTGCGAACCTTAATTTTATTATTTTTCATGGATATTTTCTGAAAAAGAGGGGAAAAAAGGTTTTGATAAAAAATAATAAAATTAAATCTTTTAATCCGTTTTTACACCCTTGAGTCACTCCCTTGTGACTGATGCACTTCTCTCTTACACAAGTTCAAAATTATTTTCAGGTGTAACGATTTTTAATTTTTTGTCAAACAAATTCATCAGCCCTTGGGCTGGCAGGCCTGTACACTACAAACCTCATATTTGGTATATTGTATGAAAGTTGACAAATAACCAGTAAACAATTGCTGGCTCATTGTTAGTGTCAGACTGGCCTATAGTGTGTGAAAGTCTATAACATGATGGCAGCAGTGGTGGGGGAACTGAGCAGCTCATCAGGTCAAAATGTTCTTCACTTTCTGAACAACCCTTATATATTCATCAATTGATTTATCTTTTAGTCTGCTAGTCTGTCATTCATCTTTTAATCTTTCAACTACAAACAGATCTATTTACATAATGGTTCTGAAAAGAAACATTTTTCTTTTACTTTTCCTTTGCACATTTTGAAAGGATTGTTTAACACGCAGTGTATACAGACATTCAGTTCATGGAAAACTGCTATCAGTGAGCAGAAATGTAGAGTCAGTCATTTCACATACGCTTTTAGGGTGTGTAATGAATATGAGGACTTGAATGATAGCTCTTTCGAACAATGTAAAGATTATAGATTTAGTTTAAATGTCTGTTGCGGAGAATTAAAAATATAAACAGAAAACTTCACTGACCTCTAAAATATGGACACCTCATCTGGAAGCTTATAATCAAAAAGAAGAAGATTAATTTCACTACTTTTATATATTTTTTAGTGAAAAAAATCACAAATGTTGTTCATGTTTCAGTCACAATGCGCTCAAACCTTACTGGACAGAAGAGAAGAAGAACGTATGTGTGACCATTTAATTACCGCTGCTAGGAGACGAGACAACGTCATCGCGGGCCGGTTACTGGAAAAAGTCTGCAACATCTTGTCAAACAAACACGGAGCTTGGGGCTATACGGATCCATCTGTTGCCAAGTAAGTTTTTAATGAATCGTTCTGAAGCTGTGTAAATTAAGCAAAAACAAAATAAAGTTGTAGAATTGATATAAAGTTCAAAGCTTATTTTTTATTGTTGGCTACAAGCTTTATTTTTCAGCTGAGTCTGTAAGATAATCGTACAAGTATGTAAGATGTACATACGAGGTTTGTCCAATAAATATGCGAACTAAGGTCATAAAAACTTTATTTTACAAAATTTCATCTACATTGATTGTCCCCTTCAAAATACTCTCCATTCACTGCTATGCACTTATCCCATCTTCTTTTCCACTCTTCAAAGCACCCTTGGAAGTCCTCGGAAGTCAGGCTTTTCAGTCTCCTCGTCGTTTCTTGTTTTATTGTGTCCACATCTTCCCAATGCTGTCCCCTCATCACATTTTTGCATTTAGGGAATAGAAAAAAGTCGCAGGGGGCAAGGTCCGGTGAATAAGGGGGATGATCAAGGATAGTGATTGAATTTTTTGCCAGAAACTGGCGAACAATCAAAGCCGAATGTGCGGGTGCATTGTCTTGATGACGAATCCATCCATCGTTTTGAGTCAAATGTGGTCGCACACGACGCACTCGATCTCTCAAACGCTTGAGAACGTTAAGGTAGAACTCAGAATTTACCGTTTTTTACTCAGGAAGGAATTCATGATGAACAACACCTTTGATATCAAAGAAGAAAACCAGGAGCATGACTTCGATTTTTGATCGGCTTTTCCTTGATTTTTTTGTTCGAGCTTCACCTGTTGCTTTCCACTCCATGCTTTGCGATTTCGATTCAGGGTCATACTCGAAAAACCACGATTCATCACCAGTGATAACCCTATTTAAGAATCCAACATCATTTTCCATGGAATTTTTCCAGTCAGTAACACATTTGACTCTTCTCAACTTTTGATGCGGAGTCAGCAGTTTTGGCACGATTTTCGCACAAACCTTTCTTAAGCCCAAATGCTCGGTTAAGATTGTGTGCACTGTTGATTTTCCTAAATTTAGTTCTTCAGCTATCATTCGGACAGTTTTTCGGCGATCAGTAAGGACAAGATGCCGCACACGATCAATGTTTTCATGCACACAGAGGTTGAAGGTCGTCCAATTCTTGCATCATCCGTGGTGTCTTCTCGACCTTCTTTAAAGCGCTTAATCCACTTGAAAATGGCTGTTTTCTTCATAGCATTATCACCATAAACAACTCTCAACATTTCAGCAATTTCTTGGTAATTTTTACCAAGCTTTACCAAAAACTTGATGTTAATTCGTTGTTCAGTGAATTGGTCAATTTCCATATCGACGAACAAAAAAATAATGCAAAACTAAAAATAACTCTACTCGCAAGATCCGCACAGCGTAACGTTCTGCCAAGCACTGACGGCTCATTGGGTCCCAGACAACACATGAGGCCAGTGGAAGTGGCTTAACTCTCCGTAATGGCCACCATATTCGACCAGTTCGCGTATTTATTGGACAAACCTCGTATGTTTGAGAAAATAGGCAGTACTATTATCTGTTTAACTCTAGTTGAAAACACTGCCACAAGA
This sequence comes from Callitettix versicolor, assembly GCA_022606455.1. Taxonomy (NCBI): domain Eukaryota; kingdom Metazoa; phylum Arthropoda; class Insecta; order Hemiptera; family Cercopidae; genus Callitettix; species Callitettix versicolor. Next base: position 17,054,926 of record CM040185.1, on the reverse strand, counting down.
TGCCACCAGCACCGAGCACTCACATATCTTGCATAAATGTTATCATTTCAATACATATTCAATGCTCATGGTTCGCAAAAACAGTAGATAATGTGATCTTTTTCTATAAGCTAGATAAGGTGAAAATTGGATATATAAGGTATGTTTGGTGTAGGCTACCCAGTACTTATATTTTCACGGCAACTGTTGATTACATTCCCTGCCCTCAAAACACTTTAAAGTTTGCAAAATTCGGATTGACATAATAAAGATTATTTATTTTCAGATTGGAATTTTGGAAACTAGATGCATGGGAAGATGACGCAAGGAGAAGAAAAAGGTTTGTACACAACCCTCGAGGTCTAGCCACCCACAAGCAACCCTCAAAGCGGCCTTAGAACATGGAGCTCCTGAGGATGCTATACTGCAGGTACAGCAAGAATAGAATGTATTAATGTTTTAATGACAAATATTGAAACCCATATTTGAATATTTGTGTGGAAAACCTATACAGGTAATTCTTGATATAAAATGAGTAGCACTAATGGCATTTCAATATAAACAGACTAGAAGTACAGCCATTATAAAAAACATGCCCGATCAAGTAATGGGACTATCTACCACTTGGAATACTGCAATCTGCAAGTAGACAGAGATGTTTGAGAAAATAGGCAGTACTGTTATCTCTTAAACTCTAGTTGAACACTCTGCCACAAGATGCCACCAGCACTGAGCACTCACATATCTTTCATAATGGTTATCATTCCAGTACATATTCAAGTGCTCATGGTTCGTGAAAAACAGTAGATAATGTGATCTTTTTCTATTAAGCTAGATAACGTGAAAATTTGTATTATTAGTTGTTATTTAAATTTTTTAAATGCTGTCTGTTTTATTTCTGTTTTGAAATCAATCATTTAACTATGCCCTGTCCAGTATTTTTTCATAGTGTGTTTTTGGGCATATATTTTTCATTTTTCATTTTAATAGCACGCCAATAATGCATGAAACCTTCAACGCCCGGAAAACTGGGGAACTGGCAAAAGTAGACCTGGGGAGTGAAAGTTGCATGGAAGGGAAAGAAAACGGAGCTGTATCTAAACCCAATGAACCCACAAGCAGTGAAGTGCAACAGGAAGTAGGGATGCTAGGCAGGCCTCCCAGTCTGCAGTGGGAGATGTGAGGGATGGATGTAAACATCTCGTATCAGTAAAGCAAAGGCTGCCTTTTTTTTTAAGTTGAAAAGCAAACATTGAGGCTATTATCGCCTCCCTAAATGTAAGTGTGAGTGTAAAGTGTTGAAGTTGTAAGTGTACTGTTGTAAGTGTAAGTGTGTATTAAGACTCGGATACTGCAGGGACTTCTAAATCCTCTCAATAGGCTCCGCAGGGGGATGAAGAGGATTTAGACATCCCTCGCAGTACCCGAGTCTAACATACACTTACACTTACAACACTACATTTACGACTTTAACACTTTACACTCACACTTGCATTTAGAGAGGTGATAATAGTCTCAGTGTGCTTTTGCCTTAAAATAACAAAAAAAAACCTCAATAGGTGCAGCTAGTCTGCACCCCCTCTGCAGGGAACTGTACTTCAAGACCAAATGGTTGTCAGCCAGGAACATTAAGATCATGGGCTAAGGAAAACAACTAACTCAAGGAAAACCATGGAACTCATTACTGAGGATTGAAGGTACACATGAACAGGATAGCACTGTACCACAGAGAAAGCATGTGAAGGTTATGCAGGAAGGAAGAGAAAACTGTAGGTCACATAATCTATGAGACTTTCATCAGCAGGAGGCAAAAGGGTATTAGGCTTTCAGGACTCCTTTAGAATGAGCTAATCAGTGGACTGCTAAAACTCATCGAAGGTACCAGTCTACTGAATTAGAATCCAAGAGGTTGCACAACAGGTCATTTGATCTATTCCAGAGGCAACCAAACACCATGACCTCAAAAAATTAATCTAATAATGTTTGAACTAGTCAATATGCTTACTGACAATCAGGTGTTTGCTATATTAATTAACATAGCATTAACTGTACAGTTTAATAAACAATGGAAAATTGATTATTTTTTTATAAATACAGGCATACTAATTGTGTAAATTAAGTTTGGGAAGCTAAAAATTGATTCAAATTTTTAATGATTTATGCAATCATTCATTGAAATATGAAATATTTTTGGTTTATTTTAAATCTTGTTTAGGCGAGAGAAGAGTTCCATGCTCAACTAGCTGCTTCGCATACGCAGCAGTCGCAATCAAACGACCTCATGGATGACAGTGAACTACTAACGGATGATCGGGATTTAGACGTTGATTTAACCGGTAAGTGTAAGACTGGGAAATTTTAGAAACGACATGATAAGATATAATGGCCAAAAGTGTACACATTTTTTTTTATTTTCAGGGCCGGTGAATATAAGTACGAAAGCACGTTTAATCGCTCCAGGCATCGTCGCGCCTGGAATGGTCTCAATAACCTCGACCGAGCTGTACTTTGAAGTAGACGAGGACGACACTGAGTTTAAGAGGATTGACCCTGAGGTAAGAAAATTTGTGTTGGAATCATGTAGAAATATTTCCATGTAATATTAAAAATATAATTGGTCTGTGTTACCTAAAACTGAGGTTATATAACGACGGAATTTATTAAACATCAGTAGTGATGACTAAAAGTTAAACTTTGATAATTTGGTATGTTTCGGACGTTGGACGTGGCTTTTGAAAGTTGAGAGTTATGGAGTAGAAAGTTTATATGCTATTTAATTTATAATGTCCTAATTTGAGATGAAAATCATCAACCGATTTCCAATACTCATTGGATCAGTGGCTATTTAAAATTTTTAATGTCAATTATATTGAAAATAATTTTTTTACACAAAATTCATCTTTAAACTGCAAACAAAATTTAATTTAATTTTATTCTGTAAGACAAAGGATTGACTGTAGTCCAATTATTGACAAAAGACAGAAAATAATATTTCTTGTTAGTTGTACCATACCTAAAATTAGTTTGGCCAAGACATCGTTTTCAGTTTATTATTAATAACTAGACTGTCTTTCATTCACTGAAACGTATACATGTTATATAGTATAATTATTGTAACCATAGTATGACTTACGTGGATTTGGAATTTTTTTTATTACAATATGTCTTCGGACACTAAGTAAATTGTATGGCTAAAATAATGACGTGGAAGCATGTACCCATTGATACATACAAATAATGAGTATTATATAAATAATAAATAATAAAATATTGCTACATAATGTTATATCTGTTAGGTCAGCTATTAATTGTCAGGCAGGTCGCTAGGTATTCTCCTTTTGAGTCTTCATGTTGTCGATCAAATTTTCAGTCAAAACATTTCGATGGGCTAGTAATCGATGTTGGTAACTCTTGCTATAAGTTTCAATTTCTTTGTGATGGTCGGAATATTGAGTGGCTTGTGGATTATTAAAATATATGTGGAGTTTAAAAATATTTTGAAATTTTATTGAAGAAACAATTAGCGTATCAAATTAACCATTTGTAAATCTTTACGACGAACTCAACGACCTGAGAAGAAATATTTGTTTTTAAAAGACCAGTCTTGCAAATAAGTGTTGATAAGCTGATATTATTAACACTTCGGTTTTATGTAAGGTTGTCCATAACAACCATACCAGAAGGGTAACTGATGGTCGACGCAGCAGGCAACAGTTGTCGATGAACAATAGGAATCACCGGGAGTAACATACAACTGTGGCGTTCGAAATAAGGTACATCTTTTACACTTTTATATTACTCTGGAATTCTTGCTGATAGCGGTACCATAAAAATACCATTGCAGAGTAATAAAAATGAATATGGCTGCTGTTACTTCGTGATTATCATTTGTGATTATTTTTGGAGTTGTTAAGATTAAACGTAGTATCTTAGATTGGAAGGGAAAAATATTAAACTATTTTGTTGTTTTTAAAGTGGAAAATTGTCTGTTTTTTCTTTAATTTAATATGTAATCTCCATATTCCCTCCCAAAAAATGCAATTTATAAACTATTGAAAATTTACCGAATTTTTCCAAATCATTTACTCAGATTTAAAAATAAATTTTGAGAAACGACAAAATTTCTTATTTTTAAAAACTGCGCACACCAACTGGAGTTATGAATCTTCATGTACAAGAAAAATGGTATTAACTAATTTCAAGAAATTATGCCGATTTTGGGTTTTTTTTTATTTTCCCAAACTAGAAAATTTTTAAGGAATATTGAAGTATGAGAAATTCGGAGAAAAGTTTTTTCAACATTTATTTTCTCTTGACTTTTTGGTGGACAGGTATTTGTGAGACATGATTTTTAGAATTTTGTTAGGAAAAGTAATGGAATTTTATATTCCCTATGTATGGCATTATAAGTTGTTGCAGTACAAATAATTTTATACTGAATAATGCTGGGTTTTACACCAATTTTTGAAATAGGTTAGTGTTATGTAATAATTCTTGTTATTCATGTTATGTTTACATAAACAAGTAGTTCAGTGAAATTTGTCCAGAGAGCAGCACATTCTAGGTTAACAGTTCTAAACCCTAATCTAATTATTATATCTACACTATTTATTGTACAGCTTCTCTAGTTCTTAATTACATTTCGAATAATCTCATTGTAGAGAGTACAAACAAGTGCGGTATTTCCTATATGAAGCGAAAAAATACCCTACAAATATTTCTCTAAAAGCATATGTATTTTTAAAATGGGTAATGTGTTTAACAGGTTTCTTCTTTATTAAATGTTCATCATGTGCTGCACTCTTGTGAAAGTATTTTTAACTACTTCAACTATTATGTTTATAGTACTATTTTTTTTGTTATCTGTTGGAGGTGCTGCAATCTGTTTTAAATATTATTATTAATAATAATAATAATTTCAGCACTATTGTTTGTTCAAAGGGTTGTAACTCTTGACAAAAATTCTTTTAATTTAAAAAAAAAAATAATAAATTTGTTGAAATAACCGAAATATGCTTTATAGCATATAATTAATTACTTTTTGCAACAAGTCGAAAATAATGATATGACATGCTTGTGTGTGTATGTGTTCACACACAAGGCCACTAGGCCTCTTCAAAAAGTTCTAATTTACAAAACTAGTTCAAATAAAAACAAAAGATTTTTCAGTATTTTTCGATATTTTTATGGTTCTCAATAAAATATATGTATATATATATATATATATATATATATATATATATATATATATATATATACACACACAATATATATAACAATATATCTATGAATCTCAACGTGTTTTGAAAAAAATACTTTACAAGGTTTTTTTACTCCCTTTTGTAGTGTAAAATACCATTTCGTATCCTAGTAATTTTTTAAAAGTAATAATTTAAAAAATAATTTTTTTGTTCAGACTCAAATATGTTTCAAAATTAGCACTTGAATAGAACGCTACAAACTGTACAGTCCACAATGCATCCATATAGAAGACATGTAAGTCAGCTGATCCATTTCAGTTAAAATTGGTTTGTATTTAAAACAAGGCGCCTACGGACCCTCCATAAGGCGGGACTTAATTGACCTCGCGCTATTGACTGACTACTAACTACCTTTATCTTTTATCTTTATCAAAATAACTATCTTTTTTTATTTTTGTACACTTTTATTAGCCCTAACTATTATTTATTGCTTAAGCATTAGCTATTTTAAATTTTGTTGTTTTACTTTTGCGAAATTCCGTTTATTTTATATGTCAGTAATTCTATCATAAATTTTTTTCGATCCTTTTTTGGGTGATAATAATTTTGTTGGTTTATCGCAAGATAAGTGCTTAATCCATCAGTGTAACAAGACAACATTATTGGATCCATTACAGCCGCTGCACTTGAGTAAACATAACCTCAAAATATAACCAGTTAATAACGCAGGTGATCGAAGAAATTTGACAAATGTAATACGTTTTCTTTGATACAACTTTGACAAATATTTAATATGACCAGAGGGCCTGTGTGAAATTTCGCACTATGAAAGTTCTAATTAAACACAGCCTTTTGAATAAGAGTAGTCGTTGGGGTGAGGGCGGTAGTTGGAAGGAAGGGAAAACGTGTTTAAAAAATAAATCGAAAAGCGATTGGTTTGAAATAATAATCACAAGTTTATGGTCATTGTAGTATATACATTTCAATACAGATAATTGTTTTTTTTTTAATAAAAATTTTACAGGCATTACAGTACCTCGTTGTAAACGATATTTGACGTAACAATGTAACCTTCTTGTACTTTTTGTATTTCATTTTCTTTAATGGATACAAACGCGTTAGTTGATTAGTTACCCTTGCAAAGGCTGCATACAGTTGTACGTGAGTTAAGACGGCATTTGGTAAAAACAGTGTCCAAAACATGTTTGATATTCGAAATGCTTGTTTCCTCTTGTACGAAGGGCTGGGATAGGGTTAAAAACATAACCTGTAAGTTTTAACTGCTTTTAAGTAAATACTGAAATTGTTCTAAGCACGTTATGCAAACAAGTGGAATTTTTAATGATTTTTTTTTTTTTTTCAACGTCCGACTATTGTGTACACTTGGTTTAATGCATTGGATGATTTATAGCGTATGAAAATGCCAAGCCCTCGCCGGGAATCGAACCCGGGTCCTCGGGGTGAAACTCTAGTACGCTATTAACTAGGCCACCGAGGCCTACCCACGGCAATCGTACTGTATTTATAATCATATGATACTGCACTGATATGTCCGCCCTGCAATATCATATGACGTTAATTTCGACGGTAAATTAATCCGTTCAACCGTTTCAAAATGGCTGCCATTCCAAATCTAACAAAAATATATTCTCTTTGTAATCTCATTGAAACGTGAACTATATACGGGAAATGGGATAGGTTTTCCTGGATCCAAAGGCTGTAGAGACAAAAATAAAAGCAACCAATAAAATTACACCTTTCCATTCCTTCCCGACAAGTAACCAACCCTTAACTTATAAACAGCCACAACTATGGTTTCCCTTCAAATCGTATAAATCGAATTTCTAATGGGACTGTCCATTCGTGATTAATCAGTTAGCTTCGTAAAATATACAGACTGATTTGTGATGCCGCGCATGCGCATTCGTGATTAATCAGTTAGCTTCGTAAAATATATAAAATATTGTCTGATTTGTGATGCCGCGCATGCGCATTCGTGATTAATCAGTTAGCTTCGTAAAATATACAAAATATTGTTTGATATGTGATGCCGCGCATGCGCATTCGTGATTAATCAGTTATCTTCGTAAAATATACAAACTATTGTCTGATTTGTGATGCCGCGCATGCGCATTCGTGATTAATCAGTTATCTTCGTAAAATATACAAAATATTGTCTGATATGTGATGCCGCGCATGCGCATTCGTGATTAATCAGTTAGCTTCGTAAAATATACAAAATATTGTCTGATATGTGATGCCGCGCATGCGCATTCGTGATTAATCAGTTAGCTTCGTAAAATATACAAAATATTGTCTGATTTGTGATGCCGCGCATGCGCATTCGTGATTAATCAGTTAGCTTCGTAAAATATACAAAATATTGTCTGATATGTGATGCCGCGCATGCGCATTCGTGATTAATCAGTTAGCTTCGTAAAATATACAAAATATTGTCTGATTTGTGATGCCGCGCATGCGCATTCGTGATTAATCAGTTAGCTTCGTAAAATATACAAAATATTGTCTGATATGTGATGCCGCGCATGCGCATTCGTGATTAATCAGTTAGCTTCGTAAAATACACAGAATATTGTCTGATATGTGATGCCGCGCATGCGCATTCGTGATTAATCAGTTAGCTTCGTAAAATATACAAACTATTGTCTGATTTGTGATGCCGCGCATGCGCATTCGTGATTAATCAGTTAGCTTCGTAAAATATACAAAATATTGTCTGATTTGTGATGCCGCGCATGTGCATTCGTGATTAATCAGTTAGCTTCGTAAAATATACAAAATATTGTCTGATTTGTGATGCCGCGCATGCGCATTCGTGATTAATCAGTTAGCTTCGTAAAATATACAAAATATTGTCTGATTTGTGATGCCGCGCATGCGCATTCGTGATTAATCAGTTAGCTTCGTAAAATATACAAAATATTGTCTGATTTGTGATGCCGCGCATGTGCATTCGTGATTAATCAGTTAGCTTCGTAAAATATACAAACTATTGTCTGATTTGTGATGCCGCGCATGCGCATTCGTGATTAATCAGTTAGCTTCGTAAAATATACAAAATATTGTCTGATTTGTGATGCCGCGCATGTGCATTCGTGATTAATCAGTTAGCTTCGTAAAATATACAAACTATTGTCTGATTTGTGATGCCGCGCATGCGCATTCGTGATTAATCAGTTAGCTTCGTAAAATATACAAACTATTATCTGATTTGTGATGCCGCGCATGCGCATTCGTGATTAATCAGTTAGCTTCGTAAAATATACAAAATATTGTCTGATTTGTGATGCCGCGCATGCGCATTCGTGATTAATCAGTTAGCTTCGTAAAATATACAAAATATTGTCTGATTTGTGATGCCGCGTATGCGCATTCGTGATTAATCAGTTAGCTTCGTAAAATATACAAAATATTGTCCGATTTGTGATGCCGCGCATGTGCATTCGTGATTAATCAGTTAGCTTCGTAAAATATACAAAATATTGTCTGATTTGTGATGCCGCGTATGCGCATTCGTGATTAATCAGTTAGCTTCGTAAAATATACAAAATATTGTCCGATTTGTGATGCCGCGTATGCGCATTCGTGATTAATCAGTTAGCTTCGTAAAATATACAAACTATTGTCTGATTTGTGATGCCGCGCATGCGCATTCGTGATTAATCAGTTAGCTTCGTAAAATATACAAAATATTGTCTGATTTGTGATGCCGCGCATGCGCATTCGTGATTAATCAGTTAGCTTCGTAAAATATACAAAATATTGTCTGATTTGTGATGCCGCGCATGCGCATTCGTGATGCCGTTACGGCAGTTAAAAGTGTCTTTTATGTTGAAATTTTCCACAAATAGTAAGTTTTAACGCAAAATCGTTTTGCAATGTCAGAAACCTGTCTAAAGTTGCCTGTACGAACGGTATGTGCTGAGAACAAGGGATGTTGACTCGAGAAATATTATATATGGTCAGATTTTCATCAAATATTTAACAAACACGCCTCTAACTGGCAAAAATTAAAACAAATGTTGAATGCAAGAAGAAAGGATACAATGCTTATTCACCTGACACCGCTAGACGTTGGCCACGAAATGCAAATCAAACCCTGTTCTCACAGTAAACATTCCCCGACTGTCGAGTTGAAGGGAATTAATTCAACGTTTTCTATTTAAGGTGCGTGAGCGGGACGGCGCCTGCCCCCGGGCGCGCATAAGTCATGCGAAACAACGTTTAAAAATCAATTATCCAAAAACCAACATGAAAGCCATAATTATAGAGTTTACATTATAGATGCTCGGAGGTAACGGTCTTAAGTAGTGGAGAGGCCGTAAATTATACGAGCGTCCACAACTGCCATTGCGCCTGTATTAATCAAACGGTAACGCACAGGGTGGGTCGTAAACAAGCGGCTGACGTGATAGAAGTGGATTTTTCTATAATATTTTTACCGAATCAATCGTACCCCTAATGATCGCCCTTTGACCAGCGAAATTCATTTAACAGTTTCAAAATGGCGGTCATTTTAAAACTTTAAAAATTCGTGACTTAATTTTGTTTAAGACATCATTATCAACGTTAAAACGTTGTATGAATTAGTATTTTGAATTTAAGATTGTTTTACGGCGGTCAGGGTTCCGTTTTGTTAGTCTATTTGCAATGCAGTTTGAAAGTTCAAAACGCTAATATATGCATATTTTAATGTGAGTGAGATAAGATTTTCAAAAAAGGTTAAGATATGGGAAAAAACTTAGGCAGTGCGGGACTGGCCGACAGAAGTGACTACTTTTGGCATGGCTGTATACTTTTTCACTATTATGATTTAATTGTTTTTATACAAATTTAGATACATGCAGGAAAGGGCAACTCTAGAAAATTATTTTCGTATTAAATTTCACGTGTGTTTATGTGCACAAATTAAAAATTAACTGAAACTGTCACAGACTATGAATTTGAGTAACTTACGCTATATAAGGGACTTTAATAATTAATTAGTTTATAACCCTACTTTTGACAGTTATACTGTCTAAGTATAATAATAAACATAATGGATCAGCTGGAATGTTCTAGAGAAAAAAGCTATGGAATCTAGGAGAAGTAAAGTTGAATTAGCCTTCCAACTTACCAAGGACACATACAACAAAAAGTCCCTCTCCTGGAATACAAAGATAAGGCATTATCATACTGTAATTAAACCAGAAGCCTTATATGCAGCTGAAACATTATCTCTCACAACCCAGGGCCCACTTGAAAGGCTGGAGATCAAAGAAAGAAAGATATTGCGAAAAATCTTAGGCCCCAAATTCCGTAACAACCAATTACTCCACATCAGTAATGAAACTCTTTACCAAAAAAAACTGAAACACTATCAGACACAATAAGAAAAAGGAGAATTGATTTTTATGGGCACATCCTCCGAATGGACAAAAATAGACTAACCAAAAAAAAATATTTGACTACTTTTGCAGTAGAAAAGCCAAACCACTTTGGTTTAGAGAAACAGAGAAAGCTATAACAGATCACTGACACTGTGCTCATGGACAGAACAGCCAAAACAATAACCAAGGACAAGAAGCAACGATTCCAAGGCAAAGTCAAATCCAAGCGAACGATCCAAATCTCTGACGAAGAAAGAAAAGCAAGATCACAACGAATGAAGCAATACTGGGCTACGAGGACGGCACAGAGCATTGAAAAGTGATTGATTTGGTGTACCCCAAAGTTGGGTGAAACAAATAAAGAGAGAATAAACATAATATTTGTGATACTGGCATTCAAAAATTGGTACAGATCATATTTATTAAGTAATTTAACTGCTCAAATTTAGAAAATACATATTTTTAAAGTGAACAAGAACAATAACAATAAACATAACCTCAATTGAAATGATATTGAAGCTATTGTGCGAAATCAGATGTTTATAAGTAGTCACTTCCAATCTAAATATATACAAGAACAATATATGCTGTGAGGTATGCATTACGGATTCAAGTGTGACGCGAAAGCAAATGTTTATACCCATGTTTTGTCAACCGCGACCGTACAAGTTTTCACTTCAAAAATACATTTTATTAATCACTAAACAAACCACGTCACTAGAGTGCA
>CM040185.1:16948629-17041129 GCA_022606455.1 Callitettix versicolor | reverse complement strand
CAGTTTTAGCCAAACGCAATATCCGATTGTTTTCAAATCTGGTTCGAAGATATCTTGTATAAAGCCAAAATGACGCACGTATAACAACTTTTCCTTTTGAAGATGGTGGTCCCTGATTTAACGATGAAAAGCGCACGTAATTTTAATCAAACGCATTGACCAATTGTTTTGAAATTTTGTACAAAGTTATCTTGTACAAAGCCCGAAAGACGGATGCGTAAATTTTTTCCTATTCACTTCAAGATAGCAGGCTCTGATTGTACGTTGAGTGTAGTTGCTGGCTAAACGGCAAGACCTATTTTAATTTTTTGACCGCTTCATGGAGAAAGCGTATAAAATTTACAATTAAGTTCTCCCGGAGATATTTTTCGTAAATATTACGGTTACAGGTTAACTTGGCGTAAAAAGTTCCGCGCGATGTTGCGGAGCGCTCTGTATATTAATAACGCGAGGCCTACTAGTCCCTAGTTAAATGTACAGGTACAGTATTTAAAAGTTACAGTGTGTGGAATGGAGCCCATCGATTGCGAGACTACTCTGCTACCCGATCGTACAAGTCTCCAGATCATTAAACATAAGCTACAGGAGATCCGTGTGGGTTCGCCATAATCACTCACTCTGTATGAAGTCTCGACTGGTGAATGTTCTCGAAATATCGCCATTCTTTTTTCTTCCTTCGTCTTTCTTCTATCGCCTTCTTCGACTTGTTTCCGTTGTGTGAACGCTGTTTTTTTAAAAAAAAAACTTTTCACGCTACTGCTTTGTTTTTCAATATGCACTATCTTTTACATCTGATTTGTTAACACTGTTCCATGCGCGCGTGCGTGTGTGTGTGTGTGTGTGTGTGTGAGAGAGAGAGAGAGAGAGAGAGAGAGAGAGAGAGAGGTTATGGGGTGAGAGAGAGAGAGCGAGAATACATTTGCAGTTTTAGTACAGTTTAATTCAGACTTTGTACAAAAATCAGTTTTGATTCGGTTTGACTTGGACAGATTCTTGAAGCAGCCAAAATTCCTTCAACAGTTTAAAAATGGCGGTCATTTTAAACCTTTAAAACTTCATAGCTTTTTTTGTCTAAAATATTTTTTTTCTGTTTTCACCACCGTATTCAGCGCAAAAAACTGTAAAAAATATGTTATGTCTTCGTGTTTTCATTTCGTGCTTTTATAGAAACGGTCAATGCGGTATCACAATAAATGATTCTGTTTGTACATTCTGCTTTTCATTGTTTTATAACCGCAGATGTCTAGTATCGTGCAGTTTAAATAGGGGAATAAACACACACACACACACACACACACACACACACACACACACACACACACACACACACACACACACACACACACACACACACACACACACACACACACACACACACACACACACACACACACACACACACACACACACACACACACACACACACACACACACACACACACACACACACACACACACACACACACACACACACACACACACACACACACACACACACACACACACACACACACACACACACACACACACACACACACACACACACACACACAGAGACACAGAGAGACACACACACACACACACACACACACACACACACACACACACACACACACACACACACACACACACACACACACACACACACACACACACACACACACACACACACACACACACACACACACACACACACACACACACACACACACACACACACACACACACACACACACACACACACACACACACACACACACACACACACACACACAGAGAGAGAGAGAGAGAGAGAGAGAGAGAGAGAGACACATAGACAGACACACACACACACACACACACACACAGGGTAAATGGTGGGAATATTGTGGGAGGGTGGGAGCTGTCGTTGTGTTGTCCGCGCTTGAGTGATCGGTAATGTACACGCTGATACAGGGGGGGCTGCAGTCCCTCCTTTGGGATTGGAATCGCTTTGAAGAAATATGAATTTGTTTTGTTGTCTAGTTCTATTTACATAAGTTTATTTTATATTAAAACGGGCGTTATCTGAATCCTGCATTTTTCCCCAGGCGAAAAACCTTTAAGGTTATCATCGCCGAAGCGCGACATTAATTACTTAATACAATTTTTTTAAACGAAGAAACAAGTCAGATAAAAATTTTAAGACATTATAAAAACAACAAACAAAACAATAACAATATAAAATACAATAACAACTATAAATAGATAGTTTCTTAAAACTAGTTAACAATAATATAAATCTTAAAACAACATACACACAAAGTTATTGTAGACTGTATATTGGCCATACAACAATAACAAGATAAATAAAAGAAATATTAACGTTCCTAAAACTAATTAACATAAAAACAACTTAAAAATAAATTAAATAACTAGCAAGTATAAACAAACTTTTAAGGGCTGTAAAGGAGTCCTACAACAAGCAATAACAAATATATAAATTAAATGTTCTTTAAAAAATTCAGACGATGAATGAAGTCTAGGACCGGTCAACGGCCGAGGCACTATCTCCCAACATCGTCTGCAAACAGTTGCTCAGACCACACATAACACGCACATTTTGGAAACCATCACAGTCGAGCAATACATGTTTTATTGTGATGGTTTCCCTCTGAATCCTGCATGCACAGGTACAGCGGGACTGGTTAAAGTTTAGCTTAACCTTGAAGAGAAAGGGGGAGAATAAGTTCGCGCACACATTTGTTAGTCAGGAGCACGCATGCGTGGACACGACTGTGCACACAAAAGCGTTGATGAATTCGCGAAGTTGAAAAAAGACTTCGTTATCAGTTAAAATCGTTATATTGTTTATAAAATGTATTTCCATTTATTTCTTTTATAATTTTGATTTATATTAGTTTATATATTAATTTAATTTTGATTATCGAGTATATTTCTATAGTTAATTTTATGAATTTAGTGTAACTCTACGATAAATGTATGTGTACCACGCAATTTTTTTTAGATTTTATCATAAAGATTTAATTTATTACCCTGAAGTAGATTAAGAATATACTTAAACCCATAATGGAGTTATTGCATATGTGCGTGAAACTATTGGAAATTATAATAATATTTTATGAGTTACCGGGTTTATCCTTGGGTCAGCCCATGAAATACACACGGGTTACATACAGGTAGAGGTGGGCGTTTCTGCTATTTTTACAAAACGTCAACAAACTGTTTGTTGAGGAAAAAAGCTGCTTTTAAAACAGTTGGAAAAAACAGGTTTAGAAAACTGAAACTCAAAGTTGTATTAGCAGCTAAAACATAAAACATAAGTTGGGCGTTTCTGCTATTTTTACAAAACAGCTGTTCAGTTGGGCGTTTCTGCTATTTTTACAAAACGTCAACAAACTGTTTGTTGAGGAAAAAAGCTGCTTTTTAAAACAGTTGGAAAAAACAGGTTTAGAAAACTGAAACTCAAAGTTGTATTAGCAGCTAAAACATAAAACACATACGTTCAGTTGGGCGTTTCTGCTATTTTTACAAAACGTCAACAAACTGTTTGTTGAGGAAAAAAGCTGCTTTTTAAAACAGTTGGAAAAAACAGGTTTAGAAAACTGAAACTCAAAGTTGTATTAGCAGCTAAAACATAAAGCACATACGTTCAGTTGGGCGTTTCTGCTATTTTTACAAAACGTCAACAAACTGTTTGTTGAGGAAAAAAGCTGCTTTTAAAACAGTTGGAAAAAAACAGGTTTAGGAAACTGAAACTCAAAGTTGTATTAGCAGCTAAAACATAAAGCACATACGTTCAGTTTTCTAAGACTACTTTTTCATTCCTACTGCCACCATGTCCTTAACTGTTTTTGGTATAAAGCATTTAGAAAGGATAAAAATAACCCTTACAAATGTCGTAATAATTAAATTACATTATCAAAACGTAATAATTATGTAAGCCATTTTATGTACAAAATGCGGTGAATAGAAGCGTACTTTTTTTTACTTAAAAATTAAATAGTCCTTTACATATTTACCGAAATACAAACGATTTAGAATATTTTTAGTTGATTAAAAAATATTGATGATTGATAATAAATATAAAAATATGTTTAAATAAAATTAGGCTCTGTATCTACAAAATGTGAGAGGTTGTTACTACAACTCGCAACAAAATAGAGTTAAACGTTGACATTGACCAAACAGTTCTTACTTCACTAAAAGCAAGAAGTAACAAGCAACTTTGAAATAAAGGGAAAAAAGCATAAAAGCAGGTAGAAGAAAAGCAGTTAGCAGGTAAACAGCAGGAAAACAGTTTTAGCGCTTGCGGCAACGTTAAAGTGTGGTAGTGCGGAAAGCCGTTCCTTGTTTAACAAATCATAAACCAGTCCAAATCCAACTGCTTGTTTCCGTTTGAAAAAGCAGTTTGTTTGTCGTTTATAGAACAGCTGTTTTTTTTAACAGTTTGGTGTTTTCTGCCCCACCACTACATACAGGTGGTAATTCATCTAACACATTTTGAACGAGCCGTTGCAATCGAACTGAAATTGTACCGTCCCCATGGAACACATAGAACCACCGTTAACAGACCACGGGAACATGTTCAGAACTAGGGTCCTGGTGAACCCGTAGCGAAGCTTATAACTATTAAAATGTTTATTTATTTGATTTGTAAATGTTGTGAACCCGGGAGGAATGCGGTATTGTTTTATTGGCCCCCCTGGGCCACGTGATTTATGAATGGCACATTCCCCCCCCCCAGACACGGCGCCTAACCTAACCTCAACTTAATACGTGTACAGTTTATATTTATAGACAATATTATTCACGTGTTTACAGTGCGTCTGTGTTCGATTTATTGTTTCTGTGGCTGTTTATAAGATAAGGGGTGGTTACTTGTCGGGAAGGAATGATAAGGTGTAAATTTATTGGTTGCTTTTATTTTTGTCTCTACAGCCTTTGGATCCAGGAAAACCTATCCCTTTTCCTGTATATAGTTTACGTTTTAATGAGATTACAAGAGAATATATTTTTGTTAGATTTGGAATGGCAGCCATTTTGAAACGGTTGAACGGATTAATTTACTGACGAAATTAACGTCATGATTTTGCAGGGCGGCATATCAGTGCCTCGGTGGCCTAGTTGATAGCGTACTAGGCTTTCACCCGAGACCGGGTTCGATTCCCGGCCAGGGCTTGGCATTTTCGTACGCTTATAAATCATCCCATCGTCTGCATCAGCCCAAGTGTGCACAATAGTCGGGCGTTAAAAAAAAAAAAAAAAAATCGTGGGACTAATCTGATATGCGCATGCGCGTCTTTGCTGTTGTACTTGCTGCATGGTTTCGAAAGTTACACCATTCGATAGGAAATCAAAAGGGCTACAAGAAAGATATCTTGATATTTGTCATTGGAATTTACTGTTGTGTATTTATTTTGGTCTAAAATTTTTTGAACGTCCGTCATTTTATTATTTTTTTTTTGGTGTTTAACGTCCGACTATTGTGCATACTTGGGCTAATGCAGACGTTGGGATGATTTATAGCGTATTAAAATGCCAAGCCCTGGCCGGGAATCGAACCCGGGTCCTCGGGGTGAAAGTCCAGTACGCTATCAACTAACTAATGTTTTTTTCAACGTCTGATAGGCTGACTAATGCAGACGGTTTTTTAACGTCCGACTATTGGCCGGGAATCGAACCCGGACTAATGCAGACGGTGGGATGATTTTATAGCGTATGAAAATGCCAAGCCCTGGCCGGGAATCGAACCCGGGTCCTCGGGGTGAAAGCCCAGTACGCTATCAACTAGGCCTTGTATAGGCTAATGTTTTTTTTTTAACGTCCGACTATTGCGCACACTTGGACTAATTCAGACGGTGGGATGATTTATAGCGTATGAAAATGCCAAGCCCTCGCCGGGAATCGAACCCGGGACCTCGGGGGCCAGTACGCTATCAGCTAGGCCTTGTATATGCTAATGTTATCTATACATTAAATAGAGTGTATATTTTTTCCAGTTGGGATTTTTATCAGGTAAAAAAGCATGTTAAATTTTAACTGTTAAAAATTTCAATAATCGATTATTTATATTTCGCTCGTATATGTATTTAAATTTGTTTTTTCTCATTAAATAATATTTATAAAGAATTTATTGTATTAATAATTTTTAGCGTAACGTCATTTAACAACCTGTTATTACCTTAAATTTAAAAAAACATGTATTGTCGTTAAAATAGCTCCAGAACATGTGTTCAATCGACTTACATGCTACGGAGGACGGAGGGGTAAGGGGTGTACAAAAAATAGGACCAATAGGGTTTCTGGCAACATCCGAAATATTAATATAAGGACAAGCTGACAGAATGCGGTCCTCATATTTTGCATACTCAAGTCTGTACAGCTCCCGGTCTATGTATTGGTTGAACCGTTATAGAGATATATTTTGTTAAAAAACAAAATGGCGTCTAGTGGGGAAAATGAAACGTTAATGGACATATGTAGTGTATATATGAATGTTTGTATTAGTTTGATGTGGCTCAATGTTGTTAATTTGTTAACTTTTTATTTGGAACACCCTGAGCAGACCTATTTATTGACCGAGCGAAGCGAGCTCTGTTTCAAGTCGAGCGTTCGACATTTCGTTTGTGTTTGTTACGCAGTTTTGGCCAAACGTATTGGCCGATTGTTTTGAAATTCGATACGAAGGTATTTTGTATAAAGCCCAAATGATGTATCTAACATGTTTTCCTATTTACTTCCGTTTCAAGATGGCGGTCTCTGATTTAGCGACGAGTGTACGCAGTTTTGGCCGAACGTATTGGCCGATTGTTTTGAAATTCTATACAAAGGTATTTTGTATAAAGCCCAAATGATGTATCTAACATGTTTTTCTGTTTACTTCCGTTTCAAGATGGCGGTCTCTGATTTAGCGACGAGTGTGCGCAGTTTTGGTCGAACGTATTGGCCGATTGTTTCGAAATTCGATACGAAGGTATTTTGTATAAAGCCCAAATGATGTATCTAACATGTTTTCCTATTTACTTCAGTTTCAAGATGGCGGTCTCTGATTTAGCGACGAGTGTGCGCAGTTTTGGTCGAACGTATTGGCCGATTGTTTCGAAATTCGATACGAAGGTATTTTGTATAAAGCCCAAATGATGTATCTAACATGTTTTCCTATTTACTTCCGTTTCAAGATGGCGGTCTCTGATTTAGCGACGAGTGTGGGCAGTTTTGGTCGAACGTATTGGCCGATTGTTTTGAAATTCTATACGAAGGTATTTTGTATAAAGCCCAAATGATGTATCTAACATGTTTTTCTGTTTACTTCCGTTTCAAGATGGCGGTCTCTGATTTAGCGACGAGTGTGCGTAGTTTTGGTCGAACGTATTGGCCGATTGTTTTGAAATTCTATACGAAGGTATTTTGTATAAAGCCCAAATGATGTATCTAACATGTTTTTCTGTTTACTTCCGTTTCAAGATGGCGGTCTCGGATTTAGCCACGATTTTACGCAGTTTTGGTCGAACGTATTGGCCGATTGTTTTGAAATTCTATACGAAGGTATTTTGTATAAAGCCCAAATGATGTATCTAACATGTTTTTCTGTTTACTTCCGTTTCAAGATGGCGGTCTCTGATTTAGCGACGAGTGTGCGCAGTTGTGGTCGAACGTATTGGCCGATTGTTTTGAAATTCGATACGAAGTTCAAAATTAGCATTTTAAAATTTCTAATTCTTTTAAAAATACAAAAGTGAATCCGACAAAAGTCAGTATTCGTTTTGTATTCCAAATTTACTATGAACATTTAAAATCGTGATTTTGCAAATTTCAATGTTGATTACGATGGTGAAGTAAAATGTTTAAAGAAGTGTCAGGTACAGAAATTATTTTTGGAAATTCGCTACCAGCACGTCAGCGAGACAGCTGCGTTTCTGTGAACTCGAAACGTCTAACTATAAAAACCTCGTAATAGACAAAGCCCACGGACACGTTCGTAGGTTCAGGGGCTACGCCTCCACAATTCCAATTAAAACCGCAGCGCGTCTCTATCCGCCTCGTGACGTGTAGTGACATAATTCGAGCGGGGGTCGCCCCCAGGGGGGCTGGGCCCAGTGGGGTTTAGGAGTTCATTGATTTCAATTTCCATAATATTATTCCTCTGAAAATAGGGACCGTATCAATCACTTAATAACGCGCTGCTGTTGTACGCATGCGCATGTCACTAATATGTCTATACTGTACTGTTTATGAATTAAACGTATCAGAAAGTACAACCACCATTATGAAAAATGTGCTCGATATTACCTGATAGAATCCAAGTAATTGGACTGTCTACCGCTACGAACGCTGCTGCTGCTGGTGGAGATGTTTGAGAAAAGAGACAGTACTATTGTATATTTAACTGTAGTAGAACACTTTGCCGCAAGATGCCACCAACAGCGAGCGTTAACATATATCTCGTAAGGGTTATCATTCTAGTACCTCTATATTATTATTCAGTGCTTAGCGCCTAAATAGCTAAATAGATAAGGCTATTAAGCGCACGCTACTGTCTCGCTGACGTTTTGGAAAGGATTTCCCAAAAGTACATTATCAGTTTTTTTATCGTACGCTTTTTTTATAATATGTGTTTAGTTTTTTTTTTTTTTATGGCGAAAAGCGCATTGAGTCTATTATCGTCTTCCTAAATGTAAGTGTGAGAGTAAAGTGTTAAAGTCGTAAGTGTAAGTGTATGTTAGACTTGGGTGCCGCGATGGACGTCTAAATCCTCTCAATAGGTGCAGCTAGTCTACACCCTCCTGCGGCGCTGGTCTCCTTTCAAATCGTATAAATCTTTCGCCTTTTTTTAGTCGGTGTTAAAAACTATGCCTACGCCTGTGTGAATTATCATTTAAAATGTTTACGTTACATTAAAATTGTTGAAAATAAACTTGTACACCATTTTTTGATATTCAAAAACGTGCAACATAAAGGGTTTTTTGAGCGTATTTAATTGGGAAATGAGCTATTTGGCCATCTTGGTAAGTGCCACACCAGTTGAAATTGACGCCGATCCTGAACTCTAGATCAGTTTTAACGCAGTTTTATTTCGATTTGATTCGATTTTTGTAGGTCTCGGGAAATGTCTTTAACCAGCAAAATTCGAACAACGGTTTCAAAATGGCGGACATTTCAAATCTTTAATAGTTCGTAACGTTTTTGTTTTAAATATTTTCGAAAACCCGATTTCATCAGCGATAAAAACTGCAGAAAATTTTGAATTTTCAAAATCCATTGAAATTAAGAAATTTAATTTGACCTGCTGTCAGGGTTCATTTTCGTATTTTCATAGCAATTTTATCGTTTAAAATACTAAACAGTATGTGTAGTTTAGTGAAATCATAGTTCAAGAATAAAAAATGTAAGATAAATAATTTTCTGAAATTCGCTTCCATCACGTCATGGATTATAATAATTTAATTTCTCGAACGTTAAAAAAATCGGCTGTTAAAATATTTAACGTTAATTATTCATTAAAATACTCTAAAACTAGTAGAGTACAGTCCATCAAGCCGGGTATAATTAATGACCAGCGAGCGCCATATAAAACAGGTAATTGATATACGCGGCTAAGGTTTTGTAACGGACTGTACCTAGCCCACGTTGCTTCAGTATTTACATAGCTCTGCCGTAATAATTATTGTCAGATCCAGTCTTGGAGAATAATGTTTGTTTTAATTTTATGTGAGGCGAAGCTGGATCCCCCCTCCCTCTTGTCCCCCTGCCCCTCCGTCTACTGGAATGTGGACCTTCGGAACGATATCTGGTCAGTTCACGCTGGACGCGAGATTTTCCGCTCGTCCCCGGCACCGATTTTTTTTGTTCACCGAAAATAATCGCGGCACGCAGCTGTCTCGCTGACGTGATCGAAGCGGATTTCCGAAAATATATTACTTTACCTTGCCCGTTAATTTTTGGAAATCTGATTTCACCATCATAATCAGCAGTAAAATCTGCATATGTTTAGCAGGTTTTAAACTTCAAAAACACGAAAATGTACCGCCCTTAATTTCAACGGATTTTGAAAATTCAAATACTAATTTATACAGTTTCGTAACGCGGATTACGATAGCGAAATCGCATTTTCAAAACGAATTTAAGTTGAACAGGCTATGAATTTTCAAAGATTTGTAATGACCGCCATTTTGAAACTGTTAAACGAATTTCGTTGGTTAACGAACTTGCGCAAGCTGTTAGCACAATTGATATTTCTGCCGAGTTTGAATAACATCGGACCAAAATTGCAAACTGGATCGTTTTAGAACGCGCACACTCACACGCTCGCGCGCAGGCGCGCGCGCGCGCGCGCACACACACACACACACACACACACACACACACACACACATTCACTCACTCACACGCAAATATGTAGATAAATTGTAACGACTTCTAAAAAATTGATCTTGAAGTCAGGATTGATGCTCATTTCAAGGTTTGAGCCTTTAATGATGGCTGCTGTAGTGGATCATTTTTCCAATGGACGTTGGCTAATAAATGATGCAGAAAAATGCTTACAGTTTTACACGCTTGTGAAACCATTACGTTTCCAAAGTAAAACCGGAAGCTTCGGAAATTCTGGTTCGGAAGTTAAATGTCCGGAAAATTTGCATCGAGCGCAGTATGACAACAAAACTGCAGAAACGATTTTGCTTAAATTATTTTCGTGTTAATGTTATGTTTATTAGTTAAAAGTTATTATAAAATAATAATCTGTGGGCTACAGATAACAGATTGTTCCCGAGTTTTGAAATTTTGAAAATAAATCGGTCATTGTGTGCATTAGATTTTGAACAGGTACCCCAACATCGTTACCCATTTCTTGAAGTTGAATTTTGGTACTGCCTGCTGAAATTTTTCGCGTTTGGCTTCCAAAGAAGAGTGAAAATTAGGTCACAGTGAAGTAGAATTTTGTTTTCCTAATGAAATGTCGCACATTTAACGTTCAAAATAACCGATCTGGTAGCTGTTTGAGGAAAATTCTGAAAATCGGTATCAAAATTGGTTTATCAGATCTTGCTAAAATTAAGGTCACATATTCTTCAAGTTAATGTAGCATATTTTTTTTTAAATCGGTTTGGGAATAGCGTAAATAAAAAAAAAATTTTTGTCCGCTGTGGGGTTTTCTTGAATCTACTCTAACAGAAAATTTCGAAATTTATTACATTTGCAAAAATTAAAAACACCTCATTCGTTTCCATATTAAGGCTTTTAAAGTAAAAACTGACTTAAAAAACAGATCTGTATACAAAATTCCAGGAACAGTATAAAGTGTCCACGTTAGAGTGCAGCACAATGCAGGTGTAGGTGACAGAAATTGTGTGTGTACCAAAACAGCTGATTGTTAAAAAAGCATTGTCGAAAGTATTACTGTATCCACCTTAATAATTACTGACCGAATCAGTTTCGATAGTAGAAACTGTAAGACAATGTAGGCCAGTTCAATTATGTAAATGTTATTAAATAAAAGATTGCTTTTATTAAACTATAAACACTGTAGCCTAATTTAGGTATGTATTGTAAACTCCGGTTACAGTAGTTTCATTTGTAAATACTTAGGCCTATAATTAAATGTTAGAATTCAGCCATTAATTTTGTAGGTTATAGTTTTAAATACGAAAGTAGAATAAAGAAAGGCCTATTGTATTAAATAACTTAAATATAATGAATGATAGTTCTATGTTAACAGGTCATACTAGTATTAAATACTATTAAATACTAGTGTTAAATAACGTCTATTTTAACAGAAGTTCACACTGTTGTATATTGTTTTTCTTTTTCCCATTAACTGCGAAAAGTCGCACGGGTTCACTAGTAATAAATATTTTTGTATCGCTTATTTTCAATACCAACATGCCTTCTTAATCGTTTAGTAATTATTTTTTTTTCAGGTAAGTCCGTATATCTAATGTGCAGTGCCTTATCGATTGGCCAAACTGTAAGTAGACTATAATCAAGTAACCTACTGTAGTATAACCTTAATTGTAGTGGGCTATATTTCACATTTTGTACGATATTGTGAACGGAATAGTGCACAGCAGACAATGTCTTGTATTGGAACGACTTGGGGATTTCAAAATAAATTAACACGCAGTAACCTTTGTAGCAAATGCGAGTGCGTGATGAAAAAAATCAAAACATTTGTTTTAATGAATATCCATTGGAAAATAAGCTATTGGAACAACCATCAAGGTAAAATCCAGGTATTGAAGTGAGCACCGACTTGACCTCTCGGTCACTTTTTAGACGTCGTTAAAAAAATGTTTATTTGTGTGAGTTTGTCACTCTCAAGTTCGTAATTTCGTTCAGATTTTATTCATCGATTTAATAATAGATTGAACAAGTTCGTTACCTAGAACAGTCTGTTCAACAGTTTCAAAATTTCGGCGTTTTAGAAAATTTATAAAAATCCTTTCGTCAAAATGTCAGCCATTTATAATCTTAAATAACGCTTACGTTCTTTATTAGGAAAATCCGTTTAACAGTTTCAAAATGGCGGTAATTTCTAATCTTAAAAAACGCGTACCTTTCTTTGCTTACACTATTGTCGTTATTTACGAAAATCCGTTCATTAGTTTCTGGATGACGGCCTTTTAAAATCTTAGAAAAATCCGTTCAACAGTTTCAAAATGGCGGTAATATCTAATATTAAATAACGCGTACCTCTCTTTGCTTACACTATTGTCGTTACTTAAGAAAATCCGTTCAACAGTTTCTAGATGACAGCCTTTTAAAATCTTAGAAAAATCCGTTCAACAGTTTCAAAATGGCGATAATTTCTAATATTAAAGAACGCTTACCTTTCTTTGCTTTACACTATTTTCGTTACTTAGGGAAATCCGTTCAACAGTTTCTAGATGACGGCTTTTTCAAATCTTTTAGAAAAATTCTTTCAACAGTTTCAAAATGGTGGTAATTTGCAACTTTAAATAATGTGTAACGATCTTTAATTTCACTGTTTTCGTTACTTAGGAAACCCGTTCAACAATTTCTAGATTGCAGCCTTTTCAAATCTTTTAGAAAAATTCTTTCAACAGTTTCAAAATGGTGGTCATTTGCAACTTTAAATAATGTGTAACGATCTTTACTTTCACTGTTTTCGTTACTTAGGAAACCCGTTCAACAGTTTCTAGATTGCGGCCTTTTCAAATCTTTTAGAAAAATTCTTTCAACAGTTTCAAAATGGTGGTCATTTGCAACTTTAAATAATGTGTAACGATCTTTACTTTCACTGTTTTCGTTACTTAGGAAACCCGTTCAACAGTTTCAAAATGGTGGTCATTTCCAACTTTAAATAATGTGTAACGATCTTTACTTTCACTGTTTTCGTTACTTAGGAAACCCGTTCAACAGTTCAACTTTAAATAATGTGTAAGTTTCTAGATTGCGTTCAACAGTTTCAAATCTTTTCAAATCTTTTAGAAAAATTCTTTCAACAGTTTCAAAATGGTGGTAATTTCCAACTTTAAATAATGTGTAACGATCTTTACTTTCACTGTTTTCGTTACTTACTGAAAATCCGTTGAACAGTTACAGTTTTGAGATGGCGGCCTTTTCAAATAGTTTTAAAAAATTCGTTCATCAGTTTCAAAATGGCGGCCTTTTGTAAATCTTAATAAACGCGTATCTATACTTTTTTTTACTTTACTGTTTTGAATGTTTGATTTCACTGTCGCGTTAAAATCTGTACAGATTCATTTCACAGTGGTCATGGTTCATTTTTGTATATTTTCGTTGCGTGTAATTAATTGTAAAGTGTTATTTTAATGCCGATTAGCTTTGTGAAATCGGATTTTCAAAAGATTAAGAAAAAACCTGCTACATAACCGTGTGCATCGCGTCAGCGAGACATCTGCGAGCTGGTGATTATTTAAAATTCCTCCGCGTCCTCGTCTCTTCGCGCGCGGAGTTGGAATTAAATCCGCGGCTACCGTCGGTCAGTGAAAGATAATTTGTTGTAAAACAAAAATCTAGCCAACACAAAGAAAGACGTCCCGCGGCCTCGCTGTAGGGGTATTGACTCCGTGTGAGGCCCTGTGGTACCGCGATACCCTCTGCGTGTACGTACTCGCTAATTTATACCGCTCGTTCCGGAATTAACAGTGTTTTACAAGAGATACGAAAACCGTATAACTCATGCATCGGGTTCTATTAATTATGTTAAAGCATGATTACCGGCGGTTTAGTATACTGCGGTCACGAAACTCGATCTTACACGAAAATCGTACGGGCTCGGTTTACCGGTTTTTTCTCATTAAGAGATTAAATTATTTTTCAATGCGCCCTGTCTGGCGCCGATGGTTTATACGGCTGTGTGATTTGTTCACTGTGAGTGTATTCTTGGCGCCGGAGTGGACGCGGGTAACTTGTGCGCCGGGCGAGTAGAACGTTGTTAGCGAGTTTCCGTTGGGGCGGCCGTCGTAGTAAGGCCCGGCTTGAAATGAGCTCCGATCAAGTTTTTTGAGTGGGTCGTTAACATTTTGTACACCTGCATGTCATATAGGACCTGTAGGAGAGACCGGAGATGGTTGTCACACTTTTCAAATTTTAATGTTTTAAATGAGAGTAATTTTATTAAACAAAAGTTCAAATTAAATTAACAAACAATGAGAAATGTAGAATAAACTTACATTCACATAGGCCTATATGTACTAGAAGTACTTTTTTTAATTTTTGAAAAAACTTTACACCTGTGACAAGCAGCCCCGTGGCCAGGGTTAGTTGTCTCAACTGGCAGGGCTGGTTGCCCCTGTTATGTTATATGGAGAAATCACAATAATTACGGTAAATAATTATTATTTTGAAAAATGGACAAAACAACTTCAAAACAAGAAAAAATCGAAAACAGTTTATTGTTATATATGAAATGCTGCAAATTGATCTATTTGAACAGTAAAATATAGAAAGTATTAAAGTTAATTACATTTTTATGTAGTTTTTCCTTAAACAAACAAATTAGAAAATTTGTTTAATTGGTTTAATTACAAAAAGTTTTTGTATTACATTTTCTTCATTTATAACCTAAGCACACTATTCGCCGCCTGAGATGTCACTTTCGCAATGTTTGCAAACGAAGTGTGGTATTCCTGGCATATCTATACATCTTTCGTGAGCCCATTTTTTGCAATCCATACACTGTACCCACAGTTCGTTTGGTCTGCTTTTTGAATGTGGTTCAACGCAAATTAAACAGATATTCTCATTCTCATCTTCGTCGCTTTCAGAACTTTCTTTACTTTTCTGTTTTTGTTCGTTCTTTTAATTTTTTTTATTCCTTTTTTATTCCTTCAGCTTTTATTTTGGTCTTCTTAACAGTATTTGCCTTTTTGGAATGCTTGTCTTTAAATAATTTCTTTTTTATCTTTTTATTTAACTCTTTCCTTAACTTACTCGACTCTGCAATGGATTTTTTCCTTTTAATGATATCTTTGCGGTAGGTTGTCACAGTGACAACTAGCCCCGACGCCATTTTGTTAAGACAGTGATACCAGTCGAAAACGAAAGAATGACATTGCAAATAAAAATACGATTTGAACGCCTAAAAGTATGGTGTTTAACTTAAACTGATAATATTTGTAACTTGCAGCATAAGGACGTTAAAAAATAACTAGTTAAGGTCTAAAATTTTACTTACGAAGCAAAAATTCAGAAAAAACGCCACTAAGTAAACAATCACGCACAGAAACATACACTTTAGGCAACGAAGAACTCAGTTGTGGTGTATATGACTAAGGAGAGAACGCCACCAGTAACGGTACATATTTAACAAATTTATAAGCTTTGTGACAACCAACCCGTGTGACTTTTAGCACCGGTCTCCCGTATTATTTCTCGCGTTAACATCACTTTTTCTCATTTTGGAATTATAATTTCAACTTTAAAGTGTGCACATGTTAGCGTTTCAGATTTCCTAAATCAGGTGAAAATACAAAAATGAAACCAGAGCGGTCAGGGTTCATTTTCTTATTTTCCGATGCATTTTGAACGCTGTGCCGATTTGGTCGAAACCCTTACAAATATTGGTTTTGGTAAGGGCATTATACTATGCGCTACTTTGTTGTAACTGTTTTGTTATTTTAAGGCGAAAAGCACATTGAGGCTATTATCGCCTCCCTAAATGTAAGTGTGAGTGTAAAGTGTTAAAGTCGTAAGTGTACACAGTTTTTATACACAGCAACTTCCTAGAACCCGTTACAGTAGGCCTAAACATCTAGATTTAAAATGTACTAACGCGTTCTTTAAACTGACTGAACTCCGCTTTCGGTGCCGTTCGTCCATTCCGCTCCACACTTGGTGATCGCCCTTCCTTACTGGGTAATGTGTAGTCTTCTATTAGCCTATTATTTTAAGGTGAAAAGCACATTGAGGCTATTATCGTCACCCTAAATGTAAGTGTAAGTGCGTTACACTCTTCTTCCCGGTACCGAACGGAAGAAGAGGCTGAAACGCTAGTCCAGTGCACCAATGAGGGCGTAAACTATTTAAAAATAAATTAATAAATAAATAAAATAATAATAAAATGTTCCCTGTGAAGTTTACAATTAATTAAAAAGTTTGTTAAATCACCTTTGAGTTCCTTTAAGAACCAGTCACTTGATTACGTACTTTGCTAAAAATATTAATCTCCCAATAGCGTGGCTTCCAAACTATGCCTCACTACTCACTCTAATAGCAATAGTGCTCTTACATATTTTGCATTTGTTCAGCAATTGCAAAAGTATTAGCGCAGATGTACAATCAATAGATTATAAATTGTGAACCTGGCACCTTCTTAAGTTCTAACTATAAAATTCATATCAAAACCAAAACCACAATATCTAGGGGGGATTTACGCTGTAAAACCTATAAGTGAGTATTGGTTTCTTGGTAATTCACATAAAATAAAATACAAACTTTAAATTAAAAAACACCTTGATCCAAGAACTCGGGTACCGCGATGTACGTCTAAATCCTCTCAATGAGTGCAGGGTTTTGTTGTAACGAACAGATTGTCAAGTTTGAGTCGAGTCGGATATAGATCGGCCCGCAAGATGTCAGGATCGGTGTTCATTTGAAAGGTCTGGTGTTTACCATGATGACCGCATTATTACGAGTTTTTCGTTAAGATTTAAGTCTGCACACTCCATTGGCATTCGGAAATATAACCTAGAAGTCAAAGTGAGATTTCGCTGTAGAGATTTGTGATATATTTGTATCCGTAAAAACTGCTACTGCTACTTTTCAATAACTATGAACTGTGAAATAATGCTCTTGGTTTTTTTACGTAATATAAATTTGATAAAAAACAAGCAAGAACCGCTATTAACGGTTTCTGTTTACACAATTCTAAAACTACTTGTACAAAAAAGACATACGCTATACTAAACAAATACGTAATATCAAGAAACTAAATTTGGCGGGAAAGAACTGCGATGCGCGCGTAGTTAGCAATATCAGTATTTATGTTCAGTAATTCCGTACTAACAGTATCAGATTGGTAACTGTGAACCCACTGCTCAAGTGCAGAGCAAGGCGACGCGATCCTAGCGGGAATAAAAGAAAGTAGATGCATAAATAGGTGGAACAGATTCAGGAGATTTCACAGTTAGTAACAGTGAAATTCAGACATTCACTGTTATATGAATATGTGAAATCAGACTTTGTGAAAAAGTAGCGGATTCTGCGGTATCGTTAACATCTGCACTTCGGTTAGGTTAGGTGTGTTTCTGTGTTCGTAGGGCGAATGACCAGTGGCACGCAACGAAGGTATCGATCAACAGACCCACTCGCTGAGACATTCTTAATCAAAGACAAATTTAATGAGCCACCGTTGATCACCTGTCCTAACCAAGAGACCCATTAACCGGGAGTATTTCGCCGGATACAATTGATTAGATCGAACGTCGTGTTTAATAATTTGAGGTCCGCCATCTTGGATTCCACGACCGTGTGTACACGTAGGCAAATTGTTGGAGTGATTATGCGACGGAGGGCAAATTGAAATAGAAAATTTGGTTAACAAGTGTTACTGTGAATGCGTTATTGCGGATGACTACTGGGAGGGTTAAATTTCGTATATTTGGGACGAATGTAGATGCTTATGACGTCACGGCAGCAGGCTAATAAGGTCCCTTTTGCCGAATAATTCCTCCGAATATATATATATATATATATATATATATATATATATATATATATATATATATATATTTAACGTCCGACTATTGTGCACACTTTTTAATAACGTCCGATTATTGTGCGGGGTGAAAACACTATTGGGCTGAAATGCAGACGATGGGATGATTTATAGTGTAGATGCTTATGAAATGCAGGCTAAAGTTCCATCGCCGTGAATCGAACGTCCGACTATTGTGTCCTTGGGCTAATGCAGACGATGGGATGATTTATAGTGTATGAAAATGCCAAGCCTTCGGGGTGAAAACCTAATACGCTATCCACTAGGCCACCGAAGCGGCCTTCCGAATATATAAGCACGTGAAGTAGTCAAAAAGGACCTTATTAGCCTGCTGCCGTGACGTCATACGTCCGAACTGTACGAAATTTATAAAAAATAAACATTAAATGTAAAAAATATAGTCAACAGCAGGTTTTGAACTCGCGTCCTTTAGTTTCACTGAGACAAGAATGCGTACAGAAATAATCAGCTCACTGGTAGACTTAAATCCACTTCAAGAATACTAACAACAAGCGTGACGCTTTTTTACCGTGGTATCGCGGGTTTCTGTTCTTCCCTCGTACACATGTGGAACTCGCGGAGTTACCGACAGAAACGAAGTTTTAGTTAATGATATTTTCGCTGAATATATAATTAGTCTGAATATATGGTTACAGATGTCTTGTTTTTAAGTAAATAAATACGCGAACCCAGCTTACATATTATTTACTGTGGTTATAGTAAAAGATCAGCTGTTTTCTATTAATTCGTAACGATCCGTTGATTTCATTGAACAGCTGATAGGCTATAATAATTTTCTGGTTACGTTCAAGTTATATTAATTTCAAATGTTTTATAAACGGTTACAACGTGTACGTGTTTTTCAACTAAGAAAAAATACCGAAACCAAAGCCAAAGTTTTCATACGATACGCGAGTACTGTTATCGAAAATGAGGAAGAAAAAGAAGAAATAGAGAGACGAAATTCGTTTGCTCGTTCGTTCGACATTTCCATCGTTGTAAGGAAAAAATTGATGCTATAAAGAAAAACGAGCGTCCGTTGAAAATGATGTTCGGTAGTGATTGCAATTAGTGCGGGTGGGTTACGATGGATGCCCAACATTGCCTGAAACGGTTTAAAATATATCTATTTTAAAGTGAAAACTACTTTAGGCTGGCTACTTTTGAAGCGAAGCTTTTAATGTTAGCATTGGCAGGAGGGTGAATAGAAAAAAGTCTGCCGAACGGAAGAATGTAACGGAGGCGAGTAGGTGATCTCAATCAATGTCCTGTGAAGTAGCTGCATTTACGTAAGTAATCTGCATACAGTTTGAAAGAGGAAGTCTAAGTTTATAAGTTCGCCTTTTTAAGTTTAAGTTTAAGTTTTAAAGTAACAAGCCTTAGCGATTCACTTCTAACCCTCGAAATCTCCAGACATTTCTGACGTCACATTATGTGACTTTTCCTTGCGTGGTTTTCTAAAATAAACAGTTTATTAAATTTATTTCTGCTTTTGACTGACAGAAGACATGCTTTTCATATTAATTAAATTCATCTGCAACTTAAATGTGACCCTAACACAGTATTTTTAAACTCTGTTATCAACGTCGTGTAATCAAACGTAATTTACGTCAAAACTTATATGTTTGGTTTCTTGAACATAGGCAATGAAGTCCGAGATCCTTGACTCGTTATGTGTAACAAGCAACAGTCGGTAAGCAGTTCAGTCCAATATTATTGACTCGTTATGTGTAACAAGCAACAGTCGGTAGGCAATGAAATCCAAGATCTTTTGACTTGTTATTTGTAACCGGCAACAGTCGGTAGGCGATGAAATCCAAGATCCTTGACTCGTTATGTGTAACAGGCAACAGTCGGTAGGCAAAGAAATCCAAAATCCTTGACTCGTTATGTATAACAAGCAACAGTCGGTAGGCAATGTAGCCCAAGATAATTGACTCGTTATATGTAACAAGCAACAGTCGGTAGGCAGTGCAGTCCAAGATCCTTGACTCGTTATGTGTAACCGGCAACAGTCGGTAGGCAGTGCAGTCCAAGATCATTGACTCGTTATGTATAACAAGCAACAGTCGGTAGGCAGTGCAGTCCAAGATCCTTGACTCGTTATGTGTAACCGGCAACAGTCGGTAGGCAGTGCAGTCCAAGATCATTGACTCGTTATGTATAACAAGCAACAGTCGGTAGGCAGTGCAGTCCAAGATCCTTGACTCGTTATGTGTAACCGGCAAAAGTCGGTAGGCAGTGCAGGCCAAGATCCTTGACTCGTTATGTGTAACCGGCAACAGTCGGTAGGCAGTGCAGTCCAAGATCCTTGACTCGTTATGTGTAACCGGCAACAGTCGGTAGGCAGTGCAGTCCAAGATCCTTGACTCGTTATGTGTAACAAGCAACAGTCGGTAGGCAGTGCAGTCCAAGATCCTTGACTCGTTATGTGTAACCGGCAACAGTCGGTAGGCAGTGCAGTCCAAGATCCTTGACTCGTTATGTGTAACCGGCAACAGTCGGTAGGCAATGCTGTCCAAGATCCTTGACTCGTTATGTGTAACAAGCAACAGTCGGTAGGCAGTGCAGTCCAAGATCCTTGACTCGTTATGTGTAACCGGCAACAGTCGGTAGGCAGTGCAGTCCAAGATCCTTGACTCGTTATGTGTAACCGGCAACAGTCGGTAGGCAGTGCAGTCCAAGATCCTTGACTCGTTATGTGTAACAAGCAACAGTCGGTAGGCAGTGCAGTCCAAGATCCTTGACTCGTTATGTGTAACAAGCAACAGTCGGTAGGCAGTGCAGTCCAAGATCCTTGACTCGTTATGTGTAACCGGCAACAGTCGGTAGGCAGTGCAGTCCAAGATCCTTGACTCGTTATGTGTAACCGGCAACAGTCGGTAGGCAGTGCAGTCCAAGATCCTTGACTCGTTATGTGTAACCGGCAACAGTCGGTAGGCAGTGCAGTCCAAGATCCTTGACTCGTTATGTGTAACCGGCAACAGTCGGTAGGCAGTGCAGTCCAAGATCCTTGACTCGTTATGTGTAACAAGCAACAGTCGGTAGGCAGTGCAGTCCAAGATCCTTGACTCGTTATGTGTAACCGGCAACAGTCGGTAGGCAGTGCAGTCCAAGATCCTTGACTCGTTATGTGTAACCGGCAACAGTCGGTAGGCAGTGCAGTCCAAGATCCTTGACTCGTTATGTGTAACAAGCAACAGTCGGTAGGCAGTGCTGTCCAAGATCCTTGACTCGTTATGTGTAACAAGCAACAGTCGGTAGGCAGTGCAGTCCAAGATCCTTGACTCGTTATGTGTAACCGGCAACAGTCGGTAGGCAGTGCAGTCCAAGATCCTTGACTCGTTATGTGTAACCGGCAACAGTCGGTAGGCAGTGCAGTCCAAGATCCTTGACTCGTTATGTGTAACAAGCAACAGTCGGTAGGCAGTGCAGTCCAAGATCCTTGACTCGTTATGTGTAACCGGCAACAGTCGGTAGGCAGTGCAGTCCAAGATCCTTGACTCGTTATGTGTAACAAGCAACAGTCGGTAGGCAGTGCAGTCCAAGATCCTTGACTCGTTATGTGTAACCGGCAACAGTCGGTAGGCAGTGCAGTCCAAGATCCTTGACTCGTTATGTGTAACCGGCAACAGTCGGTAGGCAGTGCAGTCCAAGATCCTTGACTCGTTATGTGTAACCGGCAACAGTCGGTAGGCAGTGCAGTCCAAGATCCTTGACTCGTTATGTGTAACAAGCAACAGTCGGTAGGCAGTGCAGTCCAAGATCCTTGACTCGTTATGTGTAACAAGCAACAGTCGGTAGGCAGTGCAGTCCAAGATCCTTGACTCGTTATGTGTAACCGGCAACAGTCGGTAGGCAGTGCAGTCCAAGATCCTTGACTCGTTATGTGTAACCGGCAACAGTCGGTAGGCAGTGCAGTCCAAGATCCTTGACTCGTTATGTGTAACAAGCAACAGTCGGTAGGCAGTGCTGTCCCAAGATCCTTGACTCGTTATGTGTAACAAGCAACAGTCGGTAGGCAGTGCAGTCCAAGATCCTTGACTCGTTATGTGTAACCGGCAACAGTCGGTAGGCAGTGCAGTCCAAGATCCTTGACTCGTTATGTGTAACCGGCAACAGTCGGTAGGCAGTGCAGTCCAAGATCCTTGACTCGTTATGTGTAACAAGCAACAGTCGGTAGGCAGTGCAGTCCAAGATCCTTGACTCGTTGTGTGTAACCGGCAACAGTCGGTAGGCAGTGCAGTCCAAGATCCTTGACTCGTTATGTGTAACCGGCAACAGTCGGTAGGCAGTGCAGTCCAAGATCCTTGACTCGTTGTGTGTAACCGGCAACAGTCGGTAGGCAGTGCAGTCCAAGATAATTGATTCGTTATGTGTAACAAGCAACAGTCGGTTCTTTACAATTTGACGAATATCAGAAACCTCAATATACGAGTATTCTAGCTTAGTGGTTCCCAAAAATAAGTTCGCTGGGTCACAGAGAAAAAGTATTGTGAAAATACCCGACATTGTACACAGATCTGAATGTAAAACTTTACTTTTTAAAATGAATGAAAGAACTCTTTCTGGACCATGATATAGAATAATAAAGTCTACGGAAAGAGATTAAGCCCACATTTTGGTGAAAATGAAGAAACATTTTAGAATCGACATTTATGAGTAAAACGTTGAAAGGTAAAGGTCAGAACGATTGAAGTCAGCAACTTATATGCTCTCTGGGGAAATGAAAAATGGAATACTGGCGCAACATTTTCGTTGTGATAGTCTGTTTTACATAGAGCTTACTTTTGGAATGGCTTTTGCTGCTGACAGATTAGTTCAAGTTTGAAATTAATCTAACCTAACTAAAGTCTCACGTGCAAAAAGCCTACGTTTATTTGTTTATTTTTGCTTGTACTGTGAGAACGAGGGATTTTATTTAACAGAAAAGGCAGTATAGATCGTTTGTTTTATTGTGGCGCTTGACCTTGAAGAATATTAACATGTTTTTTGCTTACTGTTAGCGGTGGAGGGAAGGAAACACTTCAGTCGTATTTAGACTACCGTACTGTTAATATAGTGTATCAAACTAGTGCTGTATACTTATGAAATTTCCCCTCCACAAGCCTACCAAGTTCTTCTTCAGGCGTCACAGTAAAACAAACGACCTAAAATTGTAGTTTCTAATCTACTACCTGGAGGTGCGTAAGTTCAGAAACGCAGCAGAAAGGTGATTGAACACGCCAGTTCCTTTAATACATATATAACGGTCATTAAAAATAAAGGTGGTACTTGGAATGTCTTCAGAGATATTCGCAGTAAAACCAATTTCTGAACTTTTTTTTGTAAAAATTTTCTAATTAAATTTGAGAAAACTACTAACACCGAAAGCACATGTGAACTGCTTGTATGCCTACCTAATTAAAGGATATAGTCGCCTTCATAGTCGCGGTTGTTAATGATGTAACTTGAAGACGCCTTACGTTAATATTGCTGAAAAACAAAACACAATTACCAATTTCACGCACCAAATGGACGCATTGTTCTCGCATTTTTCAAGCATGAGTGCACCAGACTACCGTAAAGGTATTTTCTTGCCGGGCAGGTGGTAGCTGAAAAGTGGGCGGAGCCTGACCTCTATTAGCATGTCAGTACGCATGCTCCTTGCCTCTTGTCTTCCACTATTATTTCATCGCTTTGTCTTATCTGTATTCATTGGAAATTAATTACCCAAACCACCCACTTTGAGGGAAGCTGTTTTTTTTTAAAAAAAGACAGCTGGAAAAACGTTACGCGTTTAAAAGGGCTAGTTTCTAACAGAGGTTTGGAAGTTGGGTTGTTCTAGTAAGTGAGGTCTGAAAAAATAATATCACGTGATCTCGTATTTGACCGAGCGAAGCTTGGTCTCTCCACTCGACCGTTCGGTACTTGGTTTGTGAGTCGCCTCGGTGGCCTAGTGGATAGCGTACTAGGCTTTCAGCCCGAGGACCCGGGTTCGATTCCCGGCGAGGGCTTGGCATTTTCATACCCTATAAATCATCCCATTGTCTGCATTAGCCCAAGTGTGCACAATAGTCGGACGTTAAACACACACACACACACACACACACACACACACACACACACACACACACACACACACACACACACACACACACACACAACACACACACACAACACAAAAATAATAATAATAATATAATTAATTTAAATGTTAAAAATATTTTTTGTGTTAAAAGTTTTCGCCAAAATCATTCACAGCTTGTTTCGAAATCCGATACGCACGTACCTTGTATAAAGCCCGAACGACGTACGTGTAAGATTTCACTTCCATTTCAAAATGGCGGCCTCTGATTTATAATGATGAGTGTACACAGTTTTCGCTAAAAATATTGACCGATTGTTTTAAAATTTAGTGCGAAGGTATTCTGAATAATGCCCGAACGTTGTAGGTGTCAGATATTTTCCCACTCGTTTTTTAAGATGACAGCCTCTGATTAAACTGAGACGAATGTACGAAGTTTTGGCGAAACTCGTTGACCGATTGTTTTGAAATTTGGTAAGACGGCATCTTGTGTAAAACCCAAAGCGACGTGTGTGTAAGATTTTTTCCCATTTTTCCTTTTCAAGACATCGTGTAGTTGCTGACTGTTCCCTGTTATATTGGCTGAACGGCAACAATAGGGACCTAACTTTTTTTTTGTAAAGTCGTAAGCGTGTTGTATTAGACTCGGGTACCGCGAGGACTGTCTAAATCCTCTCAATAGGTGCAGCTAGTCTCAACCCCATGCAGGGTTTTGTAACGATTGCCAAGTTTGAGTCGAATCGGATATAGATCGGCCCGAAAGATGTCAGGATCGGTGTTCATTTGAATGGTCTGGTGCTTACCATGATGACCGCATTATTACGAGTTCTTTCGATAAGATTTACCATTTGAAGTCTGCGCACTCTATTATCAAAACGTTTGGAAATACTCGTATAACCTAGAAGTCAAAGTGAGATTTCGCTGTAGAGATTTGTGAAATATTTTTGTCCGTAAAAACTGCTACTGCTATTTTTCAATAACTGTGAACTATGAAATAATGTTTTGGTTTTTTTTTTGTGTTTAACGTCCGACTATTGTGCACACTTGGGCTAATGCAGACGATGAGATAATTTATAGCGTATGAAAATGCCAAGCCCTGGCCGGGAATCGAACCCGGGTCCTCGGGGTGAAAGCCCAGTACGCTATCAACAAGGCCACCGAGGCGGCAGGGACCTAACTAACCCGATTTTTCGTATTTTTGCGATAACTTTTTATCCACCGAGATAGGCCCTCAGGTACGTTTCGAATGAGTACCTCAGGACTACACTGAGTAGTTTTTAAATTAATAGTTAAAAGAACAGTAGATCTTGCAGAGTATTCTTAATTAATTGCCTGGCCATTGTTCCACGACAGCGCCCTGACGAGTTGGTAACCTTTTTCCGCCAACTTTACCGGACCTTGATAGCTGATCTTAACCTCTACGCCTCTAAATACAGTCAATTTTCCGGTTTCGTTTAAACTTTGTAAACAAAATTTATTGTAGCAACGGCTTGGTCAAGTACTTTTGTAGTTTCCGGAAGTAATATAGAAGAAGTCCAGGCGTTTAGCAGGTCGATAAACAAAGTCAGTAAACAATATTTTAAGAGAAGTATAAAGTGTCCCCGTGAGAGTGCAGCACCGTGCAGGCATAGGTGATAAATAATTGTGTGTGTACCAAAATAGCTGATTGCTAAGACAATCTAGTCCAGTTCTGATATGTAAATATTATTAAATAAAAGGTTCTGCTTTTAGTAAACAATAAATACTGTAGCCTAATTTAGGTATGTAATGAAAAATCCGCTTATAGCAGGTTTCATTTGTAAATATTTCAGTAAGGTGCAATGTTAGAACTCAGTCGTTAATTTTATAGGTTATAGTTTTAAATACGAAAGTAGAACAAAGTAAAACATATTGTTTTAAATGACCTATGGGAGAAATATAAGTCCAAGCGTTTTTACAAGGTCGACTGTGGACTAGCGAGGCTCTTCTACGGTTCGGAATGGTAAGAAGTTCGCGTCTTCTTTACGGTTGGGCCGGATTCCTCCCTTATCCTCCCGAGCAGGTTGTGGTGTGATGTTCCGAGTGTTGGCAAGCTGTAGTGGGCGGTCCTCCCCGACATTCTGCCGAACAACTATTTTCGACCTGTATTTATACTCGAAATTATGGCGTTAACATAATTTCTCATAATTCCATTGTTAGAACCGGAGAAAGAAAGCACCAATCAGAATGATGCTGTTGTGTACGGGAGATGTGATAATCTAGCGTACTATAGGTCCCGAGATACGCGAGCACTGCGAACCAATCGGAAGCGAGTATCGGTTGATGAGAGTGAACTAAGTTTCGCAGGCATAGGCTGTTTGAAAGCCGGAAGAGAAGTTCGGGGATTTAGCGTGGTTATTTTTCAGTGTTGGTAAGCGTAACTAGGTTGTGTAACTCAGTTCCTTTGCTGTTTAAGCGATGACATGCCCAATAAAACAGGTGGAATTATGAATCTTAGCGAAATACGTAACTTTTTTGAAAATCCGATTTCACCGTTGTGTAATCAGCATTAAAGTGTGCATAAATTCAGTTGAAAACACGAGAACGATTTTGCTGGTGAATGGAAGTTTTGTAAAGTAGCATTTTTTTTATGTTGGTAGCATTGCAACGATTTTTTTATGTTGGTATTATTTTGTGTACGGGAGATGTGATAATCTAGCGTACTATAGATCCCCGAGATACGGAGCACTGCGAACCAATCGGAAGCGAGTATCGGTTGATGGGAGTGAACTAGGTTTCGCAGGCGAAGGCTGTTTGAAAGCCGGGAGAGAAGTTGGGGGATTTAGCGTGGTTATTTTTCAGTGTTGGTAAGCGGAACTGGGTTGTGTAACTCAGTTCCTTTGCTGTTTAAGCGATGACATGCCCAATAAAACAGGTGGAATTATGAATCTTAGAGAAATACGTAACTTTTTTGAAAATCGGATTTCACCGTTGTGTAATCAGCATTTAAGTGTGCATAAGTTCAGTTGAAAACACGATAACGATTTTGCTGGTGAATGGAAGTTTTATAAAGTAGCATTTTTTTATGTTGGTAGCATTGCAACGATTTTTTTATGTTGGTATTATTTTGTGTACGGGAGATGTGATAATCTAGCGTACTATAGATCCCCGAGATACGCGAGCACTGCGAACCAATCGGAAGCGAGTATCGGTTGATGGGAGTGAACTAGGTTTCGCAGGCGTAGGCTGTTTCAAAGCCGGGAGAGAAGTTCGGGGATTTAGCGTGGTTATTTTTCAGTGTTGGTAAGCGGAACTGGGTTGTGTAACTCAGTTCCTTTGCTGTTTAAGCGATGACATGCCCAATAAAACAGGTGGAATTATGAATCTTAGAGAAATACGTAACTTTTTTGAAAATCCGATTTCACCGTTGTGTAATCAGCATTTAAGTGTGCATAAGTTCAGTTGAAAACACGAGAACGATTTTGCTGGTGAATGGAAGTTTTATAAAGTAGCATTTTTTTATGTTGGTAGCATTGCAACGATTTTTTTATGTTGGTATTATTTTGTGTACGGGAGATGTGATAATCTAGCGTACTATAGATCCCGAGATACGCGAGCACTGCGAACCAATCGGAAGCGAGTATCGGTTGATGAGAGTGAACTAGGTTTCGCAGGCGTAGGCTGTTTGAAAGCCGGGAGAGAAGTTGGGGGATTTAGCGTGGTTATTTTTCAGTGTTGGTAAGCGGAACTAGGTTGTGTAACTCAGTTCCTTTGCTGTTTAAGCGATGACATGCCCAATAAAACAGGTGGAATTATGAATCTTAGAGAAATACGTAACTTTTTTGAAAATCCGATTTCACCGTTGTGTAATCAGCATTAAAGTGTGCTGATTCAGTTGAAAACACGAGAACGATTTTGCTGGTGAATGGAAGTTTTATAAAGTAGCAAATATGTTGGTATTATTTTTTTTTATGTTGGTATTATTTTTTTTTATGTTGGTATTATTTTCTGTTAGGGAATCAGCTGCGTGCAGCGATTTTTTCAATGTTTCTTTTCGTCACGATTTCCCACGTGACCGATACAGTTGTATGTAACCTAAATAGATCGCGCCACTTACGCTTAGGCCTACGAACCGGTAAAGTGACGTTGGAGTCAGCCGATCGGGAATAACGTTAATTAAATATTCCAGGCGGGAGAAGATGACGGGTTGTTAGCATAAACAATTACGTCGGCAATAAATCAATCAGGTTAGGTAGGATTAAATGATGAGTAGGATCATTATACCACGAGTAGACTACGAGAGTGAGGAAGCCATCCTGCCACGGGCGCTTGTTGGCCACACGCAAGCGTGCAAGTAATGGAAGTTTGGTTTAGCTTTACGGATCGAGTTTTAAGACGGTCATCCTTGAAAAGTTTTTTAAGTGAAGTTCTAGTCAGCGATTATGTTATAATAATAATCACGAGTAAGCGAATTTGCAAAAAAAAACAACAGCGACTTTTTTTGTATACATTTTTCAAAATTTTGTTCTCGCAATCAGCGTTAAAATCCGCAAAAATTAGCGTTTAAAATTTTCAGATTACATTAAAAAATACAAAAAATTAATCCTGACAAAAAAGTATAGGAGAAAGTGTTCATAATAATTTGGAATATCCTCCATATTGATACCACTGCGCGGATTTTGCTGGCCAATGAACTTGTGAAAGTACTTTTACTACAGTACAAAAATATTTTTGTCATTTGGAAATTTGTTATAATTTGTTTTATATCGGGACAATATAATCAAGTTCCGTCACGATGGGGTCGTATGACCAATACCCTGGGAAGCTTCCACACAATATAATTTGCATTATTAAATGCATGAGGATTTTTTAATATTACGTATATAAAACAAGCGTATATAAGTTTTAGTAATTAACGCCATTATAGTATTGTAAATGCTAAAAAATATAGTTATTTGTGGGCTGGGTATGTAGTGTAATGGCGTGTATTATCAATTTAAATATTTAGGGTTGAAACTTATCTATTTACAATAATATAAAAAATCAGTCTTGTAGAAAGTATTGACAATATATTCAACTGTAAACACTATAGATTTGTGGGCTGGGTATGTAGTGTAATGGCGTGTATTATCAATTTAAATATTTAGGGTTGAAACTTATCTATTTACAATAATATAAAAAATCAGTCTTGTAGAAAGTATTGACAATATATTCAACTGTAAACACTATAGATTTGTGGGCTGGGTATGTAGTGTAATGGCGTGTATTATCAATTTAAATATTTAGGGTTGAAACTTAACTATATACAATAATATAAAAAAATCAGTCTTGTAGAAAGTATTGACAATATATTCAACTGTAAACACTAAAAAATATAATGATTTGTGGGCTGGGTATGTAGTGTAATGGCGTGTATTATCAATTTAAATATTTAGGGTTGAAACTTAACTACATACAATAATATAAAAAATCAGTCTTGTAGAAAGTATTGACAATATATTCAACTGTAAACACTAAAATATATAGATTTGTGGGCTGGGTATGTAGTGTAATGGCGTGTATTATCAATTTAAATATTTAGGGTTGAAACTTAACTGTATACAATAATTTAAAAAATCAGTCTTGTAGAAAGTATTGACAATATATTCAACTGTAAACACTAAAAAATATAATGATTTGTGGGCTGGGTATGTAGTGTAATGGCGTGTATTATCAATTTAAATATTTAGAGTTGAAACTTAACTATATACAATAATATAAAAAATCAGTCTTGAAGAAAGTAATGACAATATATTGAACTGTAAACACTAAAATATATAATGATTTGTGGGCTGGGTATGTAGTGTAATGGCGTGTATTATCAATTTAAATATTTAGGGTTGAAACTTAACTATATACAATAATATAAAAAATCAGTCTTGTAGAAAGTATTGACAATATATTCAACTGTAAACACTAAAAAATATAATGATTTGTGGGCTGGGTATGTAGTGTAATGGCGTGTATTATCAATTTAAATATTTAGGGTTGAAACTTAACTACATACAATAATATAAAAAATCAGTCTTGTAGAAAGTATTGACAATATATTCAACTGTAAACACTAAAATATATAGATTTGTGGGCTGGGTATGTAGTGTAATGGCGTGTATTATCAATTTAAATATTTAGGGTTGAAACTTAACTACATACAATAATATAAAAAATCAGTCTTGTAGAAAGTATTGACAATATATTCAACTGTAAACACTAAAAAATATAATGATTTGTGGGCTGGGTATATAGTGTAATGGCGTGTATTATCAATTAAAATATTTAGGGTTGAAACTTAACTATATACAATAATATAAAAAATCAGTCTTGTAGAAAGTATTGACAATATATTCAACTGTAAACACTAAAAAATATAATGATTTGTGGGCTGGGTATGTAGTGTAATGGCGTGTATTATCAATTTAAATATTTAGGTTTGAAACTTAACTATATACAATAATATAAAAAATCAGTCTTGTAGAAAGTATTGACAATATATTCAACTGTAAACACTAAAATATATAGATTTGTGGGCTGGGTATGTAGTGTAATGGCGTGTATTATCAATTTAAATATTTAGGGTTGAAACTTAACTACATACAATAATATAAAAAATCAGTCTTGTAGAAAGTATTGACAATATATTCAACTGTAAACACTAAAAAATATAATGATTTGTGGGCTGGGTATGTAGTGTAATGGCGTGTATTATCAATTTAAATATTTAGGGTTGAAACTTAACTGTATACAATAATTTAAAAAATCAGTCTTGTAGAAAGTATTGACAATATATTCAACTGTAAACACTAAAAAATATAATGATTTGTGGGTTGGGTATGTAGTGTAATGGCGTGTATTATCAATTTAAATATTTAGGGTTGAAACTTAACTGTATACAATAATTTAAAAAATCAGTCTTGTAGAAAGTATTGACAATATATTCAACTGTAAACACTAAAAAATATAATGATTTTTGGGTTGTGTGTGTAGTGTATAAAAATTTAAATATGCATTATTGAACTTATTTTATATACGTTACATTAAAGAATCCTTCATCGATAGACAGCAGAACATACAAACTGACACAAGCGCAACGACTCACCTGGCCAACCTACAAAAAGAAATCGCTCTCAATGAATGCCAAATTTCGACATTATAATTCCGTTGTTAGACCTGAGGCAACTTATGCTAGTAAAGACCTATACCATAACTGATGAACAAAGGGCAGCCAATGAAGAAATTTTGGAAACGGAAGAAGAGGCTGAAACGCTAGTCTCTCAATAGCGATGTTGGACTTGGAAGTGTATGGACTGATTGAAGTGCTCCAATGAGGGCGTAAACTAAAGAGGAAAACATCCTTCTGCACTAATAATGCAAATTATACTGTGTGGAAGCTTTTTCGTATGATCCAGTCTGTTGTTAAAAACGCGGTCCATATGTCCAAAAGTTCATTGGACCAAAATATTAAAATATAATTTAGTCGAATGAACCTTTGGTTGATCTTTTGGTCATATGAGCTCTTCCCGTTTCGTCCTCAGGTTCTCAACATAAAACAAACTTAGCTGTCTGGGAGCGGGTTCAAATGCCAAACTAAAAACTAAGAATAAACAAGGCGGATATCCTGAACGGGCTGAATTAGAAACTAAGCAAACTTACATGTGACCAGGGGAAGAACAGAAAGAAAAAAAACTTTATTTCTGTTTTTCGCTAAGAAAACTAAAACGCTACAAGTTTCAAAGTAGGAATGTTCGATGGTCAGCAGTAGCGGATGGGGGCCGAACTGGAGTGAACCTTTCTCACAAATTCCCAACTTGAAATCCAGTAGTGATCATCCTTTTTTCAACAGTTCAGACCTTTTTCTCTGTTATACTAGTATCGAGGTCAATCTCTGCGACAAGTTTGATCCAAATCATTTGCAAACGGGTGCCAACAAACACAAACACAAATATGTGCATATATAATATTTTAACGACCCCTCAAAATGTAATCCAGAGGTTAAAATATGTGCTCTTTTTGTAGATCCACTCATGTATATTGCCGTACGAGAAGTACAGCCACCATTATAAAACGTGTGTTCCATAATAGCGGTTAAAGTCCAAGTAATGTGTCTATCTACCGCTACGAGCGCTGCAATGAAAGGAGGTGAAAAAATAGTACTACTGTCTGTTAAACTGTAGATGAGCACTTTGCCGCAAGATGCCGCCAGCAGCGAACGCTCACAATTCTCTTATAAGGG
This sequence comes from Callitettix versicolor, assembly GCA_022606455.1. Lineage (NCBI taxonomy): Eukaryota > Metazoa > Arthropoda > Insecta > Hemiptera > Cercopidae > Callitettix > Callitettix versicolor. The sequence continues at coordinate 17,008,654 of CM040185.1, read as the reverse complement.
TTAACATTCCAATAAGTTTATATTCAATGCTGTTACTATGATGGCTGTTTCAGAAGCGTGTTTTCCAACAAAAAGAATTTCTCTCTCTCTCTCTCTCTCTCTCTCTCTCTCTCTCTCTCTCTCTCTCTCTCTCTCTCTCTCTCTTTTGTTTCCCAGAGAGTTTCGAGAATTGGAGCAACGGTACGAACCAGTTAGCCCCCGTCAGACCAGGCAGACGTTTCATGGTCGAGATCCTCGGGCATATTTAAAAAGCAATTAATAACAGATATGTTGACAAGGCAGAAGCTCGTTGCCCGCTGCGAAGGGCCTGCCTTCAGCCATGACCTCCCCAATACGCTGTTTGTTTTAAATATAATAACTATTGTGTTTTGTCCGTCTTGCTGGCAGTCATTTCCCAGTTAAGCCGATTATAATTACTGAAAATCCTTTAGACGTTAGTTACTTGTAACAGTGTTAATTGTAATACGTCTGGCAGTCGCCTTACAGTCTCTCTTTTTCATAATCTTTTAACCAAAGCATAATCTTGTCTGACGAAAGCAAAACCTCTGCATTCTGTAAAATTATAATAGATGGGTTATGTTTACATGCAGTGTTTCAAAACAAAAAGATATTTGATTTAATGAAGGCATCGGAATACCCTGAATACCTTCATTCCATTATCGCCTCTGTTCTGCCAGGTGGTTTACAACAAAACTGTTTTTCGCTTATTTAAAACTTACATTTTAAGGCTTCGAAAGATTAAAAACTGTATAAATCTTTGTACTGTTTGTTTTCTAAAATTTGCGTTGTAAACGGTAGATGTGATACCAAGGTCACAGTTCAGGTAGGGAAAGTTTTGCCTGTTAATTGTTGCGTCATTCCTTTATCATATCAGAACTGTACCGAAAGCTTTACTGAACTGATTGGCATACCTTCTTTTTATTCGTAACAATCCGTGGTCAGTTCTTTCACTTACCGCCAATGGTCAGTTGATTGTTCTTCCAGTACAGTAAGTATCGCTTCTTCAAATTTGGATCTGTTGGATTTCACTATCTTCTGCAGAAGAGATATCTTCTTCTCCAGATAGAGGTCTGCTTGTTTGACCCGATATTCCGTTAACGTATTTTCTTCACATGTGGATCTGTTGAATTTCACCGTCTTCTGCGGAAAATATATCTTCTTTCCAGATTGGGGACTGCTTGTTGATAGGGAGGCGATAATAGCTTCAATGTGCTTTTCGCCTTAAAATAACAAAAAAACCTATAGCATATTTAAATATGCGTTTTTGTTATTTTACAACAACGCATTTTGTGGAAGCTGTAAAAGTGAAAGCGGCAAGAGTTCTGAAGGAGTTGACAGAAGATGACTTCCAGCTCTGTTTCCAACAATGGAAAATTCATGGCGTTGTAGGGATAGAGAAGGGATGTACATTGAAGGTGATAATAATGACCTTAAGCGTCACAACCTTAAGGTTGAAATTTTTTTTTGGATTTCACTGTCTTCTACAGAAAATATATCTTCTTCATTCCAGATTGGGAACTGCTTGTTGGCACTATAGTGTATTTAAGGTATTCTCTTGAAATTTGGATCTGTTGAATTTCACTGTCTTTTACAAAAGAGACATCTTTTCTCTCATTGGAGACTGCTTTTTGTTGACCTCTAAACACATTTAACATTTTCTCTTGAAATTTGGATCTGTTGAATTTCACTACCTTCTACAGAAAATATATCTTTTTCAGATTTGGGACTGCTTGTTGGTACTATAGCGTATTTAAGGTATTCTCTTGAAATTTGGATCTGTTGTATTTCACTTTCTTCTACAGAAAATATATCTTCTTCAGTCCAGATTGGGGACTGCTTGTTGGTACTATAGCATATTTAAGGTATTCTCTTGAAATTTGGATCTGTTGTATTTCACTATCTTCTACAGAAAATATATCTTTTTCAGATTTGGGACTGCTTGTTGGTACTATAGCGTATTTAAGGTATTCTCTTGAAATTTGGATCTGTTGTATTTCACTATCTTCTACAGAAAATATATCTTTTTCAGATTTGGGACTGCTTGTTGGTACTATAGCGTGTTTAAGGTATTCTCTTGAAATTTGGATCTGTTGAATTTCACTATCTTCTACAGAAAATATATCTTTTTCAGATTTGGGACTGCTTGTTGGTACTATAGCGTATTTAAGGTCCCTTGAAATTTGGATCTGTTGTATTTCACTATCTTCTACAGAAAATATATCTTTTTCAGATTGGGGGACTGCTTGTTGGCACTATAGCGTATTTAAGGTCCCTTGAAATTTGGATCTGTGGTATTTCACTATCTTCTACAGAAAATATATCTTTTTCAGATTGGGGGACTGCTTGTTGGTACTATAGCGTATTTAAGGTATTCTCTTGAAATTTGGATCTGTTGAATTTCACTATCTTCTACAAAAGTGACATCTTCACTCCACATTGGGGACTGTTTTTTTGACCCCTAAGCACATTTAACGTATTCTCTTGAAATTTGGATCTCTTGGATTTCACTATCTTCTACAGAAAATATATCTTCTTCAGTCCAGATTGGGGGCTGCTTGTTGGCACTATAGCATATTTAAAGTATTCTCTTGAAATTTGGATCTGTTGAATCTTCTTCAAAAGTGACATCTTTTCTTTACATTGGGGACTGCTTTTTGACCCCTAAACACATTTAACGTATTCTCTTGAAATTTGGATCTGTGGATTTCATTATCTTCTACAGAAACGATATCATCTTCATATTTGGGACTGTTTGTTGACTTTACAGCATATTTAAGGTTTTATCTTAAAATTAGGATCTGTTGGATTTCACTGTTAAGACATATAACGTATTCTCTTGAAACTTGGATCTGTTGGTTTTCACTATTTTTACATAACAGACAGATATCTTTTTCATTTTAGATTTGAGCTCTACGTTGGTTTTCATTATCTTTCACATAAGAGATATGTATCTTTTCCCCAAGTTGGGGACTGTTATCCTTCAAGTACAATTATATACCTAACTGTGATAGGTAATTCAAGTCACCTTTCCTCCAGTTTATGTTGATGTTCCTTTATGTTTAGCATGTAATTGTAATTGTTTATAACCCGTAGTATTTTCATTGTCATCACTTGGAAATTGTCGTTATTGTAAAGTACCTTCTGCCTGTTAAGAGACAACAAATAACCTAGGCCAGAATTGTCAAGGCCTAAATCACAAATAGGGTATTCAAAGTTTTAAAAACACGTTAGGATTGTTTTTGTATGCTAAACCTTACTTCCTAAACTTAATGCCTGATAATTTCAACTCTAGCCAGTGCTTTTAAATACAGTGTTTGTTTTTCGACGCACTGCCTTCTAGATCGCTGCAGGAAACTCCGTCAGTAAACCACCCGGTCACGACACGGCCAGCTGATTACAGTAGACACTGCCTGGGAGAGGGGAACGGACAAATGAGTCTGGGCATGGTTTAAAACGTGCTCAACAGCGATAAAGCATCTGCGAGATAAATGCAGCGGTTCCGAAGTGTCTAATAGATTTCCAGGGCCGTCATTACCGTTTGACTGATACTCGACAATTATGCAAATCATAGCTTATAAAGAACAGTGATTACGGTGCGCAGAGAAATATAACCCTAGACAAACAGTCCGGAGGTACGGGGCCGCGCATGCGCATCACTCATTTAATTCAATTTCACATTGTCATCGCCCGGGCATGCGCTCCGCCCCTGCCTTGTAATTTATCGCGATACCAGCGCAATCTTGCGTAAACGTTTCAGACGTGATTCAGAACTGGATGCTGGGTGGAGATGTGTTGAGTCGAACAAATTTGAAGCGATCCGCTGACCATTCATAGACCGGATTTACGGATAATAATTTTGGATCATGGGCTAAGTGAATGTATGTCCGAAAAATTTGGAATTAAAGCGGAGGTCGCCAAGAACGTCGCGTTCGTAGTCATCATTTTACTAGAACCAAAAGACTGCGAAACACGTATAGGTGAAGGATTCGCTAAATCTAGCCCATACTTTTTTTCCCGCACTTACCCGTTCCAATAAGTCCATTTTGTAACTGTCTTCCTCACTACACCTGCATCAAAGATGGATTAAAGGGAGCTAAGGGGCGACCGCCCCTCCTGAGACAAAATAAATAAAATAAAAAATGTAAAAGATCCAGTTTGAGTTCCTTGAAAATATCGCAGCTTCGAGGAAAAGTCACAGATATCTGAGGCCTCTGAAGGTTCCGAAATCCCGATCTCAACTTTGTATGTACATGTGTACGTCTGTGTACTTTGAAATGCTTGCACTGAGGGTGAGAACGGGGGATGTTGGTTCTCTCTTCTTCTTCCTGCGTTAACTGCAACAACAGAACGATCTTTCACGACTCTAAAATTAATCCAAACTTGGTTGAGAAACTTTTGTGACACTTAACTGGAATTGCTTAGTACAATAAAATTATAGATATGTATATTCAGAAGAGGGGTAGTTATATAAATGGAGCCAGTTTTGCAAAAGTTTTAAAAATTATAAATCTTAGAATATTAATGATTTTTTTTGTCTTAAATGGAGTAAATTTAAACGCTTATAAGTATTTTAAGTCTCAAAACAACTTAATAGTGCTAGTTTTTGAAGCTGTTATTTCAAAAATTGTCATCGCCTTGGCGGCCCTCTTTTAAATTGAATTGGCCAACCAACCGCCCCCCCCACAAAATTGCATTACTCCGTCAGTGATCTGTGTATTATTAAGAGGATCACTCATTGCTAATACGAGGTGTGGCTATTAAATAACGAGACACGCTGCAGTGAAACAAGTACGCATGCGCCAACCGCCATTGACCGACAGCTGTTTAGTGTGAAGCTTTCTCTTCAGAATGCATTTAGTCTCGTTTGTGTTACCAACACCGTTTAGTCATAACCTTCATTTCCGTTAGTGATAGTAACGAATTGTTGTTAAATTTCACTTTTGTTTTGCCGAATTTACTGAAAAAATGGTTAGTGATAGTAACGAATTGTTGTTAAATTTCACTTCAAATATGGAAACTTCAAAAAAGTTGCTAATTTTATTCGGTCTGAAATTCGTGCAATTGGTGAAACTTTAGGCTGAAACTCATAATTTAGTGCGTGCCAAAATGGTGCCAAAAATTCTCACGTTTGAATAACAAGCAGCTTGCAAAAATGTTTGTACTGACACTTTGGATGCCATTGAAAATGACCCAACTTTATTGGGTAGGATAATAACACGTGATGAATTGTGGTTTTTTACGTATGATCCGGAAACAAAGCGCCAATCCATACATTAGAAGACCCCAACTTCACCGAGAACCAAAAAAGCAAGAATCAGCAAGTCAAAATTTAAAGCAATGATGATTGTTTTTTTCGATATTCATGGGATTGTGTACCTTCACTGTGTTCCTGAAGGTCAAACAGTTAATCAATATTACTACCTTGAGGTACTTGGTAAACTACGTGAAAGAGTAAGTAAAAAAACGACCCGAAATGTGGAAGGACAAATCATGGGTTTTCCACCAAGACAATGCGCCAGCTCATTCCGCGTTATCTGTCAAGAGGTTCCTGGCCAAGTACAACATCCCAGTGTTAGAACATCCACCTTACTCACCAGACCTTGCACCATGTGACTTCTATCTGTTCCCTAAGGTGAAATCTGCATTAAAAGGGACGAGATTTTAGTCCGTGGAAGCTGTAAATGGGAAAGCGGTAAGAGTCCTGAAGGAGTTGACAGAAGATGACTTCCAGCTCTGTTTCCAACAATGGAAAATTCGCATGGAGCGTTGTAGGGATAGAGAAGGGGTGTATATTGAAGGTGATAATAAGTAATTATGTATAAAATGAAAATAAAATTGTTTACAACGTCAGTCTCGTTATTTAATAGCCACACCTTGTATTTATTGATCTCGGTTGTTTTTTGTTACTTCAGAGTGCATTCGTTAGTTACTACACGCTGATTTCGATCAAAAAACCTGTGTCATTGGATTGATAAGACATGTTTTGTCGTGGATTTGTGATCATCTCATTTTAAAGCGATAACTAATATTTCCGAATTGAACTCCGACATATTTCCGCTTGTCCATTCTACGCAAATATATCTGCGTACATTCAAATACGAATAGCGATTTTATTTTAAAAAGTACAAGGTGTCCTTATCTCTTTTCCTTTTCCTTCGTAATAATTACTGATCGAACCCGTCTTGAAAGTGGAATCGGTAAGACAGTCTAGGCCGGTTCTAATATGTAAATGGTATTTAATGGATCATTCTGCTTGTAGTAAATACTGTAGTATTTAGGCCTAATGTGAAGTCCGGTTATAGTACATTTCATTTATGTTCAGAATAATAATCTGCCTTCCCTAGCTTCGTCAACTCTACTTTCTTTGACGCGTTTCGGAGAACCTCCATCTTCAAAAACTATCTATACTGGTCACCAATATTATGGCCAGTCCTATTTATAACTTTCTAGCTCCATCTCATACCCCTTCCTCTATTCAACACGTGTACATTAAACCTAACGTGTTCGCTTCTGATAAGCTCTTCCAACATTGCTGTGAGTGAAGAGCTAATGAAAAGCGAACACGTTAGGTTTAATGTACACGTGTTGAATAGAGGAAGTGGTATGAGGTGGAGCTAGAAAATTATAAATAGGACGAGCCATAATATTGGTGACTAGTATAGGTATAGTTTTTGAAGATGGAGGTTCTCCGAAACGCGTCAACGAAAGTAGAATTGACGAAGCTAGGGAAGACAGATTATTATACTGAACATAATGAAAATAATCCTAGCAGAAAAGAAGAAGAATATAAAAAGAATTACATTTCATTTGTAAATATTTCAGTAAGGTACAGATACTGTAAATAAGATATTGTAAAGATCTCATAGTAAGGTGTAGGTGGAGTTGTGTTTATTGAACAGTTTGATTCAACTTTGTGCAAAATTTGTTGGGGACAAGATCGTTTACCCAGCGAAATCCTTTCAATAGTTTCGAAATTTCGGTCATTTGAAATATTTTTTAAAAAATTAAATGTGTTTTTTTTAGAATCTGATTTAATCATCTGCGTTAAATTATACGTAGTTTTAATATTTTTAAAATCGATTGATTTTTCTAAAAAAATGTTAATTCACTGCAGTCATGGTTCGTTTTTGTGTTTCCAGTGTAATTGTATCGTGTGAAATGCCGATTATGGTTGTGAAATCGGGCATGTAAAAAGGATATCCGATTTTTAATAAGGACAAGTAAAAATTATTTCGGGAAATTTGCTTCTGTCATTTCAGCAAGACAGAATTATTTTACATTTACTACAGCGATCTCCAATAAATGAAAGTCGATCTTTAAACAAATATAAAAATCGATTATAAACTAATGTGAAAACCACTCTTAAACAAATATGAAAATCGATCGTACATAAATATAAAAGTCTGTTGTAAAGAATTATAAAAACCACTCTTAAACAAATATGAAAATCGATCGTACATAAATATAAAAGTCTGTTGTAAAGAATTATAAAACCACTCTTAAACAAATATGAAAATCGATCGTACATAAATATAAAAGTCTGTTGTAAAGAATTATAAAACCACTCTTAAACAAATATGAAAATCGATCGTACATAAATATAAAAGTCTGTTGTAAAGAATTATAAAAACCACTCTTAAACAAATATGAAAATCGATCGTACATAAATATAAAAGTCTGTTGTAAAGAATTATAAAAACCACTCTTAAACAAATATGAAAATCGATCGTACATAAATATAAAAGTCTGTTGTAAAGAATTATAAAAACCACTCTTAAACAAATATGAAAATCGATCGTACATAAATATAAAAGTCTGTTGTAAAGAAATATAAAAATCGGTCGTAAAGAAATATAAAAATCGATCGTAAATAAATATAAAAGTCTGTCGTAAAGAAATATAAAAATCGATTGTAAAGAAATATAAAAATCGATCGTAAATAAATATAAAAGTCTGTCGTAAAGAAATATAAAAATCGATTGTAAAGAAATATAAAAATCGATCGTAAATAAATATAAAAGTCTGTCGTAAAGAAATATAAAAATCTGTCGTAAAGAAATATAAAAATCGATCGTAAAGAAATATAAAAATTTCTCGTAAACAAATACGAAAATCGATCATAATGATTTTTTTTTCTAACGTCCGACTATTGTGCACACTTAGGCTAATGCAGACGATGGGATGATTTATAGCGTATGAAAATGCCAAGCCCTGGCCGGGAATCGAACCCGGTCCTCGGGGTGAAAGCCTAGTAAGCAATCAACTAGGCCACTTAGGCGGCTCGATCGTAAAGAAATATGAAAAGCGATCGTAAGCAAATATAAAAATCTATCTAAAGAAATGTAAAAATCGATCGTAAACAAGTATGGAAATCGATCTAAAGAAATATAAAAGTTGATCGTAAAGAAATATAAAAATCGATCGTAAGCAAATATAAAAATATATTTTAAAGATATATAAAAGTCGATCGTAAACAAGTATGGAAATCGATCAAAGAAATATAAAAGTCTATGGTAAAGAAATATAAAAATCGATCTTAAAAAAATGAAAATCGATCGTAAGGAAACATAAAATTGATCGTAAGCAAATATAAAAATCGATCGTAAACAGATATAAAAATGAATCGTAAACAAATATGAAAATATATTATAAATAAGTAGGTTATAAAAATCGGTCTTAAACAAATATAAAAATCATTTTAAACAAATATGAAAATCGATCGTAAAGAAATATAAAAATCGATCGCGAACAACCAGACTTGTAAACTATTCTGCATAATCTATCCTACCAAACTAAAATCTATTTTGCATTTATATTGAAACAGGACGGGACAAACTGTCAACATAATTACATTACCTGACCCTGTCATTAAATTCAAAATCAATTTCGATTTCCAAATTATCGATAACCGTGTTCGATTTTATGTAAATGTTTACCGGTAATTGAATCCAACTTAACATATCATTTGAATATCAAACCGTTTTTGTTTTGTTTTTTATTGTTAAAAAAAGGCATTGGACAGTGGAGCCATCTGTTGCACGTGGTGGGTGGCGCTGAACAAACACGGCCCAACATGCCGGATACCAGTAATTAGGCGTTATTTGACGCTGAGTTATGTGCCGTCTTCACCTCCTATCTAATTATATACGCGTATGTAAATACTCACTATTTACACCTAGCAATTTGCTATTTTGTCTACCACACACGTATAGCGGATTAATTGTAACTCTCGATCCCATTACTTTTTATAATCGACCATGTGGGGCTCCGGAGGCCATCGGGGCGGATGAGTTATGGCGGAATTCTGACGTTGATTACCAGGTTGTACGAATGGATCATGTGGATTTTGGCTCACGCGTCGTTCTGTTTTTGTTTTTATCGAATTTCCATTGGAAAATCAGCTGTCGAAGCGGCCGTCACGGTAAGACCGAGAACGTGCTGACCTCTAGACCATTATTTGAGAGGTCGTTGAAATTAAAACGTTTGCGCTTGTATGTATATCGATTTCGGTAATTACAGCTTTTCATGAGGTCTCAAAAAAACGTAACTATTCTGTCTTAAAAATTTTCAAAATAAATTTTACCATCGTAATCAGCGTTAAAAGCTGTATACATTAGCTTTTTGAATTTTCAAAATACGTTGAAATTGAGAATTTAATGTGGATGCAGCCTAGGTTCATTTCATATTTTCGATGCAGTTTAGAATGTTTTTGTGATTGATTATGATGGTGGAATTATAATCGCAAAAACAGCTAAGATAAAGAGAAATACTTCCAGGAATTCGCTGCATCATGTCAGCTGAGGGAGAAATACTTCCAGGAATTCGCTGCATCATTTTAGCTGAGGGAGAAATACTTCCGGGAATTCGTTTTATTATGTCAGCTGAGGGGAAAATAGTTTTGGGAATTCGCTCCATTATGTCAGCTGAGGGAGAAATACTTCCGAGAATTCGCTCCATCATGTCAGCTGAAGGAGAATTACTTCCGGGAATTCGTTCCATCATGTCAGCTGAGGGAGAAATAGTTTTGGGAATTCGCTCCATCATGTCAGCTGAGGGAGAAATACTTCCAGGAATTCGCTGCATCATGTTAGCTGAGGGAGAAATACTTCCGGGAATTCGTTTTATTATGTCAGCTGAGGGGAAAATAGTTTTGGGAATTTGCTCCATTATGTCAGCTGAAGGAGAATTACTTCCGGGAATTCGTTCCATCATGTCAGCTGAGGGAGAAATAGTTTTGGGAATTCGCTCCATCATGTCAGCTGAGGGAGAAATACTTCCGGGAATTCGCTCCATCATGTCAGCTGAGGGAGAAATACTTCCAGGAATTCGCTGCATCATGTTAGCTGAGGGAGAAGGACTTTCGGGAATTCGTTCCATTATGTCACCTGAGAGAGAAATACTTCCGGGAATTCGCTCCATCATGTCAGCTGAGGGAGAAGTACTTCCGGGAATTCGTTCCATCATGTCAGCTGAGGGAGAAGGACTTTCGGGAATTCGCTCCATCATGTCAGCTGAGGGAGAAATACTTCCGGGAATTCGCTGCATCATGTCAGCTGAGGGAGAAATACTTTTGGGAATTCGCTCCATCATGTCAGCTGAGGGAGAAATACTTCCAGGAATTCGCTGCATCATGTCAGCTGACGGAGAAATACTTCCGGGAATTCGTTTTATCATGTCAGCTGAGGAAGAAATACTTTTGGGAATTCGTTCCATCATGTCAGCTGAGGGAGAAATACTTCCAGGAATTCGCTGCATCATGTTAGCTGAGGGAGAAATACTTTCGGGAATTCGTTTTATCATGTCAGCTGAGGGAAAAATAGTTTTGGGAATTCGTTCCATCATGTCAGCTGAGGGAGAAATACTTTTGGGAATTCACTCCATCATGTCAGCTGAGGGAGAAATACTTCCGGGAATTCGCTCCATCATGTCAGCTGAGGGAGAAATACTTTTGGGAATTCACTCCATCATGTCAGCTGAGGGAGAAATACTTCCGGGAATTCGCTCCATCATGTCAGATGAGGGAGAAATACTTTTGGGAATTCACTCCATCATGTCAGCTGAGGGAGAAATACATCCGGTAATTCGCTCCATCTTGTCAGCTGAGTGCCGCGATTATAATATTCTGTTTCTACTTTCTCTGGAAAATTTGTTACGAATTATGGTTTACCTGATAGAACATCATGGTCCTTGCGATTTTCATGGATCTATAGCCTACGTTTTCGAACCCATAATGTCCAAAATAGTGTTTTTACTTGTTCGTGAGTTGCAAGTCACCGTTATATACTTATCTGTTCGTCGTCTAGGTTTTTTTAACTTTAAGAACATTTAAGCAACAGACATTAACAAAGAGATGATGAGTGATTCACAGAATTTATAGTTTTTCATAAATTATTACGCTAAACTTTCCGATCGGTTTTGTACTAAAATTAGGACCTGCGTTATTGAAACTACGTATATACAGGACCTTAACATTAGTCAAAACACCGGAGAACTCTGATGTCTTAATACTTTTCCATTTTATGGCTTTTCAATTAATGTCCCCGTTAGAGTGCAGCACAGTGCAGGCATGTAATTGTGTGTGTACCAAAACATCTGATTGCTAAAAAAAACATTGTTGAGTAATTTTTAAATTATTACTGTATGCAAGGCTTAAAATAATTATTGACCGAATCACTTTTGAAAATAAAACCGGTTTTATAAGACAATTCAGGCCAGCTCTAGGTTTCATTTGTAAATATTTCAATAAGGTACAATGTTAGAACTCAGTCTGTAATTTTGTAGGCTATAGTTTTAAATACGAAAGTAGAACACATTAAGGCCTATTGTATTAAATAACTTAAATACGAGGGCTATTCAGAAAGTAGATTACGTTTTTGGATAAAAAAAAAACTAAGTACAGGAAAAAAAATTTTATTATATACATTTGAAAGAGGAACTAAAATACTATTTTTCGACATAATCGCCAAACAAATTTAGACATTTGTCATATCGGTGAACTAGCTTTGAAATTCCCGTGTCGTAGAATTCCGCCGCATGTGACGCCAGCCAGTCAGTCACGCCCGCGCGGAGATCTTACGACAAAGATGGTGAATCATTTCTTGATCGCATCGTAACGGGAGATGAGACTTGGGTTAAGCACGTTACCTGTGAGACAAAACTACAGTCTATGGAGTGGGGGCACACAAATTCCCCCAAAAAACCGAGGAAATGTTTGCAAACCCTGTCAGCAAGGAAGATCATGGCGACCGTTTTTTGGGACAGGAAAGGTGTTCTTCTGGTTGACTTCCTAGAACGTGGAGCAACCATAAACTCAGAAAGGTATTGCCAAACATTACGAAACTTAAGACGAGCTATCCAGAACAAGCGGAGAGGAAAACTGAGTGCAAAAGTGTTGTTTTTGCACGACAATGCCCGCCCTCACACGGCAAATCGAACAAAGACGTCTTGACGGCCTTCAAGTGGGAGATTTTCCTCATCCACCCTACAGTCCGGACCTGGCACCTAGTGATTTCCACTTATTCCCGAAGATGAAGACTTGGCTTGCAACACAGCGCTTCGATGACGACGCAGATCTCCGCGCGGGCGTGACCGACTGGCTGGCGTCACAGGCGGCGGAATTCTACGACACGGGAATTTCAAAGCTAGTTCACCGATATGACAAATGTCTAAATTTGTTTGGCGATTATGTCGAAAAATAGTATTTTAGTTCCTCTTTCAAATGTATATAATAAAATTTTTTTCCTGTACTTAGTTTTTTTTTTATTTAAAAACGTAATCTACTTTCTGAATAGCCCTCGTATTTGAATAAGGTACAATGTTAGAACTCAGTCTGTAATTTTGTAGGTTATAGTTTTAAATACGAAAGTAGAACACATTAAGGCCTATTGTATTAAATAACTTAAATATAATGAATGATATTGCTTTATTAACAGGTCATAGAAGTATTAAATATAACTATAACGTCTATATTAATAGAAATAGTGACAAGAAACAGTAGGTCTACGTAGTTTTGTAACGATTTTACTTAGAGGACATGTACAGTAACATTAAAATAAAAGTACTGGATTAAAAGTTAGTAATTACGACCTATTTTTCCGTCTAGTGGTCTATTTACTCACCTCGTAAAGGCTACCGCAGTTTCGAAGCCGGTCGTTAACAGTCCGAAATGAAACGACACGTATCGTTTGGCCAAACCAAATTTTATCGTGTATTTTAATCGTGTAATTGTGTTTATTGTTTGTCACGTGTGTTTTCAATGTTTTGTTAAACTTTTGTGACGACTTCGACAGAGGGATTTGACGTTTAGTATTACGGCCTGAAGATGAAACTGTAAGATTTCGAAACCGCGGTTGGCTTTTCGAGGTTAGTAAATAGACCTTTACGGAAAAATAGGTCGTAATCCTAATTATTTAAATGTGTGGTTAATTTGAATTATTTTATTTACAGAATTCATGATTTTTTACGTTCAATTACGGATAGCGATTTCATAAAAAAAAATCCTAACCTTTTTCCTTTTCGTTCATGTATCAACAAGTACAGTTATGATCGCCACATATTTCCAAATGTCTTTAATTATAGTTTATAAGATGTGCTATAACACTGTTCAACTTATTGTTGTACATTGTTGTATGTTATTCGTTTCTTTTTTCCATTAGCTGCAAAAGTCGTACGGACTAAATTAAAGAAACAACCCTCCCACTGAAGAGTTACCACTTTGTCTGTTTGTTTTCTGAAACAATGTCCTACAGCTTTTTTTTTTTTTGCTTCATGGGACCACTTTAGTCTAAATTTCAGTTCTTCCCAACATTGGGCTGTAATTTTTTCCTCAACAATCCCTCATTCGATCAGATCCCTGCTTTCTGACGGCATCTGTGATCTCTACTTGTGTCTCTTCGGTTTATCCACTTTAAATTTATTAGTCTTAAGAATGCGTGTTATTTTACATTTGTCTGTTGCATCATCCATTTTCAGTCCTATTTCATTGAGGTCCCTGAGGACTTGTGTGATGTATATTCCCTGTGTTTTCCTGTTGATGCTTCTCATTACCAGTTGTCTCAAGATTCTGTCCTCCGGCATTCTTAATATGTGAAAGAAGTGGGAAATTCTTCGTTTTTTCATTACACTGAGAATTGGGTCGACATACTTGTATACTGTTTCATTGGTGGCTATTCTCCAGGTCCCGTCTTTCCGGTAGCTCTTGTTGAGACACGTTCTGATGATCCTTCTCTCTGTCTTGTTATTGTTTTTGATTTGGAAGAGAGTTTCACTGGCATATATTGTTTCTGGGAGTACCACTGATTTGTAGCGGCTTATTTTTGTTTTTATTGACAGGCATTTTTCTTGTATGTTGGCCAAGTTAGTAGCTGGGCTTTTTAAATGTACGTATGAGCTGCCTACATCTCATTTATTAGACAGAATAATTATAATTTTCTTTTCACCACTATTCAAGCGACATTTTCAGTCAAGTCTTTGTTCCAAAGTGGATGAAATTAATCGGTCGAAGATCAGGCTGCCCGCTTACTGTTATTAAAGTGGAATAGCATCGACTAGTCGAACACCATCTGGCCAATACAAACATATGGGTAGACGGAAATACCCGGTAGCAGGCAGTGGCTTAGTTCCGGTTATTTGCAAAACATCTAATACAGTTTAATGATTTTTGCAAACGCAGTACATAAATTTGTAGCTTGGATAAGCGTTTTGGTCGGTAAATTTTAATTTGGTCAGAGCTGTACATTTTTCAACTTTCGTCATTCTGGCAGCTAAATTTTGATGTTTGGTTAAAACTGTCTTCATTTTTCCTTTTTTTTCGTTTCACGTCTACTCCATCTTGTTGTTCGTGTCGGGTAAGAAAGAATATTTCTTAATCCTCCAATCGATATTTTACTATTTGGATATTATTTTGAAGCGCATAAGAGGAAACGTCAGAATGGAATAGAAGTAGGGTAGGTAAGGAAGATAAGAAAGTTACCGGCCGGCAGATAAGTGCGCCAGAATTACTACTGCTGATAAAGACAAGATTCAATTGTCAACATTTGCCAGTCTGCTGAAACGCATTGTTTTCAAGACAGCTGCATATTTATTCTATCCCACTTAGGCCCAGAGATGATTCATTTGTCAACATTTTCCATTCTGCTGAAACGTATTATTCTCAAGACTGAGCTGCATGTTTATTGTATTCCACTACACCTAGGTTCGGAAATGATTCAGTTGTCAACATTTGCCATTCTGCTGAAACGAATTGTTCTCAAGACTAAGCTGTATGTTTATTCTATCCCACTACACATATGAACGGAAATTATTCAGTTGTCAACATTTGCCATTCTGCTGAAACGCATTGTTTTCCAAGACAGCTGCATATTTATTCTATTCCACTACATTTAGGCCCAGAAATGATTCTGTTGTCAACATTTGCCATTCTGCTGAAACGTATTATTGTTAAAACTGAGCTGTGTGTTTATTCTATCCCACTACACCTAGGTCCAGAGATGATTGCGATTGCATATAATTGTTTTCTTTATTTATTTATTGTCCGCTAGAGAAGGTGACTGGATTGTTATCTCCTCTAATTTATGAAGTCTATAGTGAATACTGTATTCAACAATAAGAATAATGATGTAAAATTGTATAACTATTTTGGCCTATTTTAAAATACGTTCTTTATTCTCTTAATGTTTTTTTTTGTTCACGAAAAACTGTCGAACAAATAGTTCCGCGAAAACAACGTCCATTAAGTGCATTGATCGTAGCGGAAGGTTATATGACATGACTGTTTTACTGTAGGCCTTTTTTGATAAGCTATAATATCCGATAACAAAGTATTCGAACTTGAAAAATTTGCTTTGAACTTTATAAAAATTTACTGTTTCTGAGTTATTTTTATATGAAAAATTAAAAGCAGCCATTTTGAAACGTATTTATTAGAATTAGGTTAATTATTTTTTATTTCTTTACATTGATGAGTACGGTGCAAAATTGACCGACTGAAGAGAGGTCTCTGTTTGAACTCGACTGTTCGAAATTTGGTTTGTATGTTTGTTACGCAGTTTTGACCAAACGCATTGACCGATTGTTTTGAAATTTGATACAAAGATGCCATGTATAAAGCCCGAAACACGTAAGTGTAATAGTTCCTCTTACTTATTTCTGTTTTTTAAGATTTTAACGATGAGAGTTGCACATATTTTGCTCAAACGCATTCACCGATTGTTTTGAAATTTTGTACAAAGATACCTTGTATAAAACCCGAAAGACATATGTGTACGATTTTTCCCATTCACTTAGTGTTTCAAGATGGCGGGCTCTGATTAAAGTTGATAGTGTATTTGCTGGCAGTTTCTTGTAATAGGCTGAACTGCAAGACCTATCGTAATTTTGACTGCTTCAAGAGAAGGAGCCTAAAATTGGTCCAGTAACGTTTTTCGTAAATATTACGGTTGCCGGTTAAATTGGCAGAAAAGTTACGAGCTAAAACAAAATGGCGGATACATAGTAAAAGAAACTGTTTTTTCGGAATTTGTTTAGGTATTTTTTCTTTTGAACTGCCTGAATTATGTCAGCGCGTTACGTAACACCCTGTATAAATATTAATGTCAACAACTCAAACTAGGATGGGGAATTTAAGCAGTTTCACCGTCGTACACGTAACTGTGTCGGCAGTTAGTTAGGCCTACACATCGCGTGCAATCTGCAGTCAGCACCTCGCCGTCAACGCTCATAATTCCAGTCCTGCCTCTATCCGCACACCAACACAAAACTATTTCGCACGATCTCTTGACGGACTCGCTGCGTTCTCTATCGTGCAAAGTGTTTCCTGCAGTTCTCTTTCCCACGAGTTGGATGGTTGCCTGATCAATGACTGATAAAAAATTCAGTTTACGGTATTGAATAATGTTTCAAATAAAAATAATCGCGACACGCAGCTGTCTCGCTGACGTGGTAGATTCGAATTTCTAAGAGTATTTTTCCTTATCTTACCCAGCCATTGATGGGAATTTTGGATCTCTCAGGACCGAGGTCCTTTGAAGAATCAACCGTCAGTGGTTCAAAAATGACCTTTAATACTTACATGACAATCGTCTTATATCTTTTTTTCAGTATTGCGTCTCGGCAATGATAACCTGAATGGTTTTTCGCCGAAAAAAAAAAACTATTACACTTGATAACAACACAAAAATTGTATTACCCGATCAAAATGTTCTCCCAAAATATGTTCCAAGATCCTCTCCGCAAACTCGTGCCCGAATTTGTTTAATCCAGAAAGAGAAGGAGCTCCCGAGCACCGTCTGGCTGGAATGTACTCTTGGAGCACTTCCCGACTAGTCGATTCTGGGGAGACCCAAGGCTAGTTGTTAGGCCAAATGTACGTCGGGAAGTGACTGGTGCTGGGGAGCAACGGTTTGGCAGCACTTCACAGCGAGTCGATTCTGGGGAGACCCAAGGCTGTTGTTAGGCCAAATGTACGTCGGGAAGTGACTGGTGCTGGGGAGCAACGGTTTGGCAGCACTTCCCAGCGAGTCGATTCTGGGGAGACCCAAGGCTGTTGTTAGGCCAAATGTACGTCGGGAAATGACTGGTGCTGGGGAGCAACGGTTTGGCAGCACTTCCCAGCGAGTCGATTCTGGGGAGACCCAAGGCTGTTGTTAGGCCAAATGTACGTCGGGAAATGACTGGTGCTGGGGAGCAACGGTTTGGCAGCACTTCCCAACGAGTCGATTCTGGGGAGACCCAAGGCTGTTGTTAGGCCGAATGTACGTCGGGAAGTGACTGGTGCTGGGGAGCAACGGTTTGGCAGCACTTCCCAGCGAGTCGATTCTGGGGAGACCCAAGGCTGTTGGTAGGCCAAATGTACGTCGGGAAGTGACTGGTGCTGGGGAGCAACGGTTTGACAGCACTTCCCAGCGAGTCGATTCTGGGGAGACCCAAGGCTGTTGTTAGGCCAAATGTACGTCGGTAAGTGACTGATGCTGGGGAGCAACGGTTTGGCAGCACTTCCCAACAAGTCGATTCTGGGGAGACCCAAGGCTGTTGTTAGGCCAAATGTACGTCGGGAAGTGACTGGTGCTGGGGAGCAACGGTTTGGCAGCACTTCCCAACGAGTCGATTCTGGGGAGACCCAAGGCTGTTGGTAGGCCAAATGTACGTCGGGAAGTGACTGGTGCTGGGGAGCAACGGTTTGGCAGCACTTCCCAACGAGTCGATTCTGGGGAGACCCAAGGCTGTTGTTAGGCCAAATGTACGTCGGGAAGTGACTGGTGCTGGGGAGCAACGGTTTGGCAGCACTTCCCAACGAGTCGATTCTGGGGAGACCCAAGGCTGTTGTTAGGCCAAATGTACGTCGGGAAGTAACTGGTGCTGGGGAGCAACGGTTTGGCAGCACTTCCCAACGAGTCGATTCTGGGAAGACCCAAGGCTGTTGTTAGGCCAAATGTACGTCGGGAAGTGACTGGTGCTGGGGAGCAACGGTTTGGCAGCACTTCCCAGCGAGTCGATTCTGGGGAGACCCAAGGCTGTTGGTAGGCCAAATGTACGTCGGGAAGTGACTGGTGCTGGGGAGCAACGGTTTGGCAGCACTTCCCAACGAGTCGATTCTGTGGAGACCTAAGGCTGTTGTTAGGCCAAATGTACGTCGGGAAGTGACTGGTCCTGGGGAGCAACGGTTTGGCAGTGCACTGGGTAAGTACTGTTTTTGGGTTAAACAAATTGGGAGGATATTGGAACATATTTTGGATCGGGTAATACAATATTATTCATTCTTGGGTTGTTAAGTATAGGCCTACTTTTAGCCGAAACGATATAGGAAGATTGTAATGTAGTTTATGTATTAAAGGAATTTGTTAAACCATCGGTAGTTGAATCTTTCAAGGACCCCTTTCAAGAGAATGCCAAATTCCTAACACCATCATAATCAGCGATAAAATCTGCATACACTAGCAGTTTAAACTTTTAAATTACATTGAATACAAAAACTAACCCTGACCGCCGTCAAAATTTTCTCAATTTCGACAGATTTTGGAAAGTCAAAATGCTAATTTACGCTGATTACGGTGGTGAAATCGGATTTTCAAAGGGAAAAAATTAGGAATTTTAACGCGATTTTGAAGTTTTGAAATGTTCGCCATTTTGAAACTGGTAAACGAATTTTACTGGTCAACGACGTTATCGAAGCAATTGTAATCGATGTTTGTGTCAAGTTTGAATAAATCGGACCGAAATTATAAACATGAGTGTGCTATATTAGATTAGATTCAAACTAGAGGAAGGGATAACACAACCCCAAGCACTGCGGTCAGCGGACCTATTGTGCAACTAAACCTCTTGAGTACTACTTTAGCAGAGTTCCGACTCCACTGACTAGCTCGTTCTGCTGAAGATCTCTAGGGTCCTGGAAACCCAAAACCCTTAGCCTCTTACTAGCAAGAGCCTCAGGATCATAGATTGTGTCCTGCACTTTCCTCCTAGTGCCTGCACAACCTACACACGGTTTGTCCGTAGTACACACCTATCCTGTTCATTTGCAGGCTAAGACTACAGGGCCCAGTAATGAGCCCCGTGACTTTCCTGAATTCTGCTCTGCCTCAAGACGTCTGCAGCCCTTTTAAGCCCTTCTTAAGAGGTGCTTACTATGGGCACCCATAATGGTTATCTCATTGGAGTGTGCTAACACTCAGATATAGTGTTTATATAAATTTTAATAACCCCTCAAAAAGGGATCTAGAGCAGGGGTCTCCAAACTTTCCAGCCTTAGGGCCATACTGATTACTCCAGTAAGTTCCGAGGGCCAAAACCATATTATCAATAAAACAATAACAATAAGCCTACAACAACGTTATGAGTAGTTAGCCCATGACCATATCAATGTAGATGTCATATTAATAATTATTCAACATAAAATTAGAATACTTCAGTAAACTAAATTTAATTTGCTATAAAAAATATGTTCTCTAAAAGGAGTTTTCAAGTATGCTAGCTCTCCGCGGGCCGGACAAAATCTGTCCGCGGGCCGGATGTGGCCCTCGGGCCGTAGTTTGGAGACCCCTGATCTAGAGGATAGTATCGGTGATCATTTCATTGTCCCGGGTTTGGATATTTTTTTTTTTTTAACGTACGACTATTGTGCACACTTGGGCTAATGCAGACGATGGGATGATTTATAGCGTATTAAAATGCCAAGCCCTCGTCGGGAATCGAACCCGGGTCCTCGGGGTGAAAGCCTAGTACGCTATCCACTAGGACACCGAGGCGCTAAATTTTGTGTTAAGCGTTGCATTAATTAATGCGAGTCCTTCAGTTATTCAATAGCTGAGCAACCAACAACCAGTGTCGTCGCAGTTGATAAAGTACTGATAAAGGTAAAGTTTAGGTTTACTAGGTTGGTATTGAACTATCGGAAGTAAGTATACCTTTTAAGGATGCTTATCTAAAATTCTGTATTGCACCATCATTAAAATTTAGAAAACTGTTAATTCCCTTCCCTCCCAAATTGAACTGAAAACTTAACTGATATTTTATTCCAAAGAGAACATCGACTAAAAACAGCTGTGAGAAAGAAATGATGGATTTATTTCCGACTTACCGAAGATCCAAGCGTATGTTCTAAAGACAGACTGACAGACACAAGATCGTCTGTACTGTCGGCAATAAAATTTGTAGAAATATCGAAATTTTATTAAATTACAATCAATTTTCCAAGTGACGTTAGATAATACGAAAGCTAACATCGAAACTGATAGAAGTAATTCGATGCAAATCACCGATACTGCCGGTAAGTATAGGCTTGAGGCTAGCGATCGTAAATCACCTCGTGCGAGGCTAAGTATAAGCTCCGCCCATTATTTGCACAGTACTGCAACCTGTAAGTTAAGCACAGCAATTAAGCCGTATATTCAGTGCTTGATGATACGGTGTTGCGCATTACTGGAACGGTCTTGTGTGGTCTGCTGCTCGAAGGACAAAGCTTACTTCTGTGCATACGGCGAGGCTGTGTTACAGAAAATTATTGTCCCTGTTGACGTTTTTTTTATCGGTCTACAGTGGTATCCACGACATTTTCCAGTGTATGTGTCAGCTGACCTTTTATGTAAAAGTTGGAGACGATCATAAAGGGACGTTGACACGATGCGAGACGATTGGAACTGCAGTAGGCATACGAATCGCTCATTTTGTAAAGTTAATTTTTTTGTTACATTTAAAGAAAACTGTGTCCAGTTACATTTAAAATGTCCAGTTTAAAAAGATTTAATGGTGTAGCTGATATGTTGATTTCGATGTTAATGTTGTAATTGATACATTGATTATAACCATTTGAAGGATGTTAATATTTTAGCTGATATGTTGATTAAACTTTTGAAGGATGATCATATTGTGGCTGATATGTTGATTAAACTTTTGAAGGATGATAATATTGTAGCTGATATTCTGATTAAATATTTGAAGTATATTAATATTGTAGCTGATACGTTGATTAAACGTTGGAAGGATATTAATAGTGTATCTGATATGATGATTTAACAAGAATGTTAATATTTTAGCTGGTATGTTGATTAAACGTTTGAAGTATGTTAATATTGTAGCTGATATGTTGATTAAATATTTGAAGGATATTAATATTGTAGCTGATACGTTGATTAAACGTTTGAAGGCTATTAATAGTGTATCTGATATGATGATTAAACAAGAATGTTAATATTGTAACTGGTATGTTGATTAAACTTTTGAAGGATGTTAATATTGTAGCTGATATTCTGATTAAACATCTGAAGGATGTTAATATTATAGCTGATATGTTGATTAAACGTTTGAAGGATGTTAATATTGTAGCTGATATGTTGATTAAACATTCGAAGGATGTTAATGTTGTAGCTGATATGTTGATTAAACATTCGAAGGATGTTAATGTTGTAGCTGATATTTTATTAAACATTTGAAGGATGTTAATATTGTAGCTGATATGTTGATTAAACATTCGAAGGATGTTAATGTTGTAGCTGATATTTTATTAAACTTTTGAAGGATGTTAATATTGTAGCTGATATGTTGATTAAACATTCGAAGGATGTTAATGTTGTAGCTGATATTTTATTAAACTTTTGAAAGATGTTAATGTTGTAGCTGATATGTTGACGAAATGTTTGAATGATGTTAATAATGTAGTTGATATGATGATTAAACAAGGATATTAATATTGTAGCTGTTATGTTGTTTAAACATTCGAAGGATATTAATATTGTAGCTCATATTCTGATGAAACATTTGAAGGATGTTAATATTGTAGCTGATATGTTGGTTAAACATTTGAAGGATGTTAATAATGTAGCTGATACGTTCGTTAGGCCTAAACATTCGAATGATTTTAATATTGTATCTGATGCGTTTGTAAATATTTGAATGATGTTAATATTGTAGCTGATACGTTGGTTAAATATTTGAAGGATGAAAAAAAAATTATTTGTTATGTTTGCCTCATCCGCTTAAGGTTTATCTGGTAATATAATCCGTTTTAAGGTATCGTCACGGAAGTCCTTGTTTTTATAATATACATGTTTTTAATTCCAAATACTTTTCTTGTTTCATACAGTTTTGTAAACTTTAAAGTTTCTGAGTCACTCCATTTAGTTTTCGATGTGGTGAAAGCACCGATCAGTCTGTTGCGTCCCTGAACTGCGCATCTCAAGTTTTTTACTTCCAGCCGCAGTTACTCCTCATTAGTCTAACTGGCATAAAATGCGGAAGTAGGAAAAAAATTAATTTTCTCCCTAGCACAGTTTTTAGTGCCGCCATCTTGGTTTACTAGTTGCACGGTTGAAAGTAGAAAGTCATCCGAGTTCATTCGCTCTTCATGTGTTGACATGGTGCAGGAGACGTACTGCGCGCGCACACAAGTTAGTCAGCTCACATCGTGTCGACCTAACTTAAATTTGAGGTGTCCAGATAGATAGATATTTAGAGGTTACTATGTATAGCGGCAAAAAGGTCATTTAAGCTTCTAAATGTCATAAAACTTGTTCCCTGAATGTGTTTAAGCAGTCCACTGATTAGATCATTCAGATGGAAGTCCTCAGGATCTTGCAACACAAACACTTCGCTTATGGCAAGATCATCACAATTATAAATCATGTGACATGTCGTTCCCTTATCTGTCCTACTATGCACGGTTTCTCGTACCCTGTTCAAATGCACCCCCAAACCTGAGTACCCCGTAATAAGTTCCATAGTTCTTCTGAGTTCCTCTACAACGTGATCCGTACTGTCTCTCAAACAGTCCATCTAGAAAAAACACTTTCAATAGATATTTCTAACTAGCCTTGAATTAAGAATTCCCTCAGCCCAATAAGGGTTGTTATTCACACCCAATTTTGGTGTGAGAAATTGGTCCTTGAAAGGTATTCTGCTTTCAGCCCCTTTACTACCGCCTTCTGTATTCTTAGTTTACGCTTTTGCACTCCTGATTGTGTTTCTCTACAAGGGTTCTTTTAGGTTTTGAAGGTTTATTTCCAGGAATTAAAATTTCACAAGTAGTTAAAGAAATAAAGATACACGCCTAGCATAGATAACGCTTGATTGAAACTGAATATCGCCTGGTATCCAGCATCCATGTGCTCGTATACCTCCTTCTTGACGCTGTTCCACCTTGGCTTGGGATTTGAGGTGCCTACGTATAGTTTAAATGGATACGAAGATATCTTGTATAAAACCTGAACAACTTGTTTGTGTTATTTTTTACCATTCACTTCCGTTTCAAGATGGCGGCTTCTGGTTTAACGATGACGTGTGTAGTTGCGGTCTGTTTCCTATAATATTGGCTGAACGGCAAGACGTATAATAATTTAAACCGCTTCTGAAGAAAGAAAATTTCCAAATAAAAGTGGTAACAGTAACATTTCCCCTTAAATATTACGGTTACCCATTAAATTTCTGAAGAGCGCATTAGAACAATGGTAATGCAATTAACACTTTCAGCCCTGAACAGAAAATACGCGTGTTTATTCCCAAGGTGTAATCACTGCCACATTTGCAGATGACACTGCTCTAATGGCCTCCAGTAATGATCCTCAGACAGCTTCTCAAACATTGCAGCATAGTTTGAAACTAGTTCAACTTTGGATGGAAAAATGGCGTATAAAAGTTAATGAAGCTAAATGTCAACATTACCTTCACATTAAGGAGGCATACATGTCCAGCAGTATCCCTAAATAAACTGATACCGCAGACCTCAGAAGTGAAGTACCTGGGAATTCATTTGGACAGACGTCTGAATTGGCAGAAACATATTTTTACTAAGCGTAAACAACTTGGTATTAAACTCACAAATATGTACTGGCTGATTGGGCACAAATCCAGACTTTCAACCAATAACAAAATATTACTATATAAGACAATACTGAAACCAATACGGACGTATGGGATACAACTATGGTGTTCTGCTTGAAAATCAAATATTGCAATTTTACAACGCTTCCAATCTAAGATACTACGTTTAATCTTAACAGCTCCAACAATAATCACAAATGAAATAATCCACAAGCAACTCAATATTCCAACCATCACAGAAGAAACTGAAACTTGCAGCAATAGTTACCGACATCGAATATTAGCCCATCCAAATGTTTTGACTGAAAATTTAATGATGAGATCGACAACACGAAGACTCATGAGGAGAATACCTAGCGACCTGCCTGACAATTAACAGCTGACCTAACAGATATAACATTGGGTAGCAATATTTTATTATTATTTGTATGTATCAATGGGTACATGCTTTCATGTCATTATTTTAGCCATGCAATTTACTTAGTGTCCTGTGTCCTGTAGACAGATTGTAAATACTAATAAAAAAATGTTTATTCCCAGCCCACGCTGTTTTAACTGGCGTGAGCTTAGCTCCGTGTGCATTGATTCACATGGGCCAGTGAAGGCACAACAGAAACCAGAAACTGTACTCATGACTCACACGTAAAAGGTAGTAATTTTTTTAACGTCCGACTATTGTGCTCACTTGGGCTAATGCAGACGATGGGATGATTTATAGCGTATGAAAATGCCAAGTCCTCGCCGGGAATCGAACCCGGATCCTCGGGGTGAAAGCCTAGTACGCTATCAACTAGACCACCGAGGCGGCTAGGTAGTAAAAAAAAACCCTTTCCAAATTGAAATATTCACATTTTTGGTTTTTCCTAGAAGGGAGCAAATAAAAGGTTCGAGTTCACGTGAAAGTAAGCCGTGGGCTGTGGATGATCAGTGTACAAAAGTGATACACAAGGACGTGAAGGCATAACTCAGTGTGTATCATATTAATGCACATGGGGCTGAAAGTGTTGAACACTTTTTTTGAACTACTAGATTCTTGTTCAAACAATGTGTTCACTATTTCATCGCTGTTTGTGTCAAGCACAGGTTTCTGTAAGAAATACAATAGGCTGCTAATTGTATTACCGTCACCGGCAGGAAAGCCTCTGGAATTTAATTAGGGGAAACGTAACGCGGTGATTCCAGAACGGTTTCGCAGAACAACCGGCTCGGTTCCGAGATGCGGTGGGTACGATAACGCGTTATTTATAAAGCATTGTTTTCGTGGCCCAGTGTCCGGATGTCACCTGCGCTGAGTTACAGCCCTCTACCTGGCCCAACTCTCGTCTCGTTCCTTTTGTTTCTAACATTTGGTCCACGGATCGGTACTTTATAATTTATGGCACTTTTGCGGTGGTATTTTTTAGTGACACGAGACGTCCGTAATGGCGGCCGGAGAGCAGAACATAGCTGTGGAACGGGTGTTTGTAACGAAATGTTAGCCTAACCTAACCTTGATAACCCTTTAATAATTGAAATTATTTAAATTTCAACAAACCTTATATTAATTACTCATCGCATACAGACTTACTGTTTACGTGTTTATTGTGAATGCTACATATGCAGTAAAATCTCTCTATAGCGGCAATTTCGCCATAGAGAGAGTTCAACCAAAACGTGTATGAAATGTGTTTTTACTTGTAAAACGTGTTCTTAATTTTCAGTACTGAATGCAAAGTTTATCGAAATAAAACTATATGACGTATATTTTTTGTTTTATTTGCAATTTAACGTCCGACTATTGTGCACACTTGTGCTGATGCAGACGATGGGATGATTTATAGCGTATGAAAATGCCAAGCCCTGGCCGGGAATCGAACCCGGGTTCTCGGGGTACGCTATCAACTAGGCCACCGATTCGGCAATCTTTAAAAAACAATATTTATTAAATAATACTGTATTAATAAAATACTGTAATTGTAAGAAAAAAACAATATCTGCAACTACTGCAGAACCGCTCCATCAGTTCTTTCAAATTCTGGTTTTCGAATTTTTTCAAACTATCCGCTTCATTCTGAGATCTTCGTTCTGTGATCTGCTTCCCCTTAGTGGCTAACACATTCTGAGTACGGATTTGGAAATCCCGATGTACCATAGCCGGATCTTATCTTTTTTCGTCTATCTGCTGTTGGGTTAGATCCTTTACTAAGCCAACGAAGACGTCTGCGTGGCTAAAGGAAAGCTTAAATTTAGTATGCGGATTCTTGAAATCAGGTGACCTCCAGCTGTAATCTAGCCTCACTCGCTGGGCTCTGAACATCTTTTTGTGGGATTTTGATCATGGCCACACAAAATTTAATCTTTTGGATTTTTTTTTTTTTATTTTATAATAATTACAACTGAGGCGTGCCCCATCTAGTAATTTTTCTTTATCGTTGTGTTCACTGTGTGCTGGGGTGCAGTCCGACGGCTGGTCCCAATGTGTTTACGGCCTGGAGAGGTTAATTGGCTTGGTCCTCTTCAGCCTTCTTGTGATGTTGTCACTGCGGCATAGTAGTTGGACAATCTCTGTATTATTATGCTGTTCTAACCTGCAATAATGCTTAACCGAGAGCTTTTTAATGACTTCCTGAACAGATTCAACACCTAGGTTTTGGAAAATTGATTTTAATTAAGAAAACATCAATAATTAGGGCCGTTTATTATCTACTTAAAAATCTAATATGAAATTATATCAGAGCTAAGCTCGGTCCCCTGGAAACGCCTTCTCTCGGACCAGATTCTGTATTGACAGTGACACTTGTTCACTTTATCAGGTCACTGAGGCAGGTCGATCACGGGACACGGTCACATCCGGAATCATCTACATAAGGTGGGATTGTTACAAATCTCGCCTGAGTGTAGTTTGTGCGGGCAGTGTGTTGAAACCGCAGTAAATGTAGTCCTTTATTGGGAAGTCCCAGAGGCCAAATGAAGGAGACTCTTTAGATGTCAGCAACCACATCAGGAGTTTCTACCAGGACACCTTATACAAGATTCTGGAGATAGTTAAGGTGAAGCGATAAGGGTACACATTAAGCTGCCTTTCGGGGATGACAAAGCCGCTGTTAATCCTCCCAAAAAAAGCGCGGTCTCTAGGTACTGTAAAACTATTGAATACATATTTAATTTTATTTAATTAAAAAAAAATTACAGTACAGTAAAATCTCGTGTTGCAGATCTCTTTATAACGGAAATCTCTCTATAACGGCAAACTGTGTTAGTGCCTTCTAATTCCTAAAGTAAAATATGTATTGTAACTTTCTCTATTGAGGCCAACAAAATTCCAGTAATCTCTTTATAGCGGCGAAACACTGCACACATCCTACACTTCTGCCCTATTTCTCAGTACGTCGACACGTCATTCGAGTGTTCAATTCAGTGCGTAGTGCGTGAAATGAATCGAGTGTTTTGTGACGTGCGTTATTTAGCTGGTTTATTCTGTTGGCACGATATTGGAAAATGAAAATAAAATGAAGGGCTGTTATGAAGAGAATAGTTTCAAGAAAATTCTAAATTTTGAAAGAACTGATGAAGCGGTTCTGCAGTAGTTTCGGCGAAATATTGCGTTATTTTCACAATTACAGTGTTTTATTCGCGCAGTATTATTTAATAAATATTGTTTTTTAAAGACTGTACGTCGTATAATTTTATTTCAATAAAGTTTCCACTCAATGCTGCAAATTAAAAATAATCTATAACACGTTTTACAAGTAAAAACACACACACGTTTTTATTGAACTCTCTATAGCGGAAATCTCTTTATAGCGGCGAAAACTAACGCCGTTATAGAGAGTTTTTACTGCATATAATATGTAGCATTTACAACAAAACGTTAAATGAGTAATTAATGTAAGGCGTGTTTAAATTTAAATAATTTCAATTATTAAGGTTAGGTTAAGGTAAGGTTAGGTTATGTTAGTGTAGGTTTCGGCTATTAGTAAGTGGCTCTATCTGCTGAGTAACGTTCTACAACATTCTTCATATATAGTCAATTAAACTGAAATATTTGTTAAAGAATATTGATTTTTTCCTGGAATTAAGCGTGTATGCATAGTTTTAGGAGAATGTATTACAAAAAAGTACGTTAAAAAATATATTTAAAAATGTAACCTTAACAGACAGACAGATATGTTCGGAGGGAAACGATACGAAAAGAGGTTGTTAACAATCAGAGGTTGTTAACGAAAAGAGGTTGTTAGAACACAGGGGTCTCCAAACTTTCCAGCCTTAGGGCCATACTGATTACTCCAGTAAGTTCCGAGGGCCAAAACCATATTATCATTGTTGCCGGTGGTAAAAAGTGAAATAGTCCACTGATGAAAAAAAAGTCCGAAAAAGTACGCAACGTTTAAAAAGGCTGCAAATCGGACTAAAATCTGCAAAACGGCAACACTGCATATTATTAATTTTCCTGTCATTACTCATTAGTCATTTACTCATTACAATTCTGTGTTTCTTTATCCAACTTATCACAAAAACAATAACAATAAGCCTACAACAATGGTAAGAGTAGTTAGCCCATGACCATATCAATGTAGATGTCATATTAATAATTATTCAACATAAAATTAGAATACTTCAGTAAACTAAATTTAATTTGCTATAAAAAATATGTTCTCTAAAAGGAGTTTTCAAGTATGCTAGCTCTCCGCGGGCCGGACAAAATCTGTCCGCGGGCCGGATGTGGCCCTCGGGCCGTAGTTTGGAGACCCCTGTTCTAACAGGTAACCTAATTTCTCTTCGCGCAGTTCAACTACGGTAGTTGATTGTATGATCGCGCGGCCTAGTTGATAGCGTACTATGCTTTCACCCCGAAGACCCGGGTTCGATTCCCGGCCAGGGCTTGGCATTTTCATACGCTATAAATCATCCCATCGTCTGCATTAGCCCTAGTGTGCACAATAGTCGGACGTTAAACAAAAACAAAAATTTTAATTAAATGTATGATCGCGGAAAATTCTTTTCTTGTTGGCTGTGTTAGAAGCACTTCCCATACGGCCACATTTTTCGGTTTATACAGATTTTAAACTTCGTTATAATGGCGCGAAATCGGATTTTGTCAAAAAAAAACTAAGATAATAACAGTTATGTTTATTTTTGTAAATCTGCTTGCATCAGATCGGCGAGGACGTTAGCCTTACTGTAGTAATGCTGTATTTCTGTTACAGGTATGTCTTTACGCTGGGCTCATGTAATCTGTCAGTTGATTCAACTGTAAGTAGACAAATAATACTAGTAGTTATAAGGCTGGTATTTAATAATAGGCTAATCACAGCACGCAGCTGTTTCGCTGACGTGATAGAAGCCAATTTCCGAAAGTATTATTTCCTAATCAAGTGAAGGAAGAAGCGGAAGAACCACAAATATATTTATTAGTTTTCAGATTAATTTAAACAAAAAAAGCATGTTATTGGATGTGTATTACTGGAAACCAAACGAATAACCGATTTCGATGAAATTTTACATCTACGTTTTGTTAAAAATATTTTGATTTATCGATTTTCGTCAGGTGCAGGGTGATAAGTAGGCCTACTGGAGAAAAACGTACTGTTCATGGTGATTTTTGTTAACCATGAAAATCACCTTGTTTACCGAAATGGATTGCTCAAATTTAGATGTTTATGCAGATACGTAAAAACAGCTTTGCAAATTGTAAATAATACAAAGTTCGGTCGTAAATCGGGAAAAAACGAAAATAAACCCTGACCGCCCAGTCGAAGGTTTATGTTTTATTTAAAATTGTGTAGGGCCTACTGAGTTGTGAATTTTCATGAATAAGTCTGTATATTTTTGATAAGCCTATTCAATTACAAGCAGACTTATACCAAATTGTTATAGATTTCGGAGAATTTCTGTGGTTACTATAGCACTAAATCTCGGTGGCCTAGTTGATAGCGTACTGGTCTTTCACCCCGAAGACCCGGGTTCGATTCCCGGCCAGGGCTAGGCATTTTCATACGCTATAAATCTTCCCATCGTCTGCATTAGCCCAAGTGTGCATAATAGTCGGACGTTAAAAAAAAAAAATGACTGCCGACAGAAGTGACTACTGCTTATCACGGGTTATGGCTATATATTTTACACCACAAAATAAACTATATAGTCGATTTTCAAAATCATGAGTACGTTCATTTCAGTTTAATATATTTCAAAATACAATATTATATGATTTTATGGTTTTTTCCCAAGACAGATTTTTGCTACTCGACACTAGAATAGGCTATAACTGACCATGGGAGAAGCACGGCGTCCCAAATGTATTCCTGCTACACTTAATATCTGACCCTGTGACTTATTAATTGTCATTGTAAATGCCAACAATGGAAACTGCAATATTTTAATTTGTAAAGGCAGGTTGTTTGGAATTATAAGATTTTGGAATTAAAAATTGTTACACTTGTCATAAAACTAAATACTAAATAAAGTTGGGCTGGGTAAGTAGTTTAATGGCGTTTAAAATAATTTAAATATTTATTATTCACACCTACCAATATATAATAAATGTATAAAACGTCACTATTACACAGTTAACACTTGTCATAAAACTAAATGCTAAATAAAGTTGGACTGGGTAAGTAGTATAATGGCGTTTAAAATAATTTAAATATTTATTATTCACACCTACCAATATATAATAAACGTATAAAACGTCACTATTACACGGTTAACACTTGTCATAAAACTAAATGCTAAATAAAGTTGGACTGGGTAAGTAGTATAATGGCGTTTAAAATAATTTAAATATTTATTATTCACACCTACCAATATATAATAAACGTATAAAACGTCACTGTTACACAGTTAACACTTGACACAAAACTAAATAATTAAGTTGGACTGGGTAAGTAATATAATGGCGCGAACATACAAGTTTTCACTTCAAAAATACATTTTAAAACAAAAATATATAATATATATATAAGAGCGTGATGCGTGACGGCAAACTGAATTTTTCCCGTGCAAAACATACATCCATACTGCCATAAGAAGTATTCACTTTAAAAAAATGCACTAAACCTTTGCAGGTCTATTGTGCCACCTTTATACACGTTCCCGAGATGCTCAGTTACAGCGCTTTCTCCAATCCCAGCCCACGATTTGGAGAGGATTCAACGTGGGTAATTCTTCCGTTTCTAATTGCTGATTTCTCACTTTACTGTGGTGATTCTCTTTCAGTTTTTCTTCTTTTGACTCAGCACGGAGGTTTTGCAACATTCGGCCAGCTTTTTGTTGTGCGGTGAGGTCCAGCTCATATGTTTTACATTCTTACTCATGGGAACATCCACAAGTATGGGATGTTGGCTGTTGCCAGGTATCCCAGGATTCATACGCCATTAGGCCGGTGAGGTCCAGCTCATATGTTTTACATTCTTACTCATGGGAACATCCACAAGTATGGGATGTTGGCTGTTGCCAGGTATCCCAGGATTCATACGCCATTAGGCCGGTGAGGTCCAGCTCATATGTTTTACGTTCTTACTCATGGGAACATCCACAAGTATGGGATGTTGGCTGTTGCCAGGTATCCCAGGATTCATACGCCATTAGGCCGGTGAGGTCCAGCTCATATGTTTTACATTCTTACTCATGGGAACATCCACAAGTATGGGATGTTGGCTGTTGCCAGGTATCCCAGGATTCATACGCCATTAGGCCGGTGAGGTCCAGCTCATATGTTTTACATTCTTACTCATGGGAACATCCACAAGTATGGGATGTTGGCTGTTGCCAGGTATCCCAGGATTCATACGCCATTAGGCCGGTGAGGTCCAGCTCATATGTTTTACATTCTTACTCATGGGAACATCCACAAGTATGGGATGTTGGCTGTTGCCAGGTATCCCAGGATTCATACGCCATTAGGCCGGTGAGGTCCAGCTCATATGTTTTACATTCTTACTCATGGGAACATCCACAAGTATGGGATGTTGGCTGTTGCCAGGTATCCCAGGATTCATACGCCATTAGGCCGGTGAGGTCCAGCTCATATGTTTTACATTCTTACTCATGGGAACATCCACAAGTATGGGATGTTGGCTGTTGCCAGGTATCCCAGGATTCATACGCCATTAGGCCGGTGTTATTCACTCCATCAGCACGGGTCGCTTTAATAATTCAGAGTTACACTATGTCTGCTATTAACTTCCTCGGTGGCCTAGTTGATAGCGTACTAGACTTTCACCCCGAGGACCCGGGTTCGATTCCCGGTCAGGGCTTGGCATTTTCATACGCTATAAATCATCCCATCGTCTGCACTAGCCAAAGTGTGCACAATAGTCGGACGTTAAACCCAAAAAAATCTACGCCTCCCTCGGTGGCCTAGTTGATAGCGTACTAGACTTTCACCCCGAGGACCCGGGTTCGATTCCCGGTCAGGGCTTGGCATTTTCATACGCTATAAATCATCCCATCGTCTGCATTAGCGAAAGTGTGCACAATAGTCGGACGTTAAACACAAAAAAAATCTACGCCTCCCTCGGTGGCCTAGTTAATAGCGTACTGGACTTTCACCCCGAGGACCCGGGTTCGAATCCCGGCCAGGACTTGGCATTTTCATACGCTATAAATCATCCCATCGTCAGCATTAGCCCAAGTGTGCACGATAGTCGGACGTTAAACACCAAAAAAAAAATCTACGCCTCTAACTAAATACAGTCAATTTTCCGGTTTCGTTTAAACTTTGTAAACAAAATTTGTTGTAGCAACGGCTTGGTCAAGTACTTTCGTAGTTTCCAGAAGTAATATAGAAGAAGTCCAGGCGTTTATTATTCACAAACGTATAAACGTATAAATTTTTTGTTGACTGACTTGGTCTACAAAAAAGTCAGTAAACAATATTTTAGCAGAAGTATAAAGTGTCCCCGTGAGAGTGCAGACTAGCTGAACCTACTGAGAGGATTTAAATGTCCCTTGCGATACCCGAGTCTAACACACACTTATAACACTACACTTACGACTTTAACACTTTATTAGCCGCCTCGGTGGCCTAGTTGATAGCGTACTAGGCTTTCACCCCGAGAACCCGGGGTCGATTCCCGACCAGGGCTTGGCATTTTCATACGCTATAAATCATCCTATCGTCTGCATTAGCCCAAGTGTGCATAATAGTCGGAAGTCAAACACAAAAAAACAAAAAATAATAGGTGGATTAATAAACAACACCAGGCAAGATGGGATATCCCCATAGTAAGCGCTTAAGCATTGGTCCAAAGGGATAGCAGACGTCTTGGGCAAAGAACAACTCAGAAAATCATGGGGCTTATTACTGGGCACTTGTGGTCTGAGGGTGCACGTGAATGGGATAGGTACGTACCATGCTGAAACTGTGTGTAGGTTGTGCAGGAGGAAACTGCAGGACACATAATCCTTGAGTGTGAAGCTCTTGCTGGTAGGAGGCTAGGGGTTTTTGGTTTCCAGAACCCTAGGTATCTTCAGCAGAATAAGCTGTTCAGTGGATTGTTGAAACTTACTAAGGGCATCAGTCCTGCTAAACTAGTACTCAAGAGGTTTAGTTGTACAATAGGTCTGTTGATCGAATTGCCTGGGATTGTATTATCCCTTCCTCTAGTTTGAATCTAATCTATATCTACACTATGCAGATTAGTGAATGTGGATGGGTCTTGAGTAGATGAGTGAGAGTAGTGAGCTAGAGGTGCTGTGGAATTGCTAAACCCATCAGCTGTTTCTGACGGATAGACTTATGAGAAAGTTTGTGCAGTATTTATTTCATATAGGAGTGAAGAGCTGTTAAAATTATAACCTACACATTTTAAAACCTTTAAACTGATCTGAAAGCGACAAGTTGCACGACCACCATAGTTACAACGAAAGTTGTGTTTGTCAGACAAAGTAATCGATCGTAATTTTATAATTTGCAACAGTTGGCAACAGTGTCACGTTGGAGTAATGGCGGCAGAGGGCATGGTAGAACGAGTTACGACTTATTAATTGATATAAAATACATGTTTTATTCAATAACGAAAATCGGGTGTCAGGTTGGAATGCGAATGCCATTGTGATTAATTAACCAACCGTTCTTGGCCAAATAGAGCTCCGGTATGTGGACCGAGTTGTCTGCAGTCATCATTGAATTCTGTAAGGAAATTGTTTCGCGATTCCTTTCCAGATGTCGTCCCGGACAGCTGATAGGTCTGGATCCAATGCTTTTATGAAGCGTTCTCCTCGGAAGTTATTTGTTTTTCTGTGAAGAAGTAAGTAGTAGCGTAAAATCCTCCTGAATAAAATCCTCGAGCGTACAACTCACAGTTCTCCCACCAAATGTTACAATCAGGATGCCGGAATGGAAGGTAAAATTCACGTAATACCGGAACCAGATAGCAGAGAGCTCTGAACTCGTTTTTCTACTACCTGCCCATCCTTGAGTCTATAAATTGCTGCAGTGACGTGAATATATCTTACACTCTATTAAGGTGTCTAATTAATGTCATTAGTGATTCATACATTATGAAATAACCTAATTGTAGTCTCAAAGGTTTACCTAAAAGTTCATTTCCATTCTGATAGATAGCGTTCTTTTTTTTAGTCACACAATTTCCTGAGCAATAAGATCCCAATGTATAACAGACTCAAGGCAAAAGCTAACCCAAACGTACGTGGTTCATTTCCCTTCTGATAGATAGCGTTCTCCATTTTTAGTCACAATTTCCTGTGCAATAAGATCCCTATGTATAACAGACTGAAGGCAAAAGCTAACCTAAAAGTACGTGGTTCATTTCCCTTCTGATAGATAGCGTTCTCCATTTTTAGTCACACAATTTCCTGTGCAATAAGATCCCTATGTATAACAGACTCAAGGCAAAAACTAATCTAAACGTACGTGATTCATTTCCCTTCTGATAGATAGCGTTCTCCATTTTTAGTCACACAATTTCCTGTGCAATAAGATCCCAATATATAACAGACTCAAGGCAAAAGGTAACCTAAACGTACGTGGTTCATTTCCCTTCTGATAGATAGCGTTCACCATTTTCAGTCACGCAGTTTCCTATGCAATAAGATCCCTATGTATAACAGACTGAAGGCAAAAGCTAACCTAAACGTACGTGGTTCATTTCCCTTCTGATAGATAGCGTTTTCCATTTTTAGTCACACAATTTCCTGTGCAATAAGATCCCTATGTATAACAGACTGAAGGCAAAAGCTAACCCAAACGTTCGTGGTTCATTTCCCTTCTGATATATAGCGTTCTCCATTTTTAGTCATACAATTTCCTGTGCAATAAGATCCCAATGTATAACAGACTGAAGGCAAAAGCTAACCCAAACGTTCGTGGTTCATTTCCCTTCTAATAGATAGCGTTCACCATTTTTAGTCACACAATTTCCTGTGCAATAAGATCCCTATGTATAACAGACTGAAGGCAAAAGCTAACCCAAACGTTCGTGGTTCATTTCCCTTCTAATAGATAGCGTTCTCCATTTTCAGTCATACAATTTCCTGTGCAATAAGATCCCTATGTATAACAGACTCAAGGCAAAAGCTAACCTAAACGTACGTGGTTCATTTCCCTTCTGATAGATAGCGTTCTCCATTTTTAGTCACACAATTTCCTGTGCAATAAGATCCCTATGTATAACAGACTCAAGGCAAAAGCTAACCCAAACGTATGTGGTTCATTTCCCTTATGATAGATAGCGTTCTCCATTTTTAGTCACACAATTTACTATGCAATAAGATCCCTATGTATAACAGAATGAAGGCAAAAGCTAACCTAAAAGTACGTGGTTCATTTCCCTTCTGATAGTTAGCGTTCTCCATTTTCAGTCACAATTTCCTGTGCAATAAGATCCCTATGTATAACAGAATGAAGGCAAAAGCTAACCTAAAAGTACGTGGTTCATTTCCCTTCTGATAGTTAGCGTTCTCCATTTTCAGTCACAATTTCCTGTGCAATAAGATCCCTATGTATAACAGAATGAAGGCAAAAGCTAACCTAAAAGTACGTGGTTCATTTCCCTTCTGATAGTTAGCGTTTTCCATTTTCAGTCACGCAGTTTCCTATGCAGTGAGATCTCTGTGTGTTATAGACTCAAGGCAAAAGCTAACCTAAAAGTACGTGGTTCATTTCCCTTCTGATAGTTAGCGTTCTCCATTTTCAGTAACAATTTCCTATGCAGTGAGGTATTTAGCCTATGTATAGAGCTCGAATTACTGACTTTCTCATTACTTCTAAATAGCACGTTCAAATTTTTTTATATAGGCCCTAATTGTGTGTGTGTGTGTGTGTGTGTGTGTGTGTGTGTGTGTGTGTGTGAGAGTGTGTGTGTGTGTGTGTGTGTGTGTGTGTGAACAGCAAAAGGTGTTCAGCAGTTTTAAAATTAGATTTTACCATCATAATGAACGTTAAAAGCTGCATAAATTAGGATTTTCAATCGTTTAATTGCTTTGTAAATACGAAATTGAATACGGCAGCGTTCAGGGTCCATGTCATATTTTTGGTGGAATCTGATAATTTAACGCTGGTTACGATGTGAAATTATGTTTTGAAACGAAACGTTCAGTGTTAGCTTGGGGAGAGGAATGAATAGTAAAACCTTTTTAATGTAACGGAAGTTATGAAACGGAAACGAGCAAACGAATTTCGTCGCTTCTGTTTCTGTCTTTTTGTTCTTCCTCCTTTGCTATAACAGTACACGCATATTATATGAAATCGTTGTGTTGCTTTGGTTTCGGTATTTTTCCTTAATTGAACACGGCACGTAACTATTTATAATATATTATAATACTATTATACTATACTATTTTATACTATACTATACTATTTATAATGCTATTATAATACATTCGAAATTAATATAAATGTTTATAATAATTGTTTTTAATATTGCTAGTTTTCAACAGCATAACCTGAAACGTATAACCTAAAACTTATCAACCAATCAGCTGTTCAGTGAAATCAGCTGATTGTTAAGAATTAATATAAAACAACTCATCTTTTACTATAACTACCATTGTTATTTTTTTTAACTACATAACCCAAAACTTGTCAACCAATCAGCTGTTCAGTGAAATCAGCTGATCGTTACGAATTAATACAAAACAGCTGATATTTTACTACTACAGTAAATAATATCTAATCTAGGTTCACGTATTTATTTATTTAACAAATATTTAAAACAAAGATATTTAAAAAAAAACATACCTTCGAACTAATTATATATTCAGCAAAGATATCGTTAACAAAAGCTTCGCTTCTGTTGATAACTCCTCGAAATCCAAATTTATTTTAAGGGTAAAATACAAAATGTTATTGTCGTGAATTTTCTTTGGAATCAGTTTTTTGTTTTAGTATTTTTAAAAATGGAATGTGTGAAAGTTTGTGAGAAGCGCCTTTTTATTTTCTTTCGAGTTGGGATTGTGCATGTCTTTTTTTAGGCCAGTGTGGGCTCAACCTTGTCCGTCTAGTCTATATAAACAGACAAACGGGACGATAAAAAAATCATTTTATACCTCCAAACACGGTGACAAATTTTATTGCTTTGAAATATCTGATCTGGTTCCCATGGCAACGGTGGCGCTATCTTCCATCAGTCCACCAAAATACTAAATGTCGACCATATTTCACAGGCCTCGTTTTATCTGTCATTTTTATCAATGACCTAACGGCGCCAGCAGCGCTGATACCATCAGTGACGAAAGTTGGAACTAATATTCGAGGGTTTATTCGTATCCGAGTATGGGGCGTAGGTGGGTATCGCAAGGACTTGGTGAGCAGTTATGAGCAGGTTGTTATACATTCTCTGCTGGATCATAAAATATGAACATTTAGATAGATAAACTGTGTCCTTTCTTCTGGTTTTTTGAGTCAGTTGAATAGCTTTCACCTAACAAAATACCTATCGATAGTTTTCAAAACACCTTTGGGGGGAGAAATAGCGATCCCGTATTCAATTTAATTATTTGTGTTTTACACGCCTATATGGTAAGTTAGATAGAACACAAAAAGTAATCGAGGTACGCACCTGACGTAATAGAAGCAGATTTCGTAAAGAGAGTTTTAAATTTTCAAATTGCATTGAACATACGAAAGTAAACAGCTGACAAAAAATCACCTAATTCCAACTGATTTTTTGAAAACTCAGAATGCTAATGTATGCGGGCAAATCTATTATAGGCCTAGTAACAGCTTGGGCACGTTTGTTAACCAACAAAATTCTTTCAACTATTAACAATTACGGCCATTTTATGCCATCAACTTTTCTGTTATAAAAGTTTTTAAAAATTTGATTTCATATCTTTAACTTAATTTCAGTAGTTAAAAACTTGATATATTCGGCATTTAGTTATGCTTTTGATAGTGAGATCGGAAAAGGGGGAGATAAGGAGAAATCTTTTTTTGGAAATTCGCTTCTATCACGTCATCGAGACAGCTGCGTGCCGTGATTATTTTGTTTAGATTCACTAGTGAAGCGTAGTAAATCCTCCTGTATTTTATCTTTCATTTATTATCACGCTAAGTATTCCGATCGGTTTTGTACCAAAAATAACGACCTGCTTTATTTATTTTATTTTTTTTTTTTTTTTTAACGTCCGACTATTGTGCACACTTGGCTAATGCAGACAACGGGATGATTTATGGCGTATGAAAATGCCAAGCCCTGGCCGGGAATCGAACCCGGGTCCTCGGGGTGAAAGCCTAGTACGCTATCAACTAGGCCACCGAGGGGAAAAATAAAATTAAAATGCTTTATTTCTTCACAATATTAAACAAGCACAGGAACAAGATAACCTGGTTCGCAGAGATAGACAAGGACCTGGCAAACAACGCAATAGACTCAGAAATTGTAGGAGACAGAGCAATATTCAGAAGTACAATACGGCAACTTGAGTTGCGGGAGAGTAAAAGACCCACTTGCAGGAGAGGAAGAGAGTGGACGCAAGAGGACAGAGAAAACCACTCAAGGCAAATGAAGGAAGCATGGGCTAAGAAGTTGATTAAGCGTGCCCTCTAAATGGGCTATTCGATAAAAAAAAATGCTTTATTAAAACTACATATATTGGGTTCCTGCTGATTTGTAAGAGCACCAGGGGCGTTACTATAAAATAAAACCGAAGAAAAATATCTGTAAACAAAATTCCAGGAGCAGTATAAAGTGTCCCCGAGAGAGTGCAGCACATTGCAAGAATAGGTGACAAATAATTGTGTGTGTGTGTACCGAAACAGCTGATTGCTAAAAACATTGTTGAAAGTAATATTTAAATTATTACTATATTCAAGACTTGATTATTGACCAATGCAGTTTTGAAAGTAGAATCGATAAGACACTGTGGGCCAGTTTATTAAATATAATAATTTTGCTTTTAGTAAACAGTAAATACAGTTGCCTAATTTAGGTGTGTGATATGAAATCCGTTAATAGTAAGTAGGTTTTATTTGCAAATATTTCACTAATGTGCAGTGTTAGAATTCAGTAATTCATTTTATAGGTTACAGTTTTAAATACGAAAGTGGAACAACGTAAGGCCTGTTGTATTAAGTAACTTAAATATAATAAATGGCATTGCTTTATTAACAGGCCATACATGTAGTGAATATAACTATAACGTATATTTTAACTGAAGTTCATATTGACAAGAAATAATAGGCCTTAATGGTTTTGCAACGATTTTACGTATCAATATATGTACAGTGATCTTAAAATACGAGGTGTGTTCAGAAAGTAACGAGAATTTTAATTTTTTTAACAAAATATTTATTTATTCTTCTACATTGATGTTGTCGTCTTCAAAATAGTCCCCATCGGAGATTATACACTTGTGCCAGCGCTTCTTCCAATCCTCGAAACACTTTCAAACTCGATCTTTGAGATAGCCTTTAGTTCTTTCAGCGATGCGCTTTTAATGTCATCTACGGTTGTAAAACGACGGTTCTTTATATTTTTGGAAATAGGAAAAAGTCACACGGAGCCATGTCTGGCGAATATGGAGGCTGGGGCATCGTTACAGTACTATTTTTGACCAAAAATTCACGAACAAGCAATTAAGTGTGAGCTGGTGCATTATCGTGGTGCAAAAGCCATGAATTGTTTTTCCACAGATCCGGGCGTTTTTTCCGGATTGCTTCACGTAAACGGTGTCGAACTTGTAGGTAGTACTCCTTATTGACCGTTTCACCTGGTGGCAGGAATTCATGATGCACTATGCCATTAATATCGAAGAACACAGTGAGCATAACCTTCACGTTCGACCGCACTTGTCGAGCTTTTTTGGTATTGGCGAGCCAGAATGCCTCCACTGGGATGATTGAGCCTTAGTTTCGACGTCATATCCGTAAACCCATGTTTCGTCACCTGTTATAATACGTTTCAGTAATTCTGCATCGTCGTTCACTTCATTTAGTTACATAATTTGAATTATTTTATTTACAGAATTTATGCGTTTTTGAGTGACTACTTTTTATCGCGGGGTATGGGTGTATGTTTTGCACGATGAAAAAATCAGTTTGCCGTCACGGAACGTTCTAACACATCCGTACGCGCACTCTAGTGAACTTCATTATTCCAGACGTTATTATAACAAATTTTACTTTTTGATTAGTAAAATGTATTTTTGAAGTGAAAATTAGTATGGTCGCAGTTGACAAAACATGGGTATAAACATTTGATTTCGCGTCATGCTTAAATCCGTTATGCATAGGCTACTACTTCTAAACAGCCGATTTCGCACAATAGCTTCAATGTCATTTCAATTGAGGTTTTGTTTTTATTCTTCGTAATTTTAAAAATGCCTTTTTTTCTAAATTTGTGTAATGAAATTATTTAATGTATGTGATCTATACCAATTTTTGAATGCCAGTATCACAAATATTATATTTATTATTATACTTAGACAGTATAACTGTCAAAAGTAGGGTTATAAACTGATTAATTATTAAAGTCCCTTATATAACCTAAGGTACTGAAATCCATAGTCTGTGACAGTTTCAGTTAATTTTTAAGTTATGTACCTACACACACGCGAAATTTAATACGAAAATAATTTTCAAGAGTTGCCCTTTACTGCATGCATATAAATTTTTATAAAAATAATTAAATCATAAGAGTGAAAAAGTATACAGTCAGGGATACCCAGAGTAGTCACTTTTGTCGGCCAGTCCCGCACTGCCTAAGTTTCTGTTTTCAATTACGGGTAGAATTTCATTTTTTTTTTTAACGTCCGACTATTGTGCACACTTGGGTTAATGCAGGCGATGGGATTATTTATAGCGTATGAAAATTTTAGCCCTGGCCGTGAATCGAACCCGGGTCCTCGGGGTGAAAGCCCAGAACGCTATCAACTAGGCCACCGAGGCGGCGGATTTCATAAAAAAGGTTACTTTTCGTTCATGTACTAACAAGGAAAGTTATGACCGCCGCGTATTGCATTGTCACTTGGAACGTTGTTTTTAAAGTGGTGCTATAACACTTCGACTTCTTGCTGAAAATTCGTTTTTTCATCTTCTCTGCGAAAGGTCGCACGGGTCCTGTAGCATTTATAAACACCGTACGCGCAGATGTAGGAAATAGATTTGTCAACTGTCAGGTTCGCTTAATTGTGTGATGCGCGCCCGGTTAGGCTGCTAATGGCTTTATGTAATGCGTAGCAAAACCTTGTTGACAGGTTAAACATTTATAAGTTTAGTGCGTAACGGATTGAATAGGCAATAGGTGTTTTTGTTGTGATGTCCATCGCCTCGGTTGCAGTCAGTGACCTGTGCTTTCGTTGTAAATAGATTTACATAGTCCACTGTATGGAACCGGAAAATAGGGTTTACCGTACGAACGGTGGGATAGCTGTACATTTTTGATGTTTTATCGGTCGGTTGAGAAGTAAGACGTACAGTTTTCCTCTCCCCCTCCTACGTCATATTGGAAAAACCGTCGACAATCGATACGTTTTCTAGTAACTTCCATCGCGTTCATTATATCGCAAAAAACAGATATTTGCCGATTTGTAGAGGACAAAATTTCCTAAAATGTAAATATTTAAAGTTTTTTGTACAATGAATAGCGGCGGAAATGTGAAACTCCAAAAAAACATATTTTACCTTCTTGCCACTTAACGATTTTTGTCGGTTATTACAAGATGGCGGAAGTAGCATGTTTTAGGATGTTGTAATGTTGGATTATGCGCGTCGCGATACGAGTGCACAAATTTATTTGGTATAGTAAAAGATCAGTTGTTTTATATCAATTCGTAACGATCAGCTGATTTCATTGAACAGCTGATAGGCTACAATACGTTTTAGGTTATGTTGTTAAAATGTAGCTATGTTAATTTGTCGCGTTTTCGAACAAATTAGCGTAATAGATCCCTGCTGTATTTTATCTTTCATTTATTATTACGCTAGGCATTCCCATCGTAAGGTCCAAAAATAAGGCTTTACAATAAAAAATAAAAGCGACAAAAATATCTGTAAACGAAATTTTAAGAGCAGTATAAAGTGTCCCGGTGAGAGTGCAGAATAGGTGACAAATAATTGTGTGTGTGTACCAAAACGTTTTTCTAGTTTATTTCCTGTAACTTCTGTGTGGTTCATTGTATCGCAAAAACGGGTATTTGCCGATTTGTAGAGGACAAAATTTCCTAAAATGTAAATATTTAAAGTTTTTTGTACAATGAATAGCGGCGGAGACGTGAAACTCAAGAAAAACATTTTTTACCTTCTTGCCACTAAACGATTTTTGTCGGTTATTACAGGATGGCGGAAGTAGCATGTTTTAGGATGTTGTGATGTTGGATTATGCGCGTCGCGATACGAGTGCACAAATTTATT
The DNA here is from genome assembly GCA_022606455.1 of Callitettix versicolor. Taxonomy (NCBI): domain Eukaryota; kingdom Metazoa; phylum Arthropoda; class Insecta; order Hemiptera; family Cercopidae; genus Callitettix; species Callitettix versicolor. Next base: position 16,965,552 of record CM040185.1, on the reverse strand, counting down.
TGGTATAGTAAAAGATCAGTTGTTTTATATCAATTCGTAACGATCAGCTGATTTCATTGAACAGCTGATAGGCTACAATACGTTTTAGGTTATGTTGTTAAAATGTAGCTATGTTAATTTGTCGCGTTTTCGAACAAATTAGCGTAATAGATTCCTGCTGTATTATCTTTCATTTATTATTACGATAGGCATTCCCATCGTAAGGTACAAAAATAAGGCTTTACAATAAAAAATAAAAGCGACAAAAATATCTGTAAACAAAATTTTAAGAGCAGTATAAAGTGTCCCGGTGAGAGTGCAGCACAGTGCAAGAAAAGGTGACAAATAATTGTGTGTGTACCAAAACGTTTTTCTAGTTTATTTCCTGTAACTTCTTTGTGGTTCATTATATCGCAAAAACGGGTATTTACCGATTTGTAGAGGACAAAATTTCCTAATATTAATATTCAAAATTTGAAGTTAATATTAATATTTAATATTTAAAAATGTTTTGCAATTAATAGCGGCGGAAATGATGTGAAGCTCCAAAGAACAATAAAATTACCTTCTTGCCGCTTTTAATTTTAATATGTATCACGTTTTAGGGATGGTTGTGATGGATTTTGCATGTCCTGTGATGCGAGTGCACAAATTTATTTGGTAGTTATAGTAAAAAAATCACTTGTTTTATATTAATTCGTAACGATCAGCTGATTTCATGGAACAGCTGATAGGCGATAATACGTTTTTTCTGATGCTTTCCGTTGTGGGTTGTGAGGCTGGGGAACCGTCACTCTCTCGACGGAGACAGAAACTACAAATATCTTGCGTAAGCACTTTATCATCTACGCCGTGGCTCTCTGCTTGTAATAGTTTTTCAATTATCAATTGCTGCGACAGTATGAAACTCGACCGCATGCCACTGTTCCGCTTTGTATTAGAACTTCCCGTGTTTTTGACGACTTGCGTATTCAACTGCGCCCATTGTTTGAAAGGTCTCAATGTTTTATTCCTCCGTGGACTATGACCTTGCCAACCTTCTATTTATTGCTGTTCTATTGTGTAAAACACTCCTAACGGTGTGTATCTTCATATTCTTCATTCGTGCCTATCCAGTGAAGTTATTTTCACAGATGGCTCAAAAACTGAAGATTACGCTGGTCCAAACGTGCAAGTATGGATTGCTCTCAATTTGTAGTGTCTGTACGGCCGAACTGTTGTACTGAATCGGCCGAACTGTTGTATCCGATTCTGCGCAGTGTCTTGTGTTGTTTCGATTCGAAAAGTAGGCCTACACTTCAAGCTATCCATTTTTATTATTATTATTATTATTCTCTTTTTTTTCACCCAAATATGGGGTACACTAAATCAATCACTTCTCAATGTTCTGTGCCTTCCTCGTAGCCCAGTATTGCTTCATACGTTGTGATCTTGCTTTTCTTCGTCAGAGATTTGGATCGTTCACTGGGATTTGACTTTGCCTTGGAACCGTTGCTTCTTGTCCTTGGTTATTGTTTTGGCTGTTCTGTCCATGAGCATAGTGTCAGTGATCTGAAGTTCTGTTATGTCTTTCTCCGTTTCTCTAAACCAAAGTGGTTTGGCTCTTCTACTGCGAAAGTAGTCAAATTTTTTTTGGTTAGTCTATTTTTGTCCATTCGGAGGATGTGCCCATAAAGAATCAATTCTCCTTTTTCTTATTGTGTCTGATAGTGTTTAAATTTTGGTAGAGTTTCATTACTGATGTGGATTAATTGGTTGTTACGGAATTTGGGGCCTAAGATTTTTCGTAATATCTTTCTTTCTTTGATCTCCAGCCTTTCAAGTGGGCCCTGGGTTGTGAGAGATAATGTTTCAGCTGCATATAAGGCTTTTGGTTTAATTACAGTATGATAATGCCTTATCTTTGTATTCCAGGAGAGGGACTTCTTGTTGTATGTGTCTTTGGTAAGTTGGAAGGCTAATTCAACTTTATTTCTCCTAGATTCCATAGCTTTTTTTTCTCTAGGGCGTTCCAGCTGATCCATTCCCCAAGATATTTGAATTCTTTCACTATATCAATGTATTGTTCTTCCACTTGAAGCTTTTTTGGTGGTTTTTATTATTATTATTATTATTTTAAGGTGAAAAGTACATTGAGGCTATTATCGCCTCCCAAAATATAAGTGTGAATGTAAAGTGTTAAAGTCGTAAATGTAGTCTTGTAAGTATAAGTGTGTGTTAGACTCGGGTACAGCGAGGGATGTCTAAATCCTCTCAATAGGTGCAGCTAGTCTGTACCCCCCTGCGGGGTCCAGGCTATCCAGGATATGTATTCGGTAAACACTCTAGTTCAAGATATTTTTTGCTCCATCAATAGGCTTGAACTACGAGGTGTTGGGAGTAACATAATGTACCTGGTCACTGTGCGACAGTTGGTAACACTGGAGCGGATATTGCTGCAAAGGAAGCAACGTGTTATTCTTATTTTCTTTGCCAAGTAAAGCATTTATTTCATTTGCATTAGGAAGATGAGTGGGCAGCCTTGGGCAATAGCAAATTGAGGGTAATTAAAAATACTGTTCGTCCTTGGAGGTCGTCAATACATGCGAGCCGTAGGGAAGAGGTGGTGATTAGCCGTCTCCGCAATGGACATTCCTTCATAACGCATGGTTTTCTAATGGGACGCGGGGAAACACCTACGTGTCAGACTTTGATGGTTTGAGAAGTGTGTTACATATGGGGCGATCTTGGGGGACGATTCATTGGTCATTGATCGGGTTTTAGCCTTCCATCACGTGCATATGTACCACCAAATTAACCTTTTAAGGTTTTCGTTATATGTGTTTCTATTTATTAATATTTAAAATAATTATTGTTGTTTTTATACTATTAAGTTTTTTATACCAGAAAATTAACCCTTTATGTTATGTGTGTTTCTACAGGGTTCGCCAGTGAAACAGGATGATTAAATAAAGTAATTGATTGTTGAAAACAACTTTTTAAATATTATTTTAGTAAATAATTGAAAGTGCAATAATAGCCAATATGGGTACAATACGAAAACGTTTTATTTTCTGAACACCTACGTCTACCAAATGTCCTCCATTGCAGTTAAGGCATTCCTGCAGCCTGGTTTGGAAGTTTTGCATGACCTCTTGTAGCATGTTGACAGGTATTGCCGCAATCTCGTCTACAATTCCTTGTTTGAGGGCTTGAATGGTTGTGGGTGCTTGAAACAATGCCGGTTTATTAGGTCATGCTCGTATATGAAGATACTTCAAGTCAATGCCGGTTTATCAGGTCGTGCTCGTATATGAAGATACTTCAAGTCAATGCCGGTTTATCAGGTCGTGCTCGTATATGAAGATACTTCAAGTCAACGCCGGTTTATCAGGTCGTGCTCGTATATGAAGATACTTCAAGTCATTATCGGTTTATCAGGTCATGCTCGTATATGAAGATACTTCAAGTCATTATCGGTTTATCAGGTCATGCTCGTATATAAAGATACTTCAAGTCATTATCGGTTTATCAGGTCATGCTCGTATATGAAGATACTTCAAGTCAATGCCGGTGTATCAGGTCATGCTCGTATATGAAGATACTTCAAGTCAATGCCGGTTTATCAGGTCGTGCTCGTATATAAAGATACTTCAAGTCAGTGCCGGTGTATCAGGTCATGCTCGTATATGAAGATACTTCAAGTCAATACCGGTCTATCAGGTCATGCTCGTATATGAAGATACTTCAAGTCAATACCGGTCAGGTCATGTTCGTATATGAAGATACTTAAAGTCATTATCGGTTTATCAGGTCATGCTCGTATATGAAGATACTTCAAGTCAATGCCGGTCTATCAGGTCGTGCTCGTATATGAAGATACTTCAAGTCAACGCCGGTGTATCAGGATATACTCGTATATAAAGATACTTCAAGTCAGTATCGGTTTATCAGGTCATGCTCGTATATGAAGGTACTTCAAGTCAATGTCGGTTTATCAGGTCATGCTCGTATATGAAGATATTTCAAGTCAATGCCGGTGTATCAGGATATACTCGTATATAAAGATACTTCAAGTCAATACCGGTGTATCAGGATATACTCGTATATAAAGATACTTCAAGTCAACGCCGGTGTATCAGGATATACTCGTATATAAAGATACTTCAAGTCAATACCGGTGTATCAGGATATACTCGTATATAAAGATACTTCAAGTCAACGCCGGTGTATCAGGATATACTCGTATATAAAGATACTTCAAGTCAGTATCGGTTTATCAGGTCATGCTCGTATATGAAGGTACTTCAAGTCAATGTCGGGTTATCAGGTCATGCTCGTATATGAAGATATTTCAAGTCAACGCCGGTGTATCAGGATATACACGTATATAAAGATACGTCAAGTCAGTATCGGTTTATCAGGTCATGCTCGTATATGAAGGTACTTCAAGTCAGTATCGGTTTATCAGGTCATGCTCGTATATGAAGGTACTTCAAGTCAGTATCGGTTTATCAGGTCATGCTCGTATATGAAGGTACTTCAAGTCAGTATCGGTTTATCAGGTCATGCTCGTATATGAAGGTAATTCAAGTCAGTATCGGTTTATCAGGTCATGCTCGTATATGAAGATATTTCAAGTCAATGCCGGTTTATCAGGATATACTCGTATATAAAGATACTTCAAGTCAGTATCGGTTTATCAGGTCATGCTCGTATATGAAGATACTTCAAGTCAATGTCGGGTTATCAGGTCATGCTCGTATATGAAGATACTTCAAGTCAGTGCCGGTGTATCAGGATATACTCGTATATAAAGATACTTCAAGTCAGTATCGGTTTATCAGGTCATGCTCGTATATGAAGATACTTCAAGTCAGTATCGGTTTATCAGGTCATGCTCGTATATGAAGAAACTTCAAGTCAGTATCGGTTTATCAGGTCATGCTCGTATATGAAGATACTTCAAGTCAATGTAACAAATTTCAAATAACATAACTACGGTTATGAAATACTGTAGTCTGAATATAAGAAAATATCTGATCTCCTTTCTGTCTGTTTTGTCGTTTTTCTGTTGTACTGTCTGTAACGCAGTTCACCTGCTTACAGAGTCGAAGATGCTTTTAAATTTCTTTAAGCGTACCTTCGTCCCAGATACACTCTTTGGAGTGGGTTCTATTACATAGAGCTGCAGTTTATCAGTTTAACTTTTCTTTATTTATTAAATGTTACATAAATTTCTTTAATTTCACCATCGTAAACGAGTTGAAATTACAAATTGCGTGTATGTTTTGTAATTTTTTGTGCAGTTTCAAAATGGCGGTGATTAAATTTTTTTCAATTCGTAACTTTTTTGTCTTAATTTTTTTAACGTGAATTTACCATCGTAAATCAGTTGAAATTACGAATTGTTTTTGACGGCGGTCAGGGTCCATTTTTGTATTTTCAATGTAATTTGAAGGTTTCAAATGCAAATATACGCGGATTTTAATGCTGATTATGGTGCTGTAATTGGAATTTCAAAAAGGGTAAAATATGGAAAAATACTTTTGGAAATTCGCTTCTAACACGTCAGCGAGACATGTGCGTGTCGCGGTTACTAAATCATAATACAGTATCTAAATCTTAGTGTGCAGCGAGCATGCGCTATGGATGCATAGTGTCCGGGTCTCGACCGGCTAGACTGCGACGGGAGATGGATTGGGAAGGGGGCCGTAGTGGCGCCATGGACCCCTAGGGGCCTGTCACGACCACCCCATTACTGCCAGTGACAAATCGGGTTTTAATTAGTTTTATTGCTATACTTCGACCAAATCCTTACAGTCGTAAAACTTGGTCCTGAATTAATTTAAGGATTCGGGCACGAGCCTCGCTTGTTCGCAGTGCAGTTCTGTTTGCAGGACTGCAAAAACTTACTAGTTTCTTTTATTTTGCGTTAAACCGCCGTACAGTTGGCAGCAATGCATGTACGAGGTGCTACCCAATAACATTTTGGGGAAATTTTCTCATAAAAATAAAATTGCTTACCGTAACACCTAGTTCTCAACATCGCCTTCAAAATAGTCCCCTTGGGCACGGATATAGCGATCCCAGAGTTTTGGTCATGCGTTCCTGGAAGTCTGCAACTATCTGCGATTCTGTCTGGATCTCATCAGTTGCGTCAAAACGACGGCCTTTCATTATGCAGTGTTCAACTGTATTTTGAGGAACAAACTGACACGGGCCGAGGTCAGGCGAATAAGGTGGATGGGGATCACTGTCGTGGGTCTGGAACGACAGCGATTTTTGCGCATGCGTGTTGTGGTGGAGAACCCAGCTTTAGTTCTTGCAATGTTCTGAATATTTGCGCCTAATGCTCTCATATAGCCGCTTCAAAAATTTCCATTGACCAGGGGGACAAATTCCTTGTGGACAAAGCCGCCTCGGTGGCCTAGTTGATAGCATACTGGGCTTTCACCCCGAGGACCCGGTTTCGACTCCCGGCCAGGGCTTGGCATTTGCATACGCTATAAATCATCCCATCGTCTGCATTAGCCCAAGTGTGCACAATAGTCGGACGTTAAAAACAAAACAAAAAAAAATCCTTGTGGATAATGCCTTTGACATAAAACAGTTCAACATAAACTCGACGTTGCTGCTTACTAGACGTGGTTTTTTGGCCGCGGTAAAGATGGTGACTTCCACTGCGATGACTGCTGCTTAGTTTCATGATCATAACCCATGTCTCGTCACCGATTTCTGCATCGGAAATAAAGTTGGGGTCATCTCTTGCTGCGATTTTCAATTCAGTGCAGACTCGATAACCTTTTTGGCCGCGGTGAAGATGGTGACTTCCACTGCGATGACTGCTGCTTAGTTTCATGATCATAAACCCGTGTCTCGTCACCGGTTTCTGCATCGGAAATAAAGTTGGGGTCATCTCTTGCTGCGATTTTCAATTCAGTGCAGACTCGATAACCTTTTTGGCCGCGGTGAAGATGGTGACTTCCACTGCGATGACTGCTGCTTAGTTTCATGATCATAACCCATGTCTCGTCACCGATTTCTGCATCGGAAATAAAGTTGGGGTCATCTCTTGCTGCGATTTTCAATTCAGTGCAGACTCGATAATCTTTTTGGCCGCGGTGAAGATGGTGACTTCCACTGCGATGACTGCTGCTTAGTTTCATGATCATAACCGTAAAACCCGTGTCTCGTCACCGGTTTCTGCATCGGAAATAAAGTTGGGGTCATCTCTTGCTGCGATTTTCAATTCAGTGCAGACTCGATAACCTTTTTGGCCGCGGTGAAGATGGTGACTTCCACTGCGATGACTGCTGCTTAGTTTCATGATCATAACCGTAAAACCCGTGTCTCGTCACCGGTTTCTGCATCGGAAATAAAGTTGGGGTCATCTCTTGCTGCGATTTTCAATTCAGTGCAGACTTGATAACCTTTTTGGCCGCGGTGAAGATGGCGACTTCCACTGCGATGACTGCTGCTTAGTTTCATGATCATAACCGTAAAACCCGTGTCTCGTCACCGGTTTCTGCATCGGAAATAATGTTGGGGTCATCTCTTGCTGCGATTTTCAATTCAGTGCAGACTCGATAACGGTTTTGGCCGCGGTGAAGATGGTGACTTCCACTGCGTTGACTGCTGCTTAGTTTCATGATCATAACCGTAAAACCCGTGTCTCGTCACCGGTTTCTGCATCGGAAATAAAGTTGGGGTCATCTCTTGCTGCGATTTTCAATTCAGTGCAGACTCGATAACCGTTTTGGCCGCGGTAAAGATGGTGACTTCCACTGCGATGACTGCTGCTTAGTTTCATGATCATAACCGTAAAACCCGTCTCGTCACCGGTTTCTGCATCGGAAATAAAGTTGGGGTCATCTCTTGCTGCGATTTTCAATTCAGTGCAGACTTGATAACCTTTTTGGCCGCGGTGAAGATGGCGACTTCCACTGCGATGACTGCTGCTTAGTTTCATGATCATAACCGTAAAACCCGTGTCTCGTCACCGGTTTCTGCATCGGAAATAAAGTTGGGGTCATCTCTTGCTGCGATTTTCAATTCAGTGCAGACTCGATAACCGTTTTGGCCGCGGTAAAGATGGTGACTTCCACTGCGTTGACTGCTGCTTAGTTTCATGATCATAACCGTAAAACCCGTGTCTCGTCACCGGTTTCTGCATCGGAAATAAAGTTGGGGTCATCTCTTGCTGCGATTTTCAATTCAGTGCAGACTTGATAACCTTTTTGGCCGCGGTGAAGATGGCGACTTCCACTGCGATGACTGCGTGCCGATTTCTGCATTAAAGTTTCATGATCATAACCGTGCAAAACCCGTGTCTCGTCACCGGTTTCTGCATCGGAAATAAAGTTGGGGTCATCTCTTGCTGCGATTTTCAATTCAGTGCAGACTCGATAACCGTTTTGGCCGCGGTAAAGATGGTGACTTCCACTGCGTTGACTGCTGCTTAGTTTCATGAACATAACCGTAAAACCCGTGTCTCGTCACCGGTTTCTGCATCGGAAATAAAGTTGGGGTCATCTCTTGCTGCGATTTTCAATTCAGTGCAGACTTGATAACCTTTTTGGCCGCGGTGAAGATGGCGACTTCCACTGCGATGACTGCTGCTTAGTTTCATGATCATAACCGTAAAACCCGTGTCTCGTCACCGGTTTCTGCATCGGAAATAAAGTTGGGGTCATCTCTTGCTGCGATTTTCAATTCAGTGCAGACTCGATAACCTTTTTGGCCGCGGTGAAGATGGCGACTTCCACTGCGATGACTGCTGCTTAGTTTCATGATCATAACCGTAAAACCCGTGTCTCGTCACCGGTTTCTGCATCGGAAATAAAGTTGGGGTCATCTCTTGCTGCGATTTTCAATTCAGTGCAGACTCGATAACCTTTTTGGCCGCGGTGAAGATGGTGACTTCCACTGCGATGACTGCTGCTTAGTTTCATGATCATAACCCATGTCTCGTCACCGATTTCTGCATCGGAAATAAAGTTGGGGTCATCTCTTGCTGCGATTTTCAATTCAGTGCAGACTCGATAACCTTTTTGGCCGCTGCACAAATTTTGGATCGATACATCTCGACCAAATTGTCGGACAAGACGCGTTGCACGGACCCGTACGACATTTCTACGATCTGCAACGATAATCTGTCGCACTTTCGCGATGTTTTCCGGTGTTGTGTTTGTCGATGGTCGTCCTGAACGCTCATCGTTCGTCCATCCTTGAAGAAATGCCACCCGGCTTTAGAAATGTGGCTTTCGCTGATATCGGTTGCGAGCGGTTTTCGCAATCTCCAAAAACGTTTTGAAGCCCTTTTTTGTCAAACAATTCCTTTATATAACTTGCGCAAATGTTGGTCACATATGAATGTTCATAACTCTTACTCCGATTACACAAAAGAGGATGAGGGATCAGCGTTGACGGAGTAACTGCGGCTCGAACAAAGAAACTTGAAGTGCGCTGTTCGTTTTCGCCACAGACTGACCGATGCCTTAGCCGCATCGACCACCGAGCCCTTTATAAATAAAGTACGTTTTTTATGTAACTTGAAAAACATAATAAAAAATTAACCCTGACTGCCGTCGCTTTAGTTTTGTTTCACCAGCCGCCTCGGTGGCCTATTGGATAGCGTACTAGGCTTTCACCCCGAGTACCCGGGTTCGATTCCCGGCGAGGGCTTGGCATTTTCATACGCTATAAATCATCCCATCGTCTGCATTAGCCCAAGTGTGCACATTAGTCGGACGTTAAAAAAAAAAAAAAAAAAGTTTTGTTTCACTGTGTACACTTTAACCGTATTTGCATAATACTTTTATTCTGGTACTATGAATCGAGTTGTGATTCTTCATATATCACAGAAAGTTGAGCAAAAACGGATAAACTGATTTTGAGAAATTATATTGAATTTTGGGGAGGTTGTCGTTAGCTTTCGAACCTGGTTTTTTTGGGAAATAATTGGGTTTGAGAAAGTTTGTGCTATGCGCTACACTATTTATGGTAACGTTAATATGATATACATTAACGGGTTTTTTTGGAAAATAATTGGGTTTGAGAAAGTTTGTGCTATGCGCTCCCTATTTATGGTAACATTAATATGATATACATTAACGGTTTTTTTTGGGAAAATAATTAGATTTGAGAAAGTTTGTGCTATGCGCTACACTATTTATGGTAACATTATATGATATACATTAACGGGTTTTTTTGGAAAATAATTGGTTTTGAGAAAGTTTGTGTTATGCCCTACACTATTTATGGTAACATTAATATGATATACATTAACGGTTTTTTTTGGGAAATAATTGGGTTTGAGAAAGTTTGTGCTATGCGCTACACTATTTATGGTAACATTAATATGAAATACATTAACGGGTTTTTTTGGGAAATAATTGGGTTTGAGAAAGTTTGTGAGAAAGTTTGTGCTATGCGCTACACTATTTATGGTAACATTAATATGAAATACATTAACGGGTTTTTTTGGGAAATAATTGGGTTTGAGAAAGTTTGTGCTATGCGCTACACTATTTATGGTAACATTAATATGAAATACATTAACGGGTTTTTTGGGAAATAATTGGGTTTGAGAAAGTTTGTGCTATGCGCTACACTATTTATGGTAACATTAGTGATATACATTAACGGTTTTTTTTGGAAAATAATTGGGTTTGAGAAAGTTTGTGCTATGCGCTACACTATTTATGGTAACGTTAATATGATATACATTAACGGATTTTTTTGGAAAATAATTGGGTTTGAGAAAGTTTGTGCTATGCGCTACACTATTTATGGTAACATTAATATGAAATACATTAACGGGTTTTTTTGGGAAATAATTGGGTTTGAGAAAGTTTGTGCTATGCGCTACACTATTTATGGTAACATTAGTGATATACATTAACGGTTTTTTTTGGAAAATAATTGGGTTTGAGAAAGTTTGTGCTATGCGCTACACTATTTATGGTAACATTAATATGATATACATTAACGGGTTTTTTTGGAAAATAATTGGGTTTGAGAAAGTTTGTGCTATGCGCTACACTATTTATAGTAACATTAGTGATATACATTAACGGTTTTTTTTGGAAAATAATTGGGTTTGAGAAAGTTTGTGCTATGCGCTACACTATTCATGGTAACATTAATATGAAATACATTAACGGGTTTTTTTGGGAAATGATTGGGTTTGAGAAAGTTTGTGCTTTGCGCTACACTATTTATGGTAACATTAATATGAAATACATTAACGGGTTTTTTTGGGAAATAATTGGTTTGAGAAAGTTTGTGCTATGCGCTACACTATTTATGGTAACATTAATATGAAATAAATTAACGGGTTTTTTTGGGAAATAATTGGTTTGAGAAAGTTTGTGCTATGCGCTACACTATTTATGGTAACATTAGTGATATACATTAACGGTTTTTTTTGGAAAATAATTGGGTTTGAGAAAGTTTGTGCTATGCGCTACACTATTTATGGTAACGTTAATATGATATACATTAACGGGTTTTTTTGGGAAATAATTGGGTTTGAGAAAGTTTGTGCTATGCGCTACACTATTTATGGTAACGTTAATATGATATACATTAACGGGTTTTTTGGAAAATAATTGGTTTGAGAAAGTTTGTGCTATGCGCTACACTATTTATGGTAACATTAATATGAAATACATTAACGGGTTTTTTTGGGAAATAATTGGGTTTGAGAAAGTTTGTGCTATGCGCTACACTATTTATAGTAACATTAGTGATATACATTAACGGTTTTTTTTGGAAAATAATTGGGTTTGAGAAAGTTTGTGCTATGCGCTACACTATTTATGGTAACGTTAATATGATATACATTAACGGGTTTTTTTGGAAAATAATTGGGTTTGAGAAAGTTTGTGCTATGCGCTACACTATTTATAGTAACGTTAATATGATATACAGTAACGGTTTTTTTTGGGAAATAATTGGGTTTGAGAAAGTTTGTGCTATGCGCTACACTATTTATGGTAACGTTAATATGATATACATTAACGGTTTTTTTGGAAAATAATTGGTTTGAGAAAGTTTGTGCTATGCGCTACACTATTTATGGTAACATTAGTGACATACATTAACGGTTTTTTTGGAAAATAATTGGGTTTGAGAAAGTTTGTGCTATGCGCTACACTATTTATGTTAACATTAATATGATAAACATTAACGTGTGAGGCTAGATGAACAGCACCAGTTGAGATTTTACCCTCTCTACAGATCCCATGTTCAGCCTACCAGGTTCTACTTATTAAGTCATGTTTTGATCTGCAGATAAATTATTACGGCTGTAATTTCAAAGCATTGATAATTTTATTTTCCGTTCGACCTTTATATAGCTGGGAATAATTATTAACAGGCCTAGGCTGTGCAGTGTTTACGGCATGTTTGAGTATTTTATTAATGTACTGTTTCACAACCTGTCAGCGGTCTACGCATGCGCAAGTGTACCGTCTCGCGATTTACGAGATTATTAATATATCCCGCAAAATAAGACTAGACGAAATATTTCATTAGCCACTGAACTGCTTGGTGATTCCGGAATTAATGTTTTCACTGCCTTATATATAAACTGTCTCTGTTGGACATTGATTTGTATATGATATTACCAATAGGCCCTAGTCTTGATTAGCTGGCAATTCAGATCATAGATAAACTACTTTCCCTGAACAGTCTTTTACAGAAGGCTGTGCTAGTGGTTATTTAAAAAAATGTTTTCTCATTGTAACAAGTAGCACATTATGGCAAACAATTTATGATTTTTTTATGGATAACCAACTGATTATTGGAGCCTTTATGCACATAGGCTAATCTATAGACGTTTCTTAAAGAATTTGATACCTTAAGGAAGCCTTAAGGTATGCGATTTCATAGTAAAGGCACACCTTATACATTGATTTTTGTAATAGGCAAAACTGATTTTTTTATGATTCGGTTCGGTTAGATCATTTCACTAAAATGAACCGGCTCAAAGATGACCCACTCAGTTCACCTGTACCTGAGTAAGGTTCCCCGCTACCTTTTTTATCGTTAATCTTTGTCATTTGACATTGTTTTTTTACTAAAATTTAGTGCTGTCTTCATTTAACATTCATTAATGAAATAATAATTATTTCAAGTGCAATTGAAATTCGCGTTTTAAACATATTAAACTGAAGGCATATTAATTGTTACTGTTAAATTTTAATTAACCGCTCATTTAGCCTATTCTAAATATCGTGTTATTTATGTTAAAATGAAATTAATTAAATAAGATAATTCGTTAGTGTGTAAATTTTACCACTATGATAGTGTGCGTCAGTGGTACACCCAAGGATTAAAGAGGAAAATACAAACATTACTTAAATAGAATGGGTAAAAGAAAGTAATTACCCTGGAACAGCATACAACAGTATTTCAGGCTGAAGTGATGGCAATTAATGTCAGTGTTCGGAAGAACTTGGATCGGGGCTTCAAAAAGGCACGTATCGATAGTCGAGCGGCAATACAAGCACTTGCGGGTCCTATAATACAGTCCAAGCTGGTCTGGGAGTGTAGGAAGAACCTTGACATTCTGTCCCAGGATAACCGGGTAACTCTTCACTGGGTTCCGGGTCATAGGGTAATTACCCTCCGGAGTTAAGGGTAATGAGGAGGCAGACCGACTGGCTGGACTTGGATCTGCATCTGAGTTTATCGGACCTGAGCCGGCTTTAGGGATTTCTTTATCGTTGGCCGGATCCGCTATTAATGGGTGGATTACTTGTCAACACCAGGTAAGATGGGACAACCTTCATGGGCATTCCCATAGTAAACGTCTCTTAAGCAAAGTTCCTTCTGGAGGAATCAAAGGGACAGCAGATGTCCTGGGCAGAGCACAACTCAGGAGGATCATGGGGCTCATAACAGGGCACTGTGGTCTGAGAGTGCACATGAATAGGGTAGGAGTGTACCACGGAGAAACCGTGTGTAGATTGTGCAGGAAGGAGGAGGAAACTGCAGGTCACATAATTTATGATTGTGAGGCTCTTGCTAGTAGGAGGCTAGGAATTTTTGGTTTCCAAGACCCTAGGGATCTTCAGCAGAATGCGCTAGTCAGTGGGTAGTTGGAACTTATTAGGGGCACCAATCTGCTGAACTAGGTATTTTAAGAGGTAAATTGCACAATACCTCATTGTGCACTACGATCGTTGTGCATTGTACTCAGTTGATCGCAGTGTCTGGGGTTGAACAAATCCCTTCCTCTAGAATATAATCTAATCTAATCTAAATAGAATGTCGTTGAAAAGCAGTGATAATCCAACAATCTGATGTATAGTTTTTAAATTGCACCAGCTTTGTTGAAGATATCGCGTGGAAATTTACGTACATAAATCGAAAACAGGCGTACCAACATTTCTTCTTGGTCGGTGAACACAGAACCTGATCAGTTTGCCAGGCCGTTGTAATTTCGGACTAAACGAACTACGCGAGTGACCGGATTAGAGTTGTATTATGATGACCTAACCTGAAAAGTGAGAGCGTCTTGGTTGGCAGCGGAGTAGAATTCCTATGTCCGAAGTTAGTTTGGTTGGAGGGATTGGAGAGAAATATTGTAGGCCTATTTCATTTTATTTTCAATATAATTTGAAAATTTAAAATGATAATATGTGCAAGTGTGATAAGGAAAACGTCTTGTGAAAATACTTCTGGACAGGCCGCTTTTACAGTTTTCTATTTAGGCGTACTTAAAGTCTTAAATTCTTCTTTAGATTTCTGGCTTCAGTTTTTTCTTTTTTTTTTAAGAAACTCTTGATGTTTAAAGAATCAAGACCTGTTAGATTTCTGCACTGGCGATTTTTTTTTTTTTAAGCGAAAAGCACATTGAGGCTATTATCGCCTCCCTAAATGTAAGTGTGAGTGTAAAGTGTTAAAGTTTTTTTTTTTTTTTTTTTAACGTCCGACTATTGTGCACACGGGCTAATGCAGACGATGGGATGATTTATAGCGTATGAAAATGCCAAGCTCTGGCCGGGAATCGAACCCGGGTCCTCGGGGTGAAAGCCTAGTACGCTATCAACTAGGCCACCTAGGCGGCTAATAAAGTGTTAAAATCGTAAGTGTAGTATTATAAGTGTGTGTTAGACTCGGGTACCGCAAGAGACGTGTAAATCCTCTCAATAGATTCGGCTAGTCTGCACCTCTCCCCTGCGGGATTTTATTATTACTGACGTTCTCTCAATGCGAAAGAGGTTAGGTGTTCAACCCTGTTTGAGTACAACTAATCAGTATCTAAATCCAACAATCTTTAAAAAAAAATTATGAAAACTAATAGCCTGTATTTATGTCCGGATAGGTGTCATCAGGCATTTAGACTAGGCCTGATATATTCCCTTAAGGCTTCGCCCCATTGGCTTTCAAAGTTTCCATGTTAATCTTATGGAGACGATTTTATCTGTTCGGAGTCGCCTCGGTGGCCTAGTTAATAGCGTACTAGGCTTTCACCCCGAGGACCCTGGTTCGATTCCCGGCCAGGGCTTGCCATTTTCTTACGCTATAAATCATCCCATCGTCTGCATTAGCCCAAGTGTGCACAATAGTCGGACGTTAAAAAAAAAAAAAAAAATCTGTTCGGATGATTACTCAAATAGCCTATAAGTTCATTAACATAGTTCATTAGGTTCACCATAGAATGCAGCACATACAACGTTAACGCAGGTTTTCTGTCAGGGAGACTCGTGTGCAATATGAAAACTAGGCGTAACCTAACCTAACCTAGCCACCGAAACAGAAAAACGTCGCTGAATCAGTGTGCGCTTGACTCAACAGTCGTGTCCTCGTGTCCACAACGGCTCGGATCTGATAACGCAGCTGCCCACTGCGCGCGGAATGCCACGGGTTTTTGTTTTAAACTTAAACTTTACACATAAACCACGGGGACGATGCTAACTGTCGCTGCCTGTTGTTATTTTACATTTAGTAAATTGTAAATTCTTATATTTGATATTCGTGCGCGTGCTGGGACATACAAATTAGGCAGTAAAAAGCGGTTTGATGTCCGTTGAATCGTTAAAGGCCGTAGATCTGTTCCGTGGGAGACGTTTCAGCTCGTCCGGACGTATTTTATGTTCCGTCTAATGCAATCAATGTGGGGAGAAACGTGTAACGTAAAAAATATGTTATTAAGTAAATTGGCAGTAATTCTTTTACTGTTGAACCTGTTCAGTCTGTATGGACGGGCCTAGTTTGTGTTTACGGCACTGATTGTAGCCGTCGTAGTAAGGCTCAGACCCGAGACTTACTGTACAGTAAGACCGAGTAATGTTTTACTATTTTGGAATAAGTTAGATTGGCTAACCTAAGTAACGTCATTAGCGTGGATTTTTTTTTTTTTTTTTTTTTTTTTTAACGTCCGACTATTGTGCACACTTGGGCTAATGCAGACGATGGGATGATGTATAGCGTATGAAAATGCCAAGCCCTGGCCGGGAATCGAACCCGGGTCCTCGGGATGAAAACCTAGTACGCTATCAACTAGGCCACCGAGACGGCTCATGTGCGTGGATTTTTTTTTTTTTTTAACGTCCGACTATTGTGCACACTTGGGCTAATGCAGACGATGGGATGATGTATAGCTTATGAAAATGCCAAGCCCTGGCCGGGAATCGAACCCGGGTCCTCGGGATGAAAGCCTAGTACGCTATCAACAAGGCCACCGAGGCGGCTCATGTGCGTGGAAATTTATTAAATTCGTTGTTTTTCTTGTTTTTCGACTTTTTAAAAATGTTAATCTGTTATTAGTAAGCAAGTATGAAAAACTCAGCCAGTTCATCTACGAATTGATATTTTCGGTTGCACTAACATTTTCACGCACGAACATTTAGGTCTATATTGCTAAATAAGATATTCTGTAACTTTTTAATTCACTGCCTTGTTGATCCGACCTTTAAACGTACCATTCTGTTGTTACAATGCAAAAAA
>CM040185.1:16751129-16943629 GCA_022606455.1 Callitettix versicolor | reverse complement strand
CGGAATCTGTATCACTTCTGATTTCACTATCCCTTAAATGTAGGCTCATTTTCCTTGGCTTCGGGCAGGTACAGAAACCATTTTCGCTAAATTTTCACTAGGCCTTATGGTACCCTATAGGCCTATTGGTCACAATGTTTTGAAAAGTAAAAATTCCATTCACCATCGTTACAGATGATTTTTAATTGCGTAATTTCTTGACGAAAATTGAGCTTAAAATCATTTTTTTTTAATTTAAAAGTGACTTTACTTGCCAGGTTTTACCAAAATCTGTCAATTAGTTTAAATTGGATGTAGGTCAAATTGGATTTACGGACAAACGAAAACATGCCAAAATTTCATCAAAGTAGGTCAGTTAAGGGTAAAATTGATATTTTAGCAGCAGTTTAGGTAAACTAGGCTTTGTTAGTTTTGTGTCTTATTGAGTCCCTTCTGGACTCTTATTGTGTCCCTTCCCCTGTTTTGGAGTCTTAAATTCACAAATGTGATAGAATGAAAATGCATATTTACGTGGAATAACTGTTAATGTTTAGTTATGAATTTGGTACAGTAGATAGGCTACTAATAGATCAAATTTGACAAAGAAATGTAACCTAGGCTTTAAAAATGTGAAATGCTATTAATTCGTTATAGCCTATTTTTTTTTTGTTGTAAGCTATTTATGAGTTTTATGTAGGCTACTACAGACCTATTACTGAATTAAGATATATTCACCAGCGGAAGGTTAAAATTTCTTACGATAAGTTACGATTTGATGTAATATTAACGGAACTATATTGTTACGTCATTACCGATTAGGCCTAAATCGCATAGAGAGTGCTAGATTTACTACGCCAAGTTCACCAACCGGGATATTATTTCCTATATGCGTTATCACAATCTGATTCAGTACATTCATTAGTCTTATAGTGATAGTTATTTAGTCGAATTTCAGTGTAAATTCAAATATTGGAACTGTAAGCAAACAATTCGCCATTTTTGCATGCGCGGCTGCTTTATATCCGCCGTAACACTGATTACAATGTTAAGTAACTACTTTCGTACAAAAAACGTGAAGTTATTCGTGTAACACTTGTTTCATACAAAACCGTATTAGTTAAGTTCTTCAGTTAGCCTATTTAATATTTTTTTAAATTTTCTATTGCTTTTATTATTAATAATCGTTTTCGCGATGAAAAACACGTGAGCTACTTTCGCGCAGTAGTCAACTTTTAGGTTAGGCCTATGCGCGTCACTTATTTTCGATTTTTTTCTAACCTTTGTAGTTTACGCACTTTTATAGCCTATTTTGTATTATTACTACTGGGAATTTAATGTAGCGTTTTGACGCAAAAACTGTTTAGATTGTCAAAACAAGTGCAAACTTATATTTACCATTTTTTTCTCAAAAAGGTAGGTTCATAGTTAATTTTCATCCCTGCTTTCTTCCAATTTCGAGTTGTGTAGGGCCTATTGTTTTTTGTTTGCATTCGATTTATTCAGCATTTTCTTGTACACTTATTTATGCATCTATTTTTAGAGCTAATTTTTTTACTAATTTAGCCTATACAGACGTTGAATAGAAAGTTTTTTTAATTTACTGTTTGTTCCTTAACAACCGCAGACCGCGGTTTAGGAAAACATAACTCATTAACTGTTTAAAGTGCCTAATTTAAAAACAATCCATTATTTTTGAACACTAAAATAATAAATTTTGTTTCTCCGTTTGTGACAAGAAATTATTCATAGAATGATGGAGGGTCTGCAGAACGTAGAATAACTTTAAAAACAATTCATCGAACACGTTTAAACAATACCGTTCAATGTATAAATGTATCTTCGCACAAACTATCTTGCATAAACAATCATTTCAGGTATATAAAATATCATTTTCATTCACTGCAAATAAATATTTTGCTAATCAAACAGATTTTAAAACAAAAATGAAAAGTACAACTGTTATTTAAACATACCGCTTTCTACAACGTTAATCACCGGTTAATAAATCACTCTGGGGTTTGTCTGTTTGTTTATGTGTTAGGGGTAATTACGTTAGTAAGGGTGTATGTGATCAATAGACATGGCAGGAGGCGTGGCGGGGCGTGGATAGGCGGAGTCGAGCTGTGGTCACCGCCTACTGGAGTTCATCGCTCATGACGGCATGCGCCTTGCCGACAGTCGCGGAGCCCCCCTCGTCCCGTGATGTTACTTTCGGAGTTTATTGTGATAAATGTTCACGTGAATGGGCTGGGGGGTTTCTTTTTATCCGGGTTTAGTTTATTAATGGGTATCCATCGGGGTGAAACATCCTGGTTGAAAAATAGATGTTTTATTGGTAAAATATTATTGTTTAACGTTTTGGGCCACCGGAAATGTTGGTTGGTTGGTTGAATTCAGAAGCTTGTTTGTAAGCCCTAAAGAAGAACGATTGCGGCATTCAGCTGTCTCGGTGACATGATAGAAGCGAATTTCCAAAAGTATTGGTGTTCAATTTACCTTTTTGAAAATTTGATTTCACCATCATAATTAGCAATAAAATCTGCACATATTAGCATTTTAAACTTTCAAATTACAATAAAAATACGAAAACAAACCCAGACCGCCGTCAAGAATGCTAATTTATGTAATTTTTTCAACGCTGGTCACTGTGGTGAAATCTGATTTAAAAACAAAATTTAGGACGAAAAGAACTATGACTTTCTAAAAATACAAAATGGCCGCACTGTTTCGAAACTGTTTAAAGAGTTTTGCTGGTTGACGAATTTGTCTAAACAGTAACCCTTAACGACCCCTTAAAAAGTGATCTAGATGTCAGTACCAGTGCTTAATATGTCGTGATGGTAGCTCCAGTAGCTGATTTTTTAAAGTGAAATTCACCAATAACATTTTTGTTTCGGATTTAGGCCTATATCTAAGTGAATTTTTACGCCTTATAGTGGGTCTAAATGCGGAAAACTAGACTAATTTTCACGCCCACTTTTCATGGTAATTGTGGACCGAAATTTTGTTCAGTTATTTCTTAAAGTGCATAGGCTGAATCTCCCCCTCCTTGAAGGAAAATTATAGTTTCAGAAATTCTTAAACCTATATTATTGTTGATAAAACATTTCACATGACCTTCAAATTATAAGGTCGTTACGAACGGACACTAAATTTGGTTCAGTTTTGGTTCTTTAGGCCTAATTATTAGTTTTAAAATGAAAACACAATTATTGTAACAGGCGAAAGAAATTGTATCCACTTAAAATATAACTCTTGAATAACGTTACTAATTATGTTAGTCTATTTGAAATATAACTCTTGAATAACGTTACTAATTATATTGGTCTATTTGAAATATAACTCTTGAATAACTTTACTAATTATGTTAGTCTATTTGAAATATAACTCTTGAATAACGTTACTAATTATGTTAGTCTATTTGAAATATAACTCTTGAATAACGTTACTAATTATGTTATTCTATTTGAAATATAACTCTTGAATAACGTTACTAATTATATTGGTCTATTTGAAATATAACTCTTGAATAACTTTACTAATTATGTTAGTCTATTTGAAATATAACTCTTGAATAACGTTACTAATTATGTTAGTCTATTTGAAATATAACTCTTGAATAACGTTACTAATTATGTTAGTCTATTTGAAATATAACTCTTGAATAACGTTACTAATTATGTTAGTCTATTTGAAATATAACTCTTGAATAACGTTACTAATTATGTTAGTCTATTTGAAATATAACTCTTGAATAACGTTACTAATTATGTTAGTCTATTTTATTTTTTTCCTGAAAGTAGGCTGCTCATTTTTCTGAATAAAACTGTAGAAAAACGTTAATGGTTTCAACAACTTGACACTAGTGATTTTTTGAAAGTTGATCTTTCTGTATAGCCCAATTAGATTGTTATAACAGAATTGGTTCAGGTATAGGCTACATTTTTATTATGGCTTGCTTTATTTTCTTTTTAACTAAGTGCTTTAGGCCTATAACTTCCTTCATTTCGAAATGTATCGCCTATTGTCATTAGGCCTATTTTCTTAAGGCCTTGTTCATCGATTCGTTGACAATTAGTAGGCCTATCTGTAGGCTAGTAGGATTGAGAACTAGTTCCGTAAGCGAATGACTTTTTTTTAACTAACTAGCCAAACTTAACATGGTGTTTTTGTGGAATGTAACTTTCTGTAGTTTATTATTTGTGCAGTTTTGTGGATTATGTTTTTAAAGTAAAGTTTTTGTTTTAGGCTATGTAAATCGAGCAATTTTCATTTTCAAAAAAAAAAAAATTGCTGTTCAGTCGGTTTTTTAGAGCGTCAAAAATAGTGTTCGCAATGTTAATCAGAAAAACAAGTACTTTTTTTAAAAAAAAACTAAATTATGTTATCGTTGGTCACGTGGTTCTATAGTAATAGGCCTATCCCCTTCTTAAATTACAAATCTTATTGGCTGATCTTCGAGCAGTTATTTATTATTGTTGTTTACCAAGACGCATGTGACTTGCTTACACCGTGACGTAATGAAGTCGCTACAATTGAAGTAGGCCTATAACCACACCAATACTTCATTCAGAAGACCGTCCTCGATGTAAATCTGCGTCGAGTAACGCGGCATGAAGCAGGGGCGCGCGTCGCGACGCTGCCAATGTATCGGCTCGCTGGGGCGGAAAATTAGACGCCACCTCGCCCTCCTCCGAGGCGTAGTCCTTTAATCACACGCTTGGCGGCCACTGCCTCTTTGACAGTCATAACTTGTTTAATGCACCGGCAAAATTAATGAATATCAAATAGGCCTTGGTTAGACGTGATTTTAGGAAAGAAAACTACTTAATATTGTGGCAGCGGAACCTAATTTGTAACAAACACACACACACACACACACACACACACACACACACACACACACACACACACACACACACACACACACACACACACACACACACACACACACACACACACACACACACACACACACACACACACACACACACACACACACACACACACACACACACACACACACACACACACACACACACACACACACACACACACACACACACACACACACACACACACACACACACACACACACACACACACACACACACACACACACACACACACACACACAACGTGATTCCAAAACTCGTGATTTTTCTACTCCGACACAAAACCACGAGAAAACCTCTCTGCATGTTTACCGACCCGTGAGAAAACAAAATCCCGTCTTCTGATGAACAAAATTATCCTACATCACTTCCCCAAAACCAAAAATGAAGCCCTACAACGAAGAATAAAGAACCCGGCAACGAAGTCCGTCCAACCAGGATCAGATATCACGTACCCAACCCTTTTCAACAATGAAAACACGGGTTTAAAGTTAAGAGACAAAAAAGCGTTCCCAAGCCCAAACACAGAGAGGGTGGGGAAACTCGACAACAGCTGCGATGTTGGTACTCCCGGAATTCGTAGGACCTAACCTGTTTTCGTCTAATTAAATGTTCCCGATTTTGATCTGAAATACCGCGTGCGCTTTGAGCCCGCTAACGAGTGATCTCCGAAAGTCGATGGGAAATAAATTTTACGATTTAAGGAGTAATCGGCACCTGCTGCTTTACTGTGCGCAGAACCGTTTGTCCGACAGGCAAATTTGTGTCGCGGTGACGTCATAGAAGTTCGCGCACATTCGTTGCTAAGCTAGTTCTGTTTATGGTGTTCGCTTAACCGTCACGATGTCGTAGTTTTATGTGTAAATGTAGTGGTGAAATTAATAAAAACTGCATCAACGAGTACATACAATGAAAGAGAATTTTTTAAAGTGTTTTTTTTTAATGTTAGTAAACTTCAACGTGGGATCCATTTGTAGCCCTACACACGTCGAGACGGTATTCCACTTCTCGCCAGGTATTCACCAACACAACAGGTGTAACTGTCTCAACGGCCGCGATAATTCTTTTCCGTAAATGGTTGCTGTCACTGATCTTTTCATCGTACACGACATTTTTGTTTGCCCAAAAGCAAAACGTCAAATGTGGTTAAGTCCGGGTTTCTTGGTGGCCAAGAGATTGGGTCAGCGCTGCCTATCTACCTTTCCGGAAAGCGAGTGTCAAGAAGCCGCGCGCACACGCTTACTGTAATGAGGTAGGGCGCCATCTTGTTTGAAAAACATAATCCTTTTTTCCACTTCAGTATCTTCCACTTGGGGAAAGACATACTCTGTCAACAGTATGTCTTTACAGTTCTTTCTACAAAAATGAGAGACATTGAAAGACTTCAGTCAATAACGGATAGTTTTTGCTGTAGGTGGTTCATCGCCATACTCAGGCCTAAAATTACGTTGTACTGTTTTTGCGCAACACTTTTGCACAGATTTGGAAAAAACAAATAACACGCTGCGCCTTTTGTTGCGGTGTAGACATTGCACTGCACTGAACGCCTGAAGTGACCGCTGTCGTCGCGCTCAAGGTCACGCAGGCCAACCAACTGCAGAAACTGAATTCCCACATTTACGTGAGCAAAGCGTGGACATTTGATGAATGTCGCTAGGGCACATTAAAACTAGGGAGTTCTTTTTCAAACACCTAGATCAACATTGAATAACTAACTTTTTTACGATTTTTTAATTTGAAAGTTAGCTATTAGAGCGTCTGTCTCGTTAACGTCTTGGTACTAGACCATATAGCCTAATGCTCCGCCCTTGACTGCTAGCACACCTTTTTGATTTTCGTTAAAATAATTACATTATACGGTAATATATAGGCCTAGTTACACACATACTGCAATATATAACTACACACACGCACAAGGGGTTTTAAGATCTGGATTCTTCATTTTTAATTCATAATTCGAGCGAGAACCACCTCGAAGATGCTGCCACATACGATTTTTGACGCAGTTTCGGAATAGTGTTTCTTGCGTAAACAGTAATCTTATTTTTAATCTGTACGATTTACATTTGCGTAGATTTTCACGTTGATTTGCGACGGTAAAATCGGATTTTCAAAAATTGTTTGCGAAAAGTTATGGTTTTTAAGTGGCCGCTGTTTTAAAATTGTCGAACGGATTTTGTTGGGTAAGGAACGTGTCAGAGCTGTTACAGAAATTTGTATTCGTTTCCTGTTGAAGCAAATCTGGCTAAGTTGCGGAAGTTATAATGGTAAACAAACAAACACACACACACACACACACACACACACACACACACACACACACACACACACACACACACACACACACACACACACACACACACACACACACAAACAAACAAGGCTCTGTGCTTGGACCTCTCCTTTGGAACATCATATATGATGGGGTCTTACGAGTCAGCGTACCATTAGGCGTAAAAGTCTTTGGATTCACCGATGACCTTGCGGTGGTTGTTGATGGGAAGTTTTTGGAAGAAGTCGAGGTTCGGGCCAACGAGGCAGTGAAGTCAATCCGGAGATGGTTGACATCAGTGGGTCTGCAGCTCGTCGATGAGAAGACGGAGGTCGTGCTTGTTACCAGCAGGAAAAAGAGGGAAACAGTAACTCTTACAGTTGGAGATATGCAGATAAGTTCCGTCCCAGCCCTTCGATATCTTGGCGTGTGAGTTGACGCTAGACTCTGCTTCAGGGAACATCTCAAGGCAGTTAGTGAAAAGGCGGCGAACGTGGCAGGAGCCCTTTGCAGGTTCATGCCGAATCTGGGAGGCCCAAGACAGGCACGCCGCCGACTCCTGGCTGGGGTAGTAAGCTCGGTGCTCCTTTACGGAGCGCCGATTTGGAGCCAGGCTATGATGGTCGCGAGCTATGCGTGCAAGATTAATGCGGTGCACCGCCGTGCGTTGCTGCGTGTCGTGAGTGGTTACCGAACAGTTTCCTACTACGCTGCATGCGTAGTGGCGGGCGAACCACCAATAGAGCTGATGGCTGATGAAAGAACGAGGCTCTACTGGCGCAAGCGAAGTGCTGAGCCGCGGTATAGTCATACAGTGGCAATTACAGAGGAGCGAAATCGGACCCTGGAGACATGGCAGCGAAAGTGGGATAACTCAACAAATAAACGATGGACATACCAACTCATAGGTAACATCCAGGATTGGTGTAACAGGAATCATGGGTAGGTGGATTTCTATCTCACACAGATTCTCACTGGGCACGGTTGCTTCCGAGCTTACTTGTCCCGTTTCAGGCTGGAAACAGACTCGGCTTGTCCTCTCTGTCTTCCAGCAGTGGAGGAAGATGCGTAGCATGTGTTTTTCCGGTGTCGGAGATTCGACGAGGAAAGGATGAGGCTGAAAACATATCTGCGAGGCAACGTTGCACCGGAAAGTCTGGTTGCGACTATGATGGCTTCAGAGGCCAATTGGAGGGCCATTGTGGGATTCGCTGCAGTGGTCATGAAGAGGTTGAGGGCTGAGGATCGAGAAAGGAGAGCCAACGCTGTAGAAGAGTATGCGTTCAGCCAGTCCACCTTCCCACGAAGTAATGCCTGGCGGCGGTTCCGTGGGGAGGTTTACAGAAGAGGAATGCTTTTGGTGGTTTTTTTAGTGGGAAACAATATATCTTAACTTGAGTTTGAGTCCCTATCCCAGGTAGTCTATAAACGACTTTTTTCCACCTTTTTTTGCATCGCAAACACACACACACACACACACACACACACACACACACACAGACACAGAGAGAGAGAGAGAGAGAGAGAGAGAGAGAGAGACTCAACCATAGGAAATAATATTAGGCAGAAAAATTTGTTTCATTGCGACAAATTTAAAATAGTTAAATTCGTTCAGAGTAGGCCAGCCGGTCAAGAATGCGTTGTTTAAATAAAAGAGGATTGCTTATAGATAAGGCCAGGCAGGCGAACGATGGAATAAACGTGCAGGGACTTGTAAATACCAAAGTAATACGTCTGCTGGACTTATAATAATTTCAAATAAAATCCAGAAAAAGAAAAAAAATATAAACTTTATAAAATTGTTGGAAAGAAATAAGATTCTGTTTTAATAAAACCATGCGTACAAAATGTTAAGAATAAAAAATTTTGAAAAACTGATAGTTTTATAAATATTAACGAATAATGAAAACAATGGCTTTAACTAATAATCATTAAACATAAAGTTTGTAACCGTAGCAAGTAGAATAGAAATAAGAGCGTGTATAATAGTAATTAAATTAGAAATGGTTATAATTTAAAATAAATACTGTATGTATCTGGAAAGATAAGAAAATTAACAAGAAATCGTTGTCGATGTTCGTGAAAAAATAATAGAGTGAAAAAGGTTAACCAGGACAATGTTTCACAATAGTTTCATACGAAATATAAATTTATAAAATATAATGTTCATAAGGTAAAAGATATAGTATAAAATAAGGAAAATAAAAGCCTAATTATTCAAATTAACTAATCATAATAAATATATGAAGTTTTTCTTACTTAAAAAGTTTTGGTAAAATTAAAAATTTGCATTAAATAAAATCCAGAATTTCTTATGAAATATCTGGCGCGCGCGCGCACGCACGCACGGTTGAATTTTCAGATAGTAAATTCAAAGACTAGTTAGTAGGTATTAAATAACCACTGGTTCTGTTCATTGCAGGTTGTGTTAATATTTAATCAGGGCTCAGGTTAGGCAAAATAGTTACACCCCTGTGTGCAAGTCACGTACCGTACTCTGACCGGGGCAATATTTATTAATCTTTTTTATTTTTAGAGAATTTCCACTAAAAAAAAAGCAATTTGGTAATAAGCACCATCGTGGTAATACCCAGACCCGGGACCTTGAAATCAGCGCTGATCCCAACGTTTAGATAACATATTGAGGCATATAGGCTACTGCAGAACTTCACAATCTGTGTATGCGTTAGTACTCACACAAAGGCATTTCCGGTTCCGTCAGATTCAAACGACACGACTCGATTTTGGTTATAACTGGGGCAAGTTGGTGAAGCAGCTGTCTCGCTGGCATGATTGAAGTGCATTTTCGAAAGTATTCTTTTTCATCTTGCTCACTTTTTTAATTCTAATTTCACCGCAGTCGTAATCGGCATTGCCGTCTGAGTGGATTGGCATTTTAAATTTACAAATTGCATTCAAAATACGGACCCTGACCGCCGTTAATTTCAGCCGATTCGGAAAATTCAGAACAGAATTTTGCGCAGTTTTTAACGCCGGTGAAATCGGATTTTCAAAAAAAGCGTCAGACAAAAACGTTACGGATTTTTTTAAAGATTAGAAATGTCAGCCATTTTGAAACTTTTGAACGAATTCAGCTGGTTAACGAACGTGTCCGTGGTATTGACGTGGGGTAATCGATTTTCGTAAGAGTTTAAATCGAATTCGGACCAAAATTGCTAACGTGAGCGTGCTCGTTAACACGCAATGGATATTTGTAAGAAATTAATCCGATGTCAACTGTAGTATTCAGCGTTAAAGTTCGCATAAATTAGCATTTTAAAATGCTTTTAACTTAGGCAGTGCGGGACTGGCCGACAGAAGTGACTACTTTTGGCATGCCTGGCTGTATACTTTTCACTATTATGATTTAATTATTTTTATAAAAATTTAGATGCGTGCAGGAAAGGGCAACTCTTGAAAATTATTTTCGTATTAAATTTCGCGTGTGTGTAGGTACACAACTTAAAAATTAACTGAAACTGTCACAAATTATGAATTTGAATATCTTAGGCTATATAAGGGTTTTTAATAATTAATCAGTTATAACCCTACTTTTGACAGTTATACTGTCTAAGTATAATAATAAATATAATATTTGTGATACTGGCATTCAAAAATTGGTATACATCATATACATTAAATAATTTAAGTACACAAATTTAGAAAATACACATTTTTTAAATTAACAAGAACAATAAACATAACCTCAATTGAAATTATATTGTGCGAAATCAGCTTTTTAGAGGTAGTCACTTCAGTCTGGATATAGGCCTATACAAAAACAATATATGTTGTAAGGTATGCATTACGGATTCAAGCGTGACGCAAAACCAAATGTTTTTTTCAACCGCGACCATACAAGTTTTCGTTTCCAAAATACATTTTATTGATCACTAAACAAAAATTAGAGCGTTCCGTGACGGCAAACTGAATTTTTCACCCGTGCACAACATACACCCGTACCCTTCGATAAGTAGTAAAACATAAAAAAAATATTGTTGGAAACTAGCATCGCGTCTACAAGACGTCTGCTTTTAGTATTGTCGTCCCGAGTCTGGGTTTTACTACGATGGCTCATTTTCAAATGGACATACGGTACTAACAAAGAAGGTGTTACATTACAAATACATCGTCATCTAAACATTTAAAATGGCGACAACACAAAGCGTGCAACGGACAATTTATGTGTGTTCTTTTTTTGATAAGAAACAACTAATGGATTAAAAGTGTGCTCTTCGAATAAAATCTTTACGTATTTCGCGAGCTGAATCAATCGGCCGCAGTCGCACAAAACCGGCTTGTTAGGGCCTGCTTGATTCATCGGTGCGAAAAGTATTGGTCCCAGGACTGGCGCCAGCGGAACACCTTAATCCTGGCCGCCGTGGAACTCTTTCAGACTGAACAGAATTAGGCTACGGCGTGCTTTGTTGTGCCTGTGCGTCTGTCTAAACTGGATGTAGTTTGCCACTTGGGCTTTATAATTTAATGCTCTTATTTTTCTTTAAGGAATAACTTTCGCTACGCTCGAGTGTCGAGAAACGGCTCGTTTGGCTCGCAACAGCTGTGACAAAACATTTTTATCGCCATTTTGAAACTTTGCTCGTAATTAATTCCGGTTTATATGCGATACATTATCCTGTTACAGGACTAACAGATCTGTGCACTGATTTTCAGCGAAAAAAATCCAATACTATATGAAACATTATTACCCCAAAGTTAGGAATTGTGAAAACATCCTGTTGTGTAGCCTATATAGATCAACTCGTTTTTAGGATCCCTGAGTCACAAGAAAAGCTTTTTATCCGCCTGTGGTTGTATATAATATCGCTATAGAGATAAAACTGATTGACCGATTTTAATGAAATTTTTAACAAGTGTCATGTTTTAGAGCTGGTTGGTGTTGGATTTTGCGTGATGCGAGTGCACATTTTATATTTTTGCGCGTCGAAAGTCACATATTAAATTAATTATAATTAAAATTTCCTGTGTTTACGCCCAGAATCGAACTGGGGACCTTGCGCGTGTGATAACCACTACACTACGGAAAATACGAAGTTTAATCGATGTAAATATATGAAATGAATCGTTAATTTAATTTTGATAAATATGTAATAGTAAAAGGTCAATTGTTTTTTTATTCATTCGTGACGATCAGCTGATTTCATTGAACAGCTGATAGGCTATAATAAGTTTCAGGTTGTGTTGTTAAAAACTAGCTATGTCCATTTGTCGTGTTTTCTGACGAAATATCGTAATTAAAATAAAAAGAAAGAAAAACAACAGGGTATATATGATTTTTTTTCAGTAACTGATTTTTTTGTAATTTTGGTTTTTTTTGAGCAAAAATTTTAAAATGGCGGTTATTTTAAAATGATCTTTAAAAAATCATAACTTTTTAATGTTATTATCCTTTTTTGAATCCATTGCAACCAATTAATTTGACGATGGTCAGGATTCATTTTCATATTTTCAATTTAACTTCAAAGGGAAGAATGCTAATTTATGCAGATTTTAACGCTGATTTTGATGATGTATTTAGATTTCGAAATAATTATTGAGAGGTAAACATTTTAGATATCGCTTTCGTTAAGTCAGCGAGACAGCTGCGTGCAGCGATTAGTTAGGATTTTTGTGTGTATAAACGGTCTTGGGGACTTGAGGTAAACCTAAACAAAGCTGAGTGCATGTGCGTTGGAGGGCAGAGCAGGGCTCTATTGGAACACGACGCAAAAATCAAAATGTGACAATTCACAAGTATTTGGGAGTGACGATTACGAGCGATGGACTCCTGGATACGGCGATAAAAGAACGGAACACTTTGGGAAGAAGAGCAGTAGGATACTGAACAGCATCGTGTGGTATCGACAGATATCGAAAATAAATAAACATAGAATGTAATACAGTTATAAAAAGTATAATCTCGTACGTATGGAAGCGAAGTATGGCCAATGAAAAAAAAAAAACAGAAAAATGTCTTGAAGCTACAGAAATGGACTACTGGCGAAGAGCCGCAGGTCGGTCGAAAGGAGAGAAAATAAAAATTTTAAATCATGGATGCATTTTTTTTTTTTTTTTTTTTTTTTAACGTTCGACTAAATGTTTTGACTGAAAATTTAATGATGAGATCGATAACACGAAGACTCAAGAGGAAAATACCTAGCGACCTGCCTGACAATTAACAGCTGACCTAACAGATATAACATTATGTAGCAATATTTTATTATTATTATTTATATAATCTCATTATTTGTATGTATCAATGGGTATATGCTTTCATGTCATTATTTTAGCCATACAATTTACTTAGTGTCCTGTGTCCTGTAGACAGATTGTAAATACTAATAAAAAAATGTTTATTCCCAGCCCACGCTGTTTTAATTGACGTGAGCTTAGCTCCGTGTGCATTGATTCACATGGGCCAGTGAAGGCACAACAGAAACTAAAAACTGTACTCATGACTCACACGTAAAAGGTAGTAATTTTTTTTTTAACGTCCGACTATTGTGCTCACTTGGGCTAATGCAGACGATGGGATGATTTATAGCGTATGAAAATGCCAAGCCCTAGCCGGGAATCGAACCCGGGTCCTCGGGGTGAAAGCCTAGTACGCTATCCATG
Organism: Callitettix versicolor; assembly: GCA_022606455.1. Taxonomy (NCBI): domain Eukaryota; kingdom Metazoa; phylum Arthropoda; class Insecta; order Hemiptera; family Cercopidae; genus Callitettix; species Callitettix versicolor. Next base: position 16,929,865 of record CM040185.1, on the reverse strand, counting down.
GATGCAAAGCACACCATTGTTTAACGACATTAAGGCAAAACAATTTCGATGGTTTTGGGCATGCCATGGATGAACGAAAATCGACTTCCCAAACAGATTCTAAAACGTAAACCGCATTGTCGCAGAAAAAGAGGAAGACCGAGACTTAGTTGGAAGAAGAAAGAAAGGAAGTGAGAAAGAGGAGATTGGACCACGACAGATAAACTTGATGCTAGGAATCGGAGACGCTGAGAACTTTAAGCCGAAAAAAAATCAATCTTCTTATGCAGTGGCTAAAACTACTTGAATTAAAGTTGATTTCTCCTTGTGTACATACCTGAAAGACAACACTCCTAACATAGTGTATCAACGTGAGTTTTCTCGACTGACTAATTCATATCCATCTGCTAAACTTATTTTCACAGATGGTTCAAAGATGAATGATAATGTTGGGTGCGCGTTTTATTCACTGGACGAAACATATAATTATGGATTACCCTCAATTTGTAGTGTCTTTACGGCCGAACTCCTTGCCACCTTAAAGGCTCTGAACACTTAAAGGCTATAGAACGTAGTTTGCTCTATTCCAGGCAATCCGATAGTTTGCATTACGCTCTGTCCATAGACTTGCATTACGCGGTGCAAGAGTATCATTTATCTGGATTCCTGGTCACTGTGGAATATTTGGAAGCACTGTAGCGGATAATGCGGCAAAGGAAGCAACGGTTTCTTCCGCCATGCACTCAACGTGTAATCTTGTCTGACTTTCTTTGTCACGTAAAACATTTAATTCATCTACAGTGGGAAAATGAATGGGCAGCTACAAGTAGTAATAAATTGAGGGTAATTAAAAGTACAGTTCGTCCTTGGGGGTCGTCAATACGTGCAAGTCGCAGAGAAGAGGTGGTGATCACCCGCCTTCGCATTGGTCACTCCATGTTAACGCATGGATTTCTGATGGAACGCGGGGACCCACCTGAATGCGAATTCTGTAGGGAAACCGTCACTATTAAACATAACAGAAGAAGATCAAAGAAGAAGACAGACATCTACTGCTCACGAATCCAACACCTTCTCGTGCACCCAGGATGACCCTGTGATGGTTTGGCCAAAATGCTGATTAATGATTTAGACAAATAACGTTGTGGTCTCAGAGTATACAACTTTCAGTTTTATTAAACATATACTGCTGTTTGATGGTTTTCAAAATGTGCGTGTTATTGGGAGATAGTGCCTCGGCCGTTGACCGGGTTCTATACTTCCTTCATCGTCTGAATGTTTTAAATAAAATTTAATTTATTTTATATAGTTGTTATTTCTTGTGTTATATTATTTATTTATTTTATCTAAAATTTTTATTTCTGTTATGTTTATGCATAGTTTTACGAATTGTTATTAAATTTTATTCATTATTTATTGTTATTTAGTTCTTAAGTGTAATATGTCTATACCTGTTATCTAAATTTTTAATGTATTTTTACTGTTATAGTTTGTTGTTGATGCTTTGTTGTTTTTGTTGCTTTTTTCTTAAGTAAAATTTTGTTTAATTTTTTTTTTATATACTTTCATTTTTCGTGACGGCGATGATAACCTAAACGGTTTTTCGCCGGGAAAAAAAATTAAAGTTTTTACGCTAGGAGATTTGACCGTATAGTCTATCGATCAAGTGTTATTAAAATAAAAAACATTCCCACAATATCACGTAGGCTGCAAACAATACGCAAAGAAACGTCACAATCACAGCCTGTTGGATTTAGTGTTCGTTGTGCGAGCCGAGCTTTGTTCCGTTTTCGGAAATCCACGTCATTATCGCAGCGTCTCGGGTTGCAGAGACAAAGCCTGCGGTCGTCATTTGTTAGTCACAATTCAACCCTTTTTTCCCTCCCGCGGCAATCCGTGGACAGGTTTTGTTTTCCCATCTGATGCGAGGATAAAGCGCGTCCTTTGTGAGGGATTTCAAACGCGCTCGGATGGTCTGGCGGAGTATTGTTGGAAGAAATGTGGCACTTTTTTCCGCCTCCTTCTTATTTGGACAGGGCTAATTAGTTTACGTTGCCACATTTTTTTGTCAAAGATCTTTGATCGAGGGCTTTTATAAAAGGTAATTCCGGGAAAATCAGAACACTTATATTGTTTCACAAAAATTCTTTATTTAGTAACATAAGTTTCGCCGTGAGGTATCTTCAGACTTAGTTACGTTAAAAATCATAGAGTGTGCTTATATCGTAACGCATTAATATTACAACTAAAAGGGAGCAGGGGACAGAAAGGAAGGGTTGACAGTGTAAGGTCAGTGAGCAGCAGGTTGGGAAAACACCTTAGTAGTAGGCTTCAGTAAGGGAGAGGGGTTGGAGTTACTCTGTTGAAATTAAAATTATGGTTTTTACAAATAAATCTATATATTTCTAGAATTTCTAAATTATTTGGTTTTTGGTTATGCATTACACGGATATTGTTCAAATTAAAGGAATTACGAGATTGTAATTAATGATTCGCAAAATTTGTGTCATTTTTTCATACTTCCAACAATTGAAATGGTATCACGAGTTTTTACAGCTCTTCCATATTGTCCACAACTTCATAGATAAGTTTATATACACCACTGTTTAGTAAAAAGTCTATTTTATCCTTATTGTTGACAATGTTTCCCTAAGGCTTATAATTGGTTTTATCCAAGATTAAATTTCTAATTTCTAACTTATATTGGTATAACTAATAATGGTATATTGGTATTAAAGTGTTTTACAATATTTTTGTGTTTCTTTAGTTGACGTATTTACTTTGTGTATCATACTAGTTACTGATGCATTCTGCTATGTATTATATATAATTATATAATATAGTATGTAGCCTATAATATATTCCACATCTTATATATTACGAAAGATATGTCACCATAGAAATATTTTATAAAATATGCCTCATTACACTGACTGCTATGTATTATATATAATTATATAATATAGTATGTAGCCTATAATATATTCCACATCTTATATGTTACGAAAGATATGTCACCATAAAATTATTTTATAAAAGTGCCCCATTACACTGACTGCTATGTATTATATATAATTATATAATATAGTATGTAGCCTTTAATATATTCCACATCTTATATATTACGAAAGATATGTCACCATAGAAATATTTTATAAAAGATGCCTCATTACACTGACTGCTATGTATTATATATAATTATATAATATAGTATGTAGCCTACAATATATTCCACATCTTATATGTTACGAAAGATATGTCACCATAAAATTATTTTATAAAAGTGCCCCATTACACTGACTGCTATGTATTATATATAATTATATAATATAGTATGTAGCCTTTAATATATTCCACATCTTATATATTACGAAAGATATGTCACCATAGAAATATTTTATAAAAGATGCCTCATTACACTGACTGCTATGTATTATATATAATTATATAATATAGTATGTAGCCTACAATATATTCCACATCTTATATGTTACGAAAGATATGTCACCATAAAATTATTTTATAAAAGTGCCCCATTACACTGACTGCTATGTATTATATATAATTATATAATATAGTATGTAGCCTTTAATATATTCCACATCTTATATATTACGAAAGATATGTCACCATAGAAATATTTTATAAAAGATGCCTCATTACACTGACTGCTATGTATTATATATAATTATATAATATAGTATGTAGCCTATAATATATTCACATCTTATATATTACGAAAGATATGTCACCATAAAATTATTTTATAAAAGATGCCTCATTACACTGACTGCTATGTATTATATATAATTATATAATATAGTATGTAGTCTACAATATATTTCACATCTCATATATTACGAAAGATATGTCACCATAGAAATATTTTATAAAAGATGCCTCATTACACTGACTGCTATGTATTATATATAATTATATAATATAGTATGTAGCCTATAATATATTCGCATCTTATATATTACGAAAGATATGTCACCATAAAATTATTTTATAAAAGATGCCTCATTACACTGACTGCTATGTATTATATATAATTATATAATATAGTATGTAGTCTACAATATATTTCACATCTCATATATTACGAAAGATATGTCACCATAGAAATATTTTATAAAAGATGCCTCATTACACTGACTGCTATGTATTATATATAATTATATAATACAGTATGTAGTCTACAATATATTTCACATCTCATATATTACGAAAGATATGTCACCATAGAATTATTTTATAAAAGATGCCTCATTACACTGACTGCTATGTATTATATATAATTATATAATATAGTATGTAGCCTTTAATATATTCCGCATCTTATATATTACGAAAGATATGTCACCATAGAAATATTTTATAAAAGATGCCTCATTACACTGACTGCTATGTATTATATATAATTATATAATATAGTATGTAGCCTACAATATATTCCACATCTTATATGTTACGAAAGATATGTCACCATAAAATTATTTTATAAAAGTGCCCCATTACACTGACTGCTATGTATTATATATAATTATATAATATAGTATGTAGCCTTTAATATATTCCACATCTTATATATTACGAAAGATATGTCACCATAGAAATATTTTATAAAAGATGCCTCATTACACTGACTGCTATGTATTATATATAATTATATAATATAGTATGTAGCCTATAATATATTCCACATCTTATATGTTACGAAAGATATGTCACCATAAAATTATTTTATAAAAGTGCCCCATTACACTGACTGCTATGTATTATATATAATTATATAATATAGTATGTAGCCTTTAATATATTCCACATCTTATATATTACGAAAGATATGTCACCATAGAAATATTTTATAAAAGATGCCTCATTACACTGACTGCTATGTATTATATATAATTATATAATATAGTATGTAGCCTATAATATATTCCGCATCTTATATATTACGAAAGATATGTCACCATAGAAATATTTTATAAAAGATGCCTCATTACACTGACTGCTATGTATTATATATAATTATATAATATAGTATGTAGCCTTTAATATATTCCACATCTTATATATTACGAAAGATATGTCACCATAGAAATATTTTATAAAAGATGCCTCATTACACTGACTGCTATGTATTATATATAATTATATAATATAGTATGTAGCCTTTAATATATTCCACATCTTATATATTACGAAAGATATGTCACCATAGAAATATTTTATAAAAGATGCCTCATTACACTGACTGCTATGTATTATATATAATTATATAATATAGTATGTAGCCTATAATATATTCCGCATCTTATATATTACGAAAGATATGTCACCATAAAATTATTTTATAAAAGATGCCTCATTACACTGACTGCTATGTATTATATATAATTATATAATATAGTATGTAGTCTACAATATATTTCACATCTCATATATTACGAAAGATATGTCACCATAGAAATATTTTATAAAAGATGCCTCATTACACTGACTGCTATGTATTATATATAATTATATAATATAGTATGTAGTCTACAATATATTTCACATCTCATATATTACGAAAGATATGTCACCATAGAATTATTTTATAAAAGATGCCTCATTACACTGACTGCTATGTATTATATATAATTATATAATATAGTATGTAGCCTATAATATATTCCGCATCTTATATATTACGAAAGATATGTCACCATAGAAATATTTTATAAAAGATGCCTCATTACACTGACTGCTATGTATTATATATAATTATATAATATAGTATGTAGTCTACAATATATTTCACATCTTATATATTACGAAAGATATGTCACCATAGAAATATTTTATAAAAGATGCCTCATTACACTGACGGCTATGTATTATATATAATTATATAATATAGTATGTAGCCTATAATATATTCCATATCTTATATGTTACGAAATATACGAGGTGTGTTCAGAAAGCAACCAGAATTTTTAAATTTCACGGGTTTGGAGAGTCCGATTGTCAAACATTTTTTTATTATGTTGGTATACATGCCCTTCATAATATATATGATAAAACTTTCAGCTGTTTTAATTGTTGACTTTGTCTGTGACAGCTACTAAGGTTAGACGTATTTTATGAGTTCGGTGATTTTCGTTTGTTAAAAGAAATGGATCAAAGAACTTGTATCAAATTTTGCGTGAAAAATGGAATAAAGTGTAACAAAGTGTGTGAAATGTTAACAAAGGCGTATGGTGAGTCTGCTATGAGTAAAGTAAGGTTTTACGAGTGGTATAAGCGTTTCCAAGAAGGCCTTAAAGACGTTGAAGATGACGAACGCCCTGGACGCCCCAGCACATCGACAACCGATGAAAACGTGGAAAAAGTGAAAGAAATGGTTATGAACAATCGCCGAATCACAATTAGAGAGGTCGCTGATGATGTTGGCATATCGATTGGATCGTGTCATGACATTGTTTCCAATGTTTTGTGTATGAAACGCGTAGCAGAAAAATTCGTTCCAAAATTGTTGAATTTTGAACAAAAACAGCGGCGAATGGAAGTTGCTCAGAAGTCACTAAACGAAGTCAACGACGATGCAGAATAACTGTAACGTATTATAACAGGTGACGAAACATGGGTTTACGGATACGACGTTGAAACTAAGGCTCAATCATCTCAGTGGAGGTATTCTGACTCGCCTAGACCGAAAAAGGCTCGACAAGTGCGGTCGAACGTGAAGGTTATGCTCACTATGTTCTTCGATATTAATGGCATAGTGCATCATGAATCCCTGCTAACAGGTGAAACGGTCAATAAGGATTACTACCTACAAGTTCAACGCCGTTTGCTTGAAGCAATCCGAAAAAAACGCCCGGATCTGTGGAAAAACAATTCATGGCTTTTGCACCACGATAATGCACCAGCTCACACTTCATTGCTTGTTCGTGAATTTTTGGCCAAAAACGGTACTGTAATGATGCCCCAGCCTCCATATTTGCCAGACATGGCTCCGTGTGACTTTTTCCTATTTCTAAAAATAAAAAGAACCTTAAAGGGCCGTCGTTATACAGCCGTAGATGACATTAAAAGCGCATCGCTGAAAGAACTAAAGGCTATATGAAAGATCGAGTTTAATAGAGTGTTTCGAGGATTGGAAGAAGCGTTGGCACAAGTGCATAATCTCCAATGGGGACTATTTTGAAGGCGACAACATTAGTGTAGAAGAATAAATAAATATTTTGTTAAAAAAATTAAAATTCTCGTTACTTTCTGAACACACTTCGTACACTGACAGATATATCATAAGTTAACTTTTATCAATGACATTTCGACAAGGAAATGTGGTAGTTGTTATACCGGCCTAACAGATTTGTAACAAATTTTAACGATAAACTGAAAACGTATTGACGAGGAACAAGTTTCGTGATTGTGGATCTGGGGCTTACCATGATGGCGTTACGATCGCTCAGTTGCAAAAGCTACAACATTGCATATTGCGTGCATAAAGTGTTTAATCTTTATTGCAATTTGAATTTTCTTCCCAACTGATCAAGGTTGTTCAAGTGTACGTAACAACTTCCGTTCACGTGAGACAAGACCGGAAGTGACGACTTACAAACAATGTTGGTCCAAATCTATCAGCGTCTGATTAGAATAATGTATTCGCCAAGTAGGATGTTGTTACGGCGTTATAATTATTTAATAAGGTGAGAAGAAGAAGAAGAAGAAGGGCGGTTACAGTGGTCGAACAAGTTGGGTTAGGTTTACCAACAGACAAGAAACATTGTAGGCCTAATTGGAGAAATGTTAGGTCAGTTTTGAGGTTATTTAAATTTAAAATAAGGTAGATTTTGATATGGTTGCAGGAACACACACAATTAAATGTAATTAAATATTAAAATAATCGCGGCGCGCACCTGTGTCGCTAACAAGTGAATTTTTAGAAAGTAAGGTAAAATCAGATTTTTAAAATCTAAAATAGGCTAGTTACGAATTATTTTTTTAATGGATGCAGTTTTAAAACGGTTTAACGGAATTTACAGAGTAACGCATTTGACCGATCTATTAAAAAAATCGATTTTGTTTGCCAAAAAATCGATTTTAATTTTTTGAACAAAACATTTATTTATTCTTCTACATTGATGTTGTCGCTTTCAAAATAGTCCCCAAAGGAGATTATGGAATCAAATCGGACAGAATTGCGAATGTAAGAGTGCAACAAAAATAAATGCATGTATGTATGTGTAGGCCTATATATAATAGGACCTTTCAAAAAGTGATCAGTAAGTCAAGATCGATGCTCATTTAAAGGTTCCAAAAGTTCCATAATGGTCCTGCTTCAGTAATTTATTCTCGAATGGGAAATCTTGAAAAATGTGTTTGTAGCCTATTCGATGTGGCTTTTTCCTAAGCGAAGTTTTTAGTATTATCTTTTGCAATAAGACTTTATAGAAGAAAAATGTCCCGAACCTTTTTAATGTAACGGGTATATGAAACGGAAACGAGCGAATTAATTTCTTGTCTTATGTTTGTTTCTTTTTCTTTTTCTTCCTCCTTTTCGATAACATTATACCCGTATTATGTATATAAACACGTTGTGTTGCTTTGGTTTCGGTATTTTCCTTAGTTGAACACGTGCACATTGTAACATTTTGGACTGGATAGAAAAAAAGTGTACCGAACCTTTTTGATGTAACGGATATATGAAACGGAAACGAGCAAACGAATTTCTTATCTATTTCTGTCACTTCCTTTTTCTTCCTATTTTTCGATAACATTACACATGTATTATATATATATATATATATATATATATATATATATATATATATATATATATATATATATATATAATATATATATAATATATATATATATATATATATATATATATATATATATATATATATATATATATATATATATATATATATGAAAACGTTGTGTTGCTTTGGTTTTGGTATTTTTCTTAGTTGAAGAACACGTCCACGTTGTAACTGTATATAGCCTGATATGTTCGAAATTAATATATACGTTTAAAATAATTGTTGGTAATAATTGCTAGTTTTTAACAACATAACCTAAAACTTATTATAGCCTATCAGCTGTTCAATAAAATCAGCTGATCGTTACGGATAATATAAAACAGCTTATCTTTTACTATAATTACACTAAATAATATCTAAGCTAGGTTCACGTATTTATTTTTATTTAATCAAAATAAGATTTATAAACATACTTTCATACTAATTATATATTCAGCAAAGATATCGTTAACGAAAGCTTCGCTTCTGTCGGAAACTTCCCGAGCTCCACACTTTTTTTCGAAAAGGATTTAGCAAATCCGTCAAAATACATAGGTTTCAGGCTTAAGTATTAGATTTAGACACGAGAAAAAAGACTCTTTTTTACAAAGATGGAATTACGCGCACACATTAACTTACACATGCGCGCGCGCGCACACACACACACAGAGAGAGAGAGAGAGAGAGAGAGAGAGAGACACACACACAGACAGACACACACACACACACACACACACACACACACACACACACACACAGAGAGAGAGAGAGAGAGAGACAGACAGAGAGAGACAGAGAGAGACAGACACACGCACAGACAGACACACAGACAGACAGACAGACAGACAGACAGCACACACACAGACAGACACAGAGAGAGAGAGAGAGAGAGAGACGCAGAGAGACAGCACAGACAGACACACACACACACACACACACACACACACACACACACACACACACACACAGACACACACACACACACACACACACACACACACACGTTCTCTGTCCTTTGTAAGTACGCCTACATTAGGATTAAACGCCAGACAGACAATCAGCTTATAATGTATAATTATTTAACGTAGCGCATGACTCACCCCTGAGGGACACCGTCCAAGAAACAAGGCCCGAAATTACTTACACTTCGTGTGAGCCAGTACGCGTCTCCATCAAAACAAAACGAGACAAGTTCAGTGGAGTGTTCAGCCCTTGTGCCATTAGTGTAACATTTCACCCCCCAAACAAACAACCACCAGCACACCCTTACCCCGTCCATGCACTCAGGATTAAATCCAAATCCAAATTTGATTACTACGGGGGTGGGAAGATTTATGGAACGCCACGTTTTCCCTGTCATATCCCCGGGGAACCTTTGGCTAGACATAACAGCACTCGAAGACAAAACATACGCGGTGTTTAGGGGATGTTGATGACATGATTTAACTTAATGAGTGGTAATTGTTTTGCTCTGGGTGTTGGATTATGTTTGGGTGGTGTTTGAACGTATGAATTTCCGTTTTCAATTCGTTGAATTCGAAAGTAAATTTTGTTTTTTAAATTTGGTAACACTGGGCCTGTACAGTAAATAGGCTGTATGCAAACATAACCTAACTTTTTATGTAGATGGTCAAGTGATGTGGTTAGTTGGCCTACATTTTCGTAACTAAATGTATTTCGTACTAGAATTAAATTCTTGTATTAATAGTAGGCTACATAAATTTCAATACACTCAGGCATAACCTAATTTATTATGATGGTCACGTGATGTGGTCAGTAGGCCTACATTTTCGTAACTAAATGTATTTCGTATTTGGCCTAGGTGGCGTAGTTGATAGCGTACTAGGCTTTCACCCCGAGGACCCGGGTTCGATTCGGCTTGGCATTTTCATACGCTATAAATCATCCCATCGTCTGCATTAGCCCAAGTGTGCACAATAGTCGGACGTTAAACACTAGGCTAAAAAAAAATTATTTAAACACAGTTTGATATATACGAGGTGTGTTCAGAAAGTAACGAGAATTTTAATTTTTTGAACAAAATATTTATTTGTTCTTCTACATTGATGTTGTCGCCTTCAAAATAGTCCCAATTGGAGATTATGCACTTGTGCCAGCGCTTCTTCCAATCCTCGAAACACTTCTCAAACTCGATCTTTGAGATAGCCTTTAGTTCTTTCAGCGATGCGCTTTTAATGTCATCTACGGTTGTAAAACGACGGCTCTTTAAGGTTCTCTTTATTTTTGGAAATAGGAAAAAGTCACACGGAGCCATGTCTAGCGAATATGGAGGCTGGGGCATCGTTACAGTACTGTTCTTGACCAAAAATTCACGAACAAGCAATGAAGTGTGAGCTGGTGCATTATCGTGGTGCAAAAGCCATGAATTGTTTTTCTATAGATCCGGGTGTTTTTTTCGGATTGCTTCACGCAAACGGCGTTGAACTTGTAAGTAGTACTCTTTATTGACCGTTTCACCTGGTGGCAGGAATTCATAATGCACTATGCCATTAATATCGAAGAACACAGTGAGCATAGCCTTCACGTTCGACCGCACTTGTCGAGCCTTTTTCGGTCTTGGCGAGCCAGAATGCCTCCATTGGGATGATTGAGCTTTAGTTTCGACGTTATATCCGTAAACCCATGTTTCGTCACCTGTTATAATACGTTTCAGTAATTCTGCATCGTCGTTGATTTCATTTAGTGACTCCTGAGCAACTTCTACTCGCCGCTGTTTTTGTTCAAAATTCAACAATTTTGGAACAAATTTTGCTGCCACGCGTTTAATACACAAAACACTGGAAACAGTCTCATGACATGATCCAATCGATATGCCAACATCATCAGCGACCTCTCTAATTGTGATTCGGCGATTGTTCATAACCATTTCTTCCACTTTTTCCACGTTTTCATTGGTTGTTGATGTGCTGGGGCGTCCAAGGTGGAAACGCATATACCACTCGTAAACTCTTGCTTTACTCATAGCAGACTCACCATAGGCCTTTGTTAACATTTCACACACTTTGTTACACTTTATTCTATTTTTTACGCAAAATCTGATACAAATTCTTTGATCCATTTCTTGGATTGGAGCTTGGAACGAAATTCGCCGAGCTCATAAAAACACGTCTAACCTTAGTGGCTGTCACAGACAAAGTCAACAATGAAAACAGCTGAAAGTTTTATCATACTTCAAGGGCATATATACCTCCAAGCCTGCGAAATTTAAAAATTCTCGTTACTTTCTCTTATGTTTATATGTTGGTACGAATGAAGTTATGCAAACATAACCTAAGTTTTTGTGCAGTTCATCATTTGATCTGTTCAGTAGGCCTATATTATTTGGGTAACTAAACACAGTAATATAAAATGTACTTATAGTAGATTTTTTCACGAATAGTAGGCCTGTACAGTAAATATATGCAATCATAACATAAGTTTTTGTGCAGATCGTCAAGTGATGTGTTAAATAGGCCTATAGTAGATTAGTTTCACGAATTGTATACAGTAAATATATTCAAACATAACCTAACATTTTTTGTAGATGGTCAAGTGATCTGGTCAGTACTTTTACATTTTACTAACTAAACACAGATTAATATAGATTGTGCTTAGATTAGATTGTGTTTCACGAATAGTGGGGCCTGTAAAGTAAAAATGCTACATACAAACATAACCAAACTTTTTATACATATGGTCAAGTTATTTGGTTAATAGGCTTACATTTCAGTATCTAAACAATTCGAAATAAATATACTATGTACTACAAATAAAGTGATGTACTAACAGTAGCGTCAATTTCAGTTTCACTAATGATCTATAAATATATGCAGATATAACCTAATTTCTTATGCCAACAGTGATCTCGTCTGTTGGTTTACATTTCACTAACTAAATGAACAGATAGCATGTGCTTATAATAGATCAGTTTCACGCATACAGTGAATACAACCTATACAGTAAATATATGCAAACATAACCTAACTTTTTATGCATGTGGTCAAGTGAGCTGGTCAGTAAACTTACATTTATCTAACTTAACACAACGTAAAATAAAATAATGTACGTATAGTAGATAAGTTTTAACGAATGGTACGGAGTTAAAATATGCAAACATAACCTAACTTTTTATGCAGATGGTCAAGTGATCTGGTCAGTAGGCCTACATTTCTTGCCTGTAGCTTGTAGCCTGCGATTACGGAGGACAGTGGACGCAGCTTGGAAGATTAAATGCAGGTGGCGGTCCGGCTTTCTCGTTACAAAACTGCACAGCATTATTAATACCTAGCACAGTTAAGTGGAAATCGAACCTAAGATAATTTTGGATTTTGCTATTGCAACCGAGCTAATTAACCTAGTTTTGTTCGATTTTCTCTAAAATACTAACGAATTTAAATTGTAACCGTTTACTGTCAACAAATTTTAAATAGTTCGGAGTTCCGCTAACAGCTGTACGGATTGCACGTTACGCCTTTATCTTGTAACAATTTTACCTTTTTTTTTTTTTTTTTTGCCCTGCAGCCCATGATGAGCCTAGGCCTCCCTTACAAGTGACTGCGTAAAGTCCCACTAATTTTCTGTTCGTCTTTGCACGAAATTGTCCTTGGTTTAAAATCCTTAATCATCCATTTAATTGTCTGGTATAACTTCCTTTTTTCGTTCTGGGTGCTCAGTTCTTCAATTCTTTTCATATTTCTTCTTAAAAATGTATGTTTCATATTCCTCAAGGTTTCTCTTCTTTTCTGCTTTCTTTGTATATCTCACAGCTCCTATCTCTCTCTCTCTCTCTCTCTCTCTCTCTCTCTCTCTCCCTCTCTCTCCCCTCTCTCTCCCTCTCTCTCTCTCCCTCTCTCTCTCCCTCTCTCTCTCTCTCTCTCTCTCTCTCTCTCTCTCTCTCTCTCTCTCTCTCTCTCTCTCTCTCTCTCTCTCTCTCTCTCTCTCTCTCTCTCTCTCTCTCTCTCTCTCTCTCTCTCTCTCTCTCTCTCTCTCTCTCTCTCTCTCTCTCTCTCTCTCTCTCTCTCTCTCTCTCTCTCTCTCTCTCTCTCTCTCTCTCTCTCTCTCTCTCTCTCTCTCTCTCTCTCTCTCTCTCTCTCTCTCTCTCTCTCTCTCTCTCTCTCTCTCTCTCTCTCTCTCTCTCTCTCTCTCTCTCTCTCTCTCTCTCTCTCTCTCTCTCTCTCTCTCTCTCTCTCTCTCTCTCTCTCTCTCTCTCTCTCTCTCTCTCTCTCTCTCTCTTCTTTCTTTCTCTTTCTTTCTTTCTTTCTTTCTTTCTTTCTTTCTTTCTTTCTTTCTTTCTTTCTTTCTTTCTTTTGCATAGGTTTTCAGATCTCTTCCTTCCTTACTCCAGGACGCTTTGAGGAAACCTTGGTTACCTCTGTGCATGTTGTTACCTGTCTCGAAACTCATATTTCAATTCATCGATTAATTTTGTTTTAAAGCTCTTTTTTAATAAGGAAAACACCTTAAAAATTTAACAAAAATCTGATTTACCCGAATCAGTTTAAACGATTTTCTAAATCTCAGGTAGGCCTACACAAACTTCCAAAAAATCGGATTGGAAACAATCGCATCAGTTTTTTTTTTTGATTTTATTGAACCTTTCTATTACAAATTTGCCGAACTGACTTCAATTGGGCAAATTTTGTGCAGTATTTTATGAAATTAATTTTGAGTAATCGAGTCGGTTCTCCGTTTTTATTTTGTCGTTAATAGTAGTGGATTCCGTGGGGTAGGGTATGTGAACATATGTTTTTTTGCTCGCTTAAGTGATTTATTTAAATCTCATAACCTAATTGAACATGAGAAAGTGTTTTTTTCAGTAATATAATGAATCCCATTACGGCTGGTGGTCGATGTGGTTAAAGCACCTGTCAGTCTGCCGCGCTCTGAACTGCACACGTCAAGGTTCTTCGAGCCGCAGTTACTGCCGTTGCTATACCCTTACCGATAACCCTTTCCAGCACGATGAGTAATTTAATACTTGTGGTTTTATTTCAGTATTTTGCCTCTATTACTGACCAGTGATTATTTCAATACTAAGTTAATCAGTAAGTTGCTTAACTTAACCAAGCGTTAATAATACAATAGCCAGTGACTTATCAGACTTAAACGGGTTCGAATCCCGGGTATCGGCTGTTGATTTTCTGTGAAACTCGCTTAAGAGTTCGCCTGTGTGTGGTAGAGGGAGAGGCGAGGCCCCCACTTAAATAAACTGAGGTCCGTTCAGGTGGAACTGATAGGAACAGGTGATTTCTTTGCAAGTTGCATACATGACCTTGAGTTTTGCTACTTTTCTTCACTATATATATTATGTGTATGTGTTTGTTTGTGTGTTTGTGTGTGTGTGTGTGTGTGTGTGTGTGTGTGTGTGTGTGTGTGTGTGTCCACTTGAAAATATCAAACAATTAAGATTATGACCAATTTTCTTCCGTCTAGTGGTCTTTTTACTCACCTCGTAAAGGTTACCGCGGTTTCGAAACCTCACTGTTTCATCTTCAAGAGGTCATATCCCTCTGTCGAGGTCGTCACAAAGTTAACAAAACATTGAAAACACACGTCGCAAACACTAAACACAATTATACTATTTTATTAAAACGCTCAACGATAAGACTTGGTTTGGCCAAACACTACCGTGGCATGTCGTTACAGTCCTCAACGATAAGACTTGGTTTGGCCAAACACTACCGTGGCATGTTACAGTCCTCAACGATAAGACTTGGTTTGGCCAAACACTACCGTGACATGTCGTTACAGTCCTCAACGATAAGACTTGGTTTGGCCAAACACTTCCGTGGCATGTTACAGTCCTCAACGATAAGACTAGGTTTGGCCAAACACTACCGTGACATGTCGCTACAGTCCTCAACGATAAAACTTGGTTTGGCCAAACACTACCGTGGCATGTTACAGTCCTCAACGATAAGACTTGGTTTGGCCAAACACTACCGTGGCATGTCGTTACAGTCCTTAACGATAAGACTTGGTTTGACCAAACACTACCGTGACATGTCGTTACAGTCCTCAACGATAAGACTTGGTTTGGCCAAACACTACCGTGGCATGTCGTTACAGTCCTCAACGATAAGACTTGGTTTGGCCAAACACTACCGTGGCATGTCGTTACAGTCCTCAACGATAAGACTTGGTTTGGCCAAACACTACCGTGACATGTCGTTATAGTCCTCAACGATAAGACTTGGTTTGGCCAAACACTACCTTGGCATGTCGTTACAGTCCTCAACGATAAGACTTGGTTTGGCCAAACACTACCGTGGTATGTTACAGTCCTCAACGATAAGACTTGGTTTGGCCAAACACTACCGTGGCATGTCGTTATAGTCCTCAACGATAAGACTTGGTTTGGCCAAACACTACCGTGGCATGTCGTTACAGTCCTCAACGATAAGACTTGGTTTGGCCAAACACTACCGTGACATGTCGTTATAGTCCTCAACGATAAGACTTGGTTTGGCCAAACACTACCTTGGCATGTCGTTACAGTCCTCAACGATAAGACTTGGTTTGGCCAAACACTACCGTGGTATGTTACAGTCCTCAACGATAAGACTTGGTTTGGCCAAACACTACCGTGGCATGTCGTTATAGTCCTCAACGATAAGACTTGGTTTGGCCAAACACTACCGTGGCATGTTACAGTCCTCAACGATAAGACTTGGTTTGGCCAAACACTACCGTGGCATGTCGTTACAGTCCTCAACGATAAGACTTGGTTTGGCCAAACACTACCGTGGCATGTTACAGTCCTCAACAATAAGACTTGGTTTGGCCAAACACTACCGTGGCATGTTACAGTCCTCAACGATAAGACTTGGTTTGGCCAAACACTACCGTGGCATGTCGTTACAGTCCTCAACGATAAGACTTGGTTTGGCCAAACACTACCGTGGCATGTTACAGTCCTCAACAATAAGACTTGGTTTGGCCAAACACTACCGTGGAATGTCGTTACAGTCCTCAACGATAAGACTTGGTTTGGCCAAACACTACCGTGGCATGTTACAGTCCTCAACGATAAGACTTGGTTTGGCCAAACACTACCGTGGCATGTCGTTACAGTCCTCAACGATAAGACTTGGTTTGGCCAAACACTACCGTGGCATGTCGTTACAGTCCTCAACGATAAGACTTGGTTTGGCCAAACACTACCGTGGCATGTCGTTACAGTCCTCAACGATAAGACTTAGTTTGGCCAAACACTACCGTGGCATGTTACAGTCCTCAACGATAAGACTTGGTTTGGCCAAACACTACCGTGGCATGTCGTTACAGCCTTCATCGGTACCACAGCAACCCCAGTGTTACCACTTGCGGTGCGTTTGTTGGTTTATATTATTGTCTATATGTAATATTATTGTCAATATATTATTACTTATTTTTTAAAAATATTAATAAATATGGTCTTTAAACTTTTTTTTTTAACGTCCGACTATTGTGCACACTTGGGCTAATGCAGACGATGGGATGATTTCTAGCATATGAAAATGCCAAGCCCTGGCCGGGATTCGAACCCGGGTCCTCGGGGTGAAAGCCCAGTACGCTATCAACTAGGCCACCGAGGCGGCTCTTTAGACTTAAAATATGCCCATATAAAACATTAATTGGCTGGAAAGGATTAACGATGATCTTCGTCTTCATTTGTCTAAAATAACCTGCATAAAGTAGCCTATGGACGTTAAGGAAAAATAAATAAATAAACTATGGAGGGGGGATCGTTGAAGCCACTAACACACTTGGGCCGAGATATAGGCCTACTTTACACAATCAATTGGAGTTCTTCTAGAAGTGAATCATCGCGCAGTATAGGAATAGTCGAATCGGTAATCGATTAGGTCGTAGGTTTAGGTTATGTTAGGAAATGGATTAGACGAAGTAGTATCGAGCTAATGAGTGATCCCCTGGGTGAGATCGATGTAATAAGGACAAGTGGTGAGACAGTCCCGAGGTAGTAATTCGATTAGAGGAAAACATGTGACTTCCAACAAAGGCTTTACAGTCCTTACTTTTAGGTTTGCCAGTCCGTTACGAATGTTGAGCATTATCGTGGCAATGTTTACGAAAAAAGTTTTTATCGAACTAGTTTTGAGGTTTTCAAACGATGATATTCTTTGTCCTCTTTTTTCAAACGATGATATTCTTTGTCCTCTTTTATATTTGTTTAAGGATATAAACAAATGTTTAACAAATAAACAAATGGAAAGTGTGCATCTGGTTTCATTACGTTTTTTTTTTACTTAACGTCTATAGGCTACGTTATGCCAATCAGACTGAGGACGAGAGATCAATGTTAACGGTAAGGTAAAAGCAGTAACTACGGCTCGAACTAAGTTCCTTTAGCAGACTGACCGATGCTGTAGTCACTTCGATCACCGAGCCCCGGTTTCATTACGCGTGATATGCCTAACCTATTGACGTTTTCAGTATTTTGATAATGGACATAATTTGTAGGTATTTCTTTCGCTTTTTTCAAAACTTCAAAGTTTACCACACGTCCTGTCCGGAGAATTTCAAGATTCTTCTATATAACTACATCTCATACAACTATATAACTACATCTCGTACAACTATATAACTACATCCTGTACAACTGTATAACTACATCTCGTACAACTATATAACTACATCTCGTACAACTATATAACTACATCTCGTACAACTATATAACTACATCTCGTACAACTATATAACTACATCCCGTACAACTATATAACTACATCCCGTACAACTATATAACTACATCCCGTACAACTATATAACTACATCTCGTACAACTATATAACTACATCTTGTACAACTATATAACTACATCCCGTACAACTATATAACTACATCTCGTACAACTATATAACTACATCTCGTACAACTATATAACTACATCTCGTACAACTATATAACTACATCCCTTACAACTATATAACTACATCCCGTACAACTATATAACTACATCTCGTACAACTATATAACTTCATCTTGTACAACTATATAACTACATCCCGTACAACTATATAACTACATCTTGTACAACTATATAACTACATCTTGTACAACTATATAACTACATCCCTTACAACTATATAACTACATCCCGTACAACTATATAACTACATCCCGTACAACTAAATACGAGTACCTACATCCCGTACAACTATATAACTACATCCCGTACAACTATATAACTACATCCCGTACAACTATATAACTACATCTCGTACAACTATATAACTACATCTCTTACAACTATATAACTACATCCCGTACAACTATATAACTACATCCCGTACAACTATATAACTACATCTCGTACAACTATATAACTACATCCCGTACAACTATATAACTACATCCCGTACAACTATATAACTACATCTCGTACAACTATATAACTACATCTCGTACAACTATATAACTACATCTCATTACAACGTACAACTACACAACTATATAACTCCCGTACAACTATATAACTACATCCCGTACAACTATATAACTACATCTCGTACAACTATATAACTACATCTCGTACAACTATATAACTACATCTCGTACAACTATATAACTACATCTCTATATAACTACATCCCGTACAACTATATAACTATCCCTCGTACAACTATATAACCACCGTACAACTATATAACTACATCTCGTACAACATCTACGTACAACTATATAACTACATCTCGTACAACTATATAACGTACACTATATAACATCTCGTACAACTATATAACTACATCCCGTACAACTATATAACTACATACAACTATATAACCCGTACAACTATATACAACTATATAACTACATCCCGTACAACTGTATAACTACGTCTCGTACAACTATATAACTACATCCCGTACAACTATATAACTACATCCCGTACAACTATATAACTACATCCCGTACAATTATATAAATACATCTCGTACAACTATATAACTACATCCCGTACAACTATATAACTACATCCCGTACAACTATATAACTACATCCCGTACAACTATATAACTACGTCTCGTACAACTATATAACTACAAGATCAAAAAAATTGCTACAAAAAAAGGTGTCGATATTTGTCACTAAAATTTGCAGTTACTGATTTACTTCGGTTTGAAATGTTTAAACGTCCGCCATTTTTAAAACGGATCAATGTATGAAGTTGGTTATTTTTTTCCAATTCTGCCTCTTATCAGTAAGGAAGCATGCTGAGTTTGAATTTTATTGATTGAAACGTTCTAGAAATGTAAAATATTTTGTTTAAGAAAAAATGTTTTTTATTTATAGCTATAAAATCAACTCCCGTGAAATTGATGTATAGTTTGGATCACCCTGTATATTCCACACATACACATGATGTACAGACATAAGTCAAAACCAATTATTTTACACATGGGGAAAGATCGATTTTTTTCACTATGATATCTAGGCCTATCAAAATATCAAGATCGATTTTTTACTATAACGTAAATCTATAGAATATCAAGATCAATTTTTTCACTATGACAGATCCATCGAAATATCAAGGTCGATTTGACACAGGTCCATCGATAGCTTATATCAAGATCGATTGTTTTACTATGGCTTAGATCCTTTGAAATATCAAGATCGATTTTTCATTACGACATAGATTAATCGAAATATCAAGATCGATTTTTCACTATAAAGTAAATCCATCGAATATCGAGATCGATTTTATTACTATGAAAAGTCCATCGATATATCAAGATCAATTTTTTTACTATGGCTTAGATCCATAGAAATATCAAGATAGATTTTTTTCACTATGGCATAGATCCATTGAAATATTAAGATCGATTTTTTTCACTGTGACATAGATTTATCAATATATTAAGATCGATTTTTTCACTATGACAGATCTATCGAAATAACAAGATCGATTTTTTTCATTATGACATAGAGCCATCGAAATATCAAATCGATTTTTTTACTACTACATAGATCCATCGAAATATCAAGATCGATTTTTTTACTACGACATAGATCCATCGAAATAACAAGATCGATTTTTTTCATTATGATATAGATCCATCGAAATATCAAGATCGATTTTTTTACTACGACATAGATCCATTCAAATAACAAGATCGATTTTTTTCATTATGACATAGATCCATTGAAATATCAAGATCAATTTTTTTACTACGACATAGATCCATCGAAATAACAAGATCGATTTTTTTCATTATGACATAGATCCATCGAAATATCAAGATCGATTTTTTTACTGCGACATAGATCCATTCAAATAACAAGATCGATTTGTTTACTACCACCAAACTTTCTTTGTACTTCTTATAGTCTCCTGATATAGAATAAGTTACGCGAATACATTTTGTAAGATTTCTTGTTTATTTTTCTAAAACGGTATCAATTTAAACTCGATTAAAATGTCTGTTGGTTTCATTGACGTCGATTCGAACGTTTTCACTGCAGGCCTAAACAGTCAACAAATTGCACTACTAACACAAAGAAACATGCCCGTTAATCAAACATAACCTTACCTTATTACTATCGCTGCTTATATTTTAAACTATAAACATGCCAATTGTAATTACATAAACGTTTATTTCTTATTATAAACGGCAATGCAACAGCTGTTTGTTACTGTAAAGCAATGAAATATCACTAAACTCTAATCAATTACGTAATAAACCTTGAGATTATAGTGTTTCTCTATTAGCAGACCAGGCGGGTGTAGTCGCGAGTGTGCAATTGCAAAAACGTTGTTTTTTCTAGTTTAAAATAGATTTAAATTAATTATTAATTAATATTCCCCCCGTAGAGATAATACTATCTGTGAAAACTGAATTGCTGCTTTTCAGTATCAATGTATAAAACTGAAAATGTTATGGTGAAACCAGATTTGGTTCTAGTACGAGGGATAGAGATTTTGTTGTTGTTATTTTAAGGTGAAAAGCACATTGAGGCTATATCACCTCCCTAAATGTAAGTGTGCGTTAGACTCGGGTACCACGAGGGACGTGTAAATCCTCTCAATAGGTGCAGCTAGTCTGTACCCCCCTGCGGGGGAGCGATAGAGATTTTGTTGTTGTTATTTTAAGGTGAAAAGCACATTGAGGCTATATCACCTCCCTAAATGTAAGTGTGCGTTAGACTCGGGAACCACGAGGGACATATAAATCCTCTCAATAGGTGCAGCTAGTCTGTACCCCCCTGCGGGGGAGCGATAGAGATTTTGTTGTTGTTATTTTAAGGTGAAAAGCACATTGAGGCTATATCACCTCCCTAAATGTAAGTGTGCGTTAGACTCGGGTACCACGAAGGACGTGTAAATCCTCTCAATAGGTGCAGCTAGTCTGTACCCCCCTGCGGGGGAGCGATAGAGATTTTGTTGTTGTTATTTTAAGGTGAAAAGCACATTGAGGCTATATCACCTCCCTAAATGTAAGTGTGCGTTAGACTCGGGTACCACGAGGGACGTATAAATCCTCTCAATAGGTGCAGCTAGTCTGTACCCCCCCTGCGGGGGAGCGATAGAGATTTTGTTGTTGTTATTTTAAGGTGAAAAGCACATTGAGGCTATATCACCTCCCTAAATGTAAGTGTGTGTTAGACTCGGGTACCACGAGGGACGTATAAATCCTCTCAATAGGTGCAGCTAGTCTGTACCCCCCTGCGGGGGAGCGATAGAGATTTTGTTGTTGTTATTTTAAGGTGAAAAGCACATTGAGGCTATATCACCTCCCTAAATGTAAGTGTGTGTTAGACTCGGGTACCACGAGGGACGTGTAAATCCTCTCAATAGGTGCAGCTAGTCTGTACCCCCCCTGCGGAGGAGCGATAGAGATTTTTTTGTTGTTATTTTAAGGTGAAAAGCACATTGAGGCTATATCACCTCCCTAAATGTAAGTGTGCGTTAGACTCGGGTACCACGAGGGACGTATAAATCCTCTCAATAGGTGCAGCTAGTCTGTACCCTTCTGCGGAGGAGCGATAGAGATTTTTTTGTTGTTATTTTAAGGTGAAAAGCACATTGAGGCTATATCACCTCCCTAAATGTAAGTGTGCGTTAGACTCGAGTACCACGAGGGACGTGTAAATCCTCTCAATAGGTGCAGCTAGTCTGTACCTTTCTGCGGAGGAGCGATAGAGATTTTTTTGTTGTTATTTTAAGGTGAAAAGCACATTGAGGCTATATCACTTCCCTAAATGTAAGTGTGCGTTAGACTCGGGTACCACGAGGGACGTGTAAATCCTCTCAATAGGTGCAGCTAGTCTGTACCTTTTTTCCTGCGGGGGAGCGATAGAGATTTTTTTGTTGTTATTTTAAGGTGAAAAGCACATTGAGGCTATATCACTTCCCTAAATGTAAGTGTGTGTTAGACTCGGGTACCACGAGGGACGTATAAATCCTCTCAATAGGTGCAGCTAGTCTGTACCCCCCTGCGGGGGAGCGATAGAGATTTTGTTGTTGTTATTTTAAGGTGAAAAGCACATTGAGGCTATATCACCTCCCTAAATGTAAGTGTGCGTTAGACTCGGGTACCACGAGGGACGTGTAAATCCTCTCAATAGGTGCAGCTAGTCTGTACCCCCCCCTGCGGGGGAGCGATAAAGCACACACGCGCGTCAGTGTTCAAACAAAATTCAATTTTTTTTACTCCAAAAAAATATTAAGATCGATTTTGTCACATTCGCTATATTTCCTTTGTATAGGCTACTTGGTATTTGAGAACAAAAAAGCCTATAAATTAATTATTAATTCAATCTGTAATAGCAAATGACCCGCACGTATAGAGCAGACACAATTAATCCCAGTTCCAATTTCAATGCCCCTATAGTCAGTGTTTGATACATCGCAATTGCACAAAATGTAGTAAATTACTATGTAATTCTGCGCACAAATAATTATGCAAAATATGCGCAAATTGCCCGGTCATCGATCGATTGATTCGTTTAAGAAGGGTATTTATTTTTAACTTAGCTCATAGCGAATGATAGAATCTATGAAATTTAATTGTGTTGTTCGGATGGCAACAGCTGTTTTGTATTATTGCCTCGATTCGACAAAGAATTAACGTGGCACTGGCTGACAGAAGTGAAAAGTTAAGAATTGAGGTAAACAGTGTTTGTTGTGGGTTTCATTGGTCCAATTATATTAATGTTCGTATTGCTACAATTATATTAAATAAAATGTACACTAATCTACATAGCATACAAATGTAAAATATCAATTTTTTACAATATATCCAACTGTTAATTTAAGGCTGGCATGTACTAACAACGGAGTTCGTTAATAATTTAAATTTTAATTCGTCTCAAAAGCTAATCCAAAGATATATGGTTCATTTCCTTCTGATAGATAGCGTTACTATTTTCGGTCACACAATTTCCTATACAGTGTACTTCTCCATGTATTGTAGACTCAAGGCAAAAGTTAACCTAAAAGTACGTGGTTCATTTTCCTTCTGATAGATAGCGTTCTCCATTTTCAGTCACACAATTTCCTATTCAGTGAGATAGATCTCTATGTATTACAGACTCAAGGCAAAAGTTAATCTAAAAGTACGTGGTTCATTTCCTTCTGATAGATAGCGTTCACCATTTTCAGTCACGCAGTTTCCTATGCAGTGAGACAGATCTCTATGTATTACAGACTCAAAGTAAAAGTTAACCTAAAAGTACGTGGTTCATTTCCCTTCTGATAGATAGCGTTCACCATTTTCAGTCACGCAGTTTCCTATGCAGTGAGATCCCTATGTATTACAGACTCAAAGCAAAAGTTAACCTAAAAGTACGTGGTTCATTTCCCTTCTGATAGATAGCGTTCACCATTTTCAGTCACGCAGTTTCCTATGCAGTGAGATCTCTATGTATTATAGACTCAAGGCAAAAGTTAACCTAAAAGTATGTGGTTCATTTCCCTTCTGATAAGTAGCGTTCACCATTTTCAGTCACGCAGTTTCCTATGCACTGAGATTTCTATGTATTATAGACTCAAGGCAAAAGTTAATCTAAAAGTACGTGGTTCATTTCCCTTCTGATAGATAGCGTTCACCATTTTCAGTCACGCAGTTTCCTATGCGGTGAGATCTCTACGTATTACAGACTCAAAGTAAAAGTTAATCTAAAAGTATGTGGTTCGTTTCCCTTCTGATAGATAGCGTTCACCATTTTCAGTCACGCAGTTTCCTATGCAGTGAGATCTCTATGTATTACAGACTCAAAGTAAAAGTTAATCTAAAAGTATGTGGTTCGTTTCCCTTCTGATAGATAGCGTTCACCATTTTCAGTCACGCAGTTTCCTATGCAGTGAGATCTCTATGTATTACAGACTCAAGGCAAAAGTTAATCTAAAAGTATGTGGTTCATTTCCCTTCTGATAGATAGCGTTGACCCATTTTCAGTCACGCAGTTTCCTATGCAGTGAGATCTCTATGTATTACAGACTCAAAGTAAAAGTTAATCTAAAAGTATGTGGTTCGTTTCCTTCTGATAGATAGCGTTCACCATTTTCAGTCACGCAGTTTCCTATGCAGTGAGATAGATCTCTATATATTACAGACTCAAAGTAAAAGTTAACCTAAAAGTATGTGGTTCGTTTCCCTTCTGATAGATAGCATTCACCATTTTCGGTCACTCAGTTTCCTCTGCATACCCTCAGAGTGAGGAAAACTCAGTTCCATATGCAGTGAGATCTCTATGTATTATAAACTCAACGCAAAAGCTAACCTAAAGGTACATGGTTCATTTCCCTTCTGATAGATAGCGTTCACCCATTTTCAGTCAAACAATTTCCTATGCAGTGAGATAGATCTCTATGTATTACAGACTCAAAGTAAAAGTTAATCTAAAAGTATGTGGTTCGTTTCCCTTCTGATAGATAGCGTTCACCATTTTCAGTCACGCAGTTTCCTATGCAGTGAGATCTCTATGTATTACAGACTCAAAGTAAAAGTTAATCTAAAAGTATGTGGTTCGTTTCCCTTCTGATAGATAGCGTTCACCATTTTCAGTCACGCAGTTTCCTATGCAGTGAGATCTCTAGGTATTACAGACTCAAAGTAAAAGTTAATCTAAAAGTATGTGGTTCGTTTCCCTTCTGATAGATAGCGTTCACCATTTTCAGTCACGCAGTTTCCTATGCAGTGAGATAGATCTCTATATATTACAGACTCAAAGTAAAAGTTAACCTAAAAGTATGTGGTTCGTTTCCCTTCTGATAGATAGCATTCACCATTTTCGGTCACTCAGTTTCCTCTGCATACCCTCAGAGTGAGGAAAACTCAGTTCCATATGCAGTGAGATCTCTATGTATTATAAACTCAACGCAAAAGCTAACCTAAAGGTACATGGTTCATTTCCCTTCTGATAGATAGCGTTCACCCATTTTCAGTCAAACAATTTCCTATGCAGTGAGATAGATCTCTATGTATTACAGACTCAAAGTAAAAGTTAATCTAAAAGTATGTGGTTCGTTTCCCTTCTGATAGATAGCGTTCACCATTTTCAGTCACACAATTTCCTTTGCAGTGAGATCTCTATGTATTACAGACTCAAGGCAAAAGCTAACCTAAACGTACGTGGTTTATTTTCCTTCTGATAGATAGCGTTCTCAGTTTTCAGTCACACACAGTGTATTGTACTTATTAATGAACTTATTTGTGTAAAATCTAAAAGATAAACTCATTTTGATGTTTAGTGAAAGGGAAGACCTTATGATCCTAACTTCGCGTCTACTTGAGATAAATAAAAAAGATGTATTTAAGTGTAATCGCTCCGAACAATTTTGTATTAGACGGGTTAGGTATGTAGTGTAATGGAGTTTATTATAATCTCAATATTTATTATTGAACTTACTTATATTATATACATAATGTTAAACAAGTAAATAATAGCCTATATATAAAAAAGTTAAGGCATCAACGGGTTTTGAACTGACGTACTTTAGTTTCATAAGCAGAAATCATAGCACTGATCTAAGAATGCATGTTGACATAATCAGCTGGCCGGTAGACTTAATTCACTTCGAGAATACTAATTATGTATATACAAACAAGCGTAATGCTTTTTTACGTGTTCTTCGTGCTGTTACAAGTTCCCCCCTCGTACAAAATATGCACAGACCAATGTCAGATAGCAAAGCACCATTCCGCTCAGCAGTGAGAAAGCAGATGGAGCTTGATCCCATGAGATGAAGGGGGCATCGATTCCACTTTTGGACAAGAACAATGTTGGGCTACGTACTTCAATACGAAACTCAAAGAGGAAGAAAAGTTAGAAGGTATAAATAAGACAGATCAAGAAGATCCTTGAAGACGTTGATAGGAACAGAGGAAACACATCAAAAGCCTGAATAAAAGGTAATTGGCAGGTTCTCTTACGAGTGGCACTCTTAAGGACTTCTTAGACATTTGGCTTAGCAGACGAATCAACCTGTTCTTATTGCGGGAAGTGAGAGGAAATCCCTCACCACTTGCCCAACTCTGAGTTACAAGAAGAGCTAGAATCCTGAGATGTTAATTAGAAATGATTTAGTTACCAACTTTGGATTCCATGAAGAAGCTGGGGCTAGTAGAACCATATACTCGACAGATTTAACACATTTTTTTTAAATAGTTTACAGTTAAATATATCTTGCACATTGTATGTAAATAAGTTCTGAAGAAATATCGAAATTATTAACGAAAGCCGTTGTACTACAAGCCCAGCCTGGCCATTACATTGTGTCGTTTTGTATAGTTTCAGTTTAGCAATAAGACATCAATAATATAATTGGACCAGTACAAACCGACATTAAACACAGATTATTTCAATTTTTTTATTTAAAAAATTAGTAATTTCTACTTAAAATTCTTCAAAACCGTCCATAATCTGTAAAAATACCCGGAAATCGGTATGATTTAACAAAACTAGTTCATCAGGTTTAATTTAATAAAAGAAAACTTCAAAAATTAGTTGAGTTGTCTTTTTTCTGAAGCCGCCTCGGTGGCCTAGTTGATAGCGTACTGGGCTTTCACCCCGAGGACCCGGGTTCGATTCCCGGCCAGGGCTTGGCATTTTCATACGCTATAAATCATTCCATCGTCTGCATTAGCCCAAGTGTGCACAATAGTCGGAAGTTAAACACAAAAAAAATCTTTTCTGAAAATCTCTAACCATACAAAACGTATGGACTGATAAAGACTTTAAAAAATCTGTTTGGATTTATATACAGAAAATGAAAAGTAGTAAAGTTTTTCTGAAACGCAGGTTCGTTTACCGAATTTTCAATATATGTTTAGTTACTGATTTATGCAGATTTTATCGCTGATTATGATGGTGAAACCAGATTTTCAAAAATACCTGTTTCAGCTCGGCATTTGCATTTGGTTTGTGTGTTTGTTTGTTACACAGTTTTGGCCAAACGCATTGACCGACTGTTTTGAAATTTGTCACACCTTGTACAAAGCCCCAAAAACTTATATGTAAGACTTTTTCCCATTTACTTCTGTACGCAGTTTAAGGCAAACGCGTTAACCGATTGTTTTGAAATTTATTACACAGATATGTTGTACTAGGGTTGTCCGTAAAATAAGGTTCCCAATTTTCACAGTAAAAGATTTTTCACAAACACTTTCCGGTGTCGTATAGTGTACCCAGGTCTCGTCCCCAGTGACAATGGAGTCCAAGAATTTTTTGCCATCGGTTTCGTAGGCGTGAAGAAATTCGCGGGCCGCATCAATCCGTTGCCGTTTGTGGTCTGCTTGGGACCCATTTCGCACAAACCTTGCTATACCCTAAATGGTCTGTCAAAATTTTATCAATGCAGGTCTTGCTGAAATCAGGGATCATCTCGGAGAGCTCCCGAACAGTCACCCTTCGATCGTTCAGCTTGCTTCTTCCACTTTCGCAATCGTTTCTTCCGAAACAGACCGTCTTTGAATTCTCTGCACTATTTGCGCACGTGTTCTATGCTCATACATTTTTCTCTGTAGACTTCACACAGTTTTTTTTTTTTTGTGTTATTGTCCGGCTATTGTGCACACTTGGGCTAATGCAGACGATGAGGTGATTTATAGCGTATGAAAATGCCAAGCCCTGGCCGGGAATCGAACCCGGGTCCTCGGGGTGAAAGCCCAGTACGCTATCCACTAGGCCACCGAGGCGGCTCACACAGTTGGATATGAATGTTCACCGGCGCAGTGTTTTTTGTACATAAAAAACGAATAACAGCGTAATTCGCACCTGGCGGGAGACAGAAAAGGCAATTCCATTATTAACGGCTACCAAGCCAAGACTGAGCGTCGCAGACCGCTCGCAGAGTGGGGATTGGGAGTGGAGGAACCAAGCTGCAAGCCAAGGTCACCGTATCCCGCGTAACAACGTTCGCAGCGACTATAGCGCCTTGGGAACCTTACTTTACGGACAATCCTCGTATAAAACCCAAATGACGTACTTCTATAATTTTACCCAATTTACTTCCGTTTCAAGATGGCGGCCTCTGGTTTAACGCGTGTACGCAGTTAACACGTTTGTTTTGAAATCTATTACGACGGTGCCTTGAGAGTAAAGTCGGAAATACTGTGTAATTTTTTCCCACTCACTTCCGTTTCAAGATGGCGGGCTCTGATTCAACTATAAGAGTGTAGTTGTTGGTTATTTCCCGTAGTACTGACTGAACGACCGTGATTTTCACCGCTTCACGGAGAAAGAGCAAACAGTTCCCAATAAAAGCCGATCCAGTAACATTTTGCGTAAATATTACGGTTGCCGGTTAATTTGGCCGGAAACGTTACGAGCGCTGTCGTGGCGAGCTCTGTATAATGATTGAGAATATATGTACTGCGATTTCTACTGTTCTTTGAACTACAAGTTATTACAAAATCGCCTCTATCACGTCAACTGTGCAGCTGTTTGCGCGAATATTTCCTTTTTTATTTAACGCGTCTAGATAGCGGTTGTACGCTTATAAGTCGAGTTAAATTAGTCCTGCCTAAGCTTGAGTCGATTAGAATAAAAAACAGTTTCCACACGTTTGACAACGCCTTCATAATCGTCTGTACAACAATACGGGCTGACAGCGGTGCGCATGCGCGTCAAGGAAATCTGCACTTCGTCCGCCAGCGAAGCAGCTGTGCGCGGAAAATGCCCGGCCCGTAGCTGTACATAATTACCAGCTGACCTTTGATTGCATAAAACGCTAAAATAAATAGCCACTAATTAAGTGCATATTAGCAATTTAAATTTACCGCGCTCTCCCTCGTGGTAGGCGTTATCTTTTAAGTAGACTTTTAATCGTTGAATTACGCAAAATGATATGTTTGATTAAAAAACAAACTTAAGTAGGATAATGCCTGAATTAATAATTGATTTATACATGCGTCAGAACTATGCAGTACAAAGGAAGTGAAGTACGGCTTACAGAAACTTTGCGCGTGCTTTTTTGCGTCCGTGTAGTGTCTTACGCGGCACGCAGCTGTCTCGCAGACGTGATAGAAGCGGATTTCCGAAAGTATTTGTGTTCACCTTACATTTGTTTTTGGAAATTTTGATACCACTATCATAATGAGCATTAAAATCTGCATATATTAGCATTTTAAACTTTTTAATTTGCGCTGAAAATGAATCCTGGACGCCGTCAAAACATTTTCAACGGTTATTGAAAATTCGAGACGCTATTGTATACATTTTTGAACACCGATTACGATGACGTAATTCAAAAAAATATGGCAAAAGTTATTTTTAAATCGCCGCCATTTTTAAACTGTTGAGCGAATTTTGCTGGTGTGTGTGTGTGTGTGTGTGTGTGTGTGTGCGTGCGTGCGTGCGTGCGTGTGTGTGTGTGTGTGTGTGTGTGTGTGTGTGTGTGTGTAACTGAAAACTGTAAATGAAAATATGTACTTACAACAACTAATACATAAATAAATAATATATGGCCAATAAATGAACAAATATCGTTACAGTTATAATATGGACATAACCTAATTTGTTGCCCGTTACACTGAGATATAAATGTGCAGGTTCCGTACGATGACTGGACGAAGTTAGGAATGCTTTTACAGCCTACATTACATTTTGATCATCTCGTGACGGTTTAGTGGTACATTTTAAGTAAGAGATCTCAGGTTCGAACCTGCCTGTTTAAGCTTAACACAATAATGTACCGATACCTTGTTACTAT
Organism: Callitettix versicolor; assembly: GCA_022606455.1. NCBI lineage: Eukaryota > Metazoa > Arthropoda > Insecta > Hemiptera > Cercopidae > Callitettix > Callitettix versicolor. The sequence continues at coordinate 16,898,926 of CM040185.1, read as the reverse complement.
TATTGATATTATTGGAAGTATCGAGTAAAAAAATACTAGGTATCGTTACTTTATTGGCGTCTAGGTATCGGTTTAGTACCCTGTGCGCAGTAGTATTCGGAATCAGATTACAAGTCTGGACTTGATGTCGGAATGCGCAGAACGATTCTGCGCAACTCGTTCCGATATCTGAGTTATTTATTACAACTGTTCCGAGTACTTTTATCGTCCGAATATCGACGTCGGAATACTAAAAAAACAGTTGAATACTTTTCTAGTGAATACTGTTTAGCGTAAGTGTGGGGCACATACACAACTTCTGTACACAGCAGATGATCGAATAACTGAGTACTTTTATTCGAATACTTACTGGTTACTTGTCCACCGCGCAGTTACGTAGCCTGCAGTGTATTCGTTGTAGATAATTATTCGCAGCCACTATTAGCTCGATAATCGTTCTGCTAGTGGTTCACGACTGAATATCTAGTTATTCCAATGAACAGATAACTAACTGTTGGACTAAGTTTAGTGCTACTGAATTCTTGGCACATAAAATTTATTGTAATTGAAAAGATATTTTTAAATAACAACTTCCTTCATTCCAATTAAAAATAACAAACATTCTGGAATAACGTTTAATACTAGAAGTGATAATTTATTGTTATTGCCTTAGTTGAAGGAAAAATACCAACTTAATAATAAAACTAAATAAATGTACAGTGTAATAAATTTATTATTAATTGATAGTAGTTATGCTTTAAACATTTTTTAAAATACGAGGGCGTTTTGATAAGTCAGTGACTTTTTGAATTTCCCGCGCAGTTACTCCAAATGCAACAGTGCTGCCGTCAACTGTAATCTATTAGTGGGCAACTTTCTAATTTTGAGCAAGCTACGTCGTGCAGTTGGTGTTTGATCCGTTCAAAGCAGACAACCTCGTGAATTTTTACGAAAATGGAAAAAGTGAATTTCGTGTGCTGATTAAGCATTACTTTTTACGTAAAAAATCCATCACTGAAACTAAGGAAAGACTTGATAAATACTACGAGGACTCGGCACCATCAATTTCAATGGTTAAGAAGTGGTTTACAGAGTTCCGTTGTGGTCGTACCAGCACTAGTGACTCCGAACGTTCAGGTCGCCCAAAAGAAGTGATCACCCCGGAAATCGTCGATAAAATCCATGAAATGATATTGGATGATCGGAGAATGAAAGTGCGTGAGTTGGCTCATGCTGTAGGTATCTCAACTGAACGGGTACATCATATTTTACACGAATATTTGGACATGAAAAAACTCTCCGCGAGATGGGTGCCGCGATTGCTCACTCTCGACCATAAGCGCAATCGTGTGACCACTTCAAAAGAGTGTTTAGCGATGTTCAGCCGTAATCCGAACGAATTTTTGCGCCGTTTTGTTACTGTGGACGAAACATGGATCCGTCACAACACGCCAAAGACCAAGGAACAATCGAAACAGTGGGTTGCTAGGGGTGAACGTGGACCGAAGAAGGCCAGAGTCTGTCAGCCAACAAGGTCATGGCCACAGTTTTTTGGGATGCACCCGGTGTCATTCACATCGATTACCTCGAGAAAGGTAAAACGATCACCGGCGAATATTATTCAAAGCTTTTGAACAGATTCGACGTTGATTTGAAGCAAAAACGGCCGTATTTGGCGAAGAAGAAAGTGCTGTTCCATCAAGACAATGCGCGTGTGCACACTTGTCTAGTCACGATAGCCAAAATCCACGAATTGGGATACGAACTGCTACAGCATCCAGCATATTCTCCAGATTTAGCCCCCTGCGACTATTTTCTGTTTTCAAACCTAAAGAAATGGCTGGGTGGTAAGAGATTTGAGTCGAATGAAGAAGTCATTACCGAAACAAACGCGTATGTTGAGAGCTTTGAGGAAACCTATTATTTAGAGGGAATAAAAAAATTAGAAAAATGCTGGACTAAATGTATCGAGCTAATTGGTGATTATGTGGAAAAATAAAATGTTTATTTGCCGAAAAAAATTTGTTTTATTCAAAAAGTCACTGACTTATCAAACCGCCCTCGTATCTATTAATAATGATCATATTATAGAATAGCGAAGCTCAAGATAGCGCAATTTTTAACGTGGTCAACTTATAACAAAAAAAGTCTCTCGATAAAGTCCAAAGTAAGACACTACAGTTCTGTGGTTCTCCCGGAAGCACTCTACGCCTGCGAGACCCTTTTCCAGATCAAGAATAATGCTAACACTGACCAGTTACTTAAGATCGAGAGAAGAATCATTAGGACCGGTTTAAATAAAAGTTATCAGGGATGGTTTCTGGAGAGTCGCTACCAACGAGACAGTGTATAAACAGGTAGACCCAATTACAAGTGTTATGAAAAAACGAAGAATTGCCCATCTCTTCCACATCCGTAGGATGCCCAACAGCAGGATTCTGAAACAGCTGGACATGAGAAATATCAATAGGAAGATTCAAGGACACTACGTCTCGCAGACTCTGAAGGATGTGCAAGAGATCGATTTGCGGATCGAGGGTGCACCGGACAGAACGAGAATCGGAAGCATTCTGAAAAACATCAGGTTTGACGTAGGAAAGCCGGACGACGAGGGACGGTGGAGGTGTCAGACGAGGTCAGAAGGTGGAGATGGATAGGATGAAGGAGTATTGGAAGAAGTTGGAATCCTCACAGTGCACTAACACGGATAAGAAGAAGAGACCGAAATATTGATCAAAGTGGTCCCATGTGGCCTAAAAATTAAAAAAATATGATCAGATTAATGAATTAAATTAATATGATTGAATATTTAAATATAATTTATTAATTGTTTTCCCTTGTTTGGTACCAATGTGGATTGCCCAACTGAATTTTTAGAATGCAAAAAGTACACGTGTGGAATTCGGTGGTTACCGACAGAGCGACGCTTTTGTTAACGACATCTATGCTGAATATATAATTAGTTATAAGATATGTTTGCAAATATCTTGTTTTGTTTAAATAAACAAAACGTGAACCTAGCTGAGGTAGGCCTATTATTTACTGTAGTTATAGTAAAAGATCAGTTTATATTAATTCATAACGACCGGCTGATTTCATTGAACAGCTGATAGGCTATGATATGTTTCAGGTTATGTTGTTAAAAAACTAACAATATTAACAACAATTATTATAAACGTTTATATTAATTTGGAATGTATTATAAATGGTTACAACGTGCGCGTGTTCTTCAAGAAAGGAAAAATACCGAAACCAAAGCAACACAATGTTTTCATATAATATGCGTGTACTGTTATCGAAAAGGAGAAAGAGACAGAAATAGAGAAACTAAATTTGTTTGCTCGTTTCCGTTTCATATTTCTGTTACATTAAGAATGTTCGCGACACTTTCTATTCAGTCCTCTCGCCAAAGATAACATTAAAAATTTCGCTTAGGAAAAAAACCATAGCGAATAGGCTACGAACACATTTTCAAGATTTCCCATTCGAAAATAAACTATTGAAGCAGGACCATTATGAAACCGTAATTGTAACCTTTAAATGAGCACTGATCTTGACTTATTGATCACTTTTTAAAAGATCTTTCTATTATACGAGAACCGTTAACGAAAAGGATAGACAGAAATGGAGAGGTAAAATTTGTTTGCTCGTTCGTTCTACATTTGCGTTACATTCTTCCGTTCGGCAGTCTATTATTCTCGTATATAGGCTATACATACGTGTTCTTCAACAAAAGAAAAATACCGAAACCAAAATAATACAACGTTTTCATATAATACGCGTGTACCGTTATCGAAAAGGAGAGACAGAAATAGAGAGATAAAATTCGTTTGCTCGTTCGTTCTACATTTCCGTTACATTCTTCCGTTCGGCAGTCTTTTTGTCTATATTTTCCTCACGCCAAAGCTAACATTAAAAGCTACGCTTAAAAAGTCATAATCTAATATCGGTTCGATGTTGTTCGTATCCGTTACAGACAGACAAGTTACAAAGAAACCAGACTAAAAGGCTGGACATAGTCTGTCCGATTCTGAAAGTCACGTACAGCCTGGATGCGTTAAACATGCAGTAAAGTATTCGAATACTTTTAAATGAATACTTAAAAAGTACCGGATAGTCCCAACATTAGTTCAATCATACTATCGTACGCGATTGACTGGCACTGCCCGGGCGGAACGCCGCACCGTTTTCAGATAATAGACACTAATGTTCACACTTGGCAACCAAATAGAACGACACGGATTGTTTTGTTGAGAACGGAAACATAACATATGTTGTTGTCAGAAGCAGTCGGTACTTGAGTGAATGGATCGAGCACAGGTGCTGCACTCAAGCGGGCTTTTTAGATAACAGGCGTGCCGACAAAACTGCTACTTAGCCCGGCTCTCACGGCCTAATGGACGGTTGTCGTAAAATATCGCTGGGGGACAAACTTTCTCTGATACAATATTTCAGTGCGATGAAATTTAAAAGTGTCGAAGCTTTAAATAATAAAGGAAGCATTAACAGTATAGGCCTATACATTTTTTATACTGCAGGTTATACAGGGCCTATTTTACCGCCTCGGTGGCGTAGTTGATAGCGTACTGGGCTTTCATCCCGAGGACCCGGGTTCGATTCCCGGCCAGGACTTGGTATTTTCATACGCAATAAATCATCCCATCGTCTGCATTAGCCCAAGTGTGCACAATAGTCGGACGTTAAAAAAAAAACCTTATTGAGAATCCTAAGGAATATTTATGAACTAACAATAAATATTCCTCGGTTTGTCAATTAAGGAAAAGTACCGAAACCAAAGCAACACCGTTTTCATATAAAAGGAGGAAGAAAAAGAAAGACACAGAAGTAGAGACGAAATTCGTTTACTCGTTCGTTTCACATGTCCGTTACGTTCTTCCGTTCGGCAGTTTTTTTTCCTGTTCACTCCTCTCGCCAAAGCCAACATTAAAAGCTTTGCTTCATAAATCGTAATCTAATATCGATTCGTTACAATTCATATTCGTTACAGACAGACAAGTTACAACGAAACCAGACGAACAGACATGAAAGCAACGTTTTCGGTATAGTCTGTCCAATTTTCGGGTAACGGTTTAGCGGAGCGTGTTTTTTGTTAATGAATTTGTACTACTAACATTTAGGCTAAATAAGCAATCACGCACGCAGCTGTCTCGTTGACGTGATGGATGTAAAAGTAACAACAGTAAGCCTCGTAGTATATTCTTAATTAATATACAGAGCGCTTCGTAAACCTAATCCGACAACTTAACGTACCTGTGATACTTATAAAAGTACGTACTGAACGTACCCGTAATACTTATAAAAGCACGTACTGAACGTACCCGTAATACTTATAAAAGTACGTACTGAACGTACCCGTAATACTTATAAAAGTACGTTCCCGTAATACTTATAAAAGCACGTACCCGTAATACCTATAAAAGCACGTACTGAACGTATCCGTAATACTTATAAAAGCACGTACCCGTAATACTTATAAAAGCACGTACTGAACGTACCCGTAATACTTATAAAAGCACGTACTGAACGTACCCGTAATACTTATAAAAGCACGTACTGAACGTACCCGTAATACTTATAAAAGTACGTACTGAACGTACCCGTAATACTTATAAAAGTAGTCTACGTACCCGTAATACTTATAAAAGCACGTACTGAACGTACACGTAATACTTATAAAAGTACGTACCCGTAATACTTATAAAATTACGTACTGAACGTACCCGTAATACTTATAAAAATACGTACTGAACGTACCCGTAATACTTATAAAAGTAGTCTACGTACCCGTAATACTTATAAAAGCACGTACTGAAAGTACCCGTAATACTTATAAAAGTACGTACTGAACGTACCCGTAATACTTATAAAAGTACGTTCCCGTAATACTTATAAAAGTACGTTCCCGTAATACTTATAAAAGCACGTACCCGTAATACCTATAAAAGCACGTACTGAACGTATCCGTAATACTTATAAAAGCACGTACCCGTAATACTTATAAAAGCACGTACTGAACGTACCCGTAATACTTATAAAAGCACGTACTGAACGTACCCGTAATACTTATAAAAGCACGTACTGAACGTACCCGTAATACTTATAAAAGTACGTACTGAACGTACCCGTAATACTTATAAAAGTAGTCTACGTACCCGTAATACTTATAAAAGCACGTACTGAACGTACACGTAATACTTATAAAAGTACGTACCCGTAATACTTATAAAATTACGTACTGAACGTACCCGTAATACTTATAAAAATACGTACTGAACGTACCCGTAATACTTATAAAAGTAGTCTACGTACCCGTAATACTTATAAAAGCACGTACTGAAAGTACCCGTAATACTTATAAAAGTACGTACTGAACGTACCCGTAATACTTATAAAAGTACGTACCCGTAATACTTATAAAAGTACGTACCCGTAATACATATAAAAGTACGTACTGAACGTACCCGTAATACTTAAAAAAATACGTACCCGTAATACTTATAAAAGTACGTACTGAACGTACCCGTAATACTTATAAAAGTACGTACCCGTAATACTTATAAGAGTACGTACTGAACGTACCCGTAATACTTATAAAAGTACGTACCCGTAATAGTTATAAAAGTCGGTACGTTACTGAATCGACTTTATTGGGAATTTCATGCTATTTCTACATAAAGCGTTCAAAATAATAGGTCTTGTCGTTCAGCCAGTATTATAGGAAATAACCGGCAGCTACACTCTCACAGTTAAATCAGAGCTTGTCATTTTTAAACGTAAGTAAATAGGGAAACATCGTTTGTGTGTGTGTGTGTGTGTTTGCGATGCCAAAAAAGGTGGAAAAAATCTTTTATAGACTACCTGGGGTAGGGTACGCACTACCCCAGAGTGTGGGACTCACATTGAGTTTAAACGCAAGTGAAGATATATTGTTACCCACTAAAAAAACCATAAAAAGCATTCCTCTTCTGTAAACCTCCCCACGGAACCGCCGCCAGGCATTACTTCATGGGAAGGTGGACTGGCTGAACGCCTACTCTTCTACAGCATTGGCTCTCCTTTCTCGATCCTCAGCCTTCAACTTCTTCATGACCACTGCAGCGAATCCAGCAATGGCCCTCCAGTTGGCCTCTGAAGCCATCATAGTCGCAACCAGACTTACCGGTGCAATGCTCCCTCGCAGATAAGTTTGCAACCTCATCCTTTCATTGTCGAATCTCCGACAGCGGAAAAACACATGCTCCGCATCTTCCTCCACTGCTGTGTGTGTGTGTGTGTGTGTGTGTGTGTGTGTGTGTGTGTGTGTGTGTGTGTGTGTGTGTGTGTGTCTGGTTCGGATATTTCTATCAGATTTCAAAACAGTCGGTCAGCGCGTTTGGCCAAAACTGCTTACATCCGTCATCGTTACATCAGAGGCCGCCATCTTAAAACGAATATAACAGGAGGAAAAATCTTGGACATTTATTATTCGGGCTTTTTACAAGGTATTTCCGTACCAAATTTCAAAACAATCGGTCGAAGCTTTTGGCCAAAACTACGTACACACGTTGACGTAAATCAGAGGCCGCTGTTTTGAAACGAAAGTGAATGGGGAAAAAATCTTATACATAGGCTATAGAGTGTTGTAACTTACACTTTTCACGTAAATCTGAGGCGTCATCTAGAAACGGGGAAAAAAATCTTATACATAGGCTATAGAGTATTGTAACTTACACTTTTCATCGTAAATCTGAGGCCGTCATCTAGAAATGGGAAAAAATCTTATACATAGGCTATAGAGTGTTGTAACGTACACTTTTCATCGTAAATCTGAGGCCGTCATCTAGAAATGGGGAAAAATCTTATACATAGGCTATAGAGTGTTGTAACATATACTTTTCATCGTAAATCTGAGGCGTCATCTAGAAACGGGGAAAAAAATCTTATACATAGGCTATAGAGTGTTGTAACTTACACTTTTCATCGTAAATCTGAGGCGTCATCTAGAAATGGGGAAAAATCTTATACATAGGCTATAGAGTGTTGTAACTTGCACTTTTCATCGTAAATCTGAGGCGTCATCTAGAAATGGGGAAAAATCTTATACATAGGCTATAGAGTGTTGTAACTTACACTTTTCATCGTAAATCTGAGGCGTCATCTAGGAACGGGGAAAAAATCTTATACATAGGCTATAGAGTGTTGTAACGTACACTTTTCATCGTAAATCTGAGGCGTCATCTAGAAATGGGTAAAAATCTTATACATAGGCTATAGAGTGTTGTAACGTGCACTTTTCATCGTAAATCTGAGGCGTCATCTAGAAACGGGGAAAAAAATCTTATACATAGGCTATAGAGTGTTGTAACGTACACTTTTCATCGTAAATCTGAGGCGTCATCTAGAAATGGGGAAAAATCTTATACATAGGCTATAGAGTGTTGTAACTTACACTTTTCATCGTAAATCTGAGGCGTCATCTAGAAACGGGGAAAAAAATCTTATACATAGGCTATAGAGTGTTGTAACGTACACTTTTCATCGTAAATCTGAGGCCGTCATCTAGAAATGGGGAAAAATCTTATACATAGGCTATAGAGTGTTGTAACGTACACTTTTCATCGTAAATCTGAGGCCGTCATCTAGAAATGGGAAAAAATCTTATACATAGGTTATAGAGTGTTGTAACGTACACTTTTCATCGTAAATCTGAGGCGTCATCTAGAAATGGGGAAAAAATCTTATACATAGGCTATAGAGTGTTGTAACGTACACTTTTCATCGTAAATCTGAGGCCGTCATCTAGAAACGGGGAAAAAATCTTATACATAGGCTATAGAGTGTTGTAACTTACACTTTTCATCGTAAATCTGAGGCGTCATCTAGAAATGGGGAAAAATCTTATACATAGGATATAGAGTGTTGTAACGTACACTTTTCATCGTAAATCTGAGGTGTCATCTAGAAATGGGGAAAAAAGAATTCGTACCAAACACAAAACAGTCGTCCGTTGTGTTTGGACAAAACTGCGCAACAAATACAAAAGTCAAATGCTGAACGGTAGAGTTGAAACGGTGATCTCGCAAAATTGGTCATTTACAACAATTTTCGTATATTTTTGAAAAACTGATTTCACCATCATAGTCAGCGTTGAAATACGCATTAATTTCACGTTCAACTTACGAACGAAAATGTCAGGTTAGTTTACGGTTTTTCTATGGATTTTGAGAATTTTTAATGCTTTATTATGGAGTGTTTAATGCTAATTACTATGGAAAAATCTGATTTTCAAAAAAAATTACGATTTTTTTAAATTTAGCGTAAAACGAAACGAATCTTGCTGGGAAACGAACTTCTCCGGGTCGTTCCCAGATCTGATCCAGTATTTCTCTCCCAATGGAAGTTCTCTAAAAATAAGTCGTTTAAAATTTTACGTTTTTCTCTGTATCTCGCCATCTGAATGTTTAAACAAATTGACCTTCAAACAGGAAACATATTGTACGACACGAGTGGGATGAGGCGGGGAGGGTGTTTTGACTACTCAGTGTATTTCTCCAGGGACGCCTGGATATTTACTGGCGCTGGCCCGGCATCGCTCTGAACGGCGCCATTTTTCTTTTACGACAAAACCAATATCTCATACCCGTGTCAAAAATAAATCCAGAGGTTAGGATCCGTTTAGCGATCGGATGATCCGATTTTGATTAGGTACGTTACAGAATTTATAGTACAAAAATATTACACAAATAAAGAGAACTATAATTCAAATCAGCCGAGCAAATATGAATTAAAGGAATTTGCTGTTCGAGAATAAATTGCAAAAAACAAAACCAAAATCCAACGACAGTCAGAAATTGTTTTAACATGTATCATTTTTGGGGCTGGTTGTGATATTGGATTTTGCGCGATGCGTGCCAATGTCATATTGCGTATAATATTCAGCGCGTGCTATTGTATAATATAAAAATATAATTGTGAATATTTCTAAACAGCTGATTTCGCACAACGGTTTGAAGCTGTTGCTTCAATATCATTTCAGTTGAGGTTATGTTGAAAACTCAATTTCTGTATAAAAAAAACAATGAAATTATTTTAAAAATAATATTTTAGATGAAGGACAAAGATTAAGAAAAAATGGAGGATTTACTAATAAACAAAAATTGGGAATTTACTAATTAATAAACAGTTGGGAATTTGCTAATCAACAAACAATTAGGAATTTCCTAATCAACAAACAATGGGGAATTTACTAATCAACAAACAATTGGAAATTTTCTAATCAACAAACAATTGGGAATTTACTAATCAACAAACAATTGGGAATTTACTAATCAACAAACAATTGGGAATTTGCTAATCAACGAACAATTAGGAATTTGCTAACCAATAAACAATTGGAAATTTACTAATCAACAAACAATTGGAAATTTGCTAATCAACGAACAATTAGGAATTTCCTAATCAACAAACAATGGGGAATTTACTAATCAACAAACAATTGGAAATTTTCTAATCAACAAACAATTGGGAATTTACTAATCAACAAACAATTGGGAATTTACTAATCAACAAACAATTGGAAATTTGCTAATCAACAAACAATTGGGAATTTACTAATCAACAAACAGTTGGAAATTTGCTATCAACGAACAATTAGGAATTTGCTAACCAATAAACAATTGGAAATTTACTAATCAACAAACAATTGGAAATTTGCTAATCAACGAACAATTAGGAATTTCCTAATCAACAAACAATGGGGAATTTACTAATCAACAAACAATTGGAAATTTTCTAATCAACAAACAATTGGGAATTTACTAATCAACAAACAATTGGGAATTTACTAATCAACAAACAATTGGAAATTTGCTAATCAACAAACAATTGGGAATTTACTAATCAACAAACAGTTGGAAATTTGCTATCAACGAACAATTAGGAATTTGCTAACCAATAAACAATTGGAAATTTACTAATCAACAAACAATTGGAAATTTGCTAATCAACGAACAATTAGGAATTTTCTAATCAACAAACAATTTACTAATCAACAAACAATTAGAAATTTTCTAATCAACAAACAATTGGGAATTTACTAATCAACAAACAATTGGGAATTTACTAATCAACAAACAATTGGAAATTTGCTAATCAACAAACAATTGGGAATTTGCTAATCAACAAACAATTGGGAATTTACTAATCAAGAAACAGTTGGAAATTTACTAATCAACAAACAATTGGGAATTTGCTAATCAACAAACAATTGGAAATTTGCTAACCAATAAACAATTGGAAATTTGCTAATCAACAAACAATTGGGAATTTACTAATCAATAAACAATTGGGAATTTGCTAATCAACAAACAATTGGGAATTTACTAATCAACAAACAATTGGAAATTTGCTAATCAACAAACAATTGGGAATTTACTAATCAACAAACAATTGGGAATTTACTAATCAACAAACAATTGGGAATTTGCTAATCAACAAACAATTGGAAATTTGCTAATCAACAAACAATTGGGAATTTACTAATCAACAAACAATTGGAAATTTGCTAATCAACAAACAATTGGGAATTTGCTAATCAACAAACAATTGGAAATTTGCTAACCAATAAACAATTGGAAATTTGCTAATCAATAAACAATTGGGAATTTGCTAATCAACAAACAATTGGAAATTTGCTAATCAACAAACAATTGAGAATTTCGTAATGAACAAACAATTGGGAATTTGCTAATCAACATGCAATTGGAAATTTGCTAATCAACAAACAATTGGGAATTTACTAATCAACAAACAATTGGGAATTTACTAATCAAGAAACAGTTGGAAATTTACTAATCAACAAACAATTGGGAATTTGCTAATCAACAAACAATTGGAAATTTGCTAATCAACAAACAATTGGGAATTTACTAATCAATAAACAATTGGGAATTTGCTAATCAACAAACAATTGGAAATTTGCTAATCAACAAACAATTGAGAATTTCGTAATGAACAAACAATTGGGAATTTGCTAATCAACATGCAATTGGAAATTTGCTAATCAACAAACAATTAGGAATTTCCAAATCAACAAACAATGGAAAATTTGCCAATCAACAAACAATTGGGCATTTCCAAATCAACAAACAATGTGGAATTTGCTAATCAACAAACAATTGAGAATTTCGTAATGAACAAACAATTGGGATTTTGCTAGTCAACAAACAATTGGGAATTTACTAATCAACTAATATCTGTTTAACTGACATAAAGTATGGATGTTGAACATTAAAGAAAGCCTTATAATTATGAGGCTTAATGTCGGAACCCTTAATGTGACTTTGGTTTCAGTGTAGGCTTATCACTGATTTATATGGCATACACTTCATTATACGTTACCTTGTAGTGTAAAATAGATCTGCTTACTTAACAATCACCAGTATTGGGGGGGGGGATATGCAGCCTGTAAGGCAAGAGAACGTGAATTGATACAATTTATCAGTAGCTAATGTACATAAATCATTTTTCATGTTCGATATCTTGGAAAGTGCTTGCGTTTTTCTTTTTAAAAAATTGATAAAGTTCTTAGCGTAGGAACGGAGGGGAAGTAAATGAAAACAAACGACAGTATATAGAAGTCACGTGCTGCGCTGTGGGGAGGAAATTAGTTTATAGATTATAGCTTAGCAGTGGAAGATGGGCTTTGGTGTTTTGGTTGGAATTTTGCCTTCTTTAATTTAGTAAATGAGAAAATCTGTTAATAATGTTTAGTGTGTTATTGTGCGAAGTAGGCTACTTTATCAATAAAACAGAAGTATGTAGGGGCCTGTGTTTATCCGGAATATAGGAAAGGTAAACTGCGGCTTGGATTGTCATGAAATTTGGTGTTTTAGACACTGGGTCAGGTATTTTAAAGTTTCAGTCGTCAAATCGAGATAATAAAATCGCTGCACGCAACTGTCTCGCTGACGTGATAGAAGCGAATTTTCAAAAGTTTTTTATCATGCTATTTTTGAAATTCTGATTTCACTATCATAATGCAGCATTAAAATCTGCGTATATTAGCAGTGTTTTAAATTTACATTGAAAGTGAACCGTGACCGCCGTTAAATTATGTGTGTTTATTTCAACCGATTTTGAAAACTCAAAGTGCTGATATATGTAGTTTAACGCTGATTACGGTGGTGAAATCAGATGTTGAAAAAAAATTTATGAGAAAAAGGTACGATTTTTTAAAGATTCGTTGGTTAACGGATTTGTCAAATCGGACCAAAATTGCGATTTAAGACACACACACACACACACACACACACACACACACACACACACACACACACACACACACACACACACACACACACACACACACACACACACACACACACACACACACACACACACACACACACACACACACACACACACACACACACACACACACACACACACACACACACACACACACACACACACACACACACACACACACACACACACACAGACAGACAGACACACACGCGCGCGCGCACACACACACAGAGAGAGAGAGAGAGAGAGAGAGAGAGAGAGAGAGAGAGAGAGAGAGAGAGAGAGAGAACACACAGCACACACACACACACACACACACACACACAGAGAGAGAGAGAGAGAGAGAGAGAGAGAGAGAGAGGCGCGCGCGCGCGCACACACACACACACACACACACTGGCGGTCGACAGAAGCTTACAATACCCTCTCTGTAATGTATCTATGGTATCGATCGATCATGGTATTCAGAAATAATTTGTTTTTGTATACCATAGCGAGGCTACGTATTCTGCAGTGTATAGTGGATATTCAGCTTGTATGTATTGGTTCAGCTTGAGGTATATTTTAGTTCCCTCTCAGGTTCTCAATAAAAAAAGTTTAAAAAATATTTGAGGTGTTCGCATATTGCTGTAGAATAAAGGAATCTGCAAATTTGGCATACAGATAGCAGTTTGCTTCTATCTTAAGACTATTTCAAATTATTATTATTTTGTTTAATATTTCGAGCCTTTTTACTTGTTTCGAAATTATTAAAACCGACATAATTATAATAACAGTTTCATCAATAGATCTACCTAAGAACTGCTCTATCAGTCAACTGAGTACCAAACCCAACGAAACTGTTATTACAAAAAAAAAAAAATCTAATTTGAGACATAGCCTAAATAAAAAAAAAAGGAGGCATTCGTGGGACTGGCCGACAGAAGCCTTCTTTTGGTATGCCTGACTGTATACTTCTTTCACTATTAAGATTTAATTATCTGTTACCCGTTGCGGCTTCAACCGCAATTGTTAGTAATCATACAAATTTTAGTGAATCACAAAATCTAAATTTTCATTTACCTAGATTTAAGTTAGAATGTTAATTAAACTCTTTACATACGCGTTACAAACATATAGTCTGGCGAACCTACAAAACTATTAAAATTCAGTAGCCTACTATAACAGGAATCAGTAAAATGTTCTGCTCAGAAAGTAATTTTACGTCATTTTGTTGCAAATAGTAGTAAGAAGCGTTAGCGTCTAACGATTGGCTTGTTTGTTTTAGGTAAGAAGACATTTTACGTTCTAAATCAGCTGACAGATTCGCTTAGCCTTGGGTAAGTTGTTTCAAATTGTAACATATTTGTTTGGGGTTTTTGTAGTTAGTATTGCGTAAAGGATGCAAATTGCGGTGTGTTAGATCGATCTCCAATTGAACGTCTTACGGAAGACATCAGATCCTTAAAGAGGTCCTTGATCACAGAAAACCAGAAGCCGATTACATGGAATCAATGAATTCTTGCTTTTTATCAAGTGCATCGAGTAATAGGAGCAACGAGCTTTTTAGAATTCCAAACGGTGACCTATAATCCCCCGTGACGGCAAACATACATCCATGAATTATTATTAAAAAAAAATTCAAAAAAATTTAGTATTTTTGAATTATTCTCCATCGGATTTTCTTAAAATTTTCAAAATGTCGATCTTCAATGAAGAAAATTTCGGAGAACCAAGCGATCTCAAATTGGACCCGCGACAAATCCACCAACATGGAAATCTGACAACAACGTAATGTCGGATGGTATAGGAAATTTATGAACCAAGTTTGGAGCAAAATAACCATTTCTATTTACGGACCCCAAACAAGAGCGGATCTTGGAAAATTCATTTAAGATTTTTTACTCCGCTCGACTTGGTAAAAGTATGATACAAAAATCATTTTTATTTTCGGGATTTAAATATGTTTAAAAAAGAGCACTTAACCTGCAGTGCGCGTTGCGGCGGCGTAGTGGACACGGCAATCAGCTGATCCATTGTTGTTAAATATGTATGTTGAAACTAGACACAGACCTCAACACGTACTCTACCATTTGTGTTCAGCGTATGCTGTCCAGATAAACGTAGATTTTCGTTTGCTAAGGGTTCAAGGAATATTGACTTCAGAGCTGCACGGTTCAGTGAGGGTGCGGCAATTACGGATGTTCCTCCTGCTTCAGTTGTGAAACATTGACTCGTCACTAAAACTTACTTTGTCTAATAACATCTCGTTCTTTGAAATGCTAACCAACATTGCTGGCGAGCGACTTTAATCACGGTTAATTTTTGTACGGCTTCCAGTTTAACCGTTACGTAATACGCGCCAGTCTCAAGTCAGGTTCATTTCGTCTTTCCCCTCGAGTTGTTTTAAATTAACTTCGGTAACTGCGTTTTGTGCATTTCCATGGCAAGTCAGCTGCATTGGGTTTTTGCGTTCACTTACCTTAACAGATTTAATACAGTGATATGATCTAGTCCTCCTGTCAAACCTGTATATGGATCTCACGATGTGAGACTCGTTCCTGAAGATGATGGAGTGTTCCTGAGAAGTTTCCTCAGTGAACTCTTTCTCTGGATACCAACAGAAGAAAAGAACCACAAACACAGCGTACATCCTCTTTCAATCAGTAATGACAGACAGATTGAATATAAGTGTCGATTATTTTTTACCAAATTTAAACTGTACACTGTAAAGAATTTTAAAGGAAAAGATTAGCTCTTACATTAAAATATCTGAATCAGTTTCAGTAATAAATAATCACAACACGCTGACGTGATAGAAGCCACTTTCTAAAAGTATTTTTTTAAAATCTTATCCCTTTTGAAAGTCCGATTTAACCATCTTAACAGACGTAAAAACTGCAAATTTCCAAATTATATTAAAATTACGAAAAGTGAACCTTGGCAGTGGTCAGACAATTTCGTAGTTTCAACGGATTTTGGAAATAGAAAGTGCTGGTTTGTGCAGTTATTAACGCTGCTTACGGTGGTGAAATCAAATACGATTAAAAAAAAATCTGGTGGCCATCAAATACCGTCGCTACCCTCTCAACACTGTTGAGGCTAACTGCAGTTCAGTAAATCCGCCTTCGTTCCTCTGCCTTTACAGACGCTGTGTATGTCTCTCTACTCTGTGATTGGTTGGACTATTTGCCAACTATGTTACAAGTTATTTAGTTTTGGACTGTTTGCAAAAGTGTTTCTTTTATATGAGAAATACAAGATTCGTTGCAAGAAGTCCACATTGAAGAAAATCCTATTGGACCATTTGCTGTAGACTATTTCCAAGCGTTTACGCTTTCAATCATTTGCAATGTAGACTTATTTCAGGCATCCCGTGAAACACACCGGAAAACCCATCCATTCCTTTTTTATGCACTAGAAGTACGAGGTGTGTTCAGAAAGTAATGAGAATTTTTAAATTTCGCGGGCTTGGAGAGTCCGATTGTCAAACATTTTTTTTTATTATGTTGGTATAAATGCCCTTGAAGTATGATAAAACTTTCAGCTGTTTTCATTGTTGACTTTGTGACAGCCACTAAGGTTAGACGTATTTTTATGAGCTCGGCGATTTTCGTTAAAAGAAATGGATCAAAGAATGTGTATCATATTTTGCGTAAAAAATGGAATAAATTGTAACAAAGTGTGTGAAATGTTAACAAAGGCCTATGGTGAGTCTGCTATGAATAAAGCAAGAGTTTACTAGTGGTATAAGCGTTTCCAAGAAGGCCGTGAAGACGTTGAAGATGACGAACGCCCTGGACGCCCCAGCACATCAACAACCGATGAAAACGTGGAAAAAGTGAAAGAAATGGTTATGAACAATCGCCGAATCACAATTAGAGAGGTCGCTCATGATGTTGGCATATCGATTGGATCATGTCATGACATTGTTTCCAATGTTTTGTGTATGCAACGCGTGGCAGCAAAAGTCGTTCCAAAATTGTTGAATTTTGAACAAAAACAGCGGCGAATGGAAGTTGCTCAGGAGTCACTAAATGAAGTCAACGACGATGCAGAATTACTGAAACGTATTATAACAGGTGACGAAACATGGGTTGACGGATATGACGTCGAAACTAAGGCTCAATCATCCCTGTGGAGGCATTCTGGCTCGCCAAGACCGAAAAAGGTTCGACAAGTGCGGTCGAGCTCACTGTGTTCTTCGATATTAATGGCATAGTGCATCATGAATTCCTGCCACCAGGTGAAACAGTCAATAAGGAGTACTACCTACAAGTTCAACGCCGTTTGCGTGAAGCAATCCGAAAAAAACGCCCGGATCTGTGGAAAAACAATTCATGGCTTTTGCACCACGATAAGCCACCAGCTAACACTTCATTGCTTGTTCGTGAATTTTTGGTGAAAAACAGTACTGTAACTATGCCCCAGCCTCCATATTCGCCAGACATGGCTCCATGTGACTTTTTCCTAGTTCCAAAAATTAAGAGAGCCTTAAAGAGCCGTTGATTTACAGCCGTAGATGACATTAAAAGCGCATCGCTGAAAGAACTAAAGGCTATCTCAAAGATCGAGTTTGAGAAGTGTTTCGAGGATCGGAAGAAGCGCTGGCACAAGTGCATAATCTCCAATGAGGACTATTTTGAAGGCGACAACATCAGTGTTAGAAGAATAAATGAATATTTTGTTCAAAAAATTAACATTCTCGTTACTTTCTTCGTATAGTCATTCTCAAGTAGTTCTTATAGAATTTAGTATAACCTATTCGGTTCTAGTACGTTTTGACTTTCCACACCCAAGATCTCCGAGGTGTTCATGTAATAGTTTAGGTTTAGCTTCTGTGCGCTCCTGACTAACATTGGCTCTTCTTGTCTAGCTGTAGTGAACCTCTATTCTATCGAGGATTTCTTTAAATTGCCTCCATTTCTAGTGAACCTATATTCTATCTTCTATTCTCTATTCTTCTGTTCTATTCTCCAATGCTAGTGAACCTATATTCTGTCGAGTGTTTCTTCAGAATTCTTTACCTCCAACTCTAGTGAACTTATCTGTCGAGTGTTTTTTTTCAGAATTGGCAACTCTTCTGCATATGGGTTCGCCGAGTCCATCAGTTCAGTTGTGTCAACCAAAGCTTCTGGAACTATCGGGCATCCCGTTGATTGTGTATGTTGTACAGAACAAACACAAGATTTTGTGCTAAGTTAATTTTAAATCGAATCACACAGAGAATACGTATTGCAGCAATAAATGTAGACCCGTTGACAGTGCTGCTGGTGGATGAATTTGGTACTAATGGGCTACGTGGTCAAGTTTGTCGTTTTATTTTAAAATTACACCTCAATTGACTCGTACGTTATCTGAAGAAATTCTACTTGCTCTTCCTTCTTGAAACGTTCTGTGTGGCATTGAAAAAAGTCCAATCGCACTTAATGTTATCGCTGGACGTATAGCCTACGTTGTGAAAAACAGTTTTAGATTTTAATCTTCAAACGTTTGCCCCCCCTCTCTCCGTGTTAATATGATTAAATATTCCGGCAAAGTATCGTTTCCAGATACGGCCACCAGATGGCACTCGCGACTAACCGCGTTAACCCTAATGGTTCCGACGGAATTAAGCGGCACTTAGCTTTCTTCCCTTGCATACTTAATGTCCATTAGTCGATTCCTCGGGAAAGTGGGTCGTTAAGGACTTACAACAGCTGATACTGGTCCTGAGAGCTGCTTATCTGGGTAGCCTACTTGTAACTGGAGTGGGCCTGCGCTTTTCTTTTGCTTTCTCGTTTTCGGTTATTCGGTTTATCGTGACGCTTGACGGAGAATCGGTTAGGCTTGTAGTGTGGGAATGTTTACAAATACAGCACTCGTCTAATACAATATGCTCACGGCACATAAGTGTAAATACGACTGTACTGTTTCCTCTCCCCCCGTAATAGCAATAAGCAGAAAACCTGTTAGACCGTTCAAGGTCAAGCGCCAGAATAAAATATTGTTGTTTTTTTTAACGTCCATACTTAATACCAGTACGACTGATGAAGAGAGAAAAAGTAAACCCATTTTTACGGCAGTAACTGCAAGTCCCGAACCCACGACCTTGAGATGCGCGGTTCAGACGCAGCGGACTGACCGTTGTACAGCTGCATAGACTACAGAGCCTTAAACTCTGATTTCCCTTCAAATCGTACAGTCCCATGATATAGTTAAACACTATACAGTGTTGATGTACAGTTAAACACAAAAGCATTGCATTATTTATATATAAAGCAGAAAATCTGTATGTTTGGATGTCTGAAATGTTTAGAAACGTACAGATATCGTTTGTTTGTTTGTTACAAAATTTTTATCAAACGGATTGACCAATTGTTCTGAGTTGTGGTACGAATGAACGCAGTTTTGGCAAAACGCATTGGCCGATTGTTTTAATAGTGTTACGAAGTTATCTTGCGTAAAGCACGAACGATGTATGTGTAAATTTTTCCCCATTCACTCCGTTTCAAGATGGCGGTTTCTGATTTAACGATTTCGAATGATCGCAGTTTTTGCAAAACTCATTGGCCGATTGTTCTGAAATGTGATACGAAGGTATACTGTATGAAGCCCAAACGACTTATGTGTAAGTTTTTTTCCCGTTCACTTCCGTTTCAAGATGGCGGCCTCTGATTTAACGATACAAATGAACGCAGTTTTGGAAAAAACCTATTGGCAGATTATTTTGAAAATTGGTACAAAGTTACTTTTGAATGAAGCCCAAACAACTAATGTGTAAGATTTTTTCCCGTTCACTTCCGTTTCAAGATGGCGGCCTCTGATTTAACGATACGAATGCACGCAGTTTTGGCAAAACGCATTGGCCGATTATTTTAAAATTTGGTACGAAGTTACTTTGTATGAAGCCCAAAGGACTAATGTGTAAGATTTTTTTCCATTCGCTTCCGTTTCAAGATGGCGGCCTCTGATTTAACGACACGAATGAACGCAGTTTTGCCAAAACGCTTTGATCGATTGTTTTGAAATTTGGTACGAAGTTACATTGTATAAAGCCCGAAGAGTGTTTGTGTAGTTTTCCCCATTCACTTCCGTTTCAAGATGGCGGCCTCCGATGTAATAATGACGAGTGTATTGCTGGTTGTTTCTATAATAGCCTACTGACAGATATAATTTTGGGGCGCTTAATGGGGAAAGAGTTTAAAATTTGCAATAAAGTTGGTCCAGTAATGTTTATCTTTACGGTTACCGCTTAAATTGACGAAAAGTATTACGAGCGTTTCCGAACGTTTCCGAGCGTTTCCGAGCGCTGTCGTGGAGCGGTAACTATTCAATTAATTAAGAATACACTGCGAGGTCTAGTGTTCTTTGAACTACAGGTAGTAGCCTTATTTAACACAGTTTTGGGGCTGGGTAATCACCAAAACCCCGAGTTTTAGGCTAGATTTTACATTTAGACGCTGGCGGAACGTTACAGCCAATACTGAACAGGTAGGCATCTCGACGTGTTGTGAAGGGCTCAACAGTTTCATCAATAAAATGTAATCGGTTTTTTAAAAACTTGCTGTACAACCCGGACCGAAACGCTGCTCGCAAACAATTTGTACTAATTTGTTACACATTAAACGAGCAAAAAACAAATATTTTTTCATTACCGTAAAATTACAGGCTACGTTATGAGAGGTGTGATGATGACCGACGGTCGAAACCACTCCTTTTACCGACCATTACGCTTAATGAGGTCGCGGTTAACGCTGCGGAATATCTCAATAATACCCGGTTTTATAGGTTATGGAATTCGCGCCTTGTAATCTCAACGCACGCACTGCGCGGGCAGTAAATCAACAATCTGTTGATTAGGTTATACAGGGTCCGACGGAAGAAGGGCCCGGAGGGAATTGTCTAATGAGGCGGTCGGATCAAAGATGAATATCTGGGCAATTAAATGAGGAATATTTACGAGCGTTGGTTCAATATTACCGCGTGTTTTGGTATTGTTTAATGAATGGAACGCCGCGGATATTGATAGGCCTGTTTCCGTTCAGCGCATGCGCATTTGAACGCAATTTGGGTTTTCAATATCCAGTGTTTATATAGCACGTAAAGGGAAAGTGCGATATTGAGATTTTCTTGGTGTTTGTATCTTGTCAACAATCGGCACGCAGATGTCTCGCTTACTGGACGTTTAGGGTTTTTATCGAATTCCCATTGGAAAAGTCAGCTGTTGGAGTGATCATCATGGTAAGACCCAGACTTGGGACCTTGAAACGAGCACCGATCACTTTTGAAGGGTAGTTAAAATTTTTGTATTTTGTGTGGGGGGTTGTGTGTTTGTGTATGTGTGTGTGCGTGCGTGCGTGCGCGTGCGCGTGTGTGTGGAGGGGTGCGTGTTGGTGTTGTGAATGGAGGGGTTGCGTGTTGTGTGTGTGTGTGTATGGGCGCGCGCGCGTGCGTGTATGAGAGAGAGAGAGAGAGAGAGTGCGTGTGTGTGGGGGTGCGTGGTGAGTGTGTGTGAGAAAGAGAGAGAATGCGTGTGTGGGGGTGCGTGGTGAGTGTGTGTGTGTGTGTGAGAGAGAGAGAGTGCGTGTGTGTGGAAATGTGTGTGTGTGTGTGTGTGTGTGTGTGTGTGTGTGTGTGTGTGTGTGTGAGAGAGAGAGAGAGAGAGAGAGAGAGAGAGAGAGAGAGAGAGAGAGAGTGTGTGTGTGTGTGTGTGTGTGTGTGTGTGTGTGTGTGTGTGTGTGTGTGTGTGTGTGTGTGTGTGTGTGTGTGTGAGTGTGTGTGTGTGTGTGTGTGTGTGTGTGTGTGTGTGTGTGTGTGTCTGTCTGTCTGTCTGTCTGTCTGTGCAGTTTTAGTTCGATCTAATTCGATTTTAATAATAGCTTGGACAGGTTCGTTACCAACAGAATTCGGCATTCGTTCAACAGTTTCAAAACGGCGGTTATTTGAAATCTTGTAGGGCCTATAAAAATCGTAATTAAGAATTTATAACTTTTTTGTCTTAAATTTAAAAAAAAATCTAATTTCGCCATATCAGTCAGCTTTGAAAACCGCGTAAATTAGCATTTTGATTTACCAAAAAACGTTGAAATTAAGAATTACTTTTTGCCGGCGATCTTGGTTCATGTTCGTATTTACAATGCAATTTGAATGTTTAAAACTCTAACAAATGCAGATTTTATTGCCCGTGGTGGTGTAGGCCTAATCGGAACTTCAGAAAAGGGCAAGGCAGAGAGGTAAACAAAGGGTGCTTCTGCCGCGTCAGCAAGACAGCGTTTTAAATTAAAAATTTTGGTGTAATGTAAAAATTTTTTCCAAATTTTTGTTTTTATCTTAAAAACCACAGCAAAAACGGCATAAGTTAGCACTTCAGTTTTCCAAAATCTCGAGACATTAACTCGTCGTGGTAAAACCGAGACCAACGTCCTTGAAATTATCGGCGAGCCTGATTTGTTGGACACCTAAGTTCGATAAGCAGAAAAACCCGTTAAACAGTTTCAAAATGGCGGCCAATTCGAATCTTTAAAATTTCGTACATTTTTTGGTGTAAAATCTTTCTGAAACGTAAAATCTTACCTTCGTTACCGCCGTTAAAAACCGTAGACTATAAATTAGAATTTCCATTTCCATCGCAACCTAATTTTAAAGTTTAAAATGCTAATTATTTTGAAATTCTTTTATATTCTTCTTCTTTTCTGCTAGGATTCACTGTGTTCAGTATAATAACCTGCCTTCCCTAGCTTCGTCAATTCTTTCGTTGACGCGTTTCGGAGAACCTCCATCTTCAGAAACTATTTCTATCTAGTTCTCTAACTAGTTCTGAAGATGGATGTTCTCCGAAACGCGTCAACGAAAGAAGAATTGACGAAGCTAGAGAAGGCAGACTATTATACTGAACATAGCTAATTTTGTCAGTGAAATGAGATTTTTAAAAAAAAGTTTTGCAAGTCCGTTCCCATCACTGCGAGACAGTTGCGTGCCGCAATTATTTTACCAAATTTCAGTGTCCTTATGCTCGGGGACGTTACCGGCTAGCGGATGTAGGCCTAAGCTGCCATGGCATGACCATAACGCATGAATCAATGCGCACCGCCAGGTAACCCCATCCAGCGCGCATGAGTTATGCGTTTGCAGATTTACCGCACTGGCTCGCAAGTACGGTATGAGTAATTGTTAAATTCTGATAAATAAATACTTTTGTGCTACGTACAAAACCACTTTCTCCCGCATACTGCTTTCCCAACATCGTTTGCACAGTTTTACAGGAACTGATCACGCAGCTGTCTCGCTGACGAGATTGATGCGATTTTTCAACTGTAACTGTTCTACCTCACGATATTACGAGTATTTCCTAATCACTGTTAAAATCTATATAAATTAACGTTTTTAACTGTCAAATTACATTGAAAATACCAAATGACGAGAGATTGATGCGATTTTTCAACTGTAACTGTTCTACCTCACGATATTACGAGTATTTCCTAATCACTGTTAAAATCTATATAAATTAACGTTTTTAACTGTCAAATTACATTGAAAATACCAAATGACGAGATTGATGCGATTTTTCAACTGTAACTGTTCTACCTCACGATATTACGAGTATTTCCTAATCACTGTTAAAATCTATATAAATTAACGTTTTTAACTGTCAAATTACATTGAAAATACCAAATGACGAGATTGATGCGATTTTTCAATTGTAACTGTTCTACCTCACGATATTACGAGTATTTCCTAATCACTGTTAAAATCTATATAAATTAACGTTTTTAACTGTCAAATTACATTGAAAATACCAAATGACGAGATTGATGCGATTTTTCAACTGTAACTGTTCTACCTCACGATATTACGAGTATTTCCTAATCACTGTTAAAATCTATATAAATTAACGTTTTTAACTGTCAAATTACATTGAAAATACCAAAAGTGAAACTCGGGGAGTTACCGGCAGAGCGAAGCTTTTGTTAATATTATCTTTGCTGAATATATATTAGTATACCATCATTTTCCCGAACTGTTATTTTCCCGAATATTTATTTTCCCGAATATTTATTTTCCCGAATATGATAATTCCGAACTCAATTTCCCGAATAATAATTTCCCGAATACTAAATTCCCGAATATTTTTTCCCGAATGAGTATTAAAAAATATTTATTTCCATAACAAATTTTCTTCAATCACAATACAATATTATGTGCTATATTTTTCAAGTATTCCAACTCGTTTCCTTCATAATTTCCATATTGCAAAACGATACTTCGAAATTTATTATGAAAATCGAGCCACTTCTTCTTAGGAACAGCTTTGATTTTTCTTCCTAAACTTAATTCTGCTACAGCAATTTCAGTATCGGCTTGTTCCTTTTTTATCTCCGTCAGAGCAGAATATAAGTCCGGATGATTTTTACCCATTACTATATGGAACCGGTTATGCCATCCTTCGCTGACATTGTTTGTCTTATGCTCTCCATTAATTGCAGTGAATATTCATTTTTCTCGCTCGGGAAGTTGGCTCAAGACTCCTGATGGAACCCGAGCTAATTCGGTCCTCAAAATTTGCGCAGGGGTTGCTCGGGGTGTTCCTCTGCTTTTCGTTTTATTGCATGTTTTATGTCTTCTGCAGCGCATTCTTCTCTATTGGGGGGATGAGTGTGCTGACTCTTATCAGGTCCTTTGAATACGACAGGCTCTTCCCCTTCTTGCGCGATTGACGTTATAGCGCGAGCTTTGCACTCTTTTACCCGTAACCTGTTACAATCCCAATACGATTTACCGAGTCTGATCTCATCCTTTGATTTTAAATAAACATATCCGTCAATAATACACTTTTTATCACTTATAAATTTTCTCTCCATTATCAAAATTTCCTTTGAAATTAAAACAAATAATAATTTGATGAATAAATAGATAAATAAATAAATAAATAGTCGCCTAGCAACTAAATGTAATTTTCTATCTTTCAAATACTCATTCGGGAAAAAAAATAATCAGGAATTTAGTATTCGGGAAATTATTATTCGGGAAAAACCATTCGGGAAAATGTAAGGGAATCGTATCTTCAAACGATTCAAAGATACAAATATCTTGTTTTTTTTAAATAAATAAATACGTGAACCTAGCTTAGATATTATTTACTGTAGTTATAGTAAAAAATCAGCTGTTTAATATTAGTAACGATCAGCTGATTTCATTGAACAGCTGATAGGCTATAAGTTTCAGGTTATGTTGTTAAAAACTAGCAACCCAGCAGGGGTGCAGACTAGCTGCACCTATTGAGAGGATTTAGACGTCCCTCGCGGTACCCGAGTCTAACACACACAACACTACACTTACTACTTTAACACTTTACACTCACACTTATATTTAGGGAGGCGATAGCCTCAATGTGCTTTTCGCCTTAAAATAACAACAAAAACAACAATTATTAATAAACGTTTATATTAATTTCGAATGTATTATAAACGGTTACAACGTGCACGCGTTCTTCAACTAAGGAAAAATACGGAAAGCAAAGCAACACAACGTTTTCATATAATACGCGCGTACTGTTATCGAAAAGAAGGAAGAAAATAAAGACAGAAACGGACGAAATTTGTTAGCTCGTTCGTTACATATTTCCGTTACATTATTTCGGTTCGGAACACTTTTTTCTCTTCACTCTTCTCGCCAAATAATTTATGCAGATGTTATTTACTGTTGTGGCGGTAAAGTTATGTATTTTACCTCGGTCTGGATCAAACGTTGAGGTTTTCGGGTTTGTAGGTAAAGCCAACGACCTTCCGTCTGTCTGTCGTAACGCATTTCTTAGTCTACTCGTAAACGACGTAACAGATTATTGTAAAGTTGGCCGCCTCGGTGGCCTAGTGGATAGCGTACTAGGCTCTCACCCTGAGGACCCGGGTTTGATTCCCGGCGAGGGCTTGGCATTTTCATACGCTATAAATCATCCCATCGTCTGCATTAGCCCTAGTGTGCACAATAGTCAGACGTTAAACACCAAAAAAAAAAAAAAAACACACACACACACTAGCGTAATATTATTTCTGTCGCAAATTACACCTAGTGTCTTTAACCTAGCCACACTGAAACTATATAGGCCCTATATGAAAATAGGTCCATTTTATTGTGTTGGAACTCATTAAGGAAGGATTTTCCTAAAATCCAGCGTCTGAAAGGGGTATAAAAAAGTCTTGGGGCAAGTTTTGTGGTCTGATTTTCTTCAAACTGTCTGTCATGAATACTTAGGGCATAACTGCGCAAGAGCCTAATGAAAATTATTTCAGTATTTTCGAAAAAAATTAACTGTAAAGGAGTTTATAAAAGAAAGAATGTTTGTGTGTATTACGATTCATTATCTTTTTACAAAATTGAAATGATCAGTTTGTTGATTGTTGGATTGTATTGGTACAGTTATGTTAATGGTAAATTGAAATTAGGCCCTAGCCTATAGCCTAAACAACTGATATTAAAAAACGTGGACACTTGTATATATATATATATATATATATATATATATATATATATATATATATATATATATCTATAGTCTATATATATATATATATATATATATATATATATATGCTATTTTTTTAACGTTGACTATTGTACACTTGGACTAATGCAGACGATGGGATGATTTATAGCGTACGAAAATGTCAAGCCCTGGCCGGGAATCGAACCCGGGTCCTCGGGGTGAAAGCCCAGTACGCTATCAACTAGGCCACCGAGGCGGCGTTATATATATATATATATATATATATATATATATATAACATAAAATTTGTACAGTATATATAATTGTTAACTCTCTAATAATTGTGATTGCTGGGCTGGGCACGTAGTAGAATGAACTTATTTAGGCCTATATCAGTGTGCAAGATATTTTTAACTGTAAACTCTTTAAACAATTTTGTGTTAAATGGGTTGGGTGTGCAGTATAATGGCGTTAAATAAATATTAGGCCTAAATAAACACGAAGTTTAAGCCGACAATGGATTTTAAACACACTGGTTAGTTTCATAACCAGATAGCATAGCGCTAATACACATAGGCCTAATAATAGTCAGTTCACTGGTATACTTAGGCCTAAATTCACTTCAAAAATACCGTATACCGATAACGTGACGCTTTTTTGCAAGTTATTGTGCTCTGCGAGTTCCGGTTCTTATGAAAAAAGTGAAAAAAGCCCGTCTAAAGTCGATTTCTCTTCAACAGATTTTCAAAGCGAACATGAAATAATATAGGCTAGTCAAACCGCCGAACGAGAGATTACTAAACTCATCAAAATATGCTCTTTCTAAAACGGTTAGGCCTATAGTTAGCTGTTTAGGTTCAGATGCTAACACTACAATAAAATTCCAAAATCAACCAACACAAATTGGTTCATTCTGTTTTTGAAGTGAAAACTTCTAGCCTACGGTCGCGGTTGACAAAACAAAGGTCATTTGCTCTCACGTCACGCTTGATTCCGTAATGCACGCATCGCAGTATATATTTGTTCTTGTGTATGTAAACTTGCAGCGACCACCTCTAAACAGATGATTTCGCACAACAGCTGTTGCTTCAGTATCATTTCAATTGAGGTTATGTTTATTGTAGTCTGTATGTACTATTTTTTGTATTTGTTTACTTTTAAAATGGAAGGCGATAAAGACGGCGATTCAGGCTCGAGAGATGGTAAAAGAGAAAGAGACGATGACGAAGAAGGTTTAAGTAAAGAATTTTAGGTAATTGATAGAAATGAATAGAAAAAAGAATTAGCTAGAGAGAGCGCACGTCGATTTCGAGAAAGAAAAAAGATAAAAAAACAAAAAAATTAAAATTGAAAATGAAGAAAATAATTCAGAAATTATTAAGATTGATGTTTCATATGTGTAAATAATTGTAGGCCATAGGATTCAATAACATGAAACTCAAATAAATGACTTAATGAAACAAATGGTAGCCTACAGTCATTGGGACTGGCGGCAGAAGCGTTAGCTTCTTTTTATATATATATATATATATATATATATATATATATATATATATATATATATATATATATATAAATAAATATATATATATATATATATATATATATATATATATATATATATATATATTATTTGCGCGTAGACCCTGTTGGATCACGCAAAGCACTCCGACTCATGTCTTGTTCCTTCTAATCCTCCACACCTCCCTCATCCTGTCCCCATGGATCCTCTTCCGCTCCTCCGTCCATTTTACTCCTGCTCTCTTTGGGATTTCATTCTCTGGAACCTTCCAACCGAGCATCTTTCTCCTGTATGCGTGCCTGTCTTCAACATCTGTTGAGACTATTCCTGCGTCATGTAGGTCTATTCTGACTTGTGATAATTGTATATGTATGTATATATATGTATAACATCTCGAGACTGTAGAAAATATAAATATAAGATATTTAACGTCTCGAGAATATAAAAAAAATAAAGTCAAACGCGCGTGTTATTACTGAAAATAAACCGTATACGATGATTCAGCTGACAATAACTCATCCTGACTGTAAGTGACATCAGGTGCAGAGGGTTCAACATTCGGATTAGGTCTATCCGTCACGTAGGATGGCAGGTAGTCGTCATCAGAAAATATATCTCGATCCAGTGGGAATATTCCTGGAACTCTAAACCCCTTTATGATGTTCGATGGTGTAAAAGCCCGAGGATATGCTTTCCCACTACTTCTGAAACTCCATATATGTCAAAGGTGCAGCCTGGATGATTCACCAACCAAGAATCTACACAGGTATTGTAATATGCTTTTAAAGGACCATACAAAGCCAGGTCTAGGGGTTGTAGTTTATGTGAAGTGTGTGGGGGGGAAGGTGACGATAACAACACCAGAACTTGACGCTAACTCAACGGCCTCAACACTGAGGTGAGTCTCATGATTGTCCATCAATAATAAAATACGCTCTTCTCTGAAGGTTTTGTCATTTTAATAAAATGCCTTAAAAACTGTAAAAATGTTGATTCATTTGACCATCCAGTTTGTGTAGCAGCTCCGATAGATCCAGGTGGAGCTCCGGTCATCATTCGATCCTTAAAATGGACCCTGGGAAACACAAACATAGGTGGAATGGATATCCCGGTTGCACTTACAGCAGTTATCAATGTTACAAGGTTGCCTCGTTCTGCTGATGTTGCACTTCCTATCTGTCTCATTCCTTTGGGTGCTACAATTTTTCCTGGAACTTGACTGTAGACAGTCCAGTCTCGTCTAGATTCCAAATACGATCTGGAGTTATTGGCCCAAAACGTTGATGAACACTTTCAAGGTTGTCAAAAAGCCCCAACGTCTGTTTTATTGAAACTGGTTGCTCTACTCAAACATGTAGCTTGTGGTTTCCAAATAGATAGATCAGGATGCCTTTTCATAAAGCACCTCATCCATTCTATTCCTGCCATTTGTTCGTTATCCCAATGTTCTGAGTATTTTTTTCCATTTGCCTGAGCAAACTTGTATGCAAGGTCACATTGAACTGTTGCTGCTGGCAATATACTGAATATTTACTTTTCACGATAATGTACACAACATGTTACGCGCGCCAAGAACATGAGAAGAAGAAAAGTGGAGAGAAAGAGAGAGAAAAGAAAGGTAGAGAGAAGCATGCACTTTGTATGTATATACAGGCACAAAACATACATACGCACGCGACCAACTCAGTCGGAACCGGCAGACGTAAGGAAGGAGAGCTGAGAACTGGAGGGAGTCTGTATAATACTTCCCCTACTCGCGTTACTTACGCTTCGTAAGCCTACTCGATGAAACTGAAGCACTCTATGGTGAGAAATACAAAGTGCACAACGCTGTATAAGAAGCTAACGCTTCAACAAATAGGAATTAAAGGTCTACTCAGATCAGTTCAAGTTCTTACTTCTGTCTAACGTCCCGCGACGGTAGCAATTTATTCGCTTTAAGAAAATCAATAAATTTATGAAAACTGTAGAAATTATGGATGTAAAGCAATAAGTTCAGTTATAATTTTTATTAAATTACGAAATCTGCACGAGCACTCAACGGCCGATATCTAGTAGTTTTATATTTGTAGCGTAGTAGGCCTATAGAAAAATTAAATTTAAGAATAAATGGGGAAAACGTTGTAAACAAATATCAGGCAGTGGCCTATGAAATACTGTCGCTTATTTTAGTTAAAAATTGCGTTAGATTTCGTTGTTGAATGTAAAACCAGTATATAAAATAATTAGGCCTATTCGAATAGGCTTACTGTATTGTCTACAGCATCTCAGTCAACGCAACACTAATTAATCAACACCAGGTCGGATCAGCTGCCCAACATTTCCGTCAGTCTGGCGGCGTGATTGTTGCCAGAGGTTACCCGAAATAAAACAATAAAAATCCACTAATAATATCTACCACAGTATGATTGAATTAGAAGTATCGCGAATATTGTGAAATTTTAAAGGTATTTATGCAGTTTAGGCACTTGCTAAAGTCATGAATTTTACATTTTTTAAGAATTTTTGTGGGCTACTTTATTATTGAATTAAGAGAAATCCATCCGCGGAAGACTAAATTTATTATGGTAAGTTACGATTTTAAGCCGTTATTAACGGAACTATATTCGCAACAACCGAGTAGAGTTAGGCAACACCCAAAAATTGAGTCCAGTTAAATCTTTTCATTATTAACACGCTGTTTGGTTAATCGTTTTCGCGATCAAAAACACCTTACCTACTTTCGCGCGCTAGTCATTTTGAGGTTATGTTTGTCACTTATTTACTATTTTTTCTAACTTCCCGTTGTTTCCGCACTTTTATATTTTGGATTATTATATTGGACATAAGCTGTGAGAAAGCATTTCGTTACAAAAATTACCAAAATTGACAAAAGTACCTAAAGTGCATTTTTACCATTTTAAATTCATCGCGATAGGTCTTTAAACGTTTTTATTGTGAGAGATCTCGTATTAAAATTAGTTTTTTCGGTTCAAGTAAAGTTGGTTGTATTTATTGATATTTTAATGAAACATCGAGGGAAATTAATTTCATTGAAATCGGCTGATTAGAAATAGAGTTAAATTTCTGCAGTCATTTTAGATGTTACTTTCTCAACTTAATAGAGAAAGTATTCTGATCGTTGAAAAATAGATTTTGATATACGCATCCGTTTTTAAGCTCTCCGAGTGTGTTCAGATCACTGGCGAGAGATACGCCAAAATTTAGCGTAAAACACTAGTCCTGGTTTGTTCAGATTTTGTAGATATTGTTCAAAAATCTGGTTTTCTCGAAATACGCTCAAAGAAATTAAACTAATTTTTTTTCGAATATAGGCCTAACCAGCCAGTCTCGAAACTGCCTAAAACGTTTTGGTATCGGCTCCATTTCTCAAAATCTGTTAATATTTACAAACAAATTTGTCAGTAGGCCTATAAAAAAAGACATAGTATCTTTATAACTAAAAAAAAATTATTATTTTATCTTTTATTCGAATTTTTCATTTTATTCACATACTCTTCGATCAAATGAACAAAATAAAGTATGGTGAACCCATTTCCTGCTGTTTTATCGAGAGCATTTTGGGGGGGGGGAGAGAGGGGGAATAATCAAACTCATAAAGTTTCTGTTAGGCCTAACATAGTTTAACGATATGGTACGTATAAAAGAAAAATGGGAGCTAATCCTAGCCTATAAAGTGCGATAGAAAGGAAACAAAGTTTACAGATTTGGTAGGCATGTTCTCACCAGACGTAGACCTTAGTGGAAAATCATTCTGGAAAATTTTCATATAAAAATTGTCTTCATAATTTATGTGGTTTACGAGTTCTTAAAAACAAATATGTTATGAAATTGTCTTTTCTTTGTTTAGCCGGTAAATAAGTGGTAATACATGTAATTTTGTTGTAGGCCTCTAGTAGAGCCTATTCACTCTCGCTTTAACGGTATTTTGGTATTTTAAATATGTACCGTTAATTATTTGAAAGAAAAATATGTCGAAGTTATCTAAATCAAACAGACATAATCGAACGATAGGTCGAACATTCGGGCAGACGATGGTTCACTATAAGCTTTTGCCGGCCTGTCTATGTAACCTATTGCTGCATTGCAATAATTACTTCGATTTGTAATTACTGAAATTGTAAAAAACCCTGAACCAGTGTCTAAAGTTTATGTATGCAAAATTTTATGACAATCGACGCTGTAGTTGAAATTTTTATTCCGGACAAACATGCATAAACCTTGTTTTAAATTTTATAGGTTAGGTATATGCTTTGATGTGTTTTATAACCTTAAAATTATTTCTACATTATGTTTATGTTAAAAAAAGTTGTAAATCGCTTTTTAGGTGCCAAAAATTTAGCTTTAGAATTTTCTTTGAAATTAATTTTACTTGCTTGATTGGTTACAATGAGAAACAGCTGTAAAAATTAAAATTTTAGACAATTTTTTACTGCATCCTACTTGAATCGTTTTATGTTTTTAAAGTTTTTCTATATTGTCGAAAATCATATTCTGAAGAAAATCGTAGCCTAACGTGACAAATACAGGCTTGGTTTTCGGTTGTAAAAAAATGTATTTTAATTTAATGAATTTGTAGGCTATAATGTTTAAAAAGAAATATTAAATATGCTATACTTAAATTGTTTTCTATTTGGATGGTTTTGAAGGTTTAATAGGCCTATAATTTTTTAATATTTAAGAGATAGTAGGCCTATTTTTGCAAACACGTTTTCAATTTTCGAATTGTTAACATTTCGCGACATAGGAACGAATATCAGTATGTTAGAAAATAATTAAATAAGGTTTTATATTGAATGAAAAATTAAAAGAAATATTTTGAAAATTAATAGGCCTAAGCTTTAAAATTTCCTTCACCTTCATAGACTTTTTATAGCCTAATAGACCTATATTCAAACAGAAAAGTTAATGAGAATATTTTGAAGATTATTAGGGCTAAGTTTTAGAATTTTCGTTACCTTCAGAGACTTTTTCTATAAGCCTATTTTCAGGTAGAAAAGTTAATAATATTTTGAAAATTAATAGGCCTAAGCTTTCAAATTTTCATTATACCTTAATGACCTTTTATGTTAGCATATATTCAAACAAACGTAGGCTAATTTCTACAAAAATATTTGCAGTAGCCTATTTATAACATTTTAGGACATTTAGTTATTAGTGATATAGTTTTCCTATTGTCGAAATATTTTTTTTGTTTACAGCCTACTAACGATAAATGTACATAGCCGTTTTGGTCACCATAAAATTAATTTTCACCAGTTTTCCGTTATTATTCGGAAAATCTTACAATGTATGCACAAACGAACTTGGATCTTCACTTTGGGTTGTAGAAATCAAAACTATAATCGTAAGTTGCATTCGTTAATTTTATATTTACAGGTTATGGCCTACATATTGCACATACATACTTGCTACATGATGCTACGTCTATTGTTCTGCAATCAAGTATTTATAAATAGTTACATGTATACCAGAAACGAACGAAGAGTTAAATAAAAATACTATACAATATGTACAACGAATAAAGTCTAATATCACTTGCATTTCACTATTCAGGCCTGGGTGTTTTAGGTTTTGCTATGTTTTATTTTAGTTACGAAACAGGAAACATTTTCAATAATAGATTTGTAAGAAATTTAGTCATTGTTCGGCTAATTAGGTAATGTTTTTAAACTAACACTGAACAAATTTATTGTGTAAACATAACCTATAAAATATCTAGTTCGGCTGTGTTTTCTATCTATAAAGTATTGGTTTCGATTAAAATAAATCAATTCTACTTTACGCGTTTTTTTAGGTTATGTTTAGTGGAACAGTATCACAGAACATAGCATAACCTAGAACAAAAGGAACACATTTTAAAGCTTATCTAGAGCGCGGGAGTTTGTAAGAAGTTCACGGGTCAGCCTCCACACTTGTTTAGCGGCGTTTTCCAAAGCGCTGGGCGATTTTCCTTTGAAGAGATCCAGATGAGGGAGGAAGTAGTGCGGGCACCTGCGACACTGCAAGCACGAGATCAACTGTAAGAGGATTCCGTTGATTCTGTCTCCTAGACAACTCTCGTCCCACTCCGGTTCCCGCGGGTGTTTCTCGCACTCGTACAGTAGCAACGTCTTTATGTGATAACTCGTGACAGGGTTCCCGGGGAGTTCTAGATGACGGTCGCGCAGCGTCTTCATGATACTGAGGCACCGCCTTCTGCAGCCGCCGAGGAGTAACCGGCTCTCGACTTCGGTGAAAGACATAACCCAAGCGTCGCCTTCCATCGCCGATTGTTTACCCTGCAGCGTGACGCTCTCTTTGGACAACAGATCGAATCCTTCGGTTTTTACTTCGGCTACTAGGTTAGGATGCGGCCAAGGGATATGAGGTATAGGCCAATGAGCGGCCGACCTAGGCCATACGCCGGAACACTTGAAGGACGGCGTTATCTGGACGACGTACCTTTCGCGTATCCTCAGCTTGACTTCCGTTGTGTCCGCGATCATTTTGACCGAATCCCGGTAAGCGCATTTATCACAGGCTTGAGCGACTAGAGTTTGGAAACGAGAGCGTATCTTCCTCGCCGACAGGTAACCAGAAGCTGTTATGAATTCTACCCACAGCGACATCGATCGCTTGCGACCGTCGCTTAGCTTCAACACTGCGCATCCTGGAAGGGATCCGTCATCGACGAAATTAAACACGCCCATTTGGTTTAAATACAATACCACTTCGAATTCGCACGGCGATATAACGTCCAGGCCTTCGAACCTGCCGTTGCACTCGGTTAAGGACGAGATGAAGCGCGGCTCCTGCACCTCAACTTCGCGCAGCACGTCCTGCACCACTTTGCAGACTTCGCGGATAGTTTTTGCTATCGTCGTTTTTCTTGTCTGCACGCGTTCGCCGTAGTATTTATTCAGCTGGTACAACATTTTCGACTGGGCCGCCAACATATCCGGCGGTACCAACATTGTAAAAAAAAATCACAACACTCGGTGCAACTGAACACAGATTAAAGAACACTTAATTTCGTCGAATCATTTTTAACAACACTTTTCACCGCTTTCGCGAACACTAACATGTTCAACCGATTTCGAAACTTTCGGTGTTTAGCTCCATCCGAGACGACCAGAGGTGGGAAATGGGAGGGGCACTATCGGAGGTCTTGAGGTCAAATTCAAAATAGGGTAACTTGTTAGAAAAACACAATGCGTTCCAGGCTGAATCTTGCCAGATACTGACAGGAAATTCAAGTTTCTTATCCGAAACTCCCCCTACTAAATCTTATGCAGGAGGCGTGGCTGGAAAATAATTCCGACCAATAGGAGAGCGTATCGCGCGCCGCTATCCCCTTCGGCCACGCCTGTCCGCTACTCTGGGGAATTGTGCAGCGGCGCATTTATTCCGTTCTGTGTGGCTTGTCTCTTGGATCAATAGTTTTTGGAAGTGCGGGAATAATCGTCATTGTTTGCGTTTTTTTTTATTTGGTTCATCTTCCGTTTGTCCTAGTGCTTCCGTACGTTTGTAGTAGCGTTGGTGAAGTGAGATTGTCGGAGTTCTAGCCAGCGGGTTGTGCAAAAACTACAAACATTCTGTGATAATATAGTTCTTAAATTTTAAAGAATAGTGTTTCACTATTAAAATTAATTATGGAAACAAAATATAGGCCTATTAATGTTTAATTTATTCTTGGATGCTTTTAGTTGCGTTTCCAGTACAGTGTATAGGCCTAATATAATTTTGTGAAAAGAATGAAGCCTAAAGAAAAACATTAAAGAATTTATAGAAAATAGGAGTAAAAGCAAAATTATATTTAAAACTAAGCACAAATTTAGTTTTAATAAACATGGCGCCAAATTTTAAATAAAATTTTAAAACGTAGGCCTAATTTTAAGTAACAGTAACTAATAAAATTACTCTAACAATGCCAAAAGTAGGCCTAATTTAGACAAATTTCCGATTTAAATTTTCAAAAATAGATAAAATGTTAGTTCCAGCGGATATGTTTTCGGCCCAGTCAAAAATGATGCATCAAATCAACAAATATTACCGCGAGAGAGTGGAAACTAGGAAATTAACGATATCGAAAACAATTCGCGAAGTATGTAAAGTGGTGCAGGATGTGCTGCGCGAAGTGGAAGTCCAGGAGCCGCGGTTTATCTCGTCTCTGACGGAGTGCAACGGACGTTTCGAAGGCCTGGAGGTCATATCGCCGGGCGAATTCGAAGTAGTTATTTTCCTCAACCAGATGGGTTTGTTGAACTTTGTGGACGATTGTTCGTTGCCGGGTTGCGCGGTTCTGAAGTTAGGCGACGGTCGTAAGCGCTCCATGTCGCTGTGGGTGGAGTTCATAACCGCTTCCGGTTACCTGTCTTCCAGGAAGATACGCTCCCGGTTCCAGACTCTAGTGGCGCAAGCTTGCGACAAGTGCATGTACCGCGATTCGGTGAAAATGATCGCCGACACGTCCGAAGTGAAGTTGAGGATACGCGAGCGTTTCGTGGTGCAGATCACGCCGTCCTTCAAGTGCGCCGGTATCTGGCCCAGGTCGGCGGCTCACTGGCCGATACCGCACATCCCTTGGCCGCATCCCAACCTGGTAGCCGAGGTAAAGGCGGAAGGGTTCGATCTGCTGTCCAAGGAAAGCGTCATACTGCAAGGGAAACAGTCTTCCATGGAAGGTGACGCTTGGATAATGTCTTTCTCGGAGATCGAGAACAGAATCCTGTTGGGTGCTTCGAGGAAACGCTGTCTGAGCATTATGAAGACGCTGCGTGATCGACACTTGGAGCTTCCGGGGAATCCGGTGACCAGTTATCACGTGAAGACCTTACTTTTGTACGAGTGCGAGAAACACCCCAGCGAGATGGAATGGGCGGACAGCAGTTTAGGCGATCGCATCAACGGCATCCTTCTGCAGCTGATATCCTGCCTTCAGTGTCGAAGGTGTCCTCATTACTTCTTGCCGCATCTTGATCTTTTCAAAGGGAAATCGCCAACAGCGCTGGACAACGCCTCCAAGCACACGTGGCGGCTCACCAGAGAACTGCTTACAAATTCAACGGCGTTCGACAAATTGTAAATAGTAATTAAATTTAATTGTGTTTCAGACTGTATTATTGAGTGCATTTTGGTTGAACTAACGGCAAGGTTAGGAGGCCAGTTTTAACATTTATCATGTTTTAGGGCTGGTTTTGATGTTGGATTTTTAAGGGACGCGGGATGCGAGGATCATGTTTATATTGATATATAACGGATATTTTGCGCGTCGCAAGTCTCATATTAAATTAACTATAATTAAAAATGTCTGTTTCCGCCGGGCTCGAACACAACAACACTAAGGAGACTGCGAAAAAAATTGTCCGATTTAAGTATACGAAATGACTCGTTAACTTAATTTTGGTAGTTATATTAAAAGATCAGTTGTTTTATATTAATTCGTAAAGATCAGCTGATTTCATTAAACAGCTGATGGGATACTATAAGTTTCAGGTTATGCTGTTAAAAAACTTGCATGTTGATTTGTCGTGTTTTCGAACAGATTATCGTAATTAAAATAAAAAAGGAAGAGAAAACGTGATAAATAATTTTTATTTTTATTTAAATAACAGACATTTTTAGGTAGCCTTCGCCCTATTTCAAGGTTGAAAAGTATTTTCGGAATTTTAAAATCTAAAAAAGTGCTGAAGCTAAAAACTAAGTAGGCCTAGGCTAAAACCAAATCGCCGATGGGCGATGGTCATGCCATAGCTTGGCAAGTTCCATTACCCAGTGAATTTAGTTAAAAATATCGATTATAGAAAATTTGAAACAAAATTAACTTTAATCTTCAGCGACACTTTTGAAACTTATTCCGTTCGCTTTTTTCAATCAATTTTGAAAACGTAAATTCATGCAGATTTTGACGAATTGGTTGAATCACAGGCTGTCAACAAAATATTTGATTTTGAGTGCACCATATTTAAACGTATTTTGCTGGATAATGAATTCGTCCAAGGTTATTACGTTGCTGAAATTAATTTTTGTGCCCTGTTGAATTAAAATCAAAACTATGGGAACGCTGTCTTGCTGACACGCACATAACCTACAAAATGTAACGAAACGAGTTCTAGGCTATGATCGGAGCAGTAATTACTCCCGGGTCTGGGTATTACCATAATGGCCGCTCAACTTGCTATGTATTCGATAATTATTGCAACCAGTCATAAAAAAACATTATAGATTGTTGTTTAAAAGACGCACAAAAAAATTTAATAAATAGGCCTATTTATACCCGATCAGGCTGGGATCTGTTTGTAGGCCTGCTAAAATTTGCTTTTTTTTAAAAAAAGATAGGCTTAAATTTTCAGTTAAGCCTACCTATTTGTTAAATGAAAATTTACGGGTAAATCAATCTGTCTTGTTTGAAATCGGCTTTGGTTAAACTTTACAGAAATCTGGTCTTCAGGTGCCCAAATAAAACGCAATATGTCGTTTTGTGTATTTTCAAAAAAAAACACTAAGCCCTACTGACGAAATAAAAACCAAAAATATAATAAGTATAATGGGTAATTTAATTACCGCAGAAAGTTTGTGCTATTATTTTGCATTTTAAATACGATTATATCTGTTTATTTCGTTTGGTTGTCTGCGTGTGATAATCATTTCAAAATTTTCTATATTTTATTTCATTCTTTTCATTTGTGTACGTAGCCTAACTCAAAAAAGTGTTGAACTCGTAGGCTGTCTTCTAACCGGCCTGGTAGTTTTAAAAAATGCATTCGTCTCAATAATAGTTACCATAAAAAGACGTAGAATTAACCAATCATAATTTTATTTACTCAGAATGTTATTTTATGGCCCTAATGTGCTAATAACCTATTGATTCTTTTCGTTTGTAAAATATGAACTGCAGTTTTGTAGGCTGACGTCTGCCAAAATGTAATTTCAACTATTACAAATAAATTACTAGCCTACAGTCGGATTAAAAATTGTTAAATAGTCCAATCATGTAGCTATATTTCGTTTTATTTTTAAAAAAACGTAATTGAGACTTAAGTGTATGTATCTTGCCGGCCATTTTGAATTTATTGTTGTCTGCCTACAAGATTATTGTTTACTGTACACATTACTACGCTGTTTGTTTTTTAAAAGTCTTTTATGCGGGAATTTGATCTGATTTTCTACATTTTATAGGTTATGTATTATTTTCTTTTATAGATAGGCCTACAGGATGGATCGGAAAACTTTTAAAATTAAATTTATATTAAAATACAAAACATAATTTTATCTTAACAAAGAACAGTAGGCCTAATCTGTGTAGGTAATTAACATTAATATGCAAAATGGCCGACATTGTAAACAGTCTTTTCGAAAAAAGAAAATTCTACTGTTAGGTTTAAAAATCTGCTTTCACAACCGTAATCAGCATTAAAATCTGCATATTCCCATTTTAAACTATTAAATTGCTACGTTTAAATTTAAAAAGAAAATTAACTATGCTCTCAAATCCATTTTTTTTTTTAATTTCATAGATTGGCTGATTTATGTAAGAGCTTAACGCTGATTACGATGGTCAAATCTGATTTTGAAAAATGTGACGAATTTTTTGTTTTAAAATTTCCGCCATTTTGAAACTGTTGAACGGATTTTGCTGGGTAACGAACTTGTCACTAAAATCGAATTGCTACTAAATCGCGGCCATACACGAAATAAATTGCTAACATTGCCTATACACATTTAAAAATGTGTAACTGTCTTTCAAAAAGTGATCTGGGGGTCAGGATCTGTGCGCTTTTCAAGGTCCCGGGTCTGGGTCTTCTTATTGGGTGTTTTGGAAAATGTTTTTTTCTGAATTTTAAATGTTGCGTCTCTATTAATGATTTCAATAGCCTATTACAGTAGCCTATAAACTTCACACTTTAGAAAGAGCTAATTGTTATGCGTTTTTTAGCTATTAAATCAAAATTAAATTGTTGCTGTAAGATTTTGACAATTTAGCCTATAAAACTGTAGCCTATTGTTCTTTAAGCAACGTATTTACTCAAGCCTGATTTGTTTATTTTTATTTTATTTTATTTTTATGTGAAATA
This sequence comes from Callitettix versicolor, assembly GCA_022606455.1. Taxonomy (NCBI): domain Eukaryota; kingdom Metazoa; phylum Arthropoda; class Insecta; order Hemiptera; family Cercopidae; genus Callitettix; species Callitettix versicolor. Next base: position 16,858,620 of record CM040185.1, on the reverse strand, counting down.
AATAGGCTAAACGTGGTAGGCCAAAAGACGATATTGTGACTTAACTTTTATAGGCTATGTTAAACAAACGGTTCTTCGTTACGTTAAATTTATCTCTAAAAACAAACTAATTTTTCTACGTTTTTACGTGTGTATAGAAAATCATTTCCGGAATTCAGGAGCTTATTCCTCACATCAAAATCAATAAAAAATGTCTGTAAGCATTTTTTCTAAAATGTTTTTGCTTCTGTCTACCCGCCATTGTGTGTGTTTTTAACAAACAAAATTCATATCTTTTTAACGATAAACGTTATGTAGTTGATATAAAACATAGTAAGTCTACTTAGTGTTATAGAAATTTATAAAAAAAACCATCCCATTCCCTTGATTTATTTTTAATTGCTTTCACTATCTTTGAAAGATAATTAAGCAACTGAAAACATTTATTTTTGTTAATTGCAGGCTATACAACAGCTGATTTGATTTTTAATAGGAAATACAGCACATTAATAACATCGTTTTTTATAGATAACCTAACTTGGTTAACCTTTTAGGCTAAAGAAAGAATAAAAAAAACTGTATTTTTGTTTTTCAAAAAAGTAAAATATATTATTTAAATTAATTGGTTTTGAGACATTCTACGTTAAAATGTTAAAATAGTGGACATTTTGAAATGACAAAACGAAATAGGATAATTGGTTTCATAAAATTAACTTTGGGCCTATATTATTAAGCAGACTACCGTTAATAACTTATAACGTTTTTCGTTAAAAAAACAAAATGGCGGCTAGATAACAAACTAAGAATTGTATGAAGTAGGCCTACAAATTTAGATAGGCTGTATTACTGTATACGTTTTTATTGTTTTTAATGTAAGCTACTTTGGTAAGCTACAGAATTTTTGAAACTTGTTTTTATAAACACCCTGTAGATTATAATATTGTTAACAAACTGTTTTAACGTATTGGGCCAATTTGTCTAAAATCTACTTAAAAATCGTTTAAAATTTCGAATTTAAAGAATAATTTTCAAAGAAATAACCTTAAATTTTGATTCCCATTGCCTTTCTTTAATATTTTTCTTGCAATTTTAAAATAACCCATGGAAATCGTAGAATATAAGGAATAATTTTCAAAATCTGTCGAATCCTAAATATTAGCCTAATTCCCGTTGCCAACGATTAATATTTTATGTGAAATTTTAAAATAACCCATGGAAATCGTAGAATATAAGGAATAATTTTCAAAATCTGTCGAATCCTAAATATTAGCCTAATTCCCGTTGCCAACGATTAATATTTTATGTGAAATTTTAAAATAACCCATGGAAATCGTAGAATATAAGGAATAATTTTCAAAATCTGTCGAATCCTAAATATTAGCCTAATTCCCGTTGCCAACGATTAATATTTTATGTGAAATTTTAAAATAACCCATGGAAATCGTAGAATATAAGGAATAATTTTCAAAATCTGTCGAATCCTAAATATTAGCCTAATTCCCGTTGCCAACGATTAATATTTTATGTGAAATTTTAAAATAACCCATGGAAATCGTAGAATATAAGGAATAATTTTCAAAATCTGTCGAATCCTAAATATTAGCCTAATTCCCGTTGCCAACGATTAATATTTTATGTGAAATTTTAAAATAACCCATGGAAATCGTAGAATATAAGGAATAATTTTCAAAATCTGAATTAGCCTAATTCCCGTTGCCAACGTTTAATATTTTATGTGAAATTTTAAAATAATCCATGGAAATCGTAGAATATAAGGAATAATTTTCAAAATCTGAATTAGGCTAATTCCCGTTGCCAACGTTTAATATTTTATGTGAAATTTTAAAATAATCCATCGAAATCGTAGAATTTAAGGATTAATTTTCAAAATACAGTAGAACCCTAAGTAGGCTTATTGATTCCCTTTTGTCATTGTAAAATTTTTAAATAATCCAAGTTAAAAACAAAAATGAAAATCTGCGATATTTTTGAAAAATCGCAGTAAAAACCAAAAATACCAAAAATAAACAATATAGATATCCCAAACGCAATCTGGGCTTTTTCGCTAACGTGACAGAAGCGAATTTCCAAAAGTATTTTTCTTTACCTTACCCTCTTTGAAATACTGATTTTCACCATCATGATCTGCATAGGCTATACGATTTTAAATTTTCAAATTGCATTAAAAATACGAAAATGAACCTTGACCGCTTGCAAAAAGGTTTCTTAATTTTAACGGATTTTGAAAAACCGAAATGCTATTGCATGTTGTTAACGTTGGTTATATGGAATTTTCAAAAACATTTATTTATAATTTTTATATAAAAAAACAATTTATGATTTTTGTAAAAGGTATCAAATGATCACATTTTGAAAATGTTGAACGAATTTTGACGAATAACGGACTTATCCAAGTTTTTACCGAAAGCGATTTTTGTGTCAAGTTTGAACCAAATCGGATTAAAATTGCGAGCGTGAGCTTGCTGAAACATGCGCGCGCACGCGCACACATAAATCTTTGCAGGTATCTTATTACGCTGTGATGAAAACGAAAAAAACATAAAAAACATTTTCATTGTTGACAATGAAAAAAATATTGGGGCCTACATCTAATATGAAGTAGGACTATAAAAAAAGAGTTATTTCAACTTCCGAATAACCGCTATTTTGAAAACTGATTTGTCCTGGAAGTGTATAATAACCTATAGACTAGAATTTGTCAATGAAATGTTGTTAAAAACAATCCACAAATCATCACCAAAATGAATTTTTATTTCATGTTTTCTTCTTACGGATCGTTAAGTCAGAACAAATAACCCGAAACGCAGTTTTAATTAAAAATAACAATCACAGATGTGTTATAAAGATAGGAAATAAATAAATTATAATTATTTATTTTAAAAAGACATAGATTAGTAAATAACAAAAACAAGACTTGTTAAATGCATTAATTAATGGAAATAATTCGTTTAAATTATAGAGGACATGTAAAACTGATAATATTTTGTTGGAACCAATTACGCCTGCAATAAAGCTTTATTTAATTAAATGAAATTGAAAATGTGGCAATTTTAACAAAACAACATGATTTTCTTTGAACTTTTAGCCGGTTATTTGATGCTCAGACAGTAAATGCTAGATTAAAATAATGGCTAATTAAATTTTGCATTCTGTTTCTAGAAAATATTTAATCGAAGATTAAATGGAGGACAAAATGGCTGTTTTCAAACATATGATCAACATATGTAATTTTTAGGTTATGTTGACTGTTTACTTTTTTGTTTCCATAGTTACATTGTAGCCTACTGTTTTGGGGGAAAGCGGCACGCTCCTAGCGGAGTTTAAGACAGATACTGAACCTAAATCTAATCTTGAATTCTTCGTATGAAAAATAATTAAATATACTTCACCTGCATTACTATAATCATATATTTTGACTAGCTGTTACCCGTCACGGCTTCTCCCGCAATCATAATATACATTAAAGATCACGCATCACCGTGTTAGGACCAACAACCGTGTCAGTTAGGTTATGGAGTATTTTTTTTTTTAATAAAGGTTTTTTTAACGCATCACCAACCGTGTTAGTTAAGTTATGGATACTCTTTAAAAAAAATTTTTGTTTTTTCCATGCATCACCGTATTAGGCCCAACAACCGTGTCAGTTAGGTTATGGAGTACTCTTTAAAAAAAAAAAAAAATAAAGGTTTTTTAATGCATCACCGTGTTAGGCCTAACAATAATGTTAGTTAGCTTATGGAGTATTCTTTTAAAAAAAAATATAAAGTTTTTTCACCCATCACCATGTTAGGCCTAACAACCGTGTCAGTTAAGCTTGGAGTACTCTTTAAAAAAAATAAAGGTTTTTTTCACACATCATTGTGATAGGCCCAACAACGTTTCAGTTAGGTTTGTAGTATTCTTTAAAAAAATAAAGGTTTCTTTTACGCAAGGCCTAACAACCGTGTCAATTAGGTTATGGAGTATTCTTTTTTAAAAATGGGTTTCTCATCGCCCAAAACCCGTGTTAGACGTATTTTTATTGTTTTACCGATCTACAACACGTTACCGATCTTCGCGCGGTAGCAATTTTGAGGTTATGTTGGTCACTTTTATTTTCGATTTTTATCGTACCTTTCGTGGTTTCCGCGCTTTTATATTTTGGATTCTTGCTTTGGGCACGTAATAAAGCGTTTTAGTAACAAAAATATCGAAAAATCCAGGACATGCTACACTACATATATACTACCTTACAATTAAAGTATCCTAATAAAATTGTATATGTTATATATTCTGCACTCTGCGTCGAAAACATTGAAAAGTCTTAAATGATAAACACCAGATTGTGATTATTTGATGTAATGAAACTTAAAATAACAAAACTATAAACAATAAAGCAAACCAGACTTTCACAAAGAGAAAATTCTTACAATTATAGTAATTTTTAACGTATCATAATCTGCACTCTTTTCTACATTTAATATTGAAAATTCAACACAAAATAACAAATTAGAGTCAGTTTTGAAAAAATTTCAACTAAAATAATCGAAAATGTAACATTAAAAGCAATAATTAAAACACAGATTAAGATTCTTAAAATGGAATTAGATCTATGTCCATCACAGATACCTAAATCTCAAGTCCAGTAAACAGTAATTAAACATAACTACAGTTAAAACTTGCCTCAAAACTAAATACTACATAAATATGTTGGGTTGGGTAAGTAGGGAATGAAGTTTTTTTAAAACGGGAATAGGCCTATGTTAATCTCAGATACCTAAACCATTTTCGTACCAAATTTCGTCTCAATTGGACCAGTGGTTAAAGCGTGATTGAATAACAAACACACAAATTTTCAGAAATATAATATGATTAAGATTATGATTAAGGTACTCAGGAAGTGATTGTAAATAAAGCCTAAATCCATTTTGTAGGTTATTCCTATAGTCTATTGTATTGCCAATATGATAAGTTGGAAAAAACGTGTGAAAACTGAAAATAGCCTATAATTAATAAAATATAAACATTAAACAAAATCATATGAAATATTACCTTAAACAAAGTTTTTGAAACAGTAGTTAAATCATAATTAAAATAAAATAAAACAACAAAAAGTCACAAATTGAAACTTCGACAACGCTGTAAATTTTGTAAAATGTAATAGTTTTTAATCTATAATTAAAATCTTTGATCGATATTGGGTCATTAAATTAATAAAAGTTTAATCTTCGATTAGAAGTTGACGGTTGTTCTAGGAAGTGAAATTGATGATTTAATTTCCCGTTAATTATAAATGGTGGATTAAATTAAATTAATTACTATTCTAGAAACCGGCCGCCAGTTTTATAAATACTAGATTATACGAAATTTATTGCTGATTACCTTTTTTTGTCGAAATATCAATAAATAGTTTAGGCTACGTAAAGTGTAAATTGGAGGCCTACCAGCTGAAATGTGTTTATAATTTTAAATGGAAACGAAAAAGTATTATTTTCTTAACGCGCGGCCTAAGTTAGAATTTTGAAGCGAAATGGCGACTCCAGTTGTTGTATTTTAACATAGCCTAATTTGGCTAATTGGTTCATTCGCTGGTCTTTCGCTGCGTTCCTATGGGAAGGTGTAATAGCTTAGAGATATATTAACTTAGAGATTAGTTTTTCCTTCGACAGTACCGTGTTATAAGTTAGAGATCGACCTGTGTAATAAGATAGAGGTTCCGTACTGTGTATTAACTTAGAGACTACAGTTCCGTCAAGTGTGTTGCACCGTGTGTATATGTTGCCGACGCCGCTGCTTGCAGGCGCTTCAGTATCTTTTATCTAACAAGTAGAATTCGCTTAGTTAAAGAAAGATATATTATTAAAGTATAAAGTTCACTTGGATAGGTTTTGTTCTTAAAAGCTTATGTGCAATGCTGTAAATGTATACTAATTTACATATGTAGTAGTAATAGTAATAAAAATATTGTTTGAAGGCTGCTTTATTCAAACCATATCCGAATTGTATTAAGAAAACAGCCCTAAATTAATGAATTAATTGTGAATTAATGAATTCATATAAATTTGCGTTTTTTTTCGATAAAACACCAATATTTCTATTTTTCTATACAGATAATTGTCAAAAATAAACATCTAGATATGTTGACCATAGTATTGACAATATATTCAACTGTAAACTGTAAAGATACTGAAGCGTCTGCAAGCAGCGGCGTCGGCAACATATACACACGGTGCAACACACTTGACGGAACTGTAGTCTCTAAGTTAATACACAGTACGGAACCTCTATCTTATTACACAGGTCGATCTCTAACTTATAACACGGTACCGTCGAAGGAAAACCGATTCTCTAAGTTAATAAATCTCTAAGCTATTACACATTCCCGTTCCTATAGGCCTATTGCCGTGTATGAAAAAATGTTCGAAATAATTTCAATTTTAAAATTTGTTAGGCTATTTAGTTCGACAAAAATTTGTTAGGCTATTTAGTTCGACAAAAATTTGTTAGGCTATTTAGTTCGACAAAAATTTGTTAGGCTATTTAGTTCGACAAAAATTTGTTAGGCTATTTAGTTCGACAAAAATTTGTTAGGCTATTTAGTTCGACAAAAATTTGTTAGGCTATTTAGTTCGACAAAAATTTGTTAGGCTATTTAGTTCGACAAAAATTTGTTAGGCTATTTAGTTCGACAAAAATTTGTTAGGCTATTTAGTTCGACAAAAATTTGTTAGGCTATTTAGTTCGACAAAAATTTGTTAGGCTATTTAGTTCGACAAAAATTTGTTAGGCTATTTAGTTCGACAAAAATTTGTTAGGCTATTTAGTTCGACAAAAATTTGTTAGGCTATTTAGTTCGACAAAAATTTGTTAGGCTATTTAGTTCGACAAAAATTTGTTAGGCTATTTAGTTCGACAAAAATTTGTTAGGCTATTTAGTTCGACAAAAATTTGTTAGGCTATTTAGTTCGACAAAAATTTGTTAGGCTATTTAGTTCGACAAAAATTTGTTAGGCTATTTAGTTCGACAAAAATTTGTTAGGCTATTTAGTTCGACAAAAATTTGTTAGGCTATTTAGTTCGACAAAAATTTGTTAGGCTATTTAGTTCGACAAAAATTTGTTAGGCTATTTAGTTCGACAAAAATTTGTTAGGCTATTTAGTTCGACAAAAATTTGTTAGGCTATTTAGTTCGACAAAAAATTGTTAGGCTATAGTTAGGCTATCGAGACGTTAATTTTTTTTTTTTAATTTGATTTCACCATCGTAACCAGCGTTAAGAACTGTGCAAATTAGCATTTTGAATATTTTCAAAATCGTTAAAATTTAGAAATGTTTCGACGGCGGTCAGGGTTCATTTTCGTATTTTCAAAATAATTATAAAATTTGAATTGCTAGTATGTGTAAATTTTAATGTTGGTTACGGTGATCATGTAGGATTTTGAAAAATATTTGAGACAAAAAAGTTACGAATTTTTAACGATTTGAAATAACCACCATTTTGAAACTGTTGAACGAAATTTGCCGGTTAACGAACTGGAGTCTATTACCATAAACGATTTGTGTGCCAAGTTTGAATCAAATCGGAGCAAAATTGCAAACGCGCGCGTGTATAACTCGCGCGAAAAAATATCAATAGTTTCAAAATTGCTGCCGTTTCAAATGTTTTCTCGAAAATCCAGTTTCACCATCGTAATCAGCGTTCAAAACGGCGTAAATTAACGTTTTCAATTTTCAAAATCTTTCGAAATTAAGAAATGTTTCCAGGGCGGTCAGGGTTCATTTTCGTATTTCTAATGTAATTTGATAGTTTAAAGTTCTGATACATGCAGATTTAAATGCTGATTATGATGGTGAAAAAATAACTTCGAAAAAGGGGTACGGTATTTCTGGAAATTCGCTTCTATCACGTCAGCGAGACAGCTGTATGCCGTTATTTATGCATTGTTTAATAATTATGATAATTTTGTATTTACTATTTCTAAAGCTTTTCTCCATATTGTGTGGATTACCTGCGAATTTCGGTTGGCAGCGGATACCACGCTATTCATAGGCCTATCCGCAGATAACCTGGAATTGGCTGTGTGTGTGTGTGTGTGTGTGTGTGTGTGTGTGTGTGTGTGTGTGTGTGTGTGTGTGTGTGTGTGTGTGTGTGTGTGTGTGTGTGTGTGTGTGTGTGTGTGTGTGTGTGTGTGTGTGTGTGTGTGTGTGTGTGTGTGTGTGTGTGTGTGTGTGTGTGTGTGTGTGTGTGTGTGTGTGTGTGTGTGTGTGTGTGTGTGTGTGTGTGTGTGTGTGTGTGTGTGTGTGTGTGTGTGTGTGTGTGTGTGTGTGTGTGTGTGTGTGTGTGTGTGTGTGTGTGTGTGTGTGTGTGTGTGTGTGTGTGTGTGTGTGTGTGTGTGTGTGTGTGTGTGTGTGTGTGTGTGTGTGTGTGTGTGTGTGTGTGTGTGTGTGTGTGTGTGTGTGTGTGTGTGTGTGTGTGTGTGTGTGTGTGTGTGTGTGTGTGTGTGTGTGTGTGTGTGTGTGTGTGTGTGTGTGTGTGTGTGTGTGTGTGTGTGTGTGTGTGTGTGTGTGTGTGTGTGTGTGTGTGTGTGTGTGTGTGTGTGTGTGTGTGTGTGTGTGTGTGTGTGTGTGTGTGTGTGTGTGTGTGTGTGTGTGTGTGTGTGTGTGTGTGTGTGTGTGTGTGTGTGTGTGTGTGTGTGTGTGTGTGTGTGTGTGTGTGTGCGCGCGCGCGCTGCGCGTGCGTGCGTGCGCGTGTGTGTGTGTGTGTGCGCGCGCGCGTGCGTTCGTTCGTGCGTGTGTATTTTATCGGAATTATAGTTTGCAAGATCCCAATTTTGTGGCATTTATAACCTGCCTGCTCTCTAGGCATAGGCTAAAATTTAGCCAAACATTTAAACCTATTTTAATTCATTTAACATGTGATAATGTATATACAGTACAGTATTATATCGTATTAATGTGTCTAATTAAATGTGTACATCTTTTTGTGTATAAGTCTAATATTGAAATGTAATTCATTGTACCCTATGCTAATGTTGCGTATATTCCCCGTTTATGTATGGTAGATTCCGAATATTGATTTGTGAAATGATTAAGTTGTACATTATCCTGTATGTATGTCGTTGTGTAATTGTTTTGTATATTGTAATTTTCGGTGCAATATTTTTGTAATTTTCGATTAAATATAAAACAGTGTAAAGTAACAAAATAATGTGTTTTTTTAATCTTCGAATTTACTTTCCAACTATACCCAAGGGTGAAGGATGAACAAGTCTGTTTTTGGACTTTATGGATCTTTTCGATTCCCAGAATACAAAAAGGTTTATGCTTGGTTGTTCGACTGTCTGACTCTGCATTTTTAAGTAATTTGTCGATTTGATCGTATCTGAGGATTATTCTGGTAATAACTTTAAAATAACATTTTTTAAAAATCAGTTATACGATTTTAAATATATTTGGAACAAATATAGTTTATAAGTACTCAAACAAAACGCATGCCAATAGTTTCTTATTTTGAAAACTTTGGTTCGCAAACTACTGAAAATTTTAAATAAAAATGGCTGAATTTCCTAATATCGGTTTATTAGATTTTGACCAAATTTTAGTCGTATTTAAGTCAACTATTTTGAAAAAAAACATAGGGTAAAAAACTTCCTGGAACTAAACAATGGAAACTTATTCAAAGTACGTCTGATATTTTAACCTTTTTTTCTTCAAAACACTCCTGCTGCATGTACACATTTCTTCCACCGTTCATACAGTTGTTGGAAACACTCCTGAGAGCCATTTTTGGAAATTCCGATTAGCCGCCTCTTGGGAATCGGCAAAAGATGTTCCTTCAGTGTCATTTTCAGTCGTGGAAACAGGTAAATATCTGGTAGTGTAAAACGTGGTGCTTCCTTTACGACCCTCAGACGAAACTCCAGTCTGCTGAGTGGAAATCAAAAACATCGCCAAAAAGGAAAACTGTCGCTTGGACAAAAAGTACATTGTAAACTTGATTCAGACCTGAACCTATATTATTTAGCATTTCTTTAAACTTCTGTATGAACGGAGCAACAGCATTAACACCGCACTATAGTTTTGTAGCAGAAATAGGCACTACTTAAAAACTGATTCCATACCGTTTCTTAAATTTATCGAACCACCCGTCACTGTCACTGTCACTGGCTTTAAAGTCATCTTTTATCGTCATTTTTTTATAAAACCTTCGCTTTCCACGCATTATCTTCATAGAAATCGGTGTACGCCTATCTTTCTCATAAAAATCAGTAAAAAGCTCTTCGACCTCCGGAAACTTGCCGAAGTTTGTCTCCTTCGATCTCCGGAAACTTGCCGAAGTTTGTCTCCTTCGATGTCCGGAAACTTGCCGAAGTATGTCTCCTTCGCTCTCCGGAAACTTGCCGAATTTTATCTCCTTCTGTCTTCGGAAACTTGCCGAAGTTTGTCTCCATCGATCTCCGGAAACTTGCCGAAGTTTGTCTCCTTCTGTCTCCGGAAACTTGCCAAAGTTTGTCTCCTTCTGTCTTCGGAAACTTGCCGAAGTTTGTCTCCATCGATCTCCGGAAACTTGCCGAAGTTTGTCTCCTTCTGTCTCCGGAAACTTGCCAAAGTTTGTCTCCTTCTGTCTCCGGAAACTTGCCGAAGTTTTGTCTCCTTCGATCTCCGGAAACTTGCCGAAGTATGTCTCCTTCGATCTCCGGAAACTTGCCGAAGTTTGTCTCCTTCGCTCTCCGGAAACTTGCCGAAGTTTGTCTCCTTCGCTCTCTGGAAACTTGCCGAAGTTTGTCTCCTTCTGTCTCCGGAAACTTGCCGAAGTTTTGTCTCCTTCGATCTCCGGAAACTTGCCGAAGTATGTCTCCTTCGATCTCCGGAAACTTGCCGAAGTTTGTCTCCTTCGCTCTCCGGAAACTTGCCGAAGTTTGTCTCCTTCGATCTCCGGAAACTTGCCGAAGTATGTCTCCTTCGCTCTCCGGAAACTTGCCGAAGTTTGTCTCCTTCGATCTCCGGAAGCTTTCCAAAGTTTGTCTCCTTCGATCTCCGGAAACTTGCCGAAGTTTCATCTCCTTCGATCTCCGGAAACTTGCCGAAGTTTCATCTCCTTCGATCTCCGGAAACTTGCCGAAGTTTTTCTCCTTCGATCACCGGAAACTTGCCGAAGTTTGTCTCCTTCGATCTCCGGAAACTTGCCGAAGTTTGTCTCCTTCGATCTCCGGAAGCTTTCCAAAGTTTGTCTCCATCGATCTTCGGAAACTTGCCGAAGTTTGTCTCCTTCGATCTCCGGAAACTTGCCGAAGTTTGTCTCCTTCGATCACCGGAAACTTGCCGAAGTTTGTCTCCTTCGATCTCCGGAAACTTGCCGAAGTTTGTCTATTTCGATCTCCGGAAACTTGACGAAGTTTGTCTCCTTCGATGTCCGGAAACTTGCCGAAGTATGTCTCCTTCGCTCTCCGGAAACTTGCCGAATTTTATCTCCTTCTGTCTTCGGAAACTTGCCGAAGTTTGTCTCCATCGATCTCCGGAAACTTGCCGTAGTTTGTCTCCATCAATCTCCGGAAACTTGCCGAAGTTTGTCTCCTTCTGTCTCCGGAAACTTGCCAAAGTTTGTCTCCTTCTGTCTCCGGAAACTTGCCGAAGTTTTGTCTCCTTCGATCTCCGGAAACTTGCCGAAGTATGTCTCCTTCGGTCTCCGGAAACTTGCCGAAGTTTGTCTCCTTCGCTCTCTGGAAACTTGCCGAAGTTTGTCTCCTTCGCTCTCTGGAAACTTGCCGAAGTTTGTCTCCTTCTGTCTCCGGAAACTTGCCGAAGTTTTGTCTCCTTCGATCTCCGGAAACTTGCCGAAGTATGTCTCCTTCGCTCTCCGGAAACTTGCCGAAGTTTGTCTCCTTCGATCTCCGGAAACTTGCCGAAGTATGTCTCCTTCGCTCTCCGGAAACTTGCCGAAGTTTGTCTCCTTCGATCTCCGGAAACTTGCCGAAGTATGTCTCCTTCGCTCTCCGGAAACTTGCCGAAGTTTGTCTCCTTCGATCTCCGGAAACTTGCCGAAGTATGTCTCCTTCGCTCTCCGGAAACTTGCCGAAGTTTGTCTCCTTCGATCTCCGGAAACTTGCCGAAGTTTGTCTCCTTCGATCTCCGGAAACTTGCCGAAGTTTGTCTCCTTCGATCTCCGGAAGCTTTCCAAAGTTTGTCTCCATCGATCTCCGGAAACTTGCCGAAGTTTGTCTCCTTCGATCTCCGGAAACTTGCCGAAGTTTGTCTCCTTCGATCACCGGAAACTTGCCGAAGTTTGTCTCCTTCGATCTCCGGAAACTTGCCGAAGTTTGTCTCCTTCGATCTCCGGAAACTTGCCGAAGTTTGTCTCCTTCGATCTCCGGAAACTTGCCGAAGTTTGTCTCCTTCGATCTCCGGAAACTTTCCGAAGTTTGTCTCCATCGATTTCCGGAAACTTGCCGAAGTTTCATCTTCTCCGGAAACTTGCCGAAGTTTGTCTCCTTCGATCTCCGGAAACTTGCCGAAGTTTGTCTCCTTCTGTCTCCAGAAACTTGCCGAAGTATGTCTCCTTCGCTCTCCGGAAACTTGCCGAAGTTTGTCTCCTTCTCTCTCCGGAAACTTGCCGAAGTATGTCTCCTTCGCTCTCCGGAAACTTTCCGAAGTTTGTCTCCTACTGTCTCCGGAAACTTGCTGAAGTTTGTTGTGTACTTGTTGACGTACAATTCTAATTTTTCTCTATTTTCGTTAAAGAACACAAATAACACCGACGGATCACTGGACATGCCGTACTGTATTCCATTGTGACCAGGTAGCCAGAAAAAATGATAAGGGGACTCGATGTGGATAAAGCATCGATCAGTCTGTTGCGTCTCTGAACTGCGCACCTTAAGGTTCTTACTTCTAGCCACAGTTACTCCCGTTGCTTTTCCCGTACCGTTAACGCTGATTCTTCATCCTCGTTGGTCTAACTGGCTTAAAGTATGGACGTTAAACAACAAGGAAGAGAAGAAAACGGGGAAATGATACTACGTAGCTGAAGCCTACGGGTATTTGAACAGAGGGTTCATATCCTGGATCGTCAAGTATTCAGGACCTCTTCTGAATTGCACGTAATTGGATACAATTAGTTGTGTTTTGAACTTTGCTGTAATACAGTATGTTTTGTGCAGTAGCCTGAGTGGAGGGAAGTCAACAGTTGGCATGTAACATCCACGGAGGAATGAAACGCATGGATCTTTAAAAGAGGTTTGGTGTAGGGGGGAGAATAGTTATGTCAATACTCACTGGTTATTCGCAAAACTGTATTATCTCTTAACAGAGTGTTTACAACCATTTGCTTTATGTTACTGTGCAGTGTAGCATAGCTTTGTGATGCCTAATGGTAACTTATGGGTCTGGCAAGCTTGGCACGCTGCCAGAGTATAAGGTAACGAATAACTAGATATTCAAACACAAGCTAGGCATATATATGGGATATTAGCACTTACAGTAAACTTTTTTAAGTAGCAAGTAGGCTGTCCAGAAATATATTTTACCTTGCATTTTAAAATTCTAATTTCACCTAATCGGAACTAAAATATTAATTTTCTGAATTAAATTAAAAATATGCAAACGTGTGGGTTGTATACATTTACGAAGTGTGGCTATTAAATAACGAGACTGACGTTGTAAAAAATTTTATTTTCATTTTATACATAATTACTTATCACCTTCAATATACACCCCTTCTCTATCCCTACAACGCTCCATGCAAATTTTCCATTGTTGGAAACAGTGCTGGAAGTCATCTTCTGTCAACTCCTTCAGGACTCTTGCCGCTTTCACTTTTACAGCTTCCACGGACTCAAGTCTCGTCCCTTTTAATGCAGATTTCATTTTAGGGAACAGATAGAAGTCACATGGTGCAAGGTCTGGTGAGTAAGGTGGATGTTCTAACACTGGGATGCTGTACTTGGCCAGGAACCTCTTGACAGATAACGCGGAATGAGCTGGCGCATTGTTTTGGTGGAAAACCCATGATTTGTCCTTCCTCATTTCGGGTCATTTTTTCCTTACTCTTTCACGTAGTTTACCAAGTACCTCAAGGTAGTAATATTGATTAATTGTTTGACCTTCAGGAACCCAGTGAAGGTACACAATACCATGAATATCGAAAAAACAATCATCATTGCTTTAAATTTTGACTTGATGATTCTGGATTTTTTGGCTGTCGGTGAAGTTGGGGTCTTCCAATGCATGAATTGGCGCTTAGTTTCCGGATTATACGTAAAAAACCATGATTCAATACATGTTATTATCCTTTTCAATAAATTTGGGTCATTTTCAGTGGCATCCAAAGTGTCTGTACAAACATTTTTGCGAGCTGTTTGTTGTTCAAACATGAGAATTTTTGGCACCATTTTGGCACACACTTTTCGCATGTTCAAATTGTCACGTAAAATTTGCCGTACACATTCTTTATCAATGCCTACAGTTTCACCAATTGCACGAATACTTAATCGACGGTCAGACCGAATCAAATTAGCAACTTTTTCGACATTGTCATCCGTTTTTAACGTTGAAGGGCGACCTGGCCGCGAATCATCTTCAGTTTTGTCGGCCGTCTTGAAAACGCTTAAACCATTCAAAAACACGTGCCCGCGATAAACATTCACTGCCATACACTTCTTTAAGCAAATTATAAGTTTCAGTAGCTAGTTTTCCAAGTTTGAAGTGAAATTTGACAACAATTCGTTGCTCTATTATTACACTAACCATTTTTTCCGGCAAAGCAAAATAACAGCACTAACGGGAATGAAGGTTATGACTAAACGGTGTTGATTACACAAACAAGACTAACTGCATTCTGAAGAGAAAGCTTCACACTAAATAGCTGTCGGTCAATGGCGGTTGGCGCATGCGCACTTGTTCCGTCGCAGCGTCAGTCTCGTTATTTAATAGTCACACCTCGTATGACCAAAAAATGTATAAAATCTGCTGAACCGATTTTGAGAGTTTTTATTTTTAAAGAATATTAATAACGTTTTTAAAGGCGCCTCAAAATGTGTTTTTATGATTAGGATCGGTGCTCATTTCTTGGTTCTCTGTCTAGGTCTTACTGAATGACCATTGCAGTAGCGCATTTTTCAGTGAAATTTCGCTAAAATTAAAAAAAAAATAAGGTACTTAATACACTTAATGCACAATACTTGCATGTAGGTGTAAAAATGAATACAGTCTTATAGGCTATATATTCATTGCGGAACTTAGCGGACCTAATAATGTTTTATAACTTTCTTGTTTCTATTGTACTTTATAATAGGTATTTCTTTTATTCTTTCCATTGGCCTATTTTCAGGACATTATTAGGCCTATGTTTAGTAAGCCTATTAATGGTAGTCCATAAAAATGTTTATTTCAAAAATGTTTACAGTGTCATTTGAAACGTCAAATTAAAATTTGGTAAAAAAACTGATAATACGGCCTGCTGTTGTTAGGGGCGTATTACACAATAAAAGATATTGTCAAATATTTGTCAAAGTTGCATAAAAAACATAATACATTCATAAAAACATCAGCTATTTTATTATCTAGATATATTTTGGGGTTATGTTTACTCAAGAGCAGCAGCTGTAATGGATCGAATAATGTTGACTTGTTACACTGCTGCATTAAGCGCTTATCTTGCTGTGGCGCTACTAAATAAAAAGAGAGAAAATCGAAAAAAACGAGTTTGGGTCCGACCATGGATACAAAGCAGAAAGATACTGGGTGTAAATGCCACTGTAATTAGAGTTGCATTTGGAAGATCGTGATTCAAATAGACGATTTTTTTTAACGTCCGGTCGGGACCTGTTCGGGAATCGAACCCGGGTCCTCGGGGTGAAAGCTGTACTTGGCCAGGAACCTCTTGACAGATAAACGCAGAATGAGCTGGCACATTGTTTTGGAGGAAAACCCATGATTTGTCCTTCCTCATTTCGGGTTATTTTTTCCTTACTATTTCTCGCCGACGCTATCAACTAGGCCACCGAGGCGGCTTTGTGTGTATTTTACATCTCGGTTTTTAAGCATTAATGTGGATATTTCACACTTCCCTTTTTTTGATATTGTAGAATTAATGTTTTTACTGCTTCAAAAGCCTGTGATAATTTCGCCATCTTTTAAATTGTACGCAACGAAAGGAACAGAATAATGTGACACGAACAGAAAATGACAAAATTTTGAGGTTATACGTAAGTATTTTGAAAATATTTGTCAAAGATTCGTCAAAGTTTGATCAAAGAAATTTTACGTTTCTGTGTTAGTATAATATACGAGGTGTGTTCAGAAAATAACGAGAATTTTAATTTTTCGAACAAAATATTTATTTATTCTTCTACGTTGATGTTGTCGCCTTCAAAATAGTCCCCATTGTAGATTATGCACTTCTTCCAATCTCGAAATATTTCTCAAACTCGATCTTTTAGTTCTTTCAGCGATGCGCTTTTAATGACATCTAAGGCTGTAAAACGACGGCCCTTTAAGGTTCTCTTTATTTTTGGAAATAGGAAAAAGTCAGACGCAGCCATGTCCGGCGAATATGGAGGCTGAGGCATCGTTACAGTACTATTTTTGGCCAAAAATTCACGAACAAGCAATGAAGTGTGAGCTGGTTCATTATCGTGGTGCAAAAGCCATGAATTGTTTTTCCACAGATCCGGGCGTTTTTTCGGATTGCTTCACGCAAACGGCGTTGAACTTGTAGGTAGTACTCCTTATTGACCGTTTCACCTGGTGGCAGGAATTCATGATGCACTATACCATTAATATCGAAGAACACAGTGAGCATAACCTTCACGTTCGACCGCATTTGTCGAGCCTTTTTCGGTCTTGGCGAGCCAGAATGCCTCCACTGGGATGATTGAGCCTTAGTTTCGACGTCATATCCGTAAATCCATGTTTCGTCACCTGTTATAATACGTTTCAGTAATTCTGCATCGTCGTTGACTTCATTTAATGACTCCTGAACAACTTCCATTCGCCGCTGTTTTTGTTCAAAATTCAACAATTTTGGAACGAATTTTGCTGCCACGCGTTTCATATACAAAACATTGGAAACAATGTCATGACATGATCCAATCGATATGCCAACATCATCAGCGACCTCTCTAATTTTGATTCGGCAATTGTTCATAACCATTTCTTTCACTTTTCCCACGTTTTCATCGTTATTGATGTGCTGGGGCGTCCAGAGCGTTCGTCATCTTCAACATCTTCACGGCCTTCTTGGAAACGCTTATACCACTCGTAAACTCTTGCTTTACTCATAGCAGCAGACTCACCATAGGCCTTTGTTAACATTTCACACACTTTGTTACATTTTATTCCATTTTTTTATGCAAATTTGATACAAGTTCTTTGATCCATTTCTTTTAGCAAACGAAAATCGCCGAGCTCATAAAAACACGTCTGACCTTAGTGGCTGTCACAGACAAAGTCAACAATGAAAACAGCTGAAAGTTTTTATCATACTGAAGGTCATGTATAGGCTACCAACATAATAAAAAGAAATGTTTGACAATCGGACTCTCCATCTCCAAACCCGAGAAAATTAAAAAAATTTCGTTATTTTCTGAACACATCTCGTATTCCTTAGCGTTTTACACAAAGGTTTTGGTGATATTTGGTACTGATAGGCTATATCAGTGTGTTTTGTGGTGACTTCTAGAACGCTTTTTTTCAGAGGTCGAACAAAAATTAATATTTTCAATTTTCAATTCAGTTGAAAACACTGTAAACAGTTGAAAAACGTGACGGTAGAGTTCGTTTTCTTAAAACACTAATATATGCAGAATATGATTGTAGATTTCTATTTTCAAAAAAGTGTAAGAAAAAAAATACAGAAAATCTCTACAAGTGAGCGAGACAGTTGCGTGTCGCGATACATCGGTTCGTAGACCACCAGCCTGCGGCCCTGAGCGTCACCAACACGTACTAATTGCTCATTCGTTCATCTTATTACACTCAATCATTCCACCCAGCGACAAAAACTGAATCTGGTCTCCGCGAGGTGCGCTGTTGCCAGATTTACGCACCGTGCACGGCCGCCTAGATCTATATCCCGGCTTCTCGTATTCCTTTCACCGCTGCCTGCATTATTTCATCTCCGCGTCGGTTGCATAAATCGGCGGACGCGATGCTGCGGCCATTACTGGCGAACTAGTTTATAAATCGTTTGTATTTATAACTTTCGGGTAGTTATAAGATAACTCTAAGCTTACCTGTCGTAATACTTAGCGGTATCATACGGCAAATTTGGGAAATATTTTTAGGTTCATCAGACTATTGAAGTGAAAAACGGGACTTAAAAAAATTAAGTAATCGGTGTTCGTAGTTGTTTGTTTTTTACACGGTAGTCGATGTGGCTATAACACACCGGTCAATCTCTGAATTGCGCACCTCAAGGCTGTAGGTTGGAGACTGCTATCAAAAGGAAAAAAAGAAAAACGGTCGGTTTTTATTGATCCAATTATATTAACCGATCTTATTGCCAATTGATAGAAAGTGGACACTTACCAACATTATATATTATTAGTCTAGTAAGCATTCCGATCAGTATAGTACCAAAAATAAGGACCTGCGTTATTAAAACTACACATTGGAGTACCTACAGGTTCGCCAGAACACCAGGGAACTCTCATGCGTCATACTTTTACATTTTATGTTTAATAAAATAAAACATACGTAAAATCGATAACAGATCTGTAAACAACATTTTGAATAGTCCCGTGAGAGTGCAGCACAGTGCACGCATAGGTGTCAAATAATTATGCGTGTACTGAAACAGCTGATTGCTAAAAAGACATTATTGAAAGTAATATTTAATTATTACTGTATCCAAGACTTAAATAATATTGACCGAATCAGTTTTGAAAATAAAATCTAAACCAGTTCTTATAAGTAAATGTTATTAAATAAAAGACTCTATTAAGTAAACAAATAAATACTGACGTTCAATTACGGTTAGCGATTTCATACAAAATACAAGACGTCATAACGTATTTTCCTTTTCGTTCATGTAATAATTACCGAATCAGTTTCGAAAGTAAAATCGATAAAAGGTTTATAAACAAAATTCCAAAATAGTATAAAAGTGCTCCTGTGATAGTGCAGCACAATGCAGGCATAGGTGACAGAAATAATTGTGTGTGCACCAGAACAGCTGATTGATAAAAAAACATCGATCAAAGTAATATTTAAATTATTACTATATCCAATAATTAAATAATTATAAGTTGTGAAAGAAGAATCGGTAAGGCAATCTAGGCAAGTTCTAATATGTACCCTACATGTTATGCAATAAAAGATTGATTGAAGTAAACAGTAAATACTGTAGCCTGTATGTAATATGAAGTCCGGTTACAGTAGGTGTCTTTTGTAAATATTTTGGTAAGATACAATGATAGAATTCAGACATTAACAAAGTAAGGCATGTTGCATTGAATAGAAGTTCCAGTAAAGATTAGGCTACCTTTGCAATGACTAATTAACAAAGCACAAGGCCAAACAATAAAGCAGATATTTACCTTCCCAAACCAGTGTTTTCCCACGGACAATTATACGTGTTTTAACAAGAATTAAGTCTTTCGCAAACGTAAAAGTAATTCTAAAAGAAACTCCTGAACAAAAATTGATCGAGGATTATGTTATCACTTTGAACATTGTTTATAAAGATGTCCTATAACACTGTTCAACGTCTTGCTGTACATTGTTGTACGTTATTCGTTTCTTATTCCCCTTAACTGCGAAAGGTTGCACGGGCCCACTAGTACAAATATAAAACATCAATTATGTACTAAATATCATACTGTTAATGCTTTAATATTTGAGATGGCTGGGCTGGGCATGTACTATGACAGCGTTTGCCAGTAATTTAAATATTTATTAATGAACTTATATATCTGCACTGTGCAGTATATATTTGAATGTAAATTATCTAAGTAATTTTGTACTGGATGGGTCGAGTGCGTATTATAATGGCGTTAATTATGAAATAAATATTTATAATAGAACTTATGTATACACATTTTTCTCTAGTTACTTCCGTTTGAAGATGTTAAATGACGGATAAACTATGACGAGTGTATGCAATTTTTACGAAGGTAATTCGTATGTAGCCCGAAGGACGTACGAGGTGTGGCTATTAAATAACGAGACTGACGTAAAAAAAAATATTTTCATTTTATACATAATTACTTATCACCTTCAATATACACCCCTTTTCTATCCCTACAACGCTCCATGCGAATTTTCCGTTGTTGGAAACAGTGCTGGAAGTCATCTTCTGTCAACTCCTTCAGGACTCTTGCCGCTTTCACTTTTACAGCTTCCACGGACTCAAATCTCGTCCCTTTTAATGCAGATTTCACCTTGGGGAACAGATAGAAGTCACATGGTGCAAGATCTGGTGAGTAAGGTGGATGTTCTAACACTGGGATGCTATACTTGGCCAGGAACCTCTTGACAGATAACGCGGAATGAGCTGGCGCATTGTCTTGTGGATTTGTCCTTCCACATTTCAGGTCGTTTTTTCCTTACTCTTTCACGTAGTTTATCAAGTACCTCAAGGTAGTAATATAGATTAATTGTTTGACCTTCAGGAACCCAGTGAAGGTACACAATACCATGAATATCGAAAAAACAATCATCATTGCTTTAAATTTTGACTTGCTGATTCTTGCTTTTTTGGCTCCCGGTGAAGTTGGGCTCTTCCAATGCATGGATTGGCGCTTTGTTTCCGGATCATACGTAAAAAACCATGATTCATCACATGTTATTATCATTTCCATAAACTTGGGTCATTTTCAATGGCATCCAAAGTGTCAGTACAAATATTTTTGCGAGCTGCTTGTTGTTCAAACATGAGAATTTTTGGCACCATTTTGGCACACACTTTTCGCATGTTCAAATTGTCACGTAAAATTTGCCGTACACATTCTTTATCAATGCCTACAGTTTCACCAATTGCACGAATACTTAATCGACGGTCAGACCGAATCGAAGCAACTTTTTCGACATTGTCATCCGTTTTTGACGTTGAAGGGCGACCTGGCCGCGAATCATCTTCAGTTTTGTCGGCCATTTTGAAAACGCTTAAACCATTCAAAAACACGTGCCCGCGATAAACATTCACTGCCGTACACTTCTTTCAGTAAATTATAAGTTTCAGTAGCGGTTTTTCCAAGTTTGAAGTGAAATTTAACAACAATTCGTTGCTCTATTATTACACTAACAATTTTTTTCGGTAAAGCAAAATAATAACACTAACGGAAATGAAGGTTATGACTAAACGGTGTTGGTTACACAAACGAGACTAACTGCATTCTGAAAAGAAAGCTTCACACTAAACAGCTGTCGGTCAATGGCGGTTGGCGCATGCGCACTTGTTCCGCCGCAGCGTCAGTCTCGTTATTTAGTAGCCACACCTCGTATGTGTAAGATTTCTTCACATTCACTTCCGTTTCCCGATGGCGAGCTCAAATTCAACGTTGAGCGTATAGTTCGTGGACAAAGAGACAAAATTTCCAATAAAGCTTGTCCAGTAACAATGTTCGTAAGTATTACGGTTATCGGTTAAATTGGCGGAAAAAGTTACGAGTTATAAAGTTACGCACTGTATATTAATTAAGAAGAATATACTGCGAGGTCTACCGTTCTTTGAAATATTAGTAAAAGATTGATATTTTAAGTTTGTTTATGATGTAAGGGCCTAGATAGGCCTAATTGTTAAATTTTCTTTAATATCAGTTGCGTATAATTTCAATTTAGTTATTTACCAATACAAACCTGGAAACACCCAAATCGCTTAAATTGTTTAAATTTTCTGTTCTGTCGGCAGCCATATATATTTTTTATTTATTCGCTAACCCTTCTGACAATAATCTATCTAAGATATGCCCAAACCTACCGAGGCATCCTGTGCCTATTTGATAAGTATCGGAACATCTGCCGACTGCCTTTGAAAGCTCGGCCAGCATTGTTCTGTAAGCCTACAATGGAAGATGATTCTTTGTGTCTGATCTGTGTTTAACCTAGCATTCCCGCACGCATAGACCACCATATGTTGCAAAACACAGGCCCTAGACTACGTTACGGTAAGAGATGAGTCCCATGTTGAAACAATATGTGGTCGCGGATGCTTTATCTGTGACAATTTCAATTTTTTTAAAGTTTCAGAAAAAGTTGTGATTTTTAAAAAATGATTTAGAATTGACCTCCCTGAAACGGCTGAATGAACTTTCCAAGATACAGGAAATCCGACCAAAATTCCGACGCTAGAGTGAATAATTTGGTAGACTTTATTAAATTTTGGGCGAGTTTTCATTTGAAAATGACTAATATCGTGTTAAGGTCCAGCTTCAGAACTTTGAAATGATCAATATTTGCTTCTGACGTATATTGATCATTTTGTGAGAGATCTTTTATAAATTTTGTGAAATTGTGTAATTAGCGTTCCTAATTTTTGTCCGATTCTGTTCAAACTTAATACGAACGTCGACTTTAGCTTGGAAAGTTCGTTTCAGCCGTTTCAAAATGGCGATCATTACAGTTCTTTAGTGTCATATTTTATGCGGGACGCGTGATGCGAGAAATATGTCTGTATTGATATATCTTAACAGTGGGCCTATATTTTGCTCGTCTCATATTAAATTAATTACAGTATACTGTGTTTCCGGCGGGATCAAACCGGGTGTGTGGTACACGTGATAACCACTACACTACGGTAACTATGAAGAAGTTTGACTGATATAAGTATATGAAATGAGTATAATTTAATTTTTGTAGTTATATTAAAAGATCAGTTGTTGTATGTTAATTCGTAAAGATCAGCTGATTTTATTTAACAGCTGATACGTTCCAGGTTATGTTGATAAAAACTATCTATGTTAATTTGTCGTGTTTTTGAACAAATTATCGTAATGAAAATAAAAAGGAAGTGAAAACAATATACATTATATATTTTGTTCAATAACATAATTTTTTTTGAAGATCTGATTTCACCATCGTAATTAGCGTTAATATTTGCACAAAATATAAAATTCCATAAAAAATACGAAAATGGACCTGATAGTAGTCAGGGTTTCCTTTCATATTTTCAGTATAATTTGAAAATTTAAAGTACTAATTTATGTGCGTTTTTAACCCTGATTGCGGTGTTGAAATAGGGTTTTCGAAAAAATACAGGCGTTCGCCCGAAAAATGCGATTCGAAAATTATCGTCAAAACCTAGAAAATCGGTTCACCATATGTTGCTAAAATATTCGGACGATTTAAGATTCATATAAAACAAACCGTGAACGCTTTTCGGTTTTGCGAATTTTCATAAATTACCGACATTTTAGTTTAAAAATTCATCCGGTTTTCAGAAATCACACCGACCTTTTTAGGTTGTTTTTTTGCTGACAACGCACATCAAATTTCTACACGTGATAACCACTACACTACGGAAACTATGAAGAAGTTTGACTGGTATAAGTATATGAAATGAATCGTTAGTTTAATTTTTGTAGTTGTATTACAAGAACAGTAATACAGTAATATATATATATATATATATATATATATATATATATATATATATATATATATATATATATCATACTTCTTAGACCTGCAAAGGTTTAGTGCATTTTTTTTAAGTGAATACTTCTTATGGCGGGGTATGGATGTATATTTTGCACGGGAAAAATTTCAGTTTGACGTCACGCATCACGCTCTTATATAGGCTATATATTTTTGTTTTAAAATGTATTTTTGAAGTGAAAACTTGTATGTTCGCGCCATTATATTACTTACCCAGTCCAACTTAATTATTTAGTTTTGTGTCAGGTATAAATAACTTAATTATTTATATTGGTAGGTGTGAATAATAAATATTTAAATTATTTTAAACGCCATTATACTACTTACCCAGCCCAACTTTATTTAGTATTTAGTTTTATGACAAGTGTTAACTGTGTAACAGTGACGTTTTATACGTTTATTATATAGTTGTAGGTGTGAATAATAAATATTTAAATTATTTTAAACGCCATTATACTACTTACCCAGTCCAACTTTATTTAGTATTTAGTTTTATGACAAGTGTTAACTGTGTAACAGTGACGTTTTATACGTTTATTATATATTGGTAGGTGTGAATAATAAATATTTAAATTATTTTAAACGCCATTATACTACTTACCCAGCCCAACTTTATTTAGTATTTAGTTTTATGACAAGTGTTAACTGTGTAACAGTGACGTTTTATAAGTTTATTATATATTGGTAGGTGTGAATAATAAATATTTAAATTATTTTAAACGCCATTATACTACTTACCCAGCCCAATTTTATTTAGTATTTAGTTTTATGACAAGTGTTAACTGTGTAACAGTGACGTTTTATAAGTTTATTATATATTGGTAGGTGTGAATAATAAATATTTAAATTATTTTAAACGCCATTATACTACTTACCCAATCCAACTTTATTTAGTATTTAGTTTTATGACAAGTGTTAACTGTGTAACAGTGACGTTTTATACGTTTATTATATATTGGTAGGTGTGAATAATAAATATTTAAATTATTTTAAACGCCATTATACTACTTACCCAGTCCAACTTTATTTAGTATTTAGTTTTATGACAAGTGTTAACTGTGTAACAGTGACGTTTTATACGTTTATTATATATTGGTAGGTGTGAATAATAAATATTTAAATTATTTTAAACGCCATTATACTACTTACCCAGCCCAACTTTATTTAGTATTTAGTTTTGTGTCGTGTTAACTGTGTAACAGTGACGTTTTATACGTTTATTGTATATTAGTAGGTGTGAATAATAAATATTTAAATTATTTTAAACGCCATTATACTACTTACCCAGCCCAACTTTATTTAGTATTTAGTTTTGTGTCGTGTTAACTGTGTAACAGTGACGTTTTATACGTTTATTGTATATTAGTAGGTGTGAATAATAAATATTTAAATTATTTTAAACGCCATTATACTACTTACCCAGTCCAACTTTATTTAGTATTTAGTTTTATGACAAGCGTTAACTGTGTAACAATTTTTAATTCCAAACAATCAACCTGCCTTTCCAAATTAAAATATTGCAGTTTCCATTGAAGTTGGCATTTACAATGACAATAAGTCACAGGGTCAGATATTAAGAGTAGCAGGAATACATTTGGGACTCCGTGCTTCTCCCGTGGTCAGTTATAGCCTATTCTAGTGTCGAGTAGCAAAAAATCTGTCTTGGAAAAAAAACCATAAAATCATATAGGCTAATATTTTATTTAAAAATATATTAAACTGAAATGAACGCATCATGATTTTGAAAATCGACTGTATATTTTATTTTGTGGGGTAAAATATATAGCCATAAAATATATATTAATAGTTCATATATTCATGCGACTGCCACCTTTTTTTTATTAGCCTGTTTTTGAAACTGATTTTACCATCGTAAGCATCACTGAAATGTGCGTCTGCAAATATTAACGTTATTGGTCATTGGACTGGCTCTTATTTCATGGGTCGCCTCGTTGGCCAAGTGGATAGCGTACTAGGCTTTCACTCCGAGGACCCGGGTTCGATTCCCGGCGAGGGCTTGGCATATTCATACGCTATAAATCATCCCATCGTCTGCATTAGCCCAAGTGTGCACAATAGTCGGACGTTAAACACCAAAAAAAAAAAAAAAAATAATAATAATAATAAAAATCTTATTTCATGGCAGTCTGGGTCTTACCATGATTGCCGCTCCAATAGATCATTTTCTAATAATTAGAAAGCTATTAAAATTCGCTAATAATGCTTTTTAAATTTTTGTGCAAGATTTTTGAAAACTCACTTGTAATAGTATCGAAAATGCTTGATAGCCCATTCTATTGTGCATTTTTTATGTTTGAAAATCGGCCACCCTTTGTACTGGTGGCTGTTGTGCAAAATTGATCCTTAGGGTGAAAGACCCCACACACACCCGTCAAAACACTCCACTACCCCCGGAACAAAGGGGCTTTTCAAAGTATCAGTCCAGTTTTTTACCCTTAATATTAAGTCCCATTGTAGCCCTACTTTGCAGTATCTTGTTGGATGTTGCTTCTTAAATAACTGACTAGACTACTTTGAGTAACATTTCTTGTGGATTACCTGAGTGAGTTTTACCGATGTAGTGATCGGTTTTCAAAAAAATATTCTCGTCCACTTAGGCCTAACATTTTTCGTACTGCAAATTAGATCCACTTCTCTCTGCACGCAGCTGTTTCGCTGATATTTTACAGTTCGTCAGGAGATTTTTTTATTTGGAAATCCTTTTCAGTTCTGATCTTCAAACTGTAAGTTTTCCTTTTAAAAGTAGATTTCTTAAAATGTTTTAAAAATTTCCGATAAGAATAACTTTAGGCCATTTAGCGATAAAACACGTTTGAATAGTCAGCTGTTTGCATACTAACCGATCAGCTGTTTTCAATTTTGTTTAATAGTTAATGGGCCTAATAAAAGGCAACGTTTGAAGTGAAACTCCGTCCGGCAGATCATGTGATTTTGTGTTCGAGAGTTGGAAAAAGTGCACACAAAAGCAGGGAAACTATTTTAAAAATCAATATTGTTGGTTAAACCAATAGTTTTGTATAATCATTTGTCCTGGTATATAAGGTATAGTGCTGCTACCAAGCAGTCAACCAATGAACTACTTAGCTCTTTGTCACGGTAGTTCGCTGTGTTATTTTCATTGAGTTTGTTTTGTACCGTTTATTTTCTGTGATTTTTGAAATTTTTGAAGCCTTGTGATTTATCAAACTACTGCCCCTTCCAGTACTAAAGCATATGAGTCTTGAGTTGTATCACAATCGTGTTAATATTGTAAAATAGTGTAACAAACACGCTTTCTTTTGATACCCCTATTTTGTTGTTACAAGTAGCCGGTTTGCTTGTAGCATCCACCATATTGTCGTGCTAGGGTGTGCTCGAATATTGGAGCATTATTTTTGTTTTTCTTATAGATGGCACAACGTAAGAAAAGTGGAAACATTTTCAAAGGAAAATGTGAACCACTTCTTTACCATACTGAGACCTGAACTCGAAATAGTAAAATCCTTAGCAGCAAGAGTTTTCAATGTTGATGAGACTGGTGTAACAACGTTCAATACAACAGCCTCAAAGTTATAGCTCTAAAAGGTAAAAGAGAAATATACAAACTTTCCTCAGCCGAGAGAGGGCTGCTGTGACAGTGGTGACCTGTATGCCCGCTTCAGGCATCTTCGTTCCTCCTTTGCTCATATGTCCTCGTAAGAGAATGACACAGGAGCTTTTGGATGGCACTCCTCCAGCGATTTTTATTTTCGTTTATTAGAACATTAAATATTACTTAAATAACTTAAAATTTTTATATTACTGACTTAACTATTATTACTTTCTTCTTCATCCGGATCACCCACTTTGGGGTACGCCAAATCAATTACTTTGATGTGCGTTAGCTGCCTTCCGCTGTATCCAATACTGCTTCATTCTATCCGAGGCTGCCTTCCTTCTTTCATCCGAGACTGCCCCGCCCCTTTTAGATGTTGGTTTTTCTTGGAACCTTACGTTTTCATTATGTAAAAGTTTTCGCAGTTTAAGTACATCGTCAATCATCTCATCTGATATCGCCAGCTCAGTTAAGTCCTCCTGGACCCGCCTGAACCAATTACTCTTCGTTTTCCGATCTATTACTTTATTATTAGTCTACCATAAAAAATATTTAAAGTTATGTTTTAATTTTGTTAGCTATAGTGAAAAAAGTTTGTATTTTTCAATTCAGAAGTATTTTTTTCAGACATTACTATGTTAATTATTACTTTTTACTTATTTACTGACTTACTTGTTATTAATTTATAATTATAATTATTTTAACGTATAAAATAAAAGACGTTTGAACTTTATTTTGTCAATAAATGGAACCCTTTTCTAAGTAGGCGATATTTGGAACATTCTTTTTATGTGGTGGGCGATATTTGGATTACTCTTTCAAAATTGAATAAATGATATCTTACATTTCATTAATTTAAAAATAGTTGGCCTAGATTTGTCTGAAATTAGTTTAGAAACTTGTAGATGAGAGTTGAAAGGGTTGATTGTGATTGTTTGAACGTCCTGTGATGAAGAAAAAGTAATATTATGTTAGTGTTTTTGTTAAATGGGCGATCTTTGGGCCATATAGGCTACCTTATTATTTTATTCCAGAGGGAGGAGGGATAACCCTTTTAAGTCTAGAAAACTAGACTGTTCGATAAATAAACAAACTAGACTTATATTGTGTAACATTTAACTGAAATCGGTAAAATTACTTTATGCTTATCTCTACTTATTATGGACAGACATCTTTTATTTACTGAAGTAACAACTAATTTTTTTACTTAACAACGCTTTACTAAAGTAACAGCTACTTTTTACATTAATAATCGCTACTTTTTACTTAACTAACAGCTACTTCTTACTGAAGTAACCGCTACTTTTACTTAAGTAACAGCTACTTTTTACTTAAGTAACAGCTACTTTTTACATTAATAACCGCTTCTTTTTACGTAAGTAACAGCTACTTTTTACTTAAGTAACAGCTACGTTTTATTTAAGTAACAGCTACTTTTTACATTAGTAACAGCTACTTTTTACATTAATAACCGATTCTTTTTACTTAAGTAACAGCTACTTTTTACTTAAGTAACCGATACTTCTTACTTAAGTAACCGCTACTTCTTACTTAAGTAACCGCTACTTTTTACTTAAGTAAAAGCTACTTCTTACTTAAGTAACCGCTACTTTTACTTAAGTATCAGCTACTTTTTACTTAAGTAACAGCTACTGTTTACATTAATAACCGCTTCTTTTTACTTAAGTAACAGCTACTTTTTACATAATTAACTGCTCATTTTTACGTAAGTAAAACCCCGCAGGAGGTGCAGACTAGCTGCACCTATAGAGAGGATTTAGACGTCCCTCGCGGTACCCGAGTCTAACAAACACACAACACTTACTACTTTAACACTTTACACTCACACTTACATTTAGGGAGGCGATAATAGCCTCAATGTGCTTTTCGCCTTAAAATAATAATAATAATAGAAAACTACACACTATCCAGTAAGGCAGGGCGATCACCAAGTGTGGAGCGGAGCTGTACTAAGCTGAGCGGAGTGGACGAACGGCACCGAAAGCGGAGTTCAGTCAGTTTAAAGAACGCGTTAGTGTATTTTAAATCTAGATGTTTAGGCCTACTGTAACGGGTTCTAGGAAGTTGCTGTGTATAAAAACCGTTATTAGGTAATGGTGACTTAGGTAACCAGAAATAATAAGTTTGGAGGCGGAGTCAGCTTCAAAACCGACTAGGCAGAGACGAAGCAACGTGAAGCGTAACCCAGCGACACCGCTTGACTCCGCTCAGTTCCGTTACGCTTCCACATTTGGCTTCCCGATCTAAGGGTTACCATCCTATAGCCGATAACGAGCCAGTCTTAAAGCTTTGGACTTGTCCCTCCCCGCCTTAGGGGCAGAATTTGCTGAATCCATAGATAAATTTGGCAACTGTATGATTCAATTTAAAGGAGAGCCGCCTAGGGGATGAAATTATACCTTCAAAAACAGAACTATTAAGCTGTTTTGACACTTTACTCTCACACTTACATGTAGGGAGGCGATAATAGCCTCAATGTGCTTTTCGTCTTAAAATAACAAAAAAAAACTGTTTTGAGACTTAAACTGCGTATAAAATAGCCTAAGTGTAAAAATTTACTCCATTTTAAACAAACAAAAAATCATTTAATTTTACTAGATTCTTGATTTTTAAAACTTTTGCAAAACTGCTACATAACTTCCCCTCTTCTCAATTTACCTACCCTATTATTTTTTATATTTAGCCGCAGTTACTCCAGTTGCTTTACCGTTAACGCTGATCGCTCTTCCTCATTAGCAAGTCCAGTTAGGCGTCACAACAGTTTCTCGACCAAGTTGTGATCAATTTTAGAGTCGAGAAAGATCTTTCTGATGTTGCACACAGGAAAGAAAAGAGAACCGACGTAAAATATCTAATTGATCAATCCCGTTCTCACCCTCAGTACAAGCATTTCAAAGTGCACAAACAAACATACGAACAAAACTTTATGTACATACAATGCTGAGATCGGGATAGTGACGGGTTCAGACCACTCGTATGTCTCTTTGATTCTTTTCCTCGAAGCTGCGATACTTCCATTTTAAGGAATTCAAATAGGATCTTTTTCATTTTTTATATTATTTCTTCTGTCTTGGGAGGGGCGGTTGCCCCTTCGCCCCCCTTAATCCGTCCTTGTCCAAGCGCCGAGTTTGGAAGCCGTCATTATTCCTTTTTGACGGAAATTTCAGCAAAACATATTCGGCCGATTTTTCTGGTTTTTCGTTCACACCATACTAGATTTATTTGGGAAGATAAGTTTGTTATTTAGATACTTATTGGCTGCATTTGATCCGCATTTAATAAAACAAAAAATTAACGTTAGAAATGATTTTGAAAACAAATTTAGGCAAGAATAATTTTACGTTAAAATTCGAGAATTAATTCGACGACAGATTCATTTTTCGTTTCAGTTAATATAGATCTTTTTATTTGTGTGATCTTTCAAAGGTGTCGTGTATTATTTAATTTTTTTAATAACTCGTTCATAATGTCAATCAGTGGACTTTTTATAAAACTGTGTTTTTGTGTAACGGTCGTTATGAACAACTGACAAAGTTTGGTTTTGATTTTGATAGATTATGGAATGTTTATTTGGCTTTGCGTATTTAAGACTAAAAAAATCTGTAATCATGATAATACGTTACAATTGTTCTATGTTTGTTTCTGAATGAAAATAGTTTCTTAAAAATTCCGCTAGATAACGCCACATGTAATTTTCAGTTAAACATTTAATTTAAAAAAATCTAGTCAGTTTTGTGGTATTGTGTGACCTTCTTCTGTCCAGCTACGTTAAAAATTTCAGATTTCTGCGTGCCATATATTCGGCTCGTAATAAATAAATAGATTCTTTTCTTTGTTCATAAAATAAGAACGCCTTACAGAAAATTGTATTTAATCTAGATTAAAAGTCCATCTTCCACTGACCAGTGTACAGTATTAATTGTGCTAGTGTTGGATATAAGGGACAGAACAGGACCGAGGAAAGAATACAAAATGGGCAATACAAGTCGCGTCGTTAAAAACTGGAAATGTGATCAGATAAGACGGGTCTGTAATTTGTGTTTTGTGTCTTCCTAAAACAAAGATAAAGGTAACCGGAATGTCGTTTGTCCGAAGTAACGGCGTATTTTATTAGATCGGGTGACCTGAGCCGGGGTGGATTACTCAAAAGTGTCATAGATAGAGTCGGTGTCAGCTGGCCTGCACAGGTGTTTGTCGCTGTCTCGGCTGACGTGACAGAAGCGCATTTCCAAAAGTATTGTTCTTTATCTCCACCTTTATTTCACCATCGTAATCGGCACTGAAATCTGAGTACCTTGGTATTTTTAACTTTCAAATTACATTGAAAATACAAAATGAACCCTGACCGTCGTAAAAATTTTTAAATTTCAACGGATAAAAAAAATTCAAAATACTGATTTGTGCAGTTTTTAATGCACAATCGGATTTAAAAATATTTAAGACAAAAAAGTGACGATTTTTAAAGATCTGAAATTGCCGCCATTTTTAAACTGCTGAACCAACTTTGCTGGTTAACGAACTTGTCCAAGCTATTAGTGTAATCAATTATCTTAACATGTTTGGACCAAAATTTGCGAGCGTGAGCCTGCTAAAATTTAACAACCTCGTAAAAAGTGATCAAGATGTCAGATCGGTGCTCATTGCAAGATCCGGGGTCTTACCATGATAGCCGTATCAGTGCGGCTAATAATATGTAGTTTAGTAATTTGCACTAGTCATAAACGCGCTAGAAGTACAACCATTGTTATAAAAAGCATGCTCGATATGACCGGTTGAAGTCCAAGTAATTGGACTATTTGCCGCTACGATCGCTGCAAGGACAGGCGGGTAGACGTTTGAGAAAATAGACAGTACTATCAATTTAACCGTAGTTGAACACTCTGCCGCTAGATGGCACCAGCAGCGAGCGCTCGCATATTTCTCATAATGGTTATCGGTCTAGTATGTTTATATTCGCACAAACGTTTCAAAACGTAGTCCTTTTGTATCCAGACAAAACGTAACGGCCCCAAAATCCGTTTTGGAAAGTATTGACAAAAGGACAAAAAATCCTGTGACGTTATGTTTTATTTTAGTTTAGTTTCATTTTGTTCCTGTACCTGATTCAGTTACAAATCAGTGTCAATAGGTCCACAACCGTTTTTTTTTCTGCAGAGGTAACGACTAAAGTCTTTCCTTAACTTAAAAATGTTTAGCTGAATTTTGTTAATTTTTAAGCAGTTTTTGTGGAAAGTTTTTTTTTTAATCCTGAAAAGAAATTGTTTTCAAATTTGTAAAATATTTAACAACTACATGAGTAGTATAAGTGCTGAGTATATCCTGTTTATAAAAGCCAATATACGGCGATGATAACCTTAACGGTTTTTCGCCGGGGAAAAAATAAAATAAAAGCCAATATGCATTATTATCGAATTTCCGTTACAAAAACTAGCTACTGGAGCGCCATCATGGTAAGACTCGGACCAGGAACCTTGAAATGAGCACGGATAATTACCTGTAGGTCAGTTTTTGAGGGTCGCTAAAGTATGTATGTTATGCACGCGCGTGCGTGTGTGTTTTAGCACGCTGACGTCCGCAATTTTGGTCACATTTCATTCATTCTTAGCACGAAAATCGATTTATGATAATAACTTAGACAAGTTAAGTAGCAACAGTTCCAAAATGGCGGCCATTTAAAGTATTTAAAAATTCGTAACTTTTCGTCAAATTTTTTAAAAAAATCTGATTTCACCATCGTAACCAGCATTAATTGCAAAAATTAGCATTTTTAATTTTCAAAATCCGTTGAAAATTGAGGAACTTTGTTGACGGCGGTCTGGGTTCGTTTTCGTATTTTCAATGTATTTATAAAATTTTAAATGTTTGTATATGTAGATTTTAATGCTGATTATCACGTGAAATTAGAATTTAAAGAAGTGTAAGACTTTTGAAAATTCGCTTCTATCACTTCAGCGAGATAGGTGCTTGAGGGGAATATTCTTTTTTATTCCTTTAAACTGTTATTTTCCTTTCACTATTTTCCTATTGCTTCAATCGTCTATGCACCTCTCTTTATCTTCATCATCATTTCCTCCGCACTTCATTCTTGTTCCTGTTATGTTTTTCTCGGTATTCTTTGTAGCCACCACTAGCTTACCTATCTTCTTCGGAAACACTATATTTTCAGCTTCACACAATGTCTTTCCATCCTTTTATCTCCTCACGTATTTTCGCTTTACGTATCCTGTCCTTCTAGTTTTGACTATTATTCTAAAATATCTCGTCTGCACAGCGATTCCTTGAAGCTTATTAGACAGAAACAACGTTACACTCCTACGCTATGGTATAGTAAGCAGCCTACTGGTTTCAGAACGTCTAGGTTGTCCGATGCATTTGCCCAGTTCGTCCATCGTCCTTCTCTCCAAAGTCATCATGTTTTTCCTCTTCTTTCCAACACGCGGTCGTTTTTTGATTGGCCTCTTCACCTCCTGCTTCGCACGATAACAGTGCTTTTGGATGTCCTGACAGTGGTCAGAATTTTATTTTTGTTTCCTGTTTTATTCCTGACATGTAACTTTCTTTACATGATTCGGTAATCGATGTGGGTAAGGCACAGGCCAGTTTTCTGCGTGTCTGAACTTCAATTTCAAATTTGCTGCATTCCGCTTGAGTTCAGAATCTTTCATATTACCAAACGTTGAGGTTGTAGAGACCTTAACTGAAACTCCATCCTGCAAATCTTCTAATTTGTTATTCGAAGGTTGGAAAAATGCATACAAAAGTATGGGAACTATTTTTAAAATAAAATTTGTTGGATTTAGGACTAATGAGGACGAGAACGGTGAAACGTTACTCGAGGCTTGTAACAACGGTAGTTACTTACTTCCGAAAGTGTCAAGGAAAAGTGAATTCAAAACGTTAGGGTTTTTTCCTGACAACGCCTACCTGCACATAGCTATTCACACTGAGAGGTCTTGGACATGCGGCGTTTAGTCACTCACCGAATAACCTAGATTTCGCTCCAAGACTGCGAAATTTGAGAAAACAAATGATAGCTTCATAATTTTGAAGCGGCAGTCTTCAGTCAAGTTTAAGTTGACCACAGCTAACCTCTTTGTGAACATTGGTGCAGTCATTTTTGAACTGTTTGATTAAATCATTAGTTTATGTATCGTCTCATTAATTTTTTAATCTCAGTTTTACTCCAGCGGTTGGGAAATTAACCTTTTTCCTGGAACGTCCAGCCTAAGAACCAGACACTGTCCTGCGAGGGTCAGTCTCACAATGCAACATCAGTGAGTCCGTTTAACAAACGGGACGTTTTGCTACGATACTTACGGCAGACGAGCAAACTTAGATAAAAATCAATCCGGTTTTTCCTGGGCTTCAAAAGGGGTATTTCGTCAAACCAAGACATGAATAGTAAAATTTGTCACGTGCACAGAAAAAGAAGTACAGATATCTAAGTAAAAAAAAAACGTTTCGAATGACGGGTCCTGAAAACCGGATAATCAAAATTTCAACTTTGTCGTATGTTTGAACTTGAAGTACGCCAAACGCTGTAAAATATCTTTTAAGAACTCTAGACTCGGTCTTCGCGCCCTTACGCGTCAAAACCAAAAGGCAGGACCAAATTTAAGCCACCCGCATCAGCTGGAAGTCCTGCTTCAAATTATAAATGATTATTTAGTTCCATTTCGGGGAAGACCCGGAAATAAGAAAATTAAGTTGGACTTGGCAAAACAAAAACAGATGTGGCTTTTCATTGGAAACACGTGCGGCCTTCCGACGTTAGCACGGTGGTCTTAGAAGGTTTTTTAAAACCGTTAAATGTAGTACAGTTGTAGGTATAGGCCTATCTCTCAACGTAACCGAGACTTCGTACTAAAGAAAGGCCCTGAAAGAGTAAACCAAATTTAGCCTGTCTGTTCATTTATTATAGCCTATTATCCTATAATTTGTTGAAGCGAAACTTTTAATGTTAGCATTGGCGAGAGGAATGGACAGAAAGTGTGCCGAACGTTTTTAATGTAACGGAAATGTGAAACGGAAACAAACGATTTTCGTCTCTCTATTTCTTGTTCATTTATTATAGGCCCTATTATCCTATAATTTGTTGAAGCGAAACTTTTAATGTTAGCATTGGCGAGAGGAATGGACAGAAAGTGTGCCGAACGTTTTTAATGTAACGGAAATGTGAAACGGAAACAAACGATTTTCGTCTCTCTATTTCTTGTTCATTTATTATAGGCCCTATTATCCTATAATTTGTTGAAGCGAAACTTTTAATGTTAGCATTGGCGAGAGGAATGGACAGAAAGTGTGCCGAACGTTTTTAATGTAACGGAAATGTGAAACGGAAACAAACGATTTTCGTCTCTCTATTTCTTGTTCATTTATTATATTATCCTATAATTTGTTGAAGCGTAACTATTAATGTTAGCATTGGAGAGAGGAATGGACAGAAAGTGTGCCGAACGTTTTTAATGTAACGGAAATGTGAAACGGAAACAAACGAATTTCGTCTCTCTATTTCTTGTTCATTTATTATATTATCCTATAATTTGTTGAAGCGAAACTTTTAATGTTAGCATTGGCGAGAGGAATGGACAGAAAGTGTGCCGAACGTTTTTAATGTAACGGAAATGTGAAACGGAAACAAACGAATTTCGTCTCTCTATTTCTGTCTCTTTCTTCCTCCTTTTACATAACAGTATACGCGTATTATATGATAACGTTGTGTTGCTTTACGAGGGCTATTCAGAAAGTAGATTACGTTTTTGGATAAAAAAAAAAACTAAGTACAGGAAAAAAAATTTATTATAGGCCCTATACATTTGAAAGAGGAACTAAAATACTATTTTTCGACATAATCGCCAAACAAATTTAGACATTTGTCATATCGGTGAACTAGCTTTGAAATTCCCGTGTCGTAGAATTCCGCCGCCTGTGACGCCAGCCAGTCAGTCACGCCCGCGCGGAGATCTGCGTCGTCATCGAAGCGCTGTGTTGCAAGCCAAGTCTTCATCTTCGGGAATAAGTGGAAATCACTAGGTGCCAGGTCCGGACTGTAGGGTGGATGAGGGAAAATCTCCCACTTGAAGGCCGTCAAGACGTCTTTTGTTCGATTTGCCGTGTGAGGGCGGGCATTGTCGTCTTCGGGAATAAGTGGAAATCACTAGGTGCCAGGTCCGGACTGTAGGGTGGATGAGGGAAAATCTCCCACTTGAAGGCCGTCAAGACGTCTTTTGTTCGATTTGCCGTGTGAGGGCGGGCATTGTCGTGCAAAAACAACACTTTTGCACTCAGTTTTCCTCTCCGCTTGTTCTGGGTAGCTCGTCTTAAGTTTCGTAATGTTTGGCAGTACCTTTCTGAGTTTATGGTTGCTCCACGTTCTAGGAAGTCAACCAGAAGAACACCTTTCCTGTCCCAAAAAACGGTCGCCATGATCTTCCTTGCTGACAGGGTTTGCAAACATTTTCTCGGTTTTTGGGGAATTTGTGTGCCCCACTCCATAGACTGTAGTTTTGTCTCACAGGTAACGTGCTTAACCCAAGTCTCATCTCCCGTTACGATGCGATCAAGAAATGATTCACCATCTTTGTCGTAAGCGTCCAGAAATGACAACGATGCAGCCATACGCTGACCCTTGTGCTGTTCTGTCAGGAACTTTGGCACCCATCTGGCACAAAACTTATGGTATCCTAACTTTTTGGTGACAATTTCGTACAACAATGTTCGCGAAACTTGTGGGAAACAAAGTGAAAGTTCGGTTATTGTGAAACGGCGGTTTTCACGAATTTTTTCATTGACATTTGCAACCAGCTCATCACTCACAATGCTCGGTCTGCCACTCTTCTCTTCGTCATGAACATTATTTCGTCCATTTTTAAA
Source organism: Callitettix versicolor (assembly GCA_022606455.1). Taxonomy (NCBI): domain Eukaryota; kingdom Metazoa; phylum Arthropoda; class Insecta; order Hemiptera; family Cercopidae; genus Callitettix; species Callitettix versicolor. Next base: position 16,821,560 of record CM040185.1, on the reverse strand, counting down.
TCTAATGCACCATTGGCGAAGTCCTTGGCTTGCAACACAGCGCTTCGATGACGACGCAGATCTCCGCGCGGGCGTGACTGACTGGCTGGCGTCACAGGCGGCGGAATTCTATGACACGGGAATTTCAAAGCTAGTTCACCGATATGACAAATGTCTAAATTTGTTTGGCGATTATGTCGAAAAATAGTATTTTAGTTCCTCTTTCAAATGTATATAATAAAATTTTTTTCCTGTACTTAGTTTTTTTTTTATCCAAAAACGTAATCTACTTTCTGAATAGCTCTCGTAGTTTCGGTATTTTCCCTTGAAGAACACGTGCACGTTGTAACCGTTTATAATACATTCGAAATTAATATACGTTTATAATAATTGTTGTCAATATTGCTAGTTTTTAACAACATAACCTGAAACTTATCAGCTGTTCAGTGAAATCAGCTGATCTTTTACTATAACTGCAGTAAATTATATCTAAGCCAGGTTCACGTATTTATTTATTTAAACAAAACAAGGTATTTGTAAGCATGTATTCAGCAAAGATAGCATTTACAAAAACTTCGCTACCGCAGTAACTCCCCGGTCCCACACTTACTTTTTAGACCTATTTGAGTTCCGCGAAGTTGTCTCCCAAATAATCAACTGATTTTAAATATTTTACCTGAAAATTTTCAAATTGTCATTTGAAATAGAGACCTCAAACGTGGTGCACGGTTTTTGCATCGCCGGCGACCGGTTTAAGTAAAATGGGCGTGGCCTTGATACCCAATCCGAGCTCTGATTGGATAACCGCCGGCCGGATAAACAACTCGTTTTATTCCATTGTAACCTAAGCCGTGTATCGAATACAGATTGTATCGTCGCGAATTTATCGGATATTATTGTGTTAGACCGGATATTGTATTGGAAAGTTATATCTTCAGTGATAACGAGCGTGTTGAATGTCTGCGCACGCAACAGTCGCGCTAAAAGCAAACGGATCGCCTGCAGAGTTAATGGGTCCGAGTATAATATATCGCACGCGAAATTGTTAGGCTACGCGTGATTTACAACAATGGGTGTTAGTGAGTAGCATAAACAGTGAACATTTTAATACGCGAAAATCACAACTTTACATAAACCTACATTAATTGTAGTAATGAGTTCGGTACGTCTGTAGCGTTTTTACTTCACAATAATAATCCGAGTTGAAATATGCACGAATCAGCATTCCCCCAAACATATAAGCCTTTATGTTTGATTAGTTATATCAACGAAAACAAATGGACACATAATTCTTGCATTGTTTGTACCTTAAATTCCAAGCACAAAAGGTGATTGTTTAATTGCTGTGTTCAGTATATAGTTATATATATATATATATATATATATATATATATATATATATATATATATATATATATTTTTTTTAACGTCCGACTATTGTGCACACTTGGGCTAATGCAGACGGTGGGATGATTTATAGCGTATGAAAATGCCAAGCCCTCGCCGGGAATCGAACCCGGATCCTCGGGGTGAAAGCCTATTACGCTATCCACTAGACCACCGAGGCGGCTGTGTTTTCAGTATAATGATCTGCCTTCCCTAGCTTCAATTCTACTCTCGTTGACGCTTTTCGGAGAACCTCCATCTTCAAAAACTATATCTATACTCTATAGAATATAGATACTTATATTATACTGTATAAGTATTAGTATCTTATAGATACTCTATAAAGTATAGATATAGTTTTTGAAGACGGAGGTTCTCCGAAAAGCGTCAACGAAAGTAGAATTGACGAAGCTAGGGAAGGCAGATTATTATACTGAACACAGTGATAATAATCCTAGCAGAAAAGAAGAAGAATATAAAAAGAGTTTGATTGTTTAATTGTTGCCTCTTCGATCTGCTGTCTTACTTAGCTCCTGTAATGTCCTTGGCTTTTTTCACTGTGTCTATTAGGACTCCCCAAAAGTAATAGTCCAAAAGTAATAGTCTGTACTAATATTTTGGCCCAATGAACTTTTGGTCATATGAACCGTGTTTTTAAGAGGAGAGATCATATGACCAAAAGATCAAACAACCAAAAGTTCATTCGACCAAATTATACTTAAATATGTTGGTTGAATGAACTTTTGGTCATATGAACCATGTTTTTAACAGATTGGTTCATATGACCAAAAAATCAAACAACCAAAGGTTCATTCGGCCGAAAATGTAATAACTTAGAGATTTATTAACACCGAGGTTCGTATTTTAATTTGGTTGAATGAACTTTTGGTTGTTTGATCTTTTGGTCATATGATCTCTCCTCTTAAAAACACGGTTCATATGACCAAAAGATCAAACAACCAAAAATTCATTCGACCAAATTATACGTAAATATGTTGGTTGAATGAACTTTTGGTCATATGAACTATGTTATAGAGTGGTTCATATGACCAAAAAATCAAACAACCAAAGGTTCATTCGACCAAAAATGTGTAATAACTTAGAGATTTATTAACATCGAGATTCGTATTTCCTTCGAAGGAGGATATTTTGTAAAACACTGTTTTTTTTTTTTGTTATTGCATATAGATCAGTGTCAATACTGATATTTAAATTAATAATACACGCCATTATACTACATACCCAGACCAGTCATTACTATATTGTTTTAGCGTTTAGGCCTACAGTTGAATATACTGTCAATATTTTGTATATTCACTTTTTTATTATTGCATATAGGTACCAATATATAATAAACGTATAAAACGTCACTGTTATACAATTTAACACTTGAATACTAAATAATTATGTTTGGCTGGGTAAAGTAGTATGATGGCGTTTAAAATAATGTTAACATTTTTATTCACACCTACCAATACATAATAAAAGTATAAAACGTCATTTCGTACAATTAACACTTGAATAATAATTAATTTATTTGGACTGGGTAAGTAGTATAATTGCGTTTAAAATAATTCCAACATTTATAATTCTCACCTACCAATATACAATAAACGTATAAAACATCATTGTTATACAATTAACACTTGAATACTAAATAATTATGTTGGGCTGGGTAACTAGTATGATGGCGTTTAAAATAATGTTAACATTTTTATTCACACCTACCAATATATAATAAATGCATAAAACGTCACTGCTATAGAATTACCATTTGAATGCTAAATAATTAATTTGGACTGGGTAAGTAGTACAATGGTTTAAAATAATAATAAAACAAAACAATAAAACAAAAAATATGACCAAAAGTTCATTCGGTAAATATAATTTGGTGGAATGAACGTTTGGTTGTTTAATCGTTTGGTCATATGATCTCTCCTCTTAAAAACACGGTTCATATGACCAAAAGTCCATTGGGCCAAAATATTAGTATAGAATTTTGTTGAATGGAACTTTTGGTTGTTTGATCTTTTGGTCATATGATCTCTCCTCTTAAAAACACGGTTCATATGACCAAAAGTTCATTGGGCCAAAATATTAGTATAGAATTTGGTTGAATGGAACTTTTGGTTGTTTGATATTTTGGTCATATGACCCCATCGCTAGTCCATATAGATCATTAGAGTTGTCGTCGTGTGCTCCGATGCGTTTCCTCTGCATCTTCTCACGTTACGGTGACAGTGGGTTGGAACACCGCCTTGTTGATATATTTCTTCCTCGACATTGAGGTTACCTAAAGTGGGAAGAGATGATAGACCACACTCTACTGTTTACTAGCTTCTGTACACGTTCACGACGACGGCCGTTTTTACAAGTCACAACATTTTGAGTTACGGTGAATAACATGAAATCTCAACTATACGCGTGAAATTGTTTTCCGTAAAATTGTTAGAATATGTGTTTATATAATATTTCAGGTGGTATTCAACCGGGAAAAAACTGTATTCTATATATTTTAGAGGTTATGTCCGTGCGTCACTGGTGGCACACGACAGTATATAATATTTCAGGTGGTATTCAACCGGGAAAAACTGTATTCTATATATTTTAGAGGTTATGTCCGTGCGTCACTGGTGGCACACGACAGCTACTAACGTTGCTATAGTAGGCTAGTGCGTCATTGGTGGCACACTGTTATTGATCCGTACACACAAAGTGTCAAGTAAAAGACTCAGTTATATGATTTCTTTTGTGATGTCAGCGTTATAATTGTCAATAATCAATTGACTAGCCGCCTCGGTGGCCTAGTTGATAGCGTACTGGGCTATCAACCCGAGGACCCGGGTTCGATTCCCGGCCAGGGCTTGGCATTTTCATACGCTATAAATCATCCCATCGTCTGCATTAGCCCAAATGTGCACAATAGTCGTACGTTAAACACAATAGGCTATATATATATATATATATATATATATATATATATATATATATATATATAGCCTATTATTATTATATATTAATAATACGTTATTATTTTGAACGTGTTTTCATTTTCGTTTACCAACAAAGGTCACAAAAAAATTCAGAAGGCCAAAAAAAATCATATTTAAATTTAAATTTGTTATCCTTTTAAAAAATCAATAGACCAAAGTCTAATCTGACTAATGTTACTCTAGCATAGACCTACTTTAAAATGGTCGTACAACACACTTATAGGCTTCAAACATGTGCGTCATTATAAATAAGCCCATATGAAGTAAGAAAGGGAGTGCGTCACTAGTGGCGCATGCCGCCTATTTTGAAGAGCGTGCGTCATTGATGGCATACCAAATCCAACGACAGTTGTAAATTTGTCCCGATACAATTCACGAAACCTAATCACTTATGTCCGAATCGTCTTCATGTAATGCACGTAGAAATCTTTGGATGTTTGATGTCCTCTGAGCTTTTGAAATTCTGCAAAGCATAATGTGGCAATACTCTTTCTTTACATTTCCCAGTATTTTTTTTTTTTTTTTTTTTTTTGTGTTTAACGTCCGACTATTGTGCACACTTGGGCTAATGCAGACGGTGGGATGATTTATAGCGTATGAAAATGCCAAGCCCTCGCCGGGAATCGAACCCGGATCCTCGGGGTGAAAGCCTAGTACGCTATCCACTAGACCACCTAGGCGGCTACATTTCCCAGTATTCCAGTGGCTTCAGATTCATAATGAATCCTTCTAATTGTTTTTCTCTTTGCTGTTAGTTTTTTCAAAATTCATTTCAAATCGCTTTTGTCGTTAAAATTCTAAGCCTCAGTAGAAACCTTACGTTGGTAAAAAAACAGTTTAACTTCAGACTAATTTCAGAATGAATAACAGAAATGACAGCAGTGAGTCACATCATTGAAAAACAGCTGATTATTTTGTCAGCTGATAAACTAACCGAAATATTAGTGTAATAATGATTTATTTGCTATTACGTAAATCAGTTGTAAAGAGTTTTCAGCTATTTCGTGAATTCTACATTGTTTCCTTCTGTTACTCTCGATTCGATTTCCCTACACACACAAAATTGCCACACTGGGCGTAAAGAAGTATTCAGTTCAAAAAAAGAAAAACATTTCGGATGGGATCATTTATGTCAGTCAGCTGATTTTACTGTATTAAACATTCTTTGCGTACTAACCGATCAGCTGTTTCTGTATTTTGTTGTTCGCAAATAGGCCTAACGAAATAGATTAAAGAAGTCAGCAGGTCGATTCTAATTTAATACAAATTTTGAAAATTTCACAATTTTCGTACCGCGTTTCCCGCTCAAAAAAAAACTGCATTATAGATCCGTGCGTGAGTTGGGCAGAAGAAATCAATAATTCAGTTTTATAATATTGGTTGTGATGATACAACCAGACAGGCCTACGCGTTTCGCCAGTCACTGGAGCATGTAAGGGTAGCAACCCCCAACCCTACCGTGGCGGCTTATGTATGTAACACGACACTAAAGCTGATTGTAGGTTAGGTCTAATCCGAAAATTAGGGGTTTCAGCGTATCTCGACATCTTTGGCTTAGCTAGAGTGTGCTTTCAAAAGACCGTTGGGCTTCCGCTCGGTCGGGTTTGATACTTGGCACTTAGGCTGACGCCGTCTCACTTTGGATCAGTTTTAATTTTTCGTACGTTACAGACGTTACGCACTCGGGTGAAGTAAAATTCACTTTGGTATTTTTCATTTTTCTAATTTTTTTGTTGTACACAGTTTAAACAATTTATTACAATTACGCAAGAAGCACTTGTTATAAACTGTATGTCAGCAATTACAATCGTTCCTTAACGCTTATACGTAATGCCAGTTAGACGAATCAGTGTTAACGGTAAGGGAAAAGCAGCGGGAGCAACTGCGGCTCGAACTAAGAACCTTTAGGCGCACAGTTGAGTGACGCAGTTGACTGACAGATGCTTTAGCCACTTCACCACCGAGCTCCAACAAAGAAACTCTTTTACCGTATAATTAAACTACTTTAATTTAATAATTACAAAATAAATATCAAACTAATTAACTTTCTTACTTAACCCTGATCTGAATGTCGGTAGCTACAATCTTTAGAGGGAAACTAAACAGTATGTTTTTTAAAAATGTGGAGTCTCAAACTACATTTTCCATTACCAACTTTTCTTAGCAAATTTTCGTTAAAAAAATGTGGCAATCGGGGATCGGCAGACAGAAGTAAAAATTTTAACGCCATTAAATATTATAATTAATTTTGACCCTGACACTGGTTCAGTGGTTCTGCTAAACCAAAACATTTTCAAGTGAAAAGCTGCCGAAGTGGTTTAGTTTTGCCCAGTTCTGGCTTGTCTGTGTATCTGATCCTTAAAACGGTTGTTTTCCTTACTGAAGTACCATTCAATAGCCGGCGGTACCATTGTCCCCGCTGAGAAAGGACTCGTGTCCTTGTTGATTTTCTCCTGGGGAGAATGTCAACCTTTGCTCAAAGGGGAGATGTGTCAATCAGCTTTTAGAGCATACGCTCCAAATATACAATGTTACCGGACTGTTGCCCCAATCTTGTTTCTATAAAATTAAACGTATTTCGTTATTTAATTCGAAGTCTTAAAAATTAAAGAAAATTCGTTTACGATTTTTATTAATTAAATTTAGTTCAAACATTTTCTATAACGCGAACTATTATGTAGTTTTTAGTTTTATTGCGACTTGTACAGTTCCTCTGTTTTTTAAATTTTGCTCGCCGGTTATAGGCCAGCCGTTTAGAAAACGGCCTACTAAGAATACCCGTTGGGGACAGAGAAAAAATGTGCGAGTAAGAAGTCGAGCCCCACTCTCACCACAGCTCACTCCTTTTCCTTCACTGTCGCTGAGCTGTAACAATTTGCAGAGTGAGGTTGGCAGACTATACTGTTCGAGGGAGTGGAGGGGAATTCTGCTACATGCGCGAGAAATTCTATAGAAGTGGCTGTATTGTAGATTAATTAACGTTTCTCCTTTTTTTTGCTATTCCGTTAGGGGAAGGTTACAAAATTCGCTGTACATTTCTAACGCCTTTGTTTAGAACTAATTCAAAATTTGTGCTGACTCATGAGGGCGTCTGTTTCAAAAATGTTTTCATTTATATAATTACAATCGTTTTATTGTACAACGTAAACTTTACTTGCTGTAACTGACTTTTGTGCTTTGTAGTTAAGTAATTGTAAATTGAGCAAGCAGCTAACATTAGGCCTACTTGTGTTACAAAACATAGCCTAACCCCAAAATGTACCTAGTTAATGCTTCTTCCGATTAATAAATGTAGTTTTTCCTTTGAAATATCTTCGATGGTGTAATATGTCCTTAAGCGTTTTATGGTTACTTGAACTTGTTTTATAGCCAGCCCTTGAAAATTACAGATTCCTACTGAGACACCCTGTATATAAAACGTCTGCCTTAAGGAACTTAAGTGAGGAAGCGACGTGCACATTTCACAAGCATGCACATCTGCGCTTAATTAATAAAACCTTATGCGTGGGCATTAACTGCGTCCATTGTAAAGTACGTGCGTTATCACGTATGCATGTGAACAGGTCTGCGTGTCTTATCAGTGCCTGGTGGATTAATTCACCCTTATTGTAAACACAAACGCCGGCTTCCTCAAGGCGGCTGTTTGAAGAAACTAAATAAATAAATGGTGCAAGCAACATTAGAAAACGTTGTCACATTGCGTTAATTCTCCGAGAAATCCGTCCTCAAGGCGGCTGTTTGAAGAAACTAAATAAATAAATGGTGCAAACAACATTAGAAAAACGTTGTCACATTGCGTTAATTCTCCGAAAAGTCCGTCCTCAAGGCGGCTGTTTGAAGAAACTAAATAAATAAATGGTGCAAGCAACATTAGAAAAACGTTGTCACATTGCGTTAATTCTCCGAGAAATCCGTCTTCAAGGCGGCTGTTTGAAGAAACTAAATAAATAAATGGTGCAAACGACATTAGAAAAACGTTGTCACATTGCGTTAATTCTCCGAGAAATCCGTCTTCAAGGCGGCTGTTTGAAGAAACTAAATAAATAAATGGTGCAAACGACATTAGAAAAACGTTGTCACATTGCGTTAATTCTCCGAGAAATCCGTCCTCAAGGCGGCTGTTTGAAGAAACTAAATAAATAAATGGTGCAAGCAACATTAGAAAAACGTTGTCACATTGCGTTAATTCTCCGAGAAATCCGTCTTCAAGGCGGCTGTTTGAAGAAACTAAATAAATAAATGGTGCAAACGACATTAGAAAAACGTTGTCACATTGCGTTAATTCTCCGAGAAATCCGTCTTCAAGGCGGCTGTTTGAAGAAACTAAATAAATAAATGGTGCAAACGACATTAGAAAAACGTTGTCACATTGCGTTAATTCTCCGAGAAATCCGTCTTCAAGGCGGCTGTTTGAAGAAACTAAATAAATAAATGGTGCAAACGACATTAGAAAAACGTTGTCACATTGCGTTAATTCTCCGAGAAATCCGTCCTCAAGGCGGCTGTTTGAAAGAAACTAAATAAATAAATGGTGCAAACAACATTAGAAAAACGTTGTCACATTGCGTTAATTCTCCGAGAAATCCGTCCTCAAGGTGGCTGTTTGAAGAAACTAAATAAATAAATGGTGCAAACGACATTAGAAAAACGTTGTCACATTGCGTTAATTCTCCGAGAAATCCGTCCTCAAGGTGGCTGTTTGAAGAAACTAAATAAATAAATGGTGCAAACGACATTAGAAAAACGTTGTCACATTGCGTTAATTCTCCGAGAAATCCGTCCTCAAGGCGGGGTTTGAAAGAAACTAAATAAATAAATGGTGCAAACAACATTAGAAAAACGTTGTCACATTGCGTTAATTCTCCGAGAAATCCGTCCTCAAGGTGGCTGTTTGAAGAAACTAAATAAATAAATGGTGCAAACGACATTAGAAAAACGTTGTCACATTGCGTTAATTCTCCGAGAAATCCGTCCTCAAGGTGGCTGTTTGAAGAAACTAAATAAATAAATGGTGCAAACGACATTAGAAAAACGTTGTCACATTGCGTTAATTCTCCGAGAAATCCAGTTGGGCAGAAAGCCTACAATAGTAAACAAGGAATATCAGCGTAATTTAAGAAAAAACGTTCAATTGAATTTTTATCAAATTTTTATTTTATACAGCTTTAGCTGAACTTAAATCTTTTTAGGCATTTAATCGTAGGCCTAATCCATTTGCCAATAACAGATTTAATGAAATAGCTTGCTAGAGCCCAAGGGAATCATTTACGCAAATTTTAACGGAAGCAAATAAACATTTTTTCACTTTAACATTTTTTAGATAGAATTTTTGAAAAACCTTCTCTTTGGCATCTCCAAAGTTTCAAATAATCCTGTGTGTACCAAATATCAGCTCTCTACGTCTTGTGGATGTGCAGATACAGAGATAAGATGTAAGGTTTTGACCTTATTCTAACCTTTTAGGGGTGGCGTTTTTTAAAGGTTTCTTAGCGAGAAAATAATGTGCATGGGGAATGTTTGAACCAAATTTGGTGTTTATGGACCTTGTAGTTTTGTAACCAAATTTGGTGTTTATGGACCTTGTAGTTTTGGAACCAAATTTGGTGTTTATAGACCGTGTAGTTTTGGAACCAAATTCGGTGTTTATAGACCTTGTAGTTTTGGAACCAAATTTGATATTTATACCAAATTTGATATCATACCATTGTAGTTTTGGAACCAAATTTGGTGTTTATGGACCTTGTAGTTTTGGAACCAAATTCGGTGTTTATAGACCTTGTAGTTTTGGAACCAAATTCGGTGTTTATAGACCTTGTAGTTTTGGAACCAAATTCGGTGTTTATAGACCTTGTAGTTTTGGAACCAAATTCGGTGTTTATAGACCTTGTAGTTTTGGAACCAAATTTGATATTTATACCAAATTTGATATCATACCATTGTAGTTTTGGAACCAAATTTGGTGTTTATGGACCTTGTAGTTTTGGAACCAAATTCGGTGTTTATAGACCTTGTAGTTTTGGAACCAAATTCGGTGTTTATAGACCTTGTAGTTTTGGAACCAAATTTGATATTTATACCAAATTTGATATCATACCATTGTAGTTTTGGAACCAAATTTGGTGTTTATAGACCTTGTAGTTTTGGAACCAAATTCGGTGTTTATAGACCTTGTAGTTTTGGAACCAAATTTGATATTTATACCAAATTTGATATCATACCATTGTAGTTTTGGAACCAAATTTGGTGTTTATGGACCTTGTAGTTTTGGAAACAAATTTGGTGTTTATAGACCTTGTAGTTTTGGAACCAAATTTGGTATTTATGTACCTTGTAGTTTTGGAACCATTTGGTATTTATGTACCTTGTAGTTTTGGAACCAAATTTGGTATTTATGTACCTTGTAGTTTTGGAACCAAATTTGGTATTTATGTACCTTGTAGTTTTGGAACCAAATTTGGTATTTATGTACCTTGTAGTTTTGGAACCAAATTTGGTATTTATGTACCTTGTAGTTTTGGGACTAAATTTGGTGTTTATGGACCTTGTAGTTTTGGAACCAAATTTGGTGTTTATTGACCTTGTAATTTTGGAACCAAATTTGGTGTTTATGGACCTTAGTTTTGGAACCAAATTTGGTGTTTATTGACCTTATAGTTTTGGAACCAAATTTGGTGTGTATGGACCTTGTAGTTTTGGAACCAAATTTGGTGTTTATTGACCTTGTAATTTTGGAACCAAATTTGGTGTGTATGGACCTTGTAGTTTTGGAACCAAATTTGGTGTTTATTGACCTTGTAATTTTGGAACCAAATTTGTTATTTATGTACCTTGTAGTTTTGGAACCAAATTTGGTGTTTATAGACCTTGTAATTTTGGAACCAAATTTGGAATTTATCTACCTTGTAGTTTTGGAACCAAATTTGGTATTTATGTACCTTGTAGTTTTGGAACCATTTGGTATTTATGTACCTTGTAGTTTTGGAACCAAATTTGGTATTTATGTACCTTGTAGTTTTGGAACCAAATTTGGTATTTATGTACCTTGTAGTTTTGGAACCAAATTTGGTATTTATGTACCTTGTAGTTTTGGAACCAAATTTGGTATTTATGTACCTTGTAGTTTTGGGACTAAATTTGGTGTTTATGGACCTTGTAGTTTTGGAACCAAATTTGGTGTTTATTGACCTTGTAATTTTGGAACCAAATTTGGTGTTTATGGACCTTAGTTTTGGAACCAAATTTGGTGTTTATTGACCTTATAGTTTTGGAACCAAATTTGGTGTGTATGGACCTTGTAGTTTTGGAACCAAATTTGGTGTTTATTGACCTTGTAATTTTGGAACCAAATTTGGTGTGTATGGACCTTGTAGTTTTGGAACCAAATTTGGTGTTTATTGACCTTGTAATTTTGGAACCAAATTTGTTATTTATGTACCTTGTAGTTTTGGAACCAAATTTGGTGTTTATAGACCTTGTAATTTTGGAACCAAATTTGGAATTTATCTACCTTGTAGTTTTGGAACCAAATTTGGTGTTTATGGACCTTGTAGTTTTGTAACCAAATTTGGTGTTTATAGACCTTGTAGTTTTGTAACCAAATTTGGTGTTTATGGACCTTGTAGTTTTGTAACCAAATTTGGTGTTTATAGACCTTGTAATTTTGGAACCAAATTTGGTGTGTATGGACCTTGTAGTTTTGGAGATTTCGTGATCAGTGAATGAGTGAATGTATTTCGCTTTATATACACAAAGCTGTAAATTCATTCACTCAGTGGTATATTTCCCAGGTTTGTTAGACTATCTGCGAAGCCCAAGTATTGATGACAAAAAAAAACAAAAACAAAAACGAACGTACACTTTTAAAGCCCACTAACATGAAGTTACACATTTACGTTGTTATATCCGAATATAAAAATTAAATACGTTATTCTGAACGTAAAGGTGATATTGTATAAGTTATCTATTGCAGCGTTACAGCTATTGTAACGCAACCTGCTTTACATGTCTTCGCAGTCAGAAGCGAAGACTTGCCCCCACTATTAACTGATGGCAGCAAGCGAGTCAGGAGGGTATATGATGGTTTAACAAGCAAGTCTTCGCTTTGTGAATAGCTAGCATAAAATTGCGCGTAACCTATTAATGTTTGTGTGTCTAGTTTGTCTTGGTGTGCTGCGTCGATGAACTTAGGCTACTGTATGTGTGTGACGTTGGTATATTATTTACAATTTTTTATTTATTTTATTAAAGAACGCTTTTTATTTAGGTACTAACTGTAATATTTTATGACGGTACACGTGATCAGCCTACTGTACTTTATTGCATTGTTCTTTTAATGAATGAACAGATAAATTAGAAAAAAAATATAACCGTATTTGATTTTAGTACAATTTTTTAGTTTCATCTGTGGATAGTTAAAATCTCTCAGTCGTTATTCTTCTACTATAACGTTTTTTGTGTAAAATTCAAGATAACAAATTCATTTAAGTAAAGTTGTTTTGATTTGTAAATGCAGTAAATTGGCCTGTATGTATAGGCCTATTTTAAGTATATATTTTTCGTTATAACACAAAAACGAATTGAGTTAGCCTTTACTAATCACTGCACCAAATTTTAAATAAAATCTTTAAAATAATCCCTACGGTGGCCAGAGTTTGTATCATATACAGTACTGTATTTAATAAAATTGTTGATTAGTTTCTATCACGTCAGCGAGACAGCTGCGTGCTGCTTTGCGCTACGCTCTCAAAGTGTAGCCCAGCCACGTTCTGACATACAGACATCGATGCTCAGTCGTAACCCGACAAAGATGTTTACTTTAAAATATCCGAACAATACCAACCCCTACAGGGTCCGTCTATTGTGTCTATTGTGCGCAAAATACGAGGGTAGTTCACCACTCAGCGTTGACAAATTATAACATTACACCCTTACCTATCTATTAACCTCTTTGCCAGGCTTCCATTAAGTAGCCTTAAAGGCGTATAGGTTGTGCTCTAAAGTATGTTCCACGTTTAGTTGGCATGGAACACGCTGTGCTAATCAAATAGGAGTATTTTTTCTACTAGCCGTTGTGAAAATATTCTTTTCCCAGTTAAGTTTTCTATTCGCTTAACGCTACCCTCTTCACACTAAAAAAACGCTCATCATTGACAAATGTCAGACATTACACCCTTAACTATCTATTAACCCCTTTGCCACGCTTCCAGTACACCCTTCATATTACGTAGCCTTATAGGCGTATAGGCTATGCTCTAAAGTGTGTTCCACGTTTATTTGGCAGTACTTGGGGAACACACCGTGTTAATCAAATGGGAGTATTTCTGCTACTAGCCATTATGAAAATATTGGTTTTCAGCTTTAAGTTTCCTGTTTTACTAAACACTCCCTACTCACAAAAAACTTCCTGTCCATTCACAAGTTCCTATCCACTCAGCGTTGGAAACTTATAACATTGCACCCTTTCTATTAACCTCTTTGACAGGCTTCCAGTACACTTTTCATACCATTAAGTAGCCTTATAGGCGTACAGGCTATGCTCTAAAGTGTGTTCCACGTTTACTTGGCAGCGCAAGGAACACACCGTGTTAATCAAGTGGGCGTACTTCTGCTACTATCCATTGTGAAAATATTTGTTTTCCCTGTTCACAAGAAATGCAAAAACATCGACCAACTGTTAACGTAACGTTTTCTATTAACCTCTTTACCAGGCTTCCAGCACACTTTTCATACCATTAAGTAGCGTTACAGGCGTACAGCCTATGCTCTAAAGTGTGTTCCACGTTTACTTGGCAGCGCACGGAACACACCGTGTTAATCAAGTGGGAGTACTTCTGCTACTATCCATTGTGAAAATATTTGTTTTACCTGTTCACAAGAAATGCAAAAACATCGGCCAACCGTTAACGTAAAATCTTTTGCATCAAATCACCACAGACAGACGAAGGGTGCTTGATGCCGAGGGTAGCATCAGTTGCCTAGGCTACAACACGTGGGAACCGCCACAACACGTGTATGACTAAACCGGAGCTCACCTGGGCATGTCCCAGGTACATTAAGTTTACCTGGGGCAATTTGTTGTGATATATAGGACTCGCCTAGTTGTAGCATACTGTCATCGCTGGGACCCTCTTGGGAATTTGATATATTGTTGCGGGGGTTTTGATTCAGGCTACGGTAGCCATACTAGAGGGTTGATCAGTGCGTCGGGGATGGTTTAGGGGGAGAAATACTTTCTCCCTGCTATTATAGACTAGGTCGAAATTTTCGCAATCGTTTAAAAAATTATGTTTGTCAATTTAACATTGTGTGTGTGTGTGTGTGTGTGTGCGTGCGTGCGCGCGCAAATTTTTAGGTAGATATGATAAAAACTGTATAGTAGTACAACATGTATGTGGTAGGAATATAGGGTACTACATTGACTCAACGATTTTATTTCAATATAGGTTAAAATACCGACAAAAAAAACAATTTACATGTTTAAAATATAACAGACCATCCTGAAATCAGCTGTTGTTTATTTTCCCTTCTTCAATCCGTTTTTTTCGTTTTTGAAATGAATACTTCTTATGACGGGGTATGGATGTATGTTTTGCACGGGAAAAAAATTCAGTTTGCCGTCACGCATCACGCTCTTATATATATTTTTGTTTTAAAATGTATTTTTGAAGTGAAAACTTGTATGTTCGCGCTATTATATTACTTACCCAGTCCAACTTAATTATTTAGTTTTGTGTCGTGTTAACTGTGTAACAGTGACGTTTTATACGTTATTACATATATGGGTAGGTGTGAATAATAATTATTTAAATGCCATTATACTACTTACCCAGTGTAACTAAATTATTTAATATTTAGTTTTTTGATATGTGTTAACTATAGGCTACAACAGTGACGTTTTAATAATATTTTACACTTCTTAATATAATATTTTAAATTTGAAAGTTTATGTGTGTGTTTTTGTTTGTTATTCAATCACACATTAACTACTGGACCGATTGAGATGAAATTTAAAATGAACATGGTTTAGGTGCCTGAGATGGACATAGATGTATTCCCGTTTTAAAAATCTGAATCCCTGTTATTATTTATTATAAAATTATTGTTTGTAAGCTTACATTTGCAATGATTGTAATTGAAACAATCTTATAATTCCAAACAACGTGTCTTTCCAAATTAAAATATTGCAGTTTCCATTGAAGTTGGCATTTACAATGACAATTAATAAGTCACAGGGTCAGATATTAAGAGTAGCAGGAATACATTTGGGACTCCGTGCTTCTCCCATGGTCAGTTATAGTCTATTCTAGTGTCGAGTAGCAAAAATCTATGTCTTGGCAAAAAACCATAAAATAATATTGTATTTAGAAATATATTAAACTGAAATGAACGTACTCAATATTTTGAAAATCGACCATAAATTTTATTACCTACATTACAATTGCGGGTGAAGCCGCAACGGGTAACAGCTAATTAAATCTTAATAGTGAAAGAAGTATACAGTCAGGCATGCCAAAAGAAGTAGTCACTTCTGTCGGCCAGTCCCACGACTGCCCACATTTTTTTTTATTTTGTACTTAGGCCTAGGTTCGGCACCACTAGAAGCCATTGTTTTGTGCATTTTATAGCAGCTCAGTTTACTTCCGAAAGGAAATGCTTTTTGTTCTTTAAAATAGAATGCCAATAGGGCCTAAAGCTTTCTCATTATAATTTTACCATTTTCGGGTTAAAAAAAAATCGCTCTAATATTTCGGAAAATTTAAATATATGCGTTTAACGTGGGCTATATGAGTACCTATCTGAAAACATAACGATAAGGCCACGTGGCCAAATATGCGGAGCGGAGATACGCGACGCCGCTTGCCTCCGCTCAGCAGAACTCCGCTCCGTATTTGGTGGTCACCCGGCCTAAGATTAAAACCAACGCAAATGGACAGGCTGTTCAATCATCTAACTAGTGTTTATGTTTAATCAGCTGGTATAATAATCCTAAATATCAATTAACTTACTCAGACGTTAATTCCTATTATTCAAGGAAATTTATTTATTTAAAAAGCACATAGACTTTGTGTCTGTCTATGTGCGTGCGTGTGTGCGCGCGCGTTTGTATTTAGTACTTTCACATTCACATTCCGTAATATCTTTATCTAGAATATAGCCTAGTTCTTTATCCAGCAAAAAAATCGTTCAACAGTTTCAAAATGGTGGCAATTCCAAATCTAAAAAAATCGTAACTCCTCTACCTCACAATTTTTAGCAAAAATCTATGTCTTGACAAAAAACCATAAAATCATATAATATTGTATGTAGAAATATATTAAACTGAAATTAACGTACTCATGATTTTGAAAATCGACTATAAATTTTATTTTGTGTTGTACAGTATATAGCCATAACCCGTGATAAGAAGTAGTCACTTCTGTCGGCAGTCATGCGACTGCCATCTTTTTTTTTAGTAAATAGTATTAATTTTGTCGCGGATTTCTGAAAAAAACAAGTGCTTACCATTTGTCTAATGTTTGTGCGGTTGCTAAAATCACGTTCGAACATCAGTTATTCGAAATTTGAAAAGTCTCTGTAATGGCCTAACCAAAAACCTGTTGAACGGTGTGTAAGTTTGTGTAAGGTATAAAAACGCGCACGCGCACGCAATCTAGAGTGTCCAAAACGTCCTTCACCTCTCCCCCCAAATAAAGAAATATAAGATACAAATATTTGACACATTTTCTGGTAATAAAAACCCGTTAGTACCTTTCCCGAAGTTGCACCTTTTTTAACGGACACAATTTTCAAAAAGAAACATCTTCGATTGATTCATCGCTTCGTAAAACGTAGATATCTTGATGCAGTTCGAAATTTCTTGACTGTTTAATTTTTTAGGAGTATTTCTTTCCCTTAAAGATAATGTTTTTTTTACTATATCTGTAAAGTGAAAAGTTCTGTATGTATGTCTGTCCGAAGAGAAACATGTCCTGAACTACCGCGAGGATTATCATGAAATATTGCATACACACACACACACTTCAGATACTGGATTACGTTTTTTTGCAATTTCAGTCGTCATATCGAAGTAATAAATGCTTAATTACCGCAGTAATTATTGCATAGGGGCAGGCCGGTAGAAGCTACAGTGCCCTATTTGGTTTGCCTAAATTACAGCATTATCGATCAATATAGGCTATATTAAGGTAAACTGACCGAATATCGGATACCTTCGTAATATCGGATAGTGCTGTTTCTCAGCCAGTAAATGCTGCTCCTAGCTAAAAACACTCGAACTAGGTCTTCCTCTACTTCCTTTACCCCTCAAGTGAGTTTTACCCTTCAGTGAGTTCGGATGTCGGTTTTGTTTATAATTTTGTGTTTTGTGAAATTCTGAATATTTGCAAGCCCAACTTTGGTTCATTTTTCTACCCTTTAGAAAAGCTATGTGCGTTCATTTTGTATGCATAACATAGCTGCAGCTTAGTGTAGATTAATAATACGGAGCGAAACAAGGCATATCGTAGTTAGTTTTGAGGTTAGTTTACCTTTTTCCACGAGGTAGCTTCCGCCTTAATATCGGATACTTGGGTATGCTTAATATCGGATATCCGATATTATATATGGGTTTCGTATATTAAATACAATTGTTACAGATGCCGCCAAGAAAGAAATGGAGCAAGGAAAATATGATAAAAGCAGTCCAAGCTGTTAAAAACAAAGAAATGGGATTTCTAAAGGCATCAGATGTTTCATGTCCCACGCTCAACTCTTGAAAATTAACAACTGAAGTTTTCTTTAACAATTATATTTTAGTTATTATGTTGTTTTTGTTTTAATAATTCATATTAATAAATATTTTTTCCGATTGTTTATCACTGTTTGAATTCCCATGTTAAACTTCTATCCGATATTAGGCATACCACCTATCCGATATTAGGACGGCTTTTTTATAAAATCAAAAAGTGCATACTTTTAGAAAAAAAATTATTATTTTTCCTTTATACGTATGTTGCATATTTTGTTGATAGGTACATGTAGTCAATACGTTTTTCGAACATTTAGTAAAGTTTAGTAACGATATAAGTGTGTTTAATAGATCAAAACTTAATTCAACAAAAAGTATCCGATATTCAGCCAGTTTACCTTATTAGATTATTCTAGCCGCCTCGGTGGCCTAGTTGATAGCGTACTGGGCTTTGACTTCCCGAGGACCCGGGTTCGATTCCCGGCCAGGGCTTGGCATTTTCATACGCTATAAATCATCCCATCGTCTGCATTAACCCAAGTGTGCACAATAGTCAGACGTTAAAAAATAATAATAAATAAATAAAATAGATTGTTCTGTTTAACATAACCTCAACATTTTTTACTGATATTAACGATATTTCTAAAGTGTATATTTACTTTGATGTTTTCAAGTACCATAAGGAAGTACGGGTAGGCCTATTGAGCTAGTATTTATAAGCTATAAAGAAACACCTTAAGTTTTGGTGCGTTGTATTCATAAAATAAACCCACCGTTGTATTGTGCACTCATAAACCCAGAAAACCAAATTCGCAGAGTGATCTCAGCTTGTAAAAATGTCTCGAGGTAATAGGCCTAAACCTCTTCTCTTGGTAATAAGTCTTGGTCTGCAGACAAGACCGTCCTCATTCTAAAACACACTTTTCGAACTCATGCATTAAACCTTTATATCAGTTTTTTTTTTCTTTAATATAACTTCCACTTTATAAACTATTTATAACCTTGTGGGGAAGAAAACCATGCAAGTAAACTTTCGTTCATTTTAATTTTGAAATAATCTAGGCTTCCTTTATTTCAGCAAGGCCTATATGAAAGTAGTGTTCCAGTATTTGATTGTGACGATACATGCATTTTTTCTCTCCTGCAGCCCGATTTGTGCATCCGTTCCGAAATCCGATTTACGAGTGACGTACAGCTTAATCCGAAATCTGACGGCTACGGGTCCCCGAGGACTGGGTTCTGGGAGAGCAGAGGGGAGGTAATTACGCAGGGGGCTGTGGGAGTTACTAATGAAGCAGTAATACGTCAACACTCTTGTCAGGAGGACCAATTGTTTGTGCTTCTGAACTTTTGTTATTGGTTTTAGAAGTGGTGTTGATTGAACATCTATAAACGTTTCAGTAGCAATGACGAGAGAAATAGAACAGCTTTATAGTAACAGTGAGAGAAATAGTTTGTCAGACAATAATGACAGACATTGTTGAATAACAACAATAAGAGAAAAAGTTGTGTAGCAACTATACGGCAAACTGTTATATGGCAACAATAAAAGAAATTCTTCTATAACAATAATAAGAGAAGTAGTTGTATAACAACAATAAGATAAGCTGTTATATGGCAACAATAAAAGAAATTCTGCTATAACAATAATAAGAGAAATAGTTGTGTAGCAACAATAAGATAAACTGTTATATGGCAACAATAAAAGAAATTCTGCTATAACAATAATAAGAGAAATAGTTGTGTAGCAACAATAAGATAAACTGTTATATGGCAACAATAAAATAAAATTCTTTTATAACAATAATAAGAGAAATAGTTGTGTAGCAACAATAAGATAAACTGTTATATGGCAACAATAAAAGAAATTCTGCTATAACAATAATAAGAGAAATAGTTGTGTAGCAACAATAAGATAAACTGTTATATGGCAACAATAAAATAAAATTCTTTTATAACAATAATAAGAGAAATAGTTGTGTAGCAACAATAAGATAAACTGTTATATGGCAACAATAAAAGAAATTCTGCTATAACAATAATAAGAGAAATAGTTGTGTAGCAACAATAAGATAAACTGTTATATGGCAACAATAAAATAAAATTCTTTTATAACAATAATAAGAGAAATAGTTGTGTAGCAACAATAAGATAAACTGTTATATGGCAACAATAAAAGAAATTCTACTATAACAATAATAAGAGAAATAGCTGTGTAGCAACAATAAGATAAACTGTTATATGGCAACAATAAAAGAAATTCTACTATAACAATAATAAGAGAAATAGCTGTGTAGCAACAATAAGATAAACTGTTATATGGCAACAATAAAAGAAATTCTACTATAACAATAATAAGAGAAATAGCTGTGTAGCAACAATAAGATAAACTGTTATATGACAACAATAAAAGAAATTCTACTATAACAATAATAAGAGAAATAGCTGTGTAGCAACAATAAGATAAACTGTTAAATGGCAACAATAAAAGAAATTCTACTATAACAATAATAAGAGAAATAGTTGTGTAGCAACAATAAGATAAACTGTTATATGGCAACAATAAAAGAAATTCTACTATAACAATAATAAGAGAAATAGCTGTGTAGCAACAATAAGATAAACTGTTATATGGCAACAATAAAAGAAATTCTACTATAACAATAATAAGAGAAATAGCTGTGTAGCAACAATAAGATAAACTGTTATATGACAACAATAAAAGAAATTCTACTATAACAATAATAAGAGAAATAGTTGTGTAGCAACAATAAGATAAACTGTTAAATGGCAACAATAAAAGAAATTCTTCTATAACAATAATAAGAGAAATAGTTGTGTAGCAACAATAAGGTAAACTGTTAAATGGCAACAATAAAAGAAATTCTTCTATAACAATAATAAGAGAAATAGTTGTGTAGCAACAATAAGATAAACTGTTAAATGGCAACAATAAAAGAAATTCTTCTATAACAATAATAAGAGAAATAGCTGTGTAGCAACAATAAGATAAACTGTTATATGGCAACAATAAAAGAAATTCTACTATAACAATAATAAGAGAAATAGTTGTGTAGCAACAATAAGATAAACTGTTAAATGGCAACAATAAAAGAAATTCTTCTATAACAATAAGAGAAATAGTTGTGTAGCAACAATAAGGTAAACTGTTATATGGCAACAATAAATGAAATTCTACTATAACAATAATAAGAGAAATAGTTGTGAAGCAACAATAAGATAAACTGTTATATGGCAACAATAAAAGAAATTCTACTATAACAATAATAAGAGAAATAGTTGTGTAGCAACAATAAGATAAACTGTTATATGGCAACAATAAAAGAAATTCTTCTATAACAATAAGAGAAATAGTTGTGTAGCAACAATAAGATAAACTGTTATATGGCAACAATAAAAGAAATTCTACTATAACAATAATAAGAGAAATAGTTGTGAAGCAACAATAAGATAAACTGTTATATGGCAACAATAAAAGAAATTCTTCTATAACAATAAGAGAAATAGTTGTGTAGCAACAATAAGAGAAATAGTTGTGTAGCAACAATAAGGTAAACTGTTATATGGCAACAATAAAAGAAATTCTTCTATAACAATAAGAGAAATAGTTGTGTAGCAACAAAAAGATAAACTGTTATATGGCAACAATAAAAGAAATTCTTCTATAACAATAATAAGAGAAATAGTTGTGTAGCAACAATAAGATAAATTGTTATATGGCAACAATAAAATAAAATTCTTTTATAACAATAATAAGAGAAATAGTTTAGTATCAACAATAAGAGACACAGGTTTGTAGATAACAGTAATAATAAAGTGTTCTTTTGTAACTGTAATAGAAACTATTTAGTAGCAACAATAAGAACATAGTTTTGTAGGCAGCAACAAGAGAAATAGTTCAGTAAAAACCATAAGAGAAACAGCTTTATAGTAAGAATAAAAAAACAGTTACGTAGCAACAATAAGAAAAATAGTTTTACAGTAACAATAAGAGAAATTGTTCTGTGTGAAGTATACAAGAAATAGCTCAGTAACAACTGTATGAGAAACAGTTATTTTCTGTAACAACAAGAAAAGGTAAGTATTTTTGTAATAATAAGACAAATTTGAGTGGAAAAATAACAAAAACTGTTTATTAACAAAAATACGTAACAGAAACTATTCTGTAGCAATAATAGGAGATATAAAAACAATAATGTAACAGCTCTTTTAAGATATAGGCCTAGGCTATATATAGGCCTATATATTGTAATTGATATTAGAAAAGAAATAACAGTGTTTTGATTAAACATCTAGAAATGGTATGTAGCAGCAGTAGATTACCATTAAGGAAAATATTTTGGTGAATAAGAGAATGCTTTCTGTAGGCAAAGGCAAGAGAAACAGTTCAGTAGCAACAAAAAGTAAAACAGTTCTGTGATGATTCTGATTTTTTTTTAATTCGTACTATATTAGAAAAGAAATAGGCCTAACGGAATTTTGAACAAATGGAAATGATTCAGTAACAATAACCTAACCTAACAGTTCTATAGTCATTAAGGAAAATACTTTTGTGATCAAGAGAAATTGTTCTGTAACAAAGAGAAATAGTAGGCCTACAATAGCAACAAAAAGGTTAACATATTTCTGTGATGATTTCGATATTTCTAATTGATACTGCATTAGAACAGAAATAACTGGAAATGATTCAGTAGTAACAATAAATAACCTAACCTAACAGTTCTATGGAGTCAGTAAGGGAAATAGTAGGCTTACAATAGCAACAAAAAGGTTAACATTTCTGTGATGATTTCGATATTTTTAATTGATACTGCATTATAATAGAAATAACTGGAAATTATTCAGTAGTAACAATAAATAACCTAACCTAACAGTTCTATAGAGTCATTAAGGATAATACTTTTGTGAACAAGAAAAATTGTTCTGTAGGGAAGAGAAAAACAGTTCAGTAGCAATGAATAGGTAAACAGGGATGATTCTGATCTTAACTGATACTGTATTAGGAAAAACAATAACGGAATTCTGAACAACTGAAAATTGTTCAGTAGCAACGGTAGGTGAAGCAGTTCTGTTCGGTTTGATGCGTTACGGTACTGGCAGCTGCCTCGAAGTTTGACGTTTCAGCATTCTAAAAACTTGTTGACAAAGAATGGATCAGAACGCCGCACTGGATATTTCGGTGCGCAGAAAGTTTAGAAAACCAGATCGTTGTTTCATTATTAGTAAAGATAAGCTGGACAAGGCCGTAATAGTGCAGAGTTAAGTGGCGAGTAATGGTAACAAAGATGGCGTCTGAGAGGTGGAGTCGCGGGTAACAAACGGCCCGGTACTTGCTGTTTCATTGATCCGACCGCCATCTTGTCCCGCTGCTACGCGGCCGCATCGCGACGTGTTTTGCACACATTTCTGGCTTTCGGTTAATTTACGTTTAGATCTCAACTTGTACAGTTAGGCCTATTGTCGTCAAAGCCAATATTCTATTGAGGCACGCAGCTGTCTCGCTGACTTGTTGGAAATGTCGATAAAGCATTGATTTATTCAGATCTGAATCAACAGTTAAGACGGTGTAATCGGCTTTTAAACAGAGTGTTTGATGAATAAGTTATAGCTGTTCATTTTGAGCCGCCTCGGTGGCCTAGTTGGTACTAGGCTTTCACCCCGAGGACCCGGGTTCGATTCCCGGCGAGGGCTTGGCATTTTCATACGCTATAGGCCTAAATCATCCCATCGTCTGCATTAGCCCAAGTGTGCACAATAGTCGGACATTAAACACAAAAAAAATCTCTCTCTCTCTCTCTCTCTCTCTCTCTCTCTCTCTCTCTCTCTCTCTCTCTCTCTCTATCTATATATATATATATATATATATATATATATATATATATATATATATATATATATAAGCGACAACTAGCATTACCCGTCGCGGCTTCGCCCACGAAACTTAAACTGTTTCAGTAATGTAATAATTTAGAAACATAAAAAAATATATTAATAAAAGCGTGATCATCTAAACTCATGATTATTTTACAGTGAATATGAAAAATATTATAACTTGAATATGTTGTTTTATTGTCTTCAAACGTATTCCATTAGAATTGGAACGTGTTCCATTAGAAACGTGTCTCTCTCTCTCTCTCTCTCTCTCTCTCTCTCTCTCTCTCTATTTATCTATCTATCTATCTATCTATCTATCTATCTATCTATCTATCTATCTATCTATCTATCTATATATATATATATATATATATATATATATATATATATATATATATATATATATATATATAAGCAGCGTTGTCCTGACTTGACTGACTGAGAATCAACGTAGAGCCTAATCTATCAATGATAGAAACTTGAAATTTAGACAGGCCCTTCGGAACATTATGTAGGGATGCACTAAGAAAGGATTTTGCAAAATTTTGATTTTGACGCCATTAAACTTACCCAGTACAAATTTAATAAACAACGTACAACCAATGCTGAGACGTAATCATAGCTAGAGACTTGAAATTTTCAAGGTACATTCTTACAACTCATTTCCCAAAACTCATCCCCTAAAGAGATTGAAAGGGGGTAGACAATGTAAAAAAGTGGTATACAATTTTGCATTGAAACAATATTTGTTTTGGATCAAATATTCTAGAAGTAGGCTATGCCTTGAAACACAAATAATAAAACACGTATTTCAATATTTTTCCGAATTCATTCCGTAAAAGATTAAAAATGTAAAAAAAGAGGTATAGTTGGAGAAAAAGTGTTTTCATTGGAGAAAAATATTTTTTATCGGTTTTTCTTAAAAGTAAACAAAATATTCTAAAACACAAATTATGATACACTAAATTCAGCATTTTTACCCCGAATTCATCCCCTAAAAGGACAAAAATATAAATGAGGTATAAATGTTTGCATTGGAGAAAAATATTTTTTATCAGATTTTCTTAAATTCGAATGGAACACTTTTGAAGACAATAAAACAACATATTCAGGTTGTAATATTTTTTCATATTCACTGTAAAATAATCACGAGTTCAGATGATCACGCTTTTATTAATATATTTTTAATGTTTCTAAATTATATTACTGAAAAAGTTTAAGTTTCGTGGGCGAAGCCGCGACGGGTAATGCTAGTTGTTCTATATAGGAATCCAGAAATGTTAGAAATTGTCAGATTAAAAAAATAATATAACATTTAACTAGGCCGCCTCGGTGGCCTAGTTGATAGCGTACCGGGCTTTCACCCCGAGGACCCGGGTTCGATTCCCGGCCAGGGATTGGCATTTTCATACGCTATAAATCATCTCATCGTCTGCATTAGTCCAAGTGTGCACAATAGTCGGACGTTAAAAAAAACGAAATATCAAACATAATCTTATCTAACCAAATAACGGAGTGATATGTATCGTCAATTAATATTAGTTTTATTGGGGAAAGGTTCAATATGGCTCTTAAGCCTGCATTTTCGGAATATACTGAACAACAAATGTTCAATAAAATATTTTCGAATTCATTTTAGTTAAGGCACCAAACCGCCATTTTGTTTTGGAAAAGATGATACCGGTTGACAGAGCTTCTTTTGGTGAAAATTTGAATATTTGAGAAGATATTAGTGATCACTGGTAAACAGAAACTATCGACTATAAGAAAATAACATACGAAAAATATTCTGAAAACAGTATATGTTTTTAGAATGTAGGCCTATAATATTACGAGAGTTAGGCTATTGATATTCAGGATTATTTTTCTACTGAAACATGGCCCCATACAACTCAGTTATTCAGATATGTATTAATATGGTCCGTGTTAAAAGCGTTTTTCTAAAATTAAAAATAATTTTTCGTCGCAGGGGGGTGCAGACTAGCTGCACCTATTGAGAGGATTTAGACGTCACTCGCGGTTCCCGAGTCTAACGCACACTTAGCCGCCTCGGTGGCCTAGTTGATAGCGTACTGGGCTTTCACCCCGAGGACCCGGGTTCGATTCCCGGCCAGGGCTTGGCATTTTCATACGCTATAAATCATCCCATCGTCTGCATTAGCCCAAGTGTGCACAATAGTCGGGCGTTAAAAAAAAACACAAAAAAAACGTACACCATTAATTACAGACTTTATTAGTACTACAAGCTGCATCTAGGTAGCTTATCTACACAGGCTACACACTTTTTTGTATTTTACCCTCTTCTTGTAACTCCAAGTTCACCACAGAAATCACATTAAAATATATGCTTATCAGCGGTTTCCAAATTGCGTTGAAAATACGAAATGAACCTCGACCGCCGTCAAATTGAATTTCTTGATTTTGTTGGTTTTGAAAATCAAAAATTCTAATTTATGCAGATTCCGATGGTGAAATCGGATTGAAAAAAATTAACACAAATTAAATATGAATGTTTAAATATTTGTTGTGTCCGCCATTTTCAGACTGGACGAATCTGACCAAACTGTTATCAAATTCGATTGTTGTGCTACATTTTGAATCAAATCGGGCTGAAATTGCAAACGTGAGCGTGCAGACACACGAACATTTAGGCCTATAGGTAGTCTGTCTAGGCCTATATTTTGAATCAAATCGGGCCGAAATTGCAAACGTGAGCGTGCAGACACACGAACATTTAGGCCTATAGGTAGTCTGTCTAGGCCTATATATAATTTTAACAACTCGTCAAAACGTGATCTACATGACAGCATTGGTCACATTTTCATATGTCGCGTCTGAGTCTTAACTTGATGGCCTCGCCAATAGCTGATTTTCCAATGGGAATGCGCTAAAAACCACGTTTAACACTTGTCATTTGACTGTTTATCTAAAAACATTTAATGAACAGTCTGTCGTAAAATACTAGGCTACCATCTTTATAGCCTGTGTAGGCCGTCCTGTATAGGCCGTCCTGTATAGGCTATCTCAGAAATGGCTCTAACGATAGAGCTACGATATTGATAGGCTATGAGGTTATATAGGCTACCATTTTCTGGCTAACAAAATCGATCTTGTGCGTTTCATATTTGGAAAAATTATTATTTTTTATTTTTTTATTGTTATTTTAAGGCGAAAAGCACATTGAGGCTTTTTTTCGTGTTTAACGTCCGACTATTGTGCACACTTGTGCTAATGCAGACGATGGGATGATTTATAGCGTATGAAAATGCCAAGCCCTCGCCGGGAATCGAACCCGGGTCCTCGGAGTGAAAGCCTAGTACGCTATCCACTAGGCCACCGAGGCGGCTAAGTGTGTGTTAGACTCGGGAACCGCGAGTGACGTCTAAATCCTCTCAATAGGTGCAGCTAGTCTGCACCCCCTGTGGGGAAAAATTATTTTTAGTTTTAGAAAAACGCTTGTAACACGGACCGTATTAATACCTGTCTGAAAATGTAATTATAATATTAAAACCGAATAACTGAGTTGTATGGGGCCATGTTTCATTGGAAAAATAATTCTGAATATCAATAACTCACGTAATATTCATTATATTATAGGCCTACATTCTAAAAACATCTACTGTTTTCAGAATATTTTTCGTATGTTATTTTCTTATAGTCGATAGTTTCTGTTTACCAGTGATCACTAATATCTTCTCAAATATTCAAATTTTCACCAAAAGAAGCTCTGTCAACCGGTATCATCTTTTCCAAAACAAAATGGCGGTTTAGTGTCTTAACTAAAATGAATTCGAAAATATTTTATTGAACATTTGTTGTTCAGTACATTCCGAAAATGCAGGCTTAAGAGCCATATTGAATCTTTCCCCAATAAAACTAATATTAATTGACGATACATATCACTCCGTTATTTGGTTAGATAAGATTATGTTTGATATTTCGTTTTTTTTAACGTCCGACTATTGTGCACACTTGGGCTAATGCAGACGATGGGATGATTTATAGCGTATGAAAATACCAAGCCCTGGCCGGGTATCCAACCCGGGTCCTCGGTTTTTCATTTTAAAGGTCTTGTGTTGCGGTAATGTGTCAGCTTTTACGTTTCGTGTGTATCTTTGCCCCGGTATCTTTAAAAGCAAAGTATTTACATGACTTTAAAAATCATCAGACATAATTTAATGTTAACAAAAAGCGGCGTAATCCGTAGCTGCTAAGCGAAACGATGTCTGTGTTCCAATTCGGTCGTTCGTCATTCGGTTTGTTTATATTTGTTACGCAATTTTGCCCAAACGTATAGACCGATTGCTTTCAAATTCCGTCCGAAGTTACCTTGTATAACGCCTTAACGACGTATGCATAAGATTTTTCCCATTCACTTCCGTTTCAAGATGGCGAGTGGTATTTGCTAGTTGTTTCCTGTAATACTGACTGAACAGCAAAACCTGTATAATTTAAACGCGTCATGGAGAAAGAGCACACGGTTTCCGATAAAGGTAATCCGGTGACATTTCCTAAACATTACGTATACCGGTTAAATTGGCGGGAAAAGTTAGTGCGTCAGTGCGCAGTCGTAGATCTATGGCCAGGCGTTGTTTAAGCACATGCTGGAGGTATGCTGTTCCTTGGCCTACTACATAACAGTACTGTTATAGGGAATCAACAGGCGCCATTATGTCCAGTTTATCGTATCGTAACATCGCATCTTTTTCGCATATCGTCAAGACCATTTTGTATAACACAAGGGCTACGACAGGACTGCTCCATATCACCCACTCTATTTAAAATTTGTATAAAATACGCTCTCTTGCAGTGGAAACGAAAGTGCTCCGGGATGGGAGTACCTTTACACTTTACAGTTTGCAGATGACCAAGCTATAATTGTAAGAGACAAAGAAGATCTGCAATACGTGACGCGTGAGTTAAAAGAAATATATGAAGAGTGGGGATTACGTATGAACACGGGAAAAACAAAATATTTATGTATAGGTGACAAAATAAGTAGTCTAGACATTGACTACGGAGGACATACAACCATGTGAAGAGTATAGATATTTGGGCGTAAAGTTCGACAAAAGCGATGAAAACTGATGAAAACTAAATAAGATCGAGAATAACAGAAACAAGGAAAGTAATAGGATGCTTGAACGGCGTATTATGGAGTAAAGATATAACAAGATCACAAAATCTCAATGTATATAATGCGAGTATTAAGAGTTTTTTATTATATGGAGCAGAGACGTGGAGAATTAAGGAAAAAACCAAGAAAGGGATAGAGGCTGTGGAAATGGATGCGTTGAGAAGATCTGCTGGGATATCGAGAGTCCAAAGAATAAGATTTTTAAAAATTATTTTAAGGCGAAAAGCACATTGAGGCTATTATCGCCTCCCTAAATGTAAGTGTGAGTGTAAAGTGTTAAAGTCGCAAGTGTAGTGTAGTAAGTGTGTGTTAGACTCGGGTACCGCGAGGGACGTCTAAATCCTCTCAATAGGTACAGCTAGTCTGCACCCCCCTGCGGGGCAAAGAATAAGAAATGAGGGTAATGCGTCAACACATGGGAATAGAGGACACGATTATAAAGGATATTGAGAGGAGTCAGTTAATTTGGTACGGTCATGTCCAACGGATGAGCCAAGCGCGACTGCCGAAACAAGCAGTGGAGTGGGTGCCGACCTTAAAAAGGGAAAGAGCTGGATGGAAGGAATCCGTAAAGCTATGAGTGATCGAAATTTACAAGTCGGACAATGGGAAGATCGAAAAGAGTGCAATCTAGGCATCGGACATAGTCGCTGCACTTTTTAACCGATAGACTATTATTATTATAACATCGCATCTTCGCTAATCCGATTGGGTTGGTCGAGAGAGAATCGAACTGAGGCTATATTGAAGTGATCACGTCACTAGTTAACCGCTTCGTCCAATACGTTCCGTTGGACGCTTACCTTATTAGCGCTAAGGTGACTTTCACGACACCCTGTATACACGCTGTGTTCCTGATGATATACGGTTGTAGAACTCGATTGTTTGAGCTTTACAAAAGAGAGAACGCCAAATATTTGTACGAACCTGCCCAAATAAAGGTTGCTGCTATTGGTCGGGCAGTTAAGCCGGGGTTTTATTGCATCCTTAATTCAGTTAGGGCTAAACTACACTTGTAAAACTAACGGGTGATTTACTGCATGCTGTAAAGCGCTACAGGTTCTGGGTGAATAGGACAGGACAGACTGATGATGGAGAGAGTTGAAGCTTAATGTTGGCTTAGCGAAGCTTTTAATGTTGGCTTTGGCGAGAGGCGTGTATAGAAAAAGTAACAGAAATATAGAACGAACGAGCAAGTGAATTTCGTCTCTAATAATGCGAATTATACACGCGTATTATATGAAAACGTTGTGTTGCTTTGGTTTCGGTATTTTTCCTTAGTTGAAGAACACGTGCACGTTGTAACCTTTTATAATACGTTCCATATTAATATAAACGTTTATAATAACTGTTGTTAATATTGCTAGTTTTTAACAACATAACCTGAAACTTATTACAGCCTATCAGCTGTTAAATGAAATCAGCTGATCGTTACGAATTAATGTAAAACAGCTGATCTTTTACTATAACTGCAGTAAATAATATCTAATCTAAGTTTACGTATTTATTTATTAAAAAAACAAGATATTTGTAAACATATCTTTAAACTAGTTATATATTCGGCAAAGATATCATTAATAAAAAGCTTCGCTTCTGTCTGCAACTCCCCGAGTTCCACACGTGTACTTCTTTTAACTTTATACTTTATGCCAGTTCGACTAATAAGGAAGAGGGAATGGCTTAAACGGAATTGGTAAAGCCTACGACAGTAACTGCGTCTCGAACCTAATCTACGACCTTAACTGTGCAGTACAGAGAGACAGCACAGCCGCACCGACCACTTTCAAGGGATTTTGAAACCTTAAGATGCCGATTTTTGCAGATTTTAACGCCGATTGCGAAGGTGAAATCGGATTTTAAAAAAATTGTGAGGTAGAAGAGTTACGATTTTTTTAGATTTGGAATTGCCACCATTTTGAAACTGTTGAACGATTTTTTTGCTGGATAAAGAACTAGGCTATATTCTAGATAAAGATATTACGGAATGTGAATGTGAAAGTACTAAATACACACGCGCGCGCACACACGCACGCACATACACAGGCACAAAGTCTATGTGCTTTTTAAATAAATAAAATTTCCTTGAATAATAGGAATTAACGTCTGAGAAAGTTAATTGATATTTAGGTTTATTATACCAGCTGATTAAACATAAACACAAGTTAGGTGATTGAACAGCCTGTCCATTTGCGTTGGCTTTAATCTGAGGCCGGGTGACCACCAAATACGGAGCGGAGTTCTGCTGAGCGGAGGAAAGCGGCGTCGCATACCTCCGCTCCGCATTTTTGGCCACGTGGCTTTATCGTTATGTTTTCAGATAGGTACTCATATAGCCCACGTTAAACGCATACATTTAAATTTTCCGAAATATTAGAGCGATTTTTTGAACCAGAAAATGGTAAAATTATAATGATAAAGTTTTATTAGCATTCTGTTTTAAAGAACAAAAAGCCTTTCCTTTCGAAAATAAACTGAGCCATTGTACAAAACAATGGCTTCCAATGTACAAAACAAACCTAGGCCTAAGTACAAAATAAAAAAACTAAAATAGAAATAATAGACATCTAATAATATTTGTTTTTTTGAAAAATTTAAAGAGTGTAGTCATTCCGGCCCACAGAACTCTTCTCCTTGCTTGCCTGCTCCATTGGTCACTTACTTTCTCCACTAATTCATCCCTCCATCGTAGAGATGCATGTCCCTGGTTTCGCCCAACGGTGATCTTCTATTCTTGCTACGTGTCCAGCCCATTTCCGTTTTAACGTGTGCTTCTCTCGCCAAGTTTTTAATTCTCACCTTCTCTAGCTTCTTATTGCTTCTCCTTTTGATTAACACCTTCTTATCATCCTGAACTGTGTGACTTCCAAAGGTGTTTGTGAGAGCCAGGTTTGGTATCCGTATAAAATAGCTGGACAGCTCAATAATTAACTTGAGAAACTACCTTTAAGGATTTTTCTAAGGGACCAATACTTTCTCCATCCTCTTGCTCACTTCGTTAGTGCCTCTCTTCTTGAACGGTATTGTTTGACCCAAATATTACAGTATTCCAAGTACTCAGTGTAAGTTTTCTTCACCATTACAGGGGTTTTCAGTCATTTAGTTTTGTCAGTGTTCACTTCCAGTCCTCTACTTTTACCCAATCCTGCCAATTCTTCCAACATTTCCTGAAGATTCCCACTCCTGTCCGTCAGCATCACTGTATCATCAGCAAACCTCAAATTTGATAAACACTACTCATTTACACTGATTCCTTTTTTGTAGACAATATATGTCAGGATTTTATTTATAACGCAAATAAGAAGTAGTGATGATAGAGAATATCTTTATTTTACTCCTCTTTCTGTCTTAAATGTCCTCCCCCACTCTTCTGCCTCAATTACTCCGTCATTATTCTCATGTAAGCACTTACCACTTACATACTGTATATTTACTTCCCATTTCCTTTACGGATTCCCAAATAGCAGAGTGACAATGGTGTATACCAACATTATATCAAGATCGTGAGAGCCGATTTTGAGAAAATGCCCTTGCACTTATACATCCAGTGGTTGCTCGTTCAATATTATTATACAATCGCTGTCGTGATGGAAACAAATTACCAAAAAATATTGTTCTTGCACATTTTGAAAATCTGTTCAATGTGCAAGTATAAGTACTTCTAGGTCTGACAGTAAGTACTGGATATTGTTGACGAGCGTTGCCCGGGCTACGTGACGGACACCCAGCGTCCTGCGACACCGTGGCGAGGCCGTGCCGGCTAAAGATGTCAGCCGATTAGATTAATGCCGAGTGGATGTGAGGACAGGTTTCCAGTTCGGGCAATGTTCGGTCGAAGCGTTGACAAAAAAACTCGGAGTCTCCGTGATTCCGGCTGTCAGATAACAACTCTTGTGTGTGCCTAGTCCGCTAGAGGATGGGCCGAAGAGAGGTTCGCACGGGGAGAAGAAACTTTAAAAGCGCTCAATATTTGTCGTATATTTGAAAATATATCCGCAAGTATTTGAAGCATTCTTTTCTAGGTCTAATACCATATTGAGATTCTGTTGAATCGCTGTTTTCTTCTAAATTTTATTTTCTCTCAGTTCTTGCCTTTATTGATAATCTGTACGTATTTCCAAAACTCTGGTACGGTTTTTAAGTCCGTCTCTTGAACCTTCATCACTCGCACTTTCATTAAATCTCTTTTTGAATTTGTGTCCATTTTTTTAACTTTCCAAGTCGAT
The DNA here is from genome assembly GCA_022606455.1 of Callitettix versicolor. NCBI lineage: Eukaryota > Metazoa > Arthropoda > Insecta > Hemiptera > Cercopidae > Callitettix > Callitettix versicolor. The sequence continues at coordinate 16,788,221 of CM040185.1, read as the reverse complement.
ACAAACCCTCGTCACACCGTACAGCTCCTTCAAACCCCATACAAACCCTCTTCACACCGTACAGCTCCTTCAAACCCTGTACAATCCCTCTTCTCACCGTACAGCTCCTTCAAACCCCATACAAACCCTCTTCACACCGTACAGCTCCTTCAAACCCCGTACAATCCCTCTTCACACCGTACAGCTCCTTCAAACCCTGTACAAACCGTACCTCTTCACACCCCGTACAGCTCCTTCAAACCCCATACAAACCCTCTTCACACCGTACAGCTCCTTCAAACCCTGTACAAACCCTCTTCACACCCAGTACAGCTCCTTCATACAAACCCCTGTACAAACCCTCTTCACACCGTACAGCTCCTTTCAAACCCTCACACCACACCGTACAGCTCCCTACAAACCCTCTTCACACCGTACAGCTCCTTCAAACCCCATACAAACCTCTTCACACCGTACAGCTCCTTCAAACCCTGTACAATCCCTCTTCACACCGTACAGCTCCTTCAAACCAAATACAAACCCTCGTCACACCGTACAGCTCCTTCAAACCCCATACAAACCCTCTTCACACCGTACAGCTCCTTCAAACCCTGTACAAACCCTCTTCTTCACATACAATCCCTTCACACGTACAGCTCCTTCAAACCCCATACAAACCCTCTTCACACCGTACAGCTCCTTCAAACCCTTACAAACCCCTCGTGACACCGTACACAAACCATTCGTCACACCGTACAGCTCCTTCAAACCCTCGTCACACCGTACAGCTCCTTCAAACCACACTACACACCCTCGTCACACCGTACAGCTCCTTCAAACCCTACAAACCCTCTTCACACCGTACAGCTCCTTCAAACCCCGTACAAACCCTCTTCACACCGTACAGCTCCTTCAAACCCCGTACAAACCCTCCTCTTCACACCGTACAGCTCCTTTACAAACCCTCTTCACACCGTACAGCTCCTTCAAACCCCATACACACCTGTACAGCTCCTTCAAACCCCATACAACCCTCTTCACACCTTCAGCACCGTCAAACAGCTCCTTCAAACCAAATACAAACCCTCGTCACACCGTACAGCTCCTTCAAACCCCGTACAAACCCTCTTCACACCGTACAGCTCCTTCAAACCCCGTACAATCCCTCTTCACACCGTACAGCTTCTTCAAACCCCATACAATCCCTCTTCACACCGTACAGCTCCTTCAAACCCCGTACAAACCCTCTTCACACCGTACAGCTCCTTCAAACCCCGTACAAACCCTCTTCACACCGTACAGCTCCTTCAAACCCCATACAAACCCTCTTCACACCGTACAGCTCCTTCAAACCCCATACAAACCTCTTCACAAGCTCCTCTTCACACCACAAACCCCTCGTACAGCTCCTTCAAACCCTGTACAAACCCTCTTCACACCCCGTACATCCCTCTTCACACCGTACAGCTCCTTCAAACCCCATACAATCCCTCTTCACACCGTACAGCTCCTTCAACCCTGTACAATCCCTCTTCACACCGTACAGCTCCTTCAAACCCCGTACAAACCCTCTTCACACCGTACAGCTCCTTCAAACCCCATACAAACCCTCTTCACACCGTACAGCTCCTTCAAACCCCGTACAAACCCTCTTCACACCGTACAGCTCCTTCAAACCCCGTACAAATCCCTCTTCACACCGTACAGCTCCTTCAAACCCCATACAAACCCTCTTCACACCTTCAAACCCATACAAACCCTCCTTCACACCGTACAGCCCCTTAAACCCCAAACCCCTCTCACACCGTACAGCTCCTTCAAACCCCGTACAATCCCTCTTCACACCGTACAGCTCCTTCAAACCAAATACAAACCCTCGTCACACCGTACAGCTCCTTCAAACCCCGTACAAACCCTCTTCACACCGTACAGCTCCTTTCCCGTACAATCCCTCTTCACACCGTACAGCTTCTTCAACCCCATACAATCCTCTCTTCACACAGTACAGCTCCTTCAAACCCTGTAAAACCCTCTTTCACTGTACAGCTCCTTCAAACCCCGTACAAACCCTCGTCACTGTACAGCTCCTTCAAACCCTCGTCACACCGTACAGCTTCTTCAAACCCCGTACAAACCCTCGTCACACCGTACAGCTCCTTCAAACCCTCGTCACACCGTACAGCTCCTTCAAACCCTCGTCACACCGTACAGCTCCTTCAAACCCCGTACAAACCCTCGTCACACCGTACAGCTCCTTCAAACCCCGTACAAACCCTCTTCACATCGTACAGCTCCTTCAAACCCCATACAAACCCTCTTCTCACCGTACAGCGCCTTCAAACCCCATACAAACCCTCTTCACACCGTACAGCTCCTTCAAACCCCGTACAAACCCTCTTCACACCGTACAGCTCCTTCAAACCCCGTACAAACCCTCTTCACACCGTACAGCTCCTTCAAACCCCGTACAAACCCTCTTCACACCGTACACCTCCTTCAAACCCCATACAAACCCTCGTCACACCGTACAGCTTCTTCAAACCCCATACAAACCCTCGTGACACCGTACAGCTCCTTGAAACCCCGTACAATCCCTCTTCACACCGTACAGCTCCTTCAAACCCCGTACAAATCCTCTTCACACCGTACAGCTCCTTCAAACCCCGTACAAACCCTCTTCACAACGTACAGCTCCTTCAAACCCCATACAAACCCTCTTCACACAGTACAGCTCCTTCAAACCCCATACAAACCCTCTTCACACCGTACAACTCCTTCAAACCCCGTACAAACCCTTTTCACACCGTACAACTCCTTCAAACCCCATACAAACCCTCTTCACAACGTAAAATTGTCTTTTATAACCTACAAATTTTACAAACACGTGCTGCATAACATACGTGCAACACTTGTGCATAACTAAGGTATATAGTTCCTATTATTATTACCAAAATATATAGACTAACTAATAATAGTTCGCGTATTTTTCGTCATTTTAACGTCTAATTCTACCATTATTTTATTTAATATTCATTCCATTCTCGCTGCTCAGTATTCGAACTAAGTAGTCTATCTATGGGCAATTCGCTTGATCTGTAATACATCAATACACTCACTGACTGGCATCTCTGTGATAACCAGCTGTTTCAGCCATCAGCTGCTTCATGAATTCTTCTGTGACTTTTCCGTTATTTTCAATTCGATTTCACTGCACTACAAAAATTTGCCATATAGGGCGTCATGAATTATACACTTCAAAAGTATGTACAAGAACAATATTTTTATTTCTGAGTATATTTTTCTGAGTCACCTTCTTTATACTCGGGCATTAAAGTCTCCCAATCTAAAAACAGTCTGTCATTTACGATATGAACGATTCTTTTTGTTACAGGTACTGAAGTACTGCGACCACTTACACGGAAAATGGTACTTCTCCGAGGTGCGCGCCATCTTTTCTAGGAGATACCTCTTGCAGAACGTGGCCATCGAGATCTTCTTAGCGAGCAGAAGTAAGTAAATAAAATACTGTTTTTATAAAATAGTACGCTGTATTTTTTCGTAGCTCCGTGCGTTAGTAGTTAGTTTTTTCACCGAGGTGATTCTGGCTACAGCTAACCCAACGAAACAGTGTTGTGATGATTGTCTGAATAAAAATTAAAAATCAATTATTAAGTATTCCCTATGTGATCAGAAGTTCTGGAAAAAACTCGTCAAAAACGGGATACAGAATTCGCCTGTTACATTATTATGACGGCACGGTAGTTCAGAAAAGTTTTTTTTGATATTTTAAGACAAGAAGCACATTGAGGCTGTTATCGCCTCCCTAAATGTAACTGTTGACTCGGGTACCGCGAGGGACGTCTAAATCCTCTCAATAGGTGCAGTTATCCTGCGCCCCTGCGGTCAGTTCAGAAAAGACTTTTCCCTCCCCCCCCATCACTAATAGTAAGTAGAAAACCTGATAGACCGCTTGAGGTCAAGCGTCAAGATAAAACAAACATTGTACCATTTCTGATTTCTTTGGTACGCTGAATGCGTACGACAGAACATTTTGGGTTGTGACTCTGTGGACTAATGCATGGATATAACTGTATTGTACCATATATGTTGCTCTATATATCCGATATTCAACTAGAAACGAAGTTCTAGTAGGTAGTGTGGATCTTATACGATCAATAATGTTGACAGTACCTTTTGTTATTGACCGCATAAGGTAAAAAAACAGGATTGACGGTCGATATTGATATTATTAAAGGGAAACAGGATTTTATGTTTTTGAAAATTGAAAAGTAATATTGTCAATAATATTGACTGTATACTGACGAGCATCAGTTCAGTTCACGTTACGTTAATCAGTTCAGTTCACGTCATGTTGATCAGTTCAGTTCAGTTCATATAACGTTGATCAGTTCGACCAGTTCAGTTCACATAACGTTGACCAGTTCAGTTCACGTAACGTTGACCAGTTCAGTTCACGTAACGTTGATCAGTTCAGTTCACGTAACGTTGATCAGTTCAGTTCACGTCGCGTTGACCAGTTCAGTTCACGTAACGTTGACCAGTTCAGTTCACGTAAAGTTGATGAGTTCTGTTTACGTCACGTTGATCAGTTCAGTTCACATAACGTCGATCAGTTCAGTTCACGTAATGTTGATCAGTTCAGTTCACGTCACATTGATCAGTTCAGTTCACGTTATGTTGATCAGTTCAGTTCACGTTATGTTGATGAGTTCTGTTTACGTCACGTTGATCAGTTCAGTTCACGTCACGTTGATCAGTTCAGTTCAGTTCACATAACGTTGATCAGTTCAGTTCACGTAACGTTGATCAGTTCAGTTCACGTAACGTTGACCAGTTCAGTTCACGTAACATTGATCAGTTCAGTTCACGTCATGTTGATGAGTTCTGTTTACGTCACGTTGATCAGTTCAGTTCACGTAACGTCGATCAGTTCAGTTCACGTAATGTTGATCAGTTCAGTTCACGTAACGTTGACCAGTTCAGTTCACGTATCGTTGATCAGTTCAGTTCACGTCACGTTGATCAGTTAAGTTCACATCACCTTGATCAGTTCAGTTCACGTCATGTTGATCAGTTCAGTTCACGTCACGTTGATCAGTTCAGTTCACGTAATGTTGATCAGTTCAGTTCACGTAACGTTGACCAGTTCAGTTCACGTATCGTTGATCAGTTCAGTTCACGTCACGTTGATCAGTTCAGTTCACATCACCTTGATCAGTTCAGTTCACGTAACGTTGATCAGTTCTGTTCACGTCATGTTGATCAGTTCAGTTCACGTCGCGTTGATCAGTTCAGTGCACGTCACATTCATCAATTCAGTTCACGTCATGTTGAGAAATGGTGACAATGACCAAACGACGGTTTTGATATTCTTGATGAAGATGTAGTTTACCAATTAGATTTCAAACAACCTGACGAAGGCAAACCTTCCGCCGCCTTTACAATAAAACTACCTCCAGAACTGCATGATCTAACCAACCACGTATCCTGTATACGAAAAAGTCGGTAAGAAAATCAGCTTATGACCGTCACCCTTTTTAGTACACAAAAAAAATCAGTGTCAAAAACTGGAGGATATAAAAAAGATAATAAACAGTCTATGTCAAATTACTAGAAAAAAATCGAAGAATATTTGCCGCATCGAAACGTCCTTAAGTCTTCAACGTTTTCTCAGTAGCCAAATGCGTATCCTAAGAAGGAAGATATATAAAAGAAAATAAACAGTCTGTGAAGAAATTACTGGAAAAAATCGAGAAGATTTGCCGCATCGAAACGTCCTTAAGTTTTCAACGTTTTCCCAATAGCCAAATGCGTATCCTAAGAAGGAAGATACATAAAAGAAAATAAACAGTTTGTGAAGAAATTACTGGAAAAAACCGAGATTTGCCGCATCGAAACCTCCTTTAAGTCTTCAACGTTTTCCCAGTAGCCAAATGCGTATCTTAAGAAGGAAGATATATAAAAGAAAATGAACAGTCTGTGAAGAAATTACTGGAAAAAATCGAGAAGATTTGCCGCATCGAAACGTCCTTAAGCCTTCAACGTTTTCTCAGTAGCCAAATGCGTATCCTAAGAAGGAAGATATATAAAAGAAAATAAGCAGTCTGCTAATAAATACTGGAAAAGATCGAATAAGATTTGCCGCATCTAAGCTCCTGTTAAGTCTTCAACGTTTTCCTCAATAGCCAAATGCGTATCTTCCGAGGAGGGTACAAAAAGATAACGTCAAAAAAAAAAAGGATAGACTTGTCATAGACATTTTGGAATGCAGTCCGTTAAATTTTCAACATCACTGATGTCTCTCTTCTTTAACAATTCCTTTATCCGACGATTGCGTTTCATCCGACGATAAGTTCCAAGCGCCAAAATAACATCTGTGTCCAAACTTGTGTACTGTTATCCATGTTTGGAGCTCAAAACCCAGAAACAACTTCAGCATGCGTACCGAGCAAATTTATTGACTAAAGTATTATTAATATTACGTATAACGTAAATACAGGCTGCAGTAGGTTCACCTGGGGCGTAAAGTCTGAAGCCAGAACAGATGGACGCAAGGCGGTGGCGACGAAGGGTCCTGAAGGATTAAAGGACTTACAGGCACGGGTATGAGGACTTATTTTGGTTCTCCATATGTCGGGATTATAGAGCAGATCGGGTGTGGGAAGTTTGTTCATCTTGTCTTGTCAACGTACCATCATTTACCATTGCTTGGCGAATGGATATTTTCTTTACAAAGATCGTTTCCAAACCACGGGATTACTGTTAATCGATCGTACTTATTTTGGAAACGTTGACAGTTTTAGCTATTGGGTCGGCCATCATGGTAAGACCCAGGCCCGGGAGCGCCCATTCTGAATGCGCGAGTGCACCAATATCTTAGAACGTTATCATATCCAGTTTTAGTTCGATTCGATTCAGACAAAAATCGATTTTTGTAATAGCTTGGACAAGTTCGTTAATCGTCGAATTCGTTCAACAGTTTCAAAATTTATTACTTTTTGTACTAGGGCCTAAATGTTTTTGCAAATCCGATTTTGACATCGTATCAACGTTAAATACTGCGAAATTTATTTGACGGCGGTCAGGGTTCATTTGGGTTATTTTCAATGCAATTTAAAAGTTCAAAAGGCCAATATATTTTAGTAGGCAAAAATACTTTCGAAAATTCGCTTCCATCACGTCAGCGAGATTTCTCGCCGTAATTTTGACATTGTCGTATTTTCAAACGTGAATTGTGTGGCATGACCATGCTGAACAAAACCGTGAACAGTTTCCTTTCCTTTTAATTTCTCCTCCCCCCAAAACTTGAAAAGCTGCTTAGTTCCTCAAAATCGGTTTATCTGGTTTCGCTAATAATATATATATATATATATATATATATATATATATATATATGTGTGTGTGTGTGTGTGTGTGTGTGTGTGTGTGTGTGTGTGTGTGTGTGTGTGTGTGTGTGTGTGTGTGTGTGTGTGTGTGTGTGTGTGTGTGTGTGTGTGTGTGTGTAATTTGAAAGTTTAAAACGCTGATTTACGTATATTGTAACGCTGATTGTAATATTTAAATCAGTTTATAAAAAATTATCGTTGGTAAATCGCTTCCATCACAACAGCGAGGCGATGGACGGATTGAGCCAGTTTTGAAGTGGAGGGGGGGCTAATTCAAAGATTAATATAATTTCCATTAGTTTCATGCACATATGCAATAATTCCGTATGAGCCTACTGCAGGGTAGTAAATTAAATCTTTATGATAATATGTTAAAAAAATATTAATTGCTGTACACATAGGTTTATTGTTCAGAGGTCCTGTCACGTGAGATATATACAGTTAAATATAGATATTAATATAAATCAAAATTATAAAAAAAATAAATGGAAATACAGTTTCACTAATTTCATGACTTTAACTGATAATTCACTTCTGATAACGAAGTCTAACTGTATTTTTTTCAACTTCGCGAATTCATTAGCAATTCTGTTTGGCTTGATTTTGTCTGCTATTTCTATATTCACACTTATATCCGCGCATGCGCTCCTGACTAACAAATGTGTGCGCGTACTTATTCCTTCCTCCCCCTTTTCTCTTCAAGGACAAGTTAAACCTTAACCTGACCCGCTATACCTCTGCATGCAGGATTCAGAGCCGTGTTTTAAAATAAAGGGTAAAATTATGCCAATAGTTGGCATTTTTATTTTACTGAATGACGGCAACTAATCTATATCTATCTATCTATCTCTCTCTCTCTCTCTCTCTCTCTCTCTCTCTCTATCTATATATATATATATATATATATATATATATATATATATATATATATATATATATATATAGCCTATATAAGTGAACGTCTATATAAGTCGGACGTTAAACACCAAAAAAAAAAAAAAAAAAAAAAAAAAAAAAAAATATATATATAAGTGAATATCTATGTATATATAGGGTAGGGTGTTGTACCTTGAGTACGTTGTACCTTGGAACACGAGCTCGATCTGCAAGGTAATGCCACCTAGCAGGCTGAAAATGAACTATATAGTAGATAGTGACGCTAAGGAGCGCTAGCAAAAATCCCGTTCATTTCGGTAGTAGTTATCGTGAGTTATGCACTAAACTGTTTTTTGCTCGTGAAAAGTAAATATTCAGCTGCATATTGTTTGGCTTTGTACGCCCTCCGAGTTTCCTGTAGAACGTTGTATATTCGCTAAGTAGATTCGTCACATTCTGGTGAGTAAACCCATATAACTTACTTAAACTGTTAGATTGTTTTTCTATGTTAGGCGGTAGTTTGTGTTCAAAATGGCTACCTGTTGTACCACGAAACGCAAAACTTGTTGTACCTTGGAACATGTTCCAAGGTACAACAAGTTATTAGTTTTTGCGTTTTTGTTCCAGGTAACGATGCCACGTAGTAAAACGGGCAACAAGAGGCCTCCTATAGACTCGAATGCTATGAAAAGAGCTGTAGAAGCGGTCACAGCACACCCAGACTGCAGAATTTCTATTAGGGAAGCGTGTAGTGTATATGGGGTAAAATTAGCTACACTATCCAGACATGTTACAGCATTTCGTCAATCTGAAAAGCAAGAATATCAATATGTCGCTAAATTTAATACTAAACAAATATTCAATTCTAATGAAGAAAAGTGTTTGATAGACTACATAAAAAAAGTTGCGAAGATGAATTACGGCTTAAGTAAAAAAAAGGTCCGTGACCTTGCATACAAGTTTGCTCAGGCAAATGGAAAAAAATACTCAGAACATTGGGATAACGAACAAACGGCAGGAATAGAATGGATGAGGTGCTTTATGAAAAGGCATCCTGATCTATCTATTCGGAAACCGCAAGCTACAAGTTTGAGTAGAGCAACCAGTTTCAATAAAACAAACGTTGGGGCTTTTTTTGACAACATTGAAAGTGTTCATCAACGTTTTGGGCCAATAACTCCAGATCGTATTTGGAATCTAGACGAGACTGGACTGTCTACAGTCCAAGTTCCAGGAAAAATTGTAGCACCCAAAGGAATGAGACAGATAGGAAGTGCAACATCAGCAGAACGAGGCAACCTTGTAACATTGATAACTGCTGTAAGTGCAACCGGGATATCCATTCCACCTATGTTTGTGTTTCCCAGGGTCCATTTTAAGGATCGAATGATGACCGGAGCTCCACCTGGATCTATCGGAGCTGCTACACAAACTGGATGGTCAAATGAATCAACATTTTTACAGTTTTTAAGGCATTTTATTAAAATGACAAAACCTTCCAGAGAAGAGCGTATTTTATTATTGATGGACAATCATGAGACTCACCTCAGTGTTGAGGCCGTTGAGTTAGCGTCAAGTTCTGGTGTTGTTATCGTCACCTTCCCTCCACACACTTCACATAAGCTACAACCCCTAGACCTGGCTTTTTTGTATGGTCCTTTAAAAGCATATTACAATACCTGTGTAGATTCTTGGTTGGTAAATCATCCAGGCTGCACCTTTGACATATATGGAGTTTCAGAAGTAGTGGGGAAAGCATATCCTCGGGCTTTTACACCATCGAACATCATAAAGGGGTTTAGAGTCCCAGGAATATTCCCACTGGATCGAGATATATTTTCTGATGACAACTACCTGCCATCCTACGTGACCGATAGACCTAATCCGAATGTTGAACCCTCTGCACCTGATGTCACTTACAGTCAGGATGAGTTATTGTCAGCTGAATCATCTTTGAATTCTGAAACGTTTGGCAGTGATGTGCCTGGTCCGAGTTCTATGCCGTCTACGTCTACAGTGGTGTCTCCAGAGGAGGTGCAACCTTTCCCCAAGGCTAAGCCAAGGGTAAATAATGCCAAAAAAGGCAGGAAGCCTGGGAAAACAAGAATAATTACAGACACCCCTGAAAAGGAGAACTTGAAACTAGCAAAAATAAAAAAAGAGACGACGAAGCGAAAGCTAAATTTTAAAACAAAAAAACGTTCTTGAAGAAAATAACCAAAAGAATAAACCTGCAAAAATGGGTAAGAAAATAAGAAAAGCTAAACCGAAGAGCCCAGCAACATCCTCTGATGAAGAGGATGACGTTGTCCCCCTAATCGACACTGATGATGACGACAGCAATGATGAAGAGTGTCTCTTATGCCGTGAACCATATAAAAATGATGTGGGTGGAGAAGAATGGATTCGCTGTATACAGTGTCAGAGATGGGCTCACGAGATGTGTGCAGACGCTGAACAAGGGTGGAAGAATTATGTTTGTGATTTTTGTAAAAAGAGAAATAATAACAATTAAACATGAGCCACAATATTTTTGAATGTAGATTTTCAGCTTAAATGTTACTTGTTTGTATTTCAACACATTCTGATTTTTAATACAACCTTTGATATATTAATTGTGTGATTTAACTGCATTATTCCTAAATATTAAATTGCGTTTCAAGGTACAACAAGGCCCGTTCCAAGGTACATGCCTATGTTGTACCTTGGATCATTAAACATGTACAGAGAAATTATTTTTTTTGAAAACGAAAAACAATGCTTATAAGAATTATAAATTCATAGGATACATTAAAAGGGTTAAAACAATATTTATAGAATTTATTTACAAGAAAATCGAACTATTCAAAGGCCACAAAAAAATAAGAGTGAAAAGTGATTCAAGGTACAACACTCTACCCTATAAGTGAACGTATGTATAGGCCTATATGTGGTTTCTTTATAGGCTCTTACATTTCTCAACCGATCACAACAAATTTGACACACATACCAGAAATTTCCCTAGAAAGAGCACCGTGAGGTTTTTAATTTGATTTTAACGCCATTAAACTACTTACCCAGTCCAATTTTATTAATCAATGTACAGCCGAAACTATTATAGCTAGAGACTTGAAATCTTCAGAGTACCTTCTTACAACAATGTCGAGGTGCACTAAGAAAGGATTTAACAAAAGTTTAATTTTAACGCCATTAAACTACTTACCCAGTTCAACTTTAATAATCAATGTACAGCCGAGGCTATTATAGCTAGAGACTGGAAATCTTCAGAGTACCTTCTTACAACAAAGTCAAAATTTACTAAAAAAGAATTTTGAAACAAATTGATGGTAACGCCATTAAATTACTTACCCAGTCCAATTTTATTAATCAACGTACAGCCGAGACTATTATAGCTAGAGACTTGAAATCCTCAGAGTACCTTCTTACAACAAAGTCAAGATGCACTGAGAAAGGATTTTGAAACAAATTGATTGTAACGCCATTAAACTACTTACCCAGACCAATTTTAATGAACAACGTACAGCCGAGACTGTTATAACTAAAGACTTGAAATTTTCACCTTCTTTCAACAATGTCGATATGCACTAAGAAAGGTTTTTCAAAAATTTTATTTCAACGCCATTAAACTACTTACCCAGTTCAACTTTAATAATCAACGTACAGCCGAGGCTGTTATAACTAAAGACTTGAAATTTTCACCTTCTTTCAACAATGTCGATGTGCACCAAAAAAGGTTTTTCAAAACTTTTATTTCAACGCCATTAAACTACTTACCCAGTTCAACTTTAATAATCAACTTACAGCCGAGACTATTATAACTAAAGACTTGAAATTTTCACCTTCTTTCAACAATGTCGATGTGCACCAAAAAAGGTTTTTCAAAACTTTGATTTCAACGCCATTAAGCTACTTACCCAGTTCAACTTTAATAATCAACGTACAACCAATACTATTATAGCTAAAGTCTTACAATTTTCAGGACATCTTCTTACAACAATGTTGAGGTGCACTAAGAGAGCACTTTGCAAAAGTTTGATGTTAACGCCATTAAACTACTTACACAGTCTAACTTCAATAATAAACGTATAACTGAGACTATAATAGCCAAAGATTTGAAATTAAAAATAGTGTTTATCGAGGTGTATTAAACTGAAACATCAAATAGTATTTAGGCTCTTACCTAAACAAAGAAATATCACATTTAAAAATTGTAGATATCCTTAATTTTTTAAATAGAATAAACGTTTTAATGCATTGTTGTTTTTCTAATATAACATCACCGTTACAAAAACATTTCTTTCCAGTGCAACGCCGGGTACTTCAGCTAGTAAATTCATATTTCTTCGAAAATCACTGGATCCACCAATGAGCGAGACAGCTGCGTCCCATTGTGTCTAGAGAGCGTTTCGGACCGCGATTAATCCGCCGCCATTAATCTGGCATTGTTATTGTTTGAGCGCGCCAAAGAACCAATAACTGCGCGCTGGACGTCTTGGGAAACGCGCAAGTAATACGGCGATGGATTACGTGATTGGCATTCCCGGAGGAGACAACAAAGGACAGCAGCCACGTACCGGCAATAACAGTAACGGCATCAAAAAGCGAACTACGTGACGACTACTTCTGATTTGCTCCAAACACGTGTCTTAGATTTTAACCGTTGCATTATTTTTTGCGTAACCTGATTGCAAAATCTGTTTAGATGTGTGATCGCCATTTGCTTTGTTTATTAAGTCCTGGCCTATATTCTTTTAACGTGTATCGTGTTTTAGGGGCGATGGATTTGCAGGACGCGTGATGCGAAGAACAAGTGCAAATTGATATACGAGGTGGGTTCAGAAAGTAACGAGAATTTTTAAATTTCGCGGGCTTGGAGAGTCCGATTGCCAAACATTTTTTTATTATTATTATTGTATACATGCCCTTGAAGTATGATAAAACTTTCAGCTGTTTTCATTGTTGACTTTGACTGTGACAGCCACTAAGATTAGACGTGTTTTTATGAGCTCGACGATTGTCGTTTGTTAAAAGAAATGGATCAAAGGATTTTATATCAAATTTTGCGTAAAAAATGGAATAAAGTGTGTAAAATGTTAACAAAGGCCTATGATGGGTCTGCCATGAGTAAAGCAAGAGTTTACGAGTGGTATAAGCGTTTCTAAGAAGGCCGTGAACACGTTGAAGATGACGAACGCCCTGGACATCAACAACCGATGAAAACATGGAAAAAGTGAAAGAATTGTTTATGAACAATCGCCGAATCACAATTAGAGAGGTCGATGATGTTGGCATATCGATTGGATCATGTCATGACAGTGTTTCCAATGTTTTGTGTGTAAGACACGTGGCAACAAAATTCCTTCTAAAATTGTTGAATTTTGAACAAAAACAGCGGCGAATGGAAGTTGCTCAGGAGTCACTAAATGAAGTCAACGACGATGCAGAATTACTGAAACGTATTATAACAGGTGACGAAACATGGGTTTACTGATATGACGTCGAAACTATGGCTCAATTATCCCAGTGGAGACATTCTGGCTCGTCAAGACCGAAAAAGGCTCGACAAGTGCGGTCGAACGTGAAGGTTATGCTCACTGTGTTCTTCGATATTAATGGCATAGTACATCATGAATTCCTGCCATCAGGTGAAACGGTCAATAAGGAGTACTATCTACAAGTTCAACGCCGTTTGCGTGAAGCAATCCGAAAAAAACCCCGGATCTGTGGAAAAACGATTCGTGGCTTTTGCACCACGATAATGCACCAGCTCACACTTCATTGCTTTTTCTTGAATTTTTGGCCAAAAACAGTACTGTAACGATGCCCCAGCCTCCATATTCGCCAGACATGGCTCCGTGTGACTTTTTCCTATTTCCAAAAATAAAGAGAACCTTAAAGGGCCGTCGTTTTACAGCCGTAGATGACATTAAAAGCGTATCGCTGAAAGAACTAAAGGCTATCTCAAAGATAGAGTTTGAGAAGTGTTTCGAGGATTGGAAGAAGCGCTGGCACAAGTGCATAATCTCCAATGGGGACTATTTTGAAGCGACTACATCAATGTAGAAGAATAAATAAATATTTTGTTCAAAAAATTGAAATTCTCGTTACTTTCTGAACACACCTTGTATAACAGTATATTTTATGCGTCGTAAATCTCAAATTAATTATAATTATAAATTACTGTGTTCCTGCCCGGTATCGAACCGAGGACATTGCGCTTGTGAGCCGCCCATGATAAACTTTACACTGCGGAAACTACGAAACAATTTGACCGATTTAAGTATATGAAATCAATCGTTAATTTAATTTTGGTAGTTACATTAAAACAGTTGTTTTATATTAATTCTTAAAGATCAGTTAATTTCATTGAACAGCTGATATGCTACAATACGTTTAATTAAGTTGTTAAAAACTAGCGATGTTAATTTGTCGTGTTTTCAAAAAATTATCGTAATTAGAATAAAAATGAAGGGAAAACATGATAAATATGTTTTATTTTTGGTTCAGTAACAGAATTGTTTTCCCTAAATCGAAATAATCGGACGCACGCGGCTGTCTCGTTGTTGTGGTTGAAGCGAATCTCCAAAAGTATTTTTCCCTCGTACCATCTGTTTGAATCAGTGATTCAGTGATTTCACCATTAAAATGTGCATTGAAAATACAAACATGAACCCTGAACGCTGTCAAAACGTTTCTTAATGTCAACGGATTTTAAAAATTCTTAGTGCAGTTTGTAATGCTGATTGTGGTGGTGAAATCGGATTTTCAAAACATTTAGGACAAACGTACTTGAAATGGCCGCCATTTTGAAATTGTTGAACGAATTTTGCTGGTCAACGAACGTGTCTTATGCTGTTAGCAAAATAGATTTTCGTGCCTGCAAAATAATTTTAATTTAAACATTAAAATTGGAACATGAGCGTGCTTAACCTCATCCACCACAAAAAGATCATCGACACTCGTTTCAAGGTCGCGGTTCTTACCGTGATGGCTTCTACAATTGCTCATTTTCCAATGGACATTCGCTATTGTTTGATAGTTAAATAGGCCTACTTAAAAAAGATTCTGTCGAACCAAAAATAAAAATCATGTATCATGTTTTCTCTTCCTTTTTTATTTTAATTACGATAATTTGCTCGAAAACAAAAAATTAACATAGCTAGTTTTTAACAACATAACCTATAACTTATATTTTGCATATAACATAACCTAAAACTTACGATTTCGTTATTTATGAAATAGCTGATCGTTACGAATTAATATAATCTTTTACTATAACTACCATTGCTATTTTTTTTTTAACTACGTAACCTAAAAGTTATCAACCAATCAGCTGTTCAATGAAATCAGCTGATTGTTACGAATTAATATAAAATAACTGATCTTTTACTATAACTAGCATTGCTATTTTTTTTAAACTACGTAACCTAAAACTTATCAACCAATCAGCTGTTCAATGAAATCAGCTTATCGTTACGAATTAATATAAAACAACTGATGTTTTACTATAACTAGCATTGCTATTTTTTTGAACTACGTAACCTAAAACTTATCAACCAATCAGCTGTTCAATGAAATCAGCTGATTGTTAAGAATTAATATGAAACAACTGATCTTTTACTATAATTACCATTGCGGTTTTTTTTAACTACGTAACCTAAAACTTGTCAACCAATCAGCTGTTCAATGAAATCAGCTGATCGTTACGAATTAATATAAAACAACTGATGTTTTACTATAACTACCATTGCTATTTTTTTGAACTACGTAACCTAAAACTTATCAACCAATCAGCTGTTCAATGAAATCAGCTGATTGTTAAGAATTAATATGAAACAACTCATCTTTTACTATAACTACCATTGTTATTTTTTTTAACTACGTAACCCAAAACTTGTCAACCAATCAGCTGTTCAGTGAAATCAGCTGATTGTTACGAATTAATATAAAACAACTGATCTTTTACTATAATTACCATTACTGTTTTTTTTTACTACGTAACCTAAAACTTATCGCTGATCGTTACGAATTAATATAAAACAACTGATCTTTTACTATAATTACCATTGCGGTTTTTTTTAACTACATAACCTAAAACTTATCAACCAATCAGCTGTTCAATGAAATCAGCTGATCGTTACGAATTAATATATAAAATAACTGATCTTCCCTATAACTACCAATATAAATGTGTGCATTCGCACGACGCGTAAAATCCAACATCACAACCAGCCTTAAGACAAGGTACATATGTGATTTGATGTTACTTTTTCGAAAATCGTTTCTAACACATAATCGAGACAGTTGCGTGCCGGTATTATTCCTTATTTTAGCTACTGAATTGTCAAAACCAGTTTCCATATCACAAAAGTAAATTTGATTTGATGTTGCAAGTATTACGGTACAGCGTACACAAAGGGAGCCAAACAAGAACTAAACATAATTTCGGGCAAATCGAATCTGCCCGCTGGAAGGGTTGGTAATCAAGTTAGCACCGGCGGAGAGCTCTCGGTAATTTGATTTCGTCGTCGTAAAACTCATTCATTACGCGACCCTCTCACGGCGATCCACTCAAGTCTGACGTCGATGGCGCGCTTTTTAATTTCCATTATAATCCTGTTATCGACTTTATTTGTTTTAATGACCGGAAAGTCAAAGACTCTGCGAGGGTGACTTCAACGCCTTTGTAAGGCAAAACTTGTGACCTGCACAAGATGGCGGCTAAGTGAATGTGACGAAGTTTTAGGGCTGATTGTGATGTTGGATTTTGCGCGATGCGTGTCAATGTCATCTTAATATGTAAAAGAAGTCCTGACTGACTGACTGACTGACTGACTGATTCATAATCAAAGCAGAGCCAAAACTATTTTAGCTAGCGACTTGAAATTTTCAGGGTACATTTATGTTACCATATAGGCGTGCACTAAGAAAGGATTTTTCAAAAATTTGATTTTAACGCCATTAAACTACTTACCCAGTCCAACTATAATAATCAACGTACAGCCGAGACTATTACAGCTAGAGACTTGAAATATTCAGGGTACATTCTTACAACAAGGTTGAGGTGCACCTATAAAGACTCATGCAAGAATTTGATTTTAACGCCATTAAACTACTTACCCAGTCCAACTTTAATAATCAACGTACAGTCGAGAGTATTACAGCTAGAGACTTGAAATTTTCAGGGTACATTCTTACAACAAGGTTGAGGTGCACCTATAAAGATTTATGCAAGAATTTGATTTTAACGTCATTAAACTACTTACCCAGTCAAACTTTAATAATAAACTTACAGCCGAGACTATTATAGTTAGAGACTTGAAATTTTCAGAGTACCTTCTTATAACAATGAGAAAGAATTTTGCAACAATTTTATTTTAACGCAATTAAACTACTTACCCAGTCCAAATTTAATAATCAATGTACAGCCAAGACTATAATAGATAAAGATTTGAAATTTTCAGGGTTACCACCACATGTAATGGTGCACTTAGAAACGATTTTGCAGTATTCAACCCATAAAGTGGTAAAAATTGGGTACAACAATTTTTATTGGAAAAATATTTTTTCGTCTGACCTTAAAACATAACATAGTCACTCTTAAATATAAGTAATGAAATATATTGTTCACCATTTCCCATAGGCCCTATAACTCATCCCCTAAAGAGATTAAATGGGTTATAAAATGTAAAAAAGTGGTGTGCAATTTTGCATTGAAAAACATTTTTTTGTGGATTGTATAGGCCTATATGCTGTGAAACACAAATAATGAAACACATATTTCAACATTTTTCCGAATTCATTCCCTAAAAAAATATAAATATTTTTTATCGGGTTTTCTTAAAATATTCTCAAGCACAAATTATGATACACTTAATTCAGCAATTTTCTCTGCATTCATCCCCTAAAAGAACAAAAATACAAAAGAGGTATAAATATTTGTATTGGAAAAAAATATTTTTATCAGATTTTCTTAAATTCGAATGGAACACGTTTGAAGACAATAAAACAACATATTCAGGTTATAATATTTTTTCGTATTCACTGTAAAATAATCACGAGTTCAGATGATCACGCTATTATTAATATATTTTTTTTATATTTCTAAATTATTACATTACTGAAACAGTTTAAGTTTTGTTGCGACGGGTAATGCTAGTATTGCATATAATAGTATAATAATATAATTGGGATTACTTCTAAACAGCTGATTTCGCACAACCGTTACGTCAGTAACATTTCAATTGAGGTTATGTTAAAAATTTAATTTGTAAATAAAATAGACAGTAAAATTATTTTAAAATAAAATGTTTAAATGAAGAACAAAGATTAAGAAAAAATGAACGAGAAAGACTGTGACGATAAGAAAATAAAACGAAAAAATTAAATTAACGATGAAAGTGTTACAATTAATTAAAAAGAGTTATATATTGAAGAGCAACATTGAATAATTAATAACAAAAAACGAGAGATCGAGAAAAACATACGTGATTTATATTTTTGGTATTGTTAACAGATGGCCCTCTTTAGGTACCCGTCTGTCTTTCTGTCGGTGAAGGATGTGACTATAGACTGATATTTGGCGACAGTATGTGATTGATCTTCACAAGCTTTCCAATTAAAGCTCAGCCCAATATAATGATCAACAATGGTATTATGTCAGTAATAACTATGCAAAAATATAAGTTTCAATTGATTGTGTTTCTGTTTCAGCATCTATCATGTTCGCCTTCCCGGACCAGGCGACTGTGAAGAGAGTGATCAAGGCGCTGCCCCGTGTAGGGGTAGGCATCAAGTATGGCATCCCTCAGACTAGGTAAGTACTGTGAGAGGCGGTCGTAAGTTAATTCGAACCTGCGACCAAACTGAACGCCGTTTCGTTTAGTATAGAGACCGATATAAAAATGTCATTTAGTTAGATGTTTTCGTGTTATTTTGAGATTAATTCAGTTGAATCATTTCGAATGTTTCCAGAGGTAATTCGGTGGAAATATATTTTCGATAATATAACACATTGCCCTTTGATTACTTGCTGTTCTAAACTATCGATTAATTTGTTCGATATTTCAAACTATCGATTAACTATATACTACACTAATTGATCAATTGTATTGTTCCGATTAGTTTAGGGGGACTTAAAAATAAATTTTAAAAATGTAAACATTAAAAAGAATTTTTTAAAACTATACTACCGTAATTATATACATAGCATACTTCAAAAAAAAATCTTTGCTGTAGACTATAAAAGTAGCAAATAGCCGCCTCGTTGGCCTAGTTGGTAGCGTACTGGGCTTTCACCCCGAGGACCCGGGTTCGATTCCCGGCCAGGGCTTGGCATTTTCATACGCTATAAATCATCCCATTGTCTGCATTAGCCCAAGTGTGTACAATAGTCGGACATATATATACATATATATATATATATATATATATATATATATATATATATATATATATATATATATATATATATATATATATAAATAAGTAGCAAATTAATGACAGAAGTCGCACATTAATACAGAAACGAAACTATGTTTTCAGGTTGGTCTGTACAGTAATTATTTTCTAAAATGCGATTACTGTAATATATATATATATATAATATATATATATATATATATATATATATATATAGAGAGAGAGAGAGAGAGAGAGAGAGAGAGAGAGAGGGAGAGAGAGAGAGAGAGACTTCAGTCAAGGTTTACTGTGTAAATAGTACCGTACATGGTGACAAAGATTAAAAAATGTTTTAGATCGGTTTGTTCAGTAACTTTCTAAAACGAGGCTACCTAATTGCAATTATACGTTTGCTGCGCTAATGTTAATATACGAGGTGTGTTCAGAAAGTATGAGAATTTTAATTTTTTGAACAAAATATTTATTTATTCTTCTACATTGATGTTGTCGCCTTCAAAATACTCCCCATTGGAGATTATGCACTTGTGTCAGCGCTTCTTCCAATCCTCGAAACACTTCTCAAACTCGATCTTTGAGATAGCCTTTAGTTCTTTCAGCGATGCGCTTTTAATGTCATCTACGGCTGTAAAACGAAGGCCCTTTAGGGTTCTCTTTATTTTGGGAAATAGGAAAAAATCACACGGAGCCATGTCTGGCGAATATGGAGGCTGGGGCATCGTTACAGTACTGTTTTTGGCCAAAACTTCACGAACAGGCAATGGAGTGTGAGCTGGTGCATTATCGTAGTGTAAAAGCCATGAATTGTTTTTCCACAGATCCGGGCATTTTTTTCGGATCGCTTCACGCAAACGACGTTGAACTTGTAGGTAGTACTCCTTATTGACCGTTTCACCTGGTGGCAGTAATTCATGATGCACTATGCCATTAATATCGAAGAACACAGTGAGCATAACCTTTACGTTTGACCGCACTTGTCGAGCTTTTTCAGTCTTGGCGAGCCAGAATACTTCCACTGGGATGATTGAGCCTTAGTTTCGACGTCATATCCGTAAACCCATGTTTCGTCACCTGTTATAAAAGTTTCAGTAATTCTGCATCGTCGTTGACCTCATTTATTGACTCCTGAGCAACTTCCATTCGCCGCTGTTTTTGTTCAAAATTCAACAATTTTGGAACGACTTTTGCTGCCACGCGTTTCATACACAAAACATTGGAAACAATGTTTTGTTTCATCAGCGACCTCTCTAATTGTGATTCGGCGATTGTTCTTTCACTTTTTCCACGTTTTCATCGGTTGTTGATGTGCTGCCGACAAATTTTACGCAAAATTTGATACACATTCTTTGATCCATTTCTTTTAACAAACGAAAATCGTCGAGCTCATAAAAACACGTCTAATCTTAGTGGCTGTCTCAAACAAAGTCAACAATGAAAACAGCTGAAAGTTTTATCATACTTCATGGGCATGTATAGCAACATAGTAAAAAAAAAAATGTTTGACAATCAGACTCTCCGCGAAATTTAAAAATTCTCGTTACTTTCTGAACACACCTCGTACGTGACAGAGCGCCAACACAGAGACGAAACAATGTTTTTAGATCTGTCGTTACAGTAAATTTCTAAAGCATGATTACTGTTATTTTATACGTAGTCTAGGGCTACTTATGAATGTTACCTGCATGTGTATGACAGAGAGCGCCAACACAGAGACGAAACAATGTTTTTAGATCTGTCGTTACAGTAAATTTCTAAAGCATGATTACTGTTATTTTATACGTAGTCTAGGGCTACTTATGAATGTTACCTGCATGTGTATGACAGAGAGCGCCGATGCAGAGATGAAACAATGAAAATGAGATTACTGTAATTATATTAATAACATAGTCAATGTTTGCTGCATAAATAGTAGCACAAGTTTGACAGAGAGCTCTTATGCAAAGACGGAATAGTGTTTTTAGGTCGGTCTGTACGGGAGTGTTGTATAGCCTATGTAATTAAATGCGTTAATATACTTCAGTCAATGTTTGCTGCTTAAATAATAGCACACTTGTTACAGAGAGGAATTAATATTTTTAGGTCAGTCTGTTTTTTTTTTTTTTTTTTTACGAGACTAATGTAATTATATACGTAGTTATTGCTCAACTAATGTTTGTTGCAAAAATACTCACACACGTGTGACATAGAGCGCCGATATAGAGAGGGAATAATGTTTTTAAGTCGTTATTAAATTAACAAAATTTATTTTTTTTATTAATTAGTTTTTTTTGTGATTTATTTTTTGTTAAATTATTTTAATATTATTTTTTTAGGGATAATCTTAATATATTTATAATAACTTTTGTAGTTTTTTTAACGAGAGACCAATATACGTAGTCTACTTCAGTCAATGTTTGCTGTATAAATAATAGCACACGTGTGACAGAGAGCGCCGATGCAGAGGCGAAACAATGTTTTCAGTTCGGTCTGTACAGTAATTGCGCAGGGACGGATACAAATGATAGTTGTTCGCGTTTCCCATGCAAATCCCGCACTGCATGCCCGATGAATGCATTAAAACATGATTTCAATTTGCAGAAGAGCGTCGATGATGTCCGCCCGTCAGTTGATGAGAAATTCCAACATGACACAGAAATGGCAACGCCGCGAGATATCCAACTTCGAATATCTGATGTTCCTCAACACTATCGCCGGTAAGTCAGATTGAATTAAAGTCCTTTTTTCACTGTTATGTATAGGCTCAAGGTATAATAAGTACTTGTTTTGGGAATCATAAACTGTATTTTTCCTGTTAAAAGATCAGGAGGAAAAAATATATACAAACTGTACAAAGTGGATCACATTCCCGCATTTGTAGAAGTTGTATCAAAGAAAACATATAACTGGGTTAATAACTAGATATATTTTGAGGTTATGTTTACTCAAGTACAGTAGCTGTAATGTTGACTTGTTATATTGCTGCATTAAGCGCTTATCTTGCTGTGGCGCTAGTAAATGAAAAAGCGAGAAAACGAAAAGAAAGTTTGGGTGCGACCATGGATATAAAAGTGAAAGGTAATAGGTGTAAATGCCATTATTGTCAAAGAATTGCATTTCGAAAATCGTGATTCAAGTAGACTTTTCTTAAGAAAGAGTGTATCTCGGTCTTTTTTTTACAAATTTGCAACTAAGTCACATGACTTATCAAGTAATATTTCATTCACTAGAGTCAAGTACATGAAGGTATGTCCAAGATCCGACCCATCAGCCAGACCCCCACTTTAACACATCAAATCACAAGGCTTAGTTCTTTTCAATCTGCGCTGATCCTGACTGGTCCTTAGGAGCGGCAGTACTTCCACATTAGAATGTGTCGCCAGGCGGTAGGAACTCCCAAGTCCCGATGAATATCGTCATTTCGTGCATACCACGGAGCATTGCAGATACTTCGCAGTACTTTGTTTTGAAATGTTTGGATCATCGCATATGTTTTCTTGGTACAACCCCACAGTTGGATACCATATATCCACACAGGCTTTAGAACTTGCTTATATATCAGCAGCTTCTTTTGCAAAGAGTTGTGAATGCCTTCCCAACAGCCACTGCATCTTGAATTTAATGTTCAGCTCCTGCCTCTTTTTTTGACATGTTCTTTCCACCTAAGTTTTGCACCCAAATTCATTCCAAGATATTTAGCTGAATTCGCATATGGAATTCTTTGTAAGTTGACAGTGACTGCCACTGGAACAACTTTGCGATTTGTAAAGTTGATATGCACTGATTTACTCTCATTCAGCTTGATCCTCCATTTCTCTGTCCACTTGGTGATCTTATTAACAGAATTTTGTAACTTGTTAGTTGCGTCTTCCATTATTGTAAGCATTATTGTGGATATTCCACAAGCAACTTCTTTTCATATTGTAAAATTAATGTTTTCAATGCTTCAAAGGCCATGTCAATTTCGCCGTCATTTTAAATTGTACGTAACGAAACGAACGGAAGGAATAATGTGACACAAATAGGAAATGACAGAATGTTGAGGTTAGTATTTGAAAATCTTCGTTAAAGATTACAACGTGTCAAAGATTCATCAAAGATCTTTGATCGAAGAAATTTCATGTAATCTTTAGATAGTGTAATGTGCCCCTTAAGGAACAGCGGAATAATCCTTACTGAATAATTAACGTTAGTCTTATTCTGTAGTCTCTGGGAATAGTGAAGTGAAATACATTTAAAGTTGGCCGGATCCCTTCTATTTCCTTCCGTGTAGTTGTTCTGCGGTTGGTGGTCCTCTTCGATGGAAAATATAATTTCTAAGAAATCCATTGTTAAAATCAGAGGAAGAACGCACTAATCAAGAAGAAACTGTGTAAGGGAGATACGAGGTGGTGCGCCGTCAGAAATGTAATAAGACCCGAGGTACGCGAGCACTGCGAACCAATCGGAAGCGAGGGGTATGTGTAATAGCTTTCAGATTTATTAACTTAGAGAATCGTTTTTCCTTCGACGGTACCGTGTTATAAGTTAGAGATCGACCTGTGTAATAAGATAGAGGTTCGTACTGTGTATTAACCTCTACTACAGTTCCGTCAAGTGTGTTGCACCGTGTGTATATGTTGCCGACGCCGCTGCTTGCAGGCGCTTCAGTATCTTTACAGTTTACAGTTGAATATATTGTCAATACTATGGTCAACAACATATCTAAATGTTTATTTTTGACAATTATCTGTATAGAAAAATAGAAATATTGGTGTTTTATCGAAAAAAAACAACGTAAGTTTATATGAATTCATTAATTCAATTTTAATTCATTAAGGGCTGGTTTTCTTAATTCAATTCGGATATGGTTTGAATAAAACAGCCTTCAAACAATATTTTTTATTATTATTATTACTACATATGTCAATTAGTATACATTTACAGTATTGAACATAAGCCTTTAAGAATAAAACCTATCCAAATGAACTTTATATTTTAATAATATATCTTTCTTTAACTAAGCGAGTTCTACTTGTTAGATAAAAGATACTGAAGCGCCTGCAAGCAGCGGCGTCGGCAACATATACACACGGTGCAACACACTTGACGGAACTGTAGTCTCTAAGTTAATACACAGTACGGAACCTCTATCTTATTACACAGGTCGATCTCTAACTTATAACACGGTACCGTCAAAGTAAAAACGAATCTCTAAGTTAATATATCTCTAAGCTATTACACCTTCCCGGAAGCGAGTATTGGTTGACGGGAGAATCATCAACTCGCAAGCGTAGGCTATTTGAAAGCCGGGAGAAAAGTTCAGGAATTTAGCGTAGATGATTGTCGGTGTTAGTAAGCGGAACCAGGTTGGGTAAATCAGTGCCTGCGTTGTGTAGGTGAACAAATTTGTAGGGAATAAATTCAATATGGCTGACAGGGAATACTTCGTATGGCGATGATGTAAAAATGGTGCTTTTACAATTTGTAAGAGGACTAAAGGTATTAGATTCAGTTTGTTGTGAATTGTGATCGGTCGACAAATCGAGTTATTAACGACACCGATCTGAGGCCGCTAACAAGGCTGCAGAGTTACCGCTGGTGTCAGAACAAGGACAAAGGATCGTCACTCAACTGCAGCACATAAACTTTGACAAGGCAAGGATACGTTGCGACATCTCCTCAAGTTTCGGAATTTGAAACATCTGGGCGGACGCTCTACATTGTGGACGATATTTTAACGCAATTCTTTCTGGTTTTTGTTTTGCACTTCGCGCAGCTTTGAGTGGCTGTCGCTACGGTCTGGAACACCTTGAGGATTGTCCTGCAGAGATACTGCATTGGAAATCCCAAGTGTTCGGATAAATAACGGGTATATTTAGGTTCTTCCTTAACTTCGAGGAAAATCAAAGGTATACAGTGCGATTTACGGAGATATGCAGAAACTTCAGGAGCTCATTCTAAATGTAAAAATAAAAAAAAAACTTAGGCAATGCGAGACTGACTGACAGAAGTGACTACTTTTTTTGGCATGCCTGACTGTGTACTTTTTCACTATTATGATTTAATTAGTTTTATAAAAACTTAGATGCATGCAGGAAAGGGAAATTTAATTAATTTTACATATTAAAAATTAATTGAAACTGTCACAGATTATGAATTTGAATATCTTACGCTATAAAACGGACTTTAATAATTAATCAGTTTATAACCCTACTTTTGACAGGCATACTGCCTAAGTATAATAATAAAATATAATATATGTGATCGTGGCATTCAAAACATAGGTCATATACATTAAATAATTTAACTACACAATTTTTTAAAAATTAACAAGAACGATAAACATAACCTCAATTGAAATGATATTGAAGCTATTGTGCGATATCAGCTGTTTAGAAGTAGTCACTTCCAGTCTAGATATATACAAGAACAATATATGCTGTGAGGTATGCGTTATGGATTCAAGCGTGACGTGAAAGCAAATGTTTATATTCATGTTTTGTCAACCGCGAACATAGAAGTTTTTACTTCCAAAATACACTTTTTAATCACTAAATAAAAATTAGAGCGTTCCGTGACGGCAAACTGAATTTTTTCCCTTTGAAAAACATACATCCATACCCCGCGATAAGTAGTCACTTCAAAAAATTACATACAAACAAGTCCGGAAACATTTCTTTTACCAGCTATCCACCATTTTGAATTTTGTTATATCTCTAGAACGGCTTAACCGATTGAGTTGAAATTTAGCACGTTACTCATCAATGTATGGACCTAGTTCAAAAAAAAAATAACCATCTTATTTCAGTAATCCGTTTCAAAATGGCGTCCATTTAAACATTTTAAAACGGCGAAGTAACACGTGCCGTTTCCTATACAATAGTTGAACTGTCAAAACTATGAACAGATGGCAACAGTAAAGCATTGTCCATTATGTAGACCGATATATTAATCCGCCTGAGAGTGGTAGACTATATCTTGTGACCGTTAATCTAAAACAATAAGCGCGCGCTTGCGTGCGTGCGTGAGAGAATACTAACACACATCGTTGATCGTTGTAGACTTAAACTAATTATTGAACGATTAGTACTTATATATGTACAAAGTATGTATTTTTTTATTATATAAATACTAATCCGTCAATAACTAATAGTTCAAAGTACAGCAGACCTCCCAATATATTCTTTCGTCTGCATTAGCCCAAGTGTGCACAATAGTCGGACGTTAAACAAAAAAAAAAAAAACAACAACAATATATTCTTAAATATTTAGCGCTCCACGACAGCGCTCGTAACTTTTCCGCCAATTTAATCGGTAACCGTAATATTTACGCAAAATTTTACTGGACCAACTTCACTGGAAATTTTATGTACTTTCTATATAGAAGTGGTCAAAATTATGATAGGTTTTGCCGTTCAGCCAGCATTACTGGAAATAACCAGCAACACTCTCAGTGTTGAATCAAAAACAGCCATCTTGAAACGGAAGCGAATGAGAAAACATTTTACGTAGGCCTATACATTTTTTTCAGGATTTGTGCAAGGTACCTTCGTACCAAATTTCAAAACAGTCAGTACGTTTGGCCAGACTGCGTACACTCTTCGTCGTTAAATCAACGGCCGCCATTTTGAAACAAGTAAATGCGGAAAAGTCTAACGCGTCGTCATTCGGGCTTTATACAAGATATTTTCGTACCGAATTCCAAAGCAATCAGTCCGTGTGTTTGGCCAAAACTGCGTGCACGCGTTATCGTTGAATCAGAGGCCGCCATCTTGAAACAGAAGTGAATTGGGAAAAGTTTACACACCGTCGTTCGGGGTTTATACATGGTGCCTTCGTACCGAATTCCAAAACAATTTGTCCGTGTGTTTGGCCAAAACTACGTGCACGCGTTATCGTTGAATCAGAGGCCGCCATCTTGAAACGGAAGTGAATTGGGAAAAGTTTACTCACCGTCGTTCAGGGTTTATACGTGGTGCCTTCGTACCGAATTCCAAAACAATTTGTCCGTGTGTTTGGCAAAAACTGCGTACATGCGTTATCGATAAATCAGAGGCCGCCATCTTGAAACGGAAGTGAATTGGGAAAAGTTTACACACCGTCGTTCAGGGTTTATACATGTTGCCTTCGTACCGAATTCCAAAATAATCGGTCCGTGTGTTTGGCAAAAACTGCCTACATGCATTATCGATGAATCAGAGGCCGCCATCTTGAAACGGAAGTGAATTGGGAAAAGTTTACTCACCGACGTTCAGGGTTTATACATGGTGCCTTCGTACCGAATTCCAAAACAATCGGTCCGTGTGTTTGGCCAAAACTGCTTACACGCGTTATCGTTGAATCAGAGGCCGCCATCTTGAAACAGAAGTGAATTGGGAAAAGTTTACTCACCGTCGTTCAGGGTTTATACATGGTGCCTTCGTACCGAATTCCAAAACAATCGGTCCGTGTGTTTGGCCAAAACTGCTTACACGCGTTATCGTTGAATCAGAGGCCGCCATCTTGAAACGGAAGTGAATTGGGAAAAGTTTACTCACCGTCGTTCAGGGTTTATACATGGTGCCTTCGTACCGAATTCCAAAACAATTTGTCCGTGTGTTTGGCAAAAACTGCGTACATGCGTTATCGATAAATCAGAGGCCGCCATCTTGAAACGGAAGTGAATTGGGAAAAGTTTACACACCGTCGTTCGGGGTTTATACATGGTGCCTTCGTACCGAATTCCAAAACAATTTGTCCGTGTGTTTGGCCAAAACTGCGTACGCGTCTTATCGTTGAATCAGAGGCCGCCATCTTGAAACGGAAGTGAATTGGAAAAAGTTTACACACCGTCGTTCGGGATTTATACATGGTGCCTTCGTACCGAATTCCAAAACAATTTGTCCATGTGTTTGGCCAAAACTGCGTACACGCGTTATCGCTGAATCAGAGGCCGCCATCTTGAAACGGAAGTGAATTGGGAAAAGTTTACACACACGTCGTTCGGGGTTTATACATGGTGCCTTCTTACCGAATTCCAAAACAATTTGTCCGTGTGTTTGGCCAAAACTGCGTACACGCGTTATCGTGGAATCAGAGGCCGCCATCTTGAAACGGAAGTGAATTGGGAAAAGTTTACACACCGTCGTTCGGGATTTATACATGGTGCCTTCGTACCGAATTCCAAAACAATTTGTCCGTGTGTTTGGCCAAAACTGCGTACACGCGTTATCGTGGAATCAGAGGCCGCCATCTTGAAACGGAAGTGAATTGGGAAAAGTTTACACACCGTCGTTCGGGATTTATACATGGTGCCTTCGTATCGAATTCCAAAACAATCGGTCAGTACGTTTGACAGACACAAACTAAATGCAGAACGGTCTAGTTGAAACGAAGTCCTAGCTTCGCTTGATTAACATAACCTTCTCGTTATGTTTTAAAATTAAACTAGTAGTTCAAAGAACAGCACACCTCGCAGTATATTCTTAATTAATACACAGAGCGCTCCACGACAGCGCTCCTAACTTCTTTCGCCAATTTAACTGGTGACCGTAATATTTACGACAAAAGTTACCGGTCCAACTTTATTGGAAATTTGACACTCTTTTTCAAAAAAACGGTCAAAATTATTATATGTTTTGCCGTTCAGCCAGTCAGTATTGCTGGAACTTACCAGCAACTACATTCTCGACGTTAAATCACACGCCATCTTGAAACGGAAGTGAATGGAAAAAATATTACACGTCATTTGGGCTTCATACAAGGTAGGCCCTCTACCTTCGTATCAAATTTCGAAACAATCGTTCAATGCGTTTGGCTAGAACTACGTTATCGTAAATCAGAGGCGGCCATTTTGAGACGGACCTTTTGGCCGAAACTGCGTAACAAACATAAAACAAATGGTCGCTTGGTCAATTTGTTTAAGTCTACAACGATCAACAACGCATGCGCGCACGCACACCAGTTCTATTAAAAGCTCATCTTTATAGGCCTACTGCGTGAAGTGAGATAGTAAATATCTAAAGTATCATTTAGTATAATTTCTTTTTTACATTAATGCTTGTACAACTGTCAAGTTCCAAACGTTCAGGAAGTCTGACGGTACAGAATAATTCGTATTCGCATCAGATCGCGCCGCGTCCAGCCGTATAAAAGCATGACGATTTATTTTCAACGCAACTCTGAAACTTCAAATATATCAAGAAGGCACCGTGATTTAAAGGCGGGAAGGAGTTGAAAATTTAGCGGCCTTGTTAGGTCGAGACCAGCTGGAAATGGCCGTCTCGAATTTCGCCGGACACCGAGTTGCGTATGCTGGACGTATCGGCCGGGATTGATTATGGATGAGGTACACGACCGCCGCAAGAGACGCACCTGGAATAGCGAACCGGGGCTGTTAAATAATGTAATAGCGGATAAACTTGTAAGCGACATCTGTGCGTTGATGAATGCGACGCGGGCAGCGGAAACCCGCCTCGCGGAATGGGTCGCGGCACCAAGTCGGGGTTTTTTTGGGCAGCAACAGGTTCGACACTTTTTTTGGTCCACTGGTGTTGCGGCTCGCCTGAATACGTGGGAAGGGAAAATGTTTGGTGATTTTCTTTATTGTCAAGATGTGGACCGGTTTGTCACAGATGAAAGTGGTCGTCATTGGTGCAGTTCGGAGTACTTAACGGAGCAGGACATTAAGCAGTCACGACATGGAACTTCAAGTGTAATGCTAATACAATATTTTTTTTAACTGCCTTCAAATTTAAAAAAAAAAAATACTTTTTAGAATTGAAATGCTTCTCATTATTTTGAAACGGTTTAAACGAGTTTTCAAAAAAAAATCTATAAAACTGACATCCGTTAAGAAGATTCAGCGTGAAGTATTGTAGCACAACCAGAATCTGGCACCAGGAGACGCCACTGATATACGAGGTAGGGGCAAAAAGTTCCCGGAATTGGTCAGTGAAAGTTTATTAAAAGTACGTATGATATTTTAATCTTATTTTCCTTCACAATACTCTCCTCCTCGATGTACACACTTCTTCCACCGTTCATACAGTTGTTGGAAACGCTCCTGAAAGCCGGAAATTTCCTTTAGCCGCTTCGTCACGTTTTCCGTCACCTTTTGGGAACAACAAAAAGATGTCCTTTGAATGTCTTTCTCAGTCGTGGAAACGGGTAAAAATTCGGTGATAAAAAACGTGGTGCTTCCATTACGACCCTCAGATGAAACGTCAGTCTGCCGAGTGGAAATCAAAAACATCGCCGAGGAAGGAAAAATTCTGCTTTGATGAAGCCGAGGTAAAGTGTTGTTTGAGGTGTTCCTTCTTTTATTCACGGCGGTGAAATCAGATTTTTAAAAAAGCTACTTTTTAGATTTTAAATGCGCATCGTTATTTTGAAACGATTAAACGAGTTTTCAAAAAAAATTTATAAAACTGATATCCGTTAAGAAGTTCCAGCTTGAAGTATTGTAGCAGATACAACCAGTATCTGGCACCAGGAGACGCCACTGTTATACGAGATAGGGGCAAAAAGTTTTCGTAATTGGTCAATGAAAATTTATTGAAAGTATGTATGCTATTTTAACCTTATTTACCTTCAAAATACTCTCCTCCTGCATGTACACACTTCGACCGTTCATACAGTTGTTGGAAACCGCTTGAAAACCGTTTTTGGAAATTCCGTTTAGTCGCTTCGTCTATTTTTTCATCACCTCTAGCGAATTAGCGAAACGATGTTCCTTCAGTGTCATTTATGGAAACAAAAATCCGATGGTGCGAGGTCGGAAGAATAAGGAAGGTGTTCCAGAGTGGTAACAATGTGCTTGGCAAGGTATTGTTTCACCATCAGCGTCGATGTGACGCAGCATTATCATGCAGGAAAAACCAATCGTGCCTTGCTTATTTGTCAAGTAATTTTCACCTAACTGCACCTTGTAGCCGTTTCAGGATCTTCTTGTAAAGTCCTTTATTAACTGTTTCCCCTTCATGAATAAATGTGTAGTGAATTTAGTTCTGACAATAAAAAAAAGCACCTCCAACATCACTTTACCGCGACTTTTGTCCAAGCGAAATTTTTCCTTTCTTGGTGATTTTTTTTGATTTTCAGGCTGGCGTTTCGTCTGAGGGTCGTAAAGGAAGCACGTGTTTTTTACCTCCGGATGTTTTCCTTTTGTACAATCGTTGCAGGACTCTGGGCTTTACAGTCGTTCTCCTCCTTGGCCGCCTGAGTTATAATCCTCAAGTTCTCCATCCATCTTTTCTTCAGTTATAGCTGTCAGTCAGTAATATCCAATAATTGTCAGGAAGATAGTTGTTACTTTATCTCGTGGTGCTATGCGGTATGACCTTTACTTCTTTTGTTGTAACAATATTGCGATATAAATCCTAAAGATCCTTATTTGTTCCATCAACGTGAACATCTCTCTAGAATCTTCACCATATTTTAAATTTTTCCTTTATTTTCCTGAATTTTAAATTTTTACTAGTACTAGATAAATAGTTGGATTGGATGTTTGGTTGGAAAGCAAAATAGCCTCTTTTACTCACGTAAACGTTTCCACGGCAGTGTCTTTTAGTCATAATAAATCTGGAGCAGTATAAAGGGGTGAATGAATTTATTTCCTGTTTAAAATCGTAGCAAGATGTCTGCCGGAAGTAATACCTTAATATTTACATAAAAAATAATACACATTCTTACTGCAGATTAAACAACAAAAACCTTACAATTAATGTTGACATAATAAATATAATTAATGAAGGAAAAAACCAGAACATTAGGTAACTGCAGTTTCGGGTTTACCCCAAATAAATAGTAAGAATCTGTCTAAGCTTATCTAAAAATTGATCTCAGTTTTGAACGGGATACTACCCCGTGCAGTGCGTAATGAACCCCCAATTTACAATGTTGCAATAAATTACCCTCAGGGAACAACGCAAGGGTTCATTTATTCGAGTTTAATGAGCGAAATACATAGTGAACGATCAGCGAAAGAATTTAAATGAAGATGGCAGGAAAAGGTGGAACTAAAATAATCGAAATGGTCAGTATATTGTAGTTTGCTTCGTTTAGTTTCAGGTTAATTAGAATAAAGTTTATGATGTTCTGATTTAAGTTGCGTTTATTAAAAGACGTAAGGCACCTGATTAAAGGCACATTTCTAGGCCTAAGATTTTCTTCCAAAGATCGGATACAATTATCTTACAGAATTACAAAGGAAATGTGTTTATTCCACGTAGTTCATTAGCGAGAAGCGATTAAGTTGTTGAAGTATAAAACATCGATATAAATATAAATTCTGTTGACAAGTCTGTGTGTAATGAGCTCGCGGAGGCCGTGATGTGGGCGGGGGTGTGGGACGTGCGGCTTGAAGTCCGCCGACTGCGCATGCGAACTGTGTTACTAGCCAACAAGAAAACATTCGCCGGAGTGTAAAGCTTCTTTTTTCTGGAGCGGTGGTAAACGATTTGAAGGTGAAAAACGCTAAAACCCAAAACCTGTTATAAACTGAACTGGTGATACAAAAACCTAGTCGAAAATCTAAAATAATATTTATGGAAGACCACGTTTTTCTACCAACAAAAATTTGCCGATAGTGACGCACTCCGGGGAAACTTGAACCGCGTTTTCGGACAATCGATTATTTATACAAATTTACAACTTTAACTCAGTGTACCAAATTTGAATAGAAAATATGATAGTAGACAGACTGGTGGACAGAAATAAAAATCCAAGAAACGCCAGAAAGATAGTTGTTACTTTATCTTCAGGCACTATTGAGATTTAATCCTACAGATCCATATTTGTTCCAATGCGAACATCTCTCTAGTTCTTCAAGATTCTGCTCTCTAGAACCTTCATCGTAACCAATCATCGTGAGTTTTAAATTTTTATTATTGCTAGGTAAATTTGTGGATTTATCGTCACAAAAGTGACTTATCGAGAGCAAATTTAAAAAACAATAAATAACTAATAGTCTTTCGTGGTTTACTATTTCTGATCGATAGCTCTTGAACTGTAAATTCTTTGAAATAACCGAATCAAGCGTTTTCTCTAGATACCCTTTTTTTGGGTCCCTTTTAAATACGAGTAGCTTAATATACCAGGGGGCTGTCAGAAAATCGTGAAATATTTTTGTAACATATAGGCCTATACTACTCATTTAAAGTTTCTTTGAGCTAGCCTATACCTTGCTACAAGACGATACTTTTCTAATCTTGAGGGGTTCTAGCGGTGGGGGTTAAGATTTACCCCTAATATATTGCTTCCGGGACCACACGTTAACTCTTCACCGATTCACCCCATTTCGCCGTCACGACGACCCCACTCACGTAAGTGGTTCATCTTTTAAAGAAGCAGAAGCAGAAGAAGAAGAAGAAACACGGCAATTTAGTTTAACGACAACGTTTTGACAGGACCTTCGTTAGAGCTGACCGTTTGTGGTTTTTACCCTGGCTCGTATGTGTCTTGCTGATGATTTACGGGTCTATAATGTCAAAGTTAGCTATGTATATAGTCGTGCGCCTTGATTTATGAGTTGCACTTAGAAGATGTGGGCGAAGATCGGGAGATGTAATTTGAAATAATTAAAAAGTAATGGCATGGCGCTGACGTGATGGAAGCAAATTTCCGACATTGATTACGTTTACTTTAGGGAATTTTAAAAATCCGATTTCATTATCGTAATCAGCAATTAAATCCGCGTAAATCAGCATTTTAAATGCGGTTCTTAGCGCTGATTACGATAGTGAAGTCATATTTTTTTAATCGTGTAGCGTAAAAACGTTACGGTTTTTTATAAGTTAAATGACCGCCATTTTGAAACTAATTTACCTAAAAGTCAGGAACAACGCTCATTTCGAGGTCCCCATGGTTTCGAATCGAAATTTTCGGGGGTATACAGACTAACCCTTTTGGGTTTCATTAAAACAATCTTTTAAGCCATTTTAGACAAAATTAGATTACTTTTAATAGTCGCCTACTAAACCATCTACACTCGTAAGTTCCTGTTACACCGAACTAACCTTCATCAACTCACAACGCCAAGCATATGTTTCTTATTACGTGTAAATAATTTTACTGCTCGTTTGATGTTTTCTGTTATCATAATTCCGTCGGCCGGTTGTCGTAAAGTAACAGCGACAATTAAAAAGCCATGGCCTACCCAATTACCCCGGTTATAAACTGTGGATAAATTTGTCTCCACGGCAATTGGCACCGTCTACATTATGATTCCACATCTGTGATCGATCTATTACTGGAACTGAAAAAGAAAGCACCACTACTCTGTGGTTTATTAGTTTGTTTCGTTGATGTACAGCGTTCCGTACGCTGGCATCGCTCCTGTCGGAAAATAGCGGAACTATTTTTAGTGCCGTCGTTAGTGTATAAATAAAGTAACGTTGTTTATTAATACTGTAATGCAGTTCATACAGTATTAATTAAATGTTTTGACGTACAGAATGGATTAAATGAATCGTTGTAAATTATCTTGCAAATATGTAGCCTATTGAACACGATTGCCACTCTCTTACGAAGACAATACAAAAAGTAATTAATTTTAAAATAATTATAGTAATTACATTTTTTCACTATAAATATGCCTAATATTCCCACTATGTGGAGTTCAGCGAAGGGCGTGCAGAGGAAATAAACTATGTCACGGCTATTATGATATTAATCACCCAAGAAATATTTGCTTAGGAAGTGAATATGAATGTTTTAAAGGAAAAAAGGTAGAATGAACAAGGGATTTCCTAATTACATGAGTGTTATAATTAAAAGAAATGGTTAAGTGCATGCCTTTGAAAGTAAGTATGGAGTCGAAAGGGGGAGAGATGATTTTGTGTCCATTGAGAAAATCTGCCACTGCCTAGGTTAGGTTACGTGATTGCCAGTCGAAGAACATATTGTTACAGTTGACAGTGACGGTTGATTGTACACAACTAATATTAAATAAAATGAAAAATATTCTTCTTCTTTTCGGCTTAAAACAATCCATAGCTTCCATTTTCCTCTCAGCTCAGTGTCGGTCTTCCTCATTTTCTCCGACAATGCTTTTTCGATTTTAGAATCTGTAAAGTCGATTTTCGTCCATCCTTTGGACGGCCAAGTTATTTTGCTTTAATGTCGTCTACAGTGGTGTGCTTCACATCCATAATTTAAATTTTGTTTATTTTCCCGTTTCGATCGACTTGCTGCTCTTCGCCAATAGTCTATTTTCAGCTTCAAGTCATTTTTGTTTTTTATTTCAGTGGCCACACTTCGCTTCCATCATGAGATTATACTTTTCATAATTGTATTATATACGAGGTGTGTTCAGAAAGTAACGAGAATTTTAATTTTTTGAACAAAATATTTATTTATTCTTCTACATTGATGTTGTCGCCTTCAAAATAGTCCCCATTGGAGGTTATGCACTTGTGCCAGCGCTTCTTCCAATCCTCGAAACACTTTTCAAACTCGATCTTTGAGATAGCCTTTAGTTCTTTCAGCTATGCTCTTTTAATGTCATCTTCGGCTGTAAAACGACGGTCCTTTAAGGTTCTCTTTATTTTTGGAAATAGGAAAAAGTCACACGAGCCATGTCTGGCGAATATGGAGGCTGGGGCATCGTTACAGTACTGCTTTTGCCCAAAAATTCACGAACAAACAATGAAGTGTGAGCTGGTGCATTATCGTGGTGCAAAAGCCATGAATTGTTTTTCCACAGGCCCGTGCGTTTTTTTTCCGGATTGCTTCACGCAAACGGCGTTGAATTTGTAGGTAGTACTCCTTATTGACCGTTTCACCTGGTGGCAGGAATTCATGATGCACTATGCCATTAATATCGAAGAACACAGTGAGCATAACCTTCACGTTCGACCGCACTTGTCGAGCCTTTTTTGGTCTTGGCGAGCCAGAATGCCTCTACTGGGACGATTGAGCCTTAGTTTCGACGTCATATCCGTAAATCCATGTTCCGTCACCTGTTATAATACGTTTCATTAATTCTGCATCGTCGTTGACTTCATTTAGTGACTCCTGAGCAACTTCCATTCGCCGCTGTTTTGTTCAAAATTCAACAATTTTGGAACGAATTTTGCTGCCACGTGTTTCACACACAAAACATTGGAAAGAATGTCATGACATGATCCAATCGATATGCCAACATCATCAGGGACCTCTCTAATTGTGATTCGGCGATTGTTCATAACAATTTCGATCACTTTTTCCACGTTTTCATCGGTTGTTGATGTGCTGGGGCGTCCAGGGCGGTCGTCATCTTCAACGTCTTCACGGCTTTCTTGGAAACGCTTATTATACCACTCGTAAAGTCTTGCTTTACTCACAGCAGACTCACCATAGGCCTTTGTTAACATTTCACACACTCTGTTACACTTTATTTCATTTTTTACGCAAAATTTGAAACAAATTCTTTAATCCATTTCTTTTAACAAACGAAAATCGCCGAGCTCATAAAAACACGTCTAACCTTAGTGGC